>JAROYE020000004.1:33762315-35012315 GCA_029619315.2 Dynastes maya
ATTTCACATTAAAAGCTGTACAAATTTCCTATTTTCTGTTTTATTAACTTTTATTAGTATTAACTGCTAAAGAAGATGACTGTATTACTGGTAATATCAGTCATAATAGTTCACGGAGAAATATTGTAACGATTTTAAATTTTGCAATCATAAATTGACTATCGATAATTTCATGCGAACAATTGTATCTCGTTAAACTAAAACAGTGTTGTCAAAAAAAAGGTCTAACGTGTAAAATTCTATTTTATTAAGATAATAAAATTGTATTTTTACTGTCAAGGGTTGCTTTATGTTTACACTAAATGTCGCTACGATATCTTTTCTTATATGCTTCAAAATTTATAATTTCTGTTAATGAGATATTTAATGTCTGTTTAATTTACTTTTTTTAATTTCAGTTATAAAGATGAGTTACTGAATAATTTCATCACCCTTTTCTTTCTCTTCACCTTCTTTTCATCCCTCTCTTTTGTACTTAAATTCGCCCAAGTTCGTTGCAGTATCAGCGCGATGTTCGTTGATTTGTAATTAACCCTGGTCCGGTCTCTTTTCTTTCTAGTTTCTGGTTTCTTCTGATTTATCCGTCGTACGAGAAGGTGCGTTTTACCAAGAATTTTCTTGCGGCTATTTGCTTCTACTAAATGTAGGATAGTTATTCGTAATAATTCCTGTACAGAGTATTTTATATTGATGTTGAATTTAGTCTTTTCTGTACTGATTAAAAAGGTTGAACAAACGAGTGCAACGGTAGAGGCGTATCGCGCAAAAGTAGGTACGTGAGATACAGTATTATTAAAAAATAATATATTATTACCTTTTATTGACGTTCTGATGTCCACTACGACAACCGGGCTTCCCGGGGCGGTAGTATTTTGTCGCAGTGGACATCAGGACATCAATAAAAGGTAACAATATATTATTTCTTAGCAATACAGTATCTCACGTACCTACTTTTGCGCGAGACGCCTCTGACGTTGTTCGTTTGTCGAACCTTACTGATTATCGATATTGTTGGATATACGGGGGGCACCCAGAAATTAAATTCCCCAATTTTTTTTTTTTAACGTAAACATATAGTATTTATCTCGGGAAAGGCATTTACATATAGTATTTAGCCGGAAATATTACGCATGCGTGACAGATCTATGACGTAGTAATTATATACCGGCCGGACAAGTCCCCACGGGTTTCAGTAGTGCTGTAACAGTGGCTGAAAATGACGGCTCTTATTCTTTCTCCCGCCGACTGCGAGGTTCGGTTTGTGATAAGGATTCTTTAATGCGCAAAACAGCGCCGATAGAAATTCATCGTCAGCTCTGTCAGGTCTACGAGCTGCAGGTCATGAGCAAACAGGTGGTGCGTCACTGGTGTAGTGCAAAGGGTCGTTTTTTAGTTTTGTTCACACTACACATTTTAAATTAATAATTATATATTTATAACGAATAACACGCAACACAAAACGTACGCTCTCGTTTCCTAAACTGAACGAAAAATAAACAAGTGGGCGCTGACAGAGCGAGAATCGATTTTTGCGCACAGCCCACTACTCCGGTGAAACGCCCATGTATCACAGAGACGATTACCTTGCCCTACTGATGACCAAAGACCGGAATATATGCACAAAACTGAAAATATGCATACAAATATGCAGGCCTTCTGGACCAAATACGCACATTATTAATTATAATTATAATTATATTCTGATTTTTACAACCATATATTTTTCGGTTTTCTATTGAGAAATTATGGTGCTTGTATAACATACGTTTATACAGTGAAAAGGTTCTCTCTACGTCGACGCTTATTATGGAAGCATTTTTAAAATGAATAATGTAATCTACTGCCAACTTCCTATTTTCTAGTAAATCATGTATCATAAATTATAACTAAATTTGTGTTAGGTGAACGCACTAGACAGCGGCTTGTATGTGCGCCCTCTATAATAAGATATCATTATTGTTGGTTGTCATTTTTGTCAATGTAACGTAGTTAGTATGTATTGTTGGACCTTGGATGTAATAAACGATTAATATGGGAATTGTGTTTGTTTAATGCAATACCATACAAATCCTTTAGTTTTTTAAAACCCTCATGAACTGAGGTTTGCAATAAAATTATTTTTCAAAACAAAAAAATTATGGGGTTAACGTGATCATGCCCTGGATCTCAGTGCAATTACTTTCTAGAATTCTGTGTAGGCTAGGTCTTGGTAGATATGCACAGGAACAGCATTAACAAATTTTTAGAACCGCTTGTCGCAAAAATACTTGGAATAGGCTCAAAACATGATGGGAGAAGGAAAGAATAACGCTAATCAAACAAAATATTATATAAGAGGTTGCTTTTAATTTAACAGTGGTTGTGGAATTATTGTTTTATATTTGCTTCATATTTTCATAACTGATACATGCATATAATAAATTTATAATTTTCTATACGAAATATTTATTTGATTAAGTATAATAAATATAATATGGCTACTTATAAATGAATTTGCAAAATACGTCAAATTATTACGAAATATTTAAATAATGTACAAAATGCAATTTTATGCAAATATGCAAAATAGAACAATACATGCAATTCGTAAGTTCCGTAGTAAAGTGAACCGCTAAAATATATGGACAGTGTTACGTTTGCCCGCTATGAAAGTATAAGGTGGGGAGCGCGCGAAGCGAATCATGGACGCTCCAGCACAAGCGCCAACACTATTTAATATATGCATGGGACTCGCGACTAGAAATGGATCCTTACGTACTCTAGTATATTCTGGCCTTTAGTGATGACGCCAGGTAGGCAAAAATATGTCCGCCTCTTATTGTTTTCTCTCCTCACATTGCTTTGGCCGTGAGTAATTCCATCAATACCATGGGCTATATTATTATTTAGCTTCAATAACCCCTTTATCAGTAATATAAACTTGTACTTGTTTGGCACTTAAATTTTATTTCTTTTGATTTTAATTGTACTACTTATTTTTACATCATTGCAAAATCCCACAAATGTAGATTTATTTTTTCAATTATTCCCAGAGAGAAATATAATTTATCATTACAATATATTTTGATATTTATATTATATAAATATGATTCCTAATTGACACCGACTGTTTAAAAATCCAGTTATTCATGTTAATGGTACAATTTGTAATGATCCCAAAGAAATCGCGGATGAATTCAACAATTTCTTCCTCGATTCCATATCTGAAATTACATCGCAATTTCCTGTATCTACTGTCGCGCCACTTATATTGCTAAGAATAAAATCAATGTATCTGCAGTCCTTTTCCGTAAATGAGATAGCTGCAATCATAGGTAAAGTTAAACGGAAATATTCAGTCAGCTCAGATTATATTGTTCCTGCAATAATAAGGGAGTACAGTCTGTTCCTTGCCGAAATACTTACCTACTTGATTAATCTCTCCTTTGAACAAGGTGTGTTTCCTAAAGTGTTGAAAACTGCAGTTGTTATTCCCGTACACAAGAAAGGAAATACGTGCGAATTATCCAACTACAGGCCAATAGCTTTGACATCTCCCATAGCTAAAATAGTGGAATATTGTATGTTGGAAAGACTTACCAGCTTCTTGGAGAAGAACTCAATTCTTGCAGCCTGCCAGCATGGTTTTAGGAAGGATCACTCAACTTCATCGGCTCTGATTCAATTTTATACTGAAATTTTAAAAGGTATTGAGCGCAGAAAATCACCGGTTGCAATATTTTGTGACCTGAAAAAAGCTTTCGATTGTGTGCAACATACTCTACTAATGGAAAAATTGTATTCCTACGGGATAAGAGGAAACATTGCTAATTGGTTTCAATCGTACTTGGGCGATAGAATTCAATTCGTAAAGATACTCTACAAGGATTCCTGCGGCACAATTCGACCTTATTCTTCAGCATACTTACCTGTAAATACTGGAATTGTACAAGGTTCAGTGTTGCATCAGACATTGCTACACTGCTTCATAACGTCTACCTCACCATGTATGCGGATGACATCTCAGCCCTAGTAGACGATGCTGATTTAACAGCAGCTAACTTGATGGAAGTTCTATCTAACTGGTTTGTGCAGAATAAACTAGCATTGAGTACGGAAAAAACGATGTTCATGACGTTTCACACCAGGCAAAGGTCAGTCAGCGAGGAGGCTTTATTGCTTTCCGGAAGCGAGATGAAGCACACAGACAGTATAAAATTTCTCGGAGTGCATTTCCAATTTACTCTCACATGGACACTTCATTGCGAAAACCTGGCTAACACCATTTCAACAAGAGCATACATGTTTCGATGTCTCCGAACACAAATGTCTAGGGGTTCTCTGCTCTCTCTTTATTATGCCGAGATAGACGACTAAGGTACGGAATGTTGCTTTGGGGTTCTGCATCACATGCTCATCAAGTATTCGTGGCACAAAAGGCTGTTGTGCGAAGCATTGTAGGGGCGTCCTACAGAGATACCTGCAAGCCCATTTTTAGCAGCAGCCTACATATATTTAAAGAAGCACTCGCTTCCTGCTAACTATGAAGTACACGAGCATGAAACCAGAATAAAAGACCACCTTCACACGCCAGCATACACCCTTAACGGTAACTAGCGCCGGAGCACATAATCTTGGAATCAAGATCTTTAATAACCTGCCTGCTAATGTCAAATCAGAGAAGAATATCAGGTCCTTCAGAAAAGACTTAAAACACTATCTCCTTCAGCATACATTCTATTCTATTCAAGAATACTTTTCTAGTTTATTATTTTGTAATTTCATCTTTTCTGTTGTGTTTATATTTAGAATTACTTCAGTTTCAGCATTCTTGTATTTTTTCTTTTCCAATTATTACTTACTTTTATTTTTGGTTTTGGTGGAATTATTTTGTTAATAAGATCTTTTTAAGTTTAAACTATGTTAGAATTTTATATTTTGTTTTTATGACGATTTATATTATATACACTTTGTGTGTTTGTTAAATAAATATATATTCTATTTTCGAATCTCGTTTTGAAACAAAACAATATTTACAGGAATGCAAACGTGTTACTGCAAAATAAATTATACTACTTACTAATATTAATAATACTCAACAAAAGGTATCAAATTGGTAACAGTTTTGTATTAGACACTATTTAAAGTCTAACTTTCACAAACAACTTGGCATCATGCCTATACATTCATTTCTACGGAAAATCGAGTTGAGGATAATTTCATCAACACAGGGTCTGTATTTTCGAACATTAGCCAGACCTGCTAGATATAAAAGGGGTTTGAAATGGGTCGGAAGTTCCGCGAAGAAAACGTATCTGCGATCAAATATAGCAAATGTAATTCATATTTGAAACATTCATATTCCTTACCAACATTTATCTTCTTTTAGCATAGGTACGGTGTTTTAGCATCTCTCCCGTTTAAAGTCGTAATATATCTTAACGCAAGAGATATACGAGCGCAGTAACTTGGCATTTTCTTTTCGAATTTTTCGAAAGCAAATTTTAAAGGAGAAGGAGGGAGAATAACGGATGAATAACGTGTATCTTCCAGGGATTTAGAAACGTACATACAACGTAGGTATACATAAGAGTCGAGTGAAAAGAGATCGTAGAAGTATAGATTTTCGGCTAAGTTACGGGATAAAGGTGGCTGTAAATAATGCAGCGCACGTAACGGCGTCACCGCATCTGAGACAGAAATAGCTCCAAATAGGGAGAAGTCAGGTCTTTGCCCTTCTTTCCGTTCTTTTTTTCGATGCTCTGCTTCTGTACTTCTCTTCCTCCTTCTCCGACTGCGCACTTCCACCTCCTTTTTATGTCGCATACTCGACACACTTACTTCTATTAAAGGTGTACCTGGGCCCGGAGTATACGGCACTTATAATCGAATTTGGCTGTTCGCGATGCAGTCCCTTTCCGTTACACAAAGGATGAATGCCGTATTGAATATATTTTATTTGGGGCGCAAAATTCTAAGTGTAAAACTGCATTAGGAGCGTATGTTGTATTGATCAATTTACAATGGAACAACACAAACTTGGTAAAAGTAAAGTCCATGTTTGTTCACAGAATTCTTTAGTGCTAAGTGCGCCCTGAACGCTATAAATTATGTGCAGTAATTAATAAAAGCAAATAGTTTATAAAGCACACCATTGCAAAAAAAGACATGGGAACGGACATGGTATAAAAGCTGAAAATGGAATGAGTGTAACCAACTACATGCAAGAACAGCGAAAACAAAGACTAATTTTCATTAAAGACGTCTACAAAGTATAGTTATAAAGAGGAACAAGTCGGAATTGATAAGTTTGTTCTTTTTTTCTTCTTTTCTCATATAAATTGCCTAGAATACATCCAAATCCTAATTGGTACAAATTTGTTTTTTTCATGTTACGGTTAAGTAATTATACTACAGTATTCCTATATGTATATATTTTGAAGATGTAAACATTACAAACATTTCAAATTGCAAATCTATAATTTTCCTTGGAATTTCCGACGTAATTAATTAAAGAAATTAAAATTATGTCACCGGCAAGGAATCGAACCTCACATCTCCCGATTTCCAGGTGGGCGCGTTAACCACTACGCCACGGAGACTTACATATGTGAGAAAGTTCACTATTTAATGCCTAGATGTTATTTATCTGTAATATTTCGACAGACAATTTTTAGTTTTTAAATGTAAAGTACACTAATATAATTAAAATATTTGGCTTCTGTCGATTAATTATGAAAATCTATAATTTTCCTTGGAATTTCTGACGTAATTAATTAAAGAAATTAAAATTATGTTACCGGCAAGGAAATTTCCTTAATTAATTACATTGGAAATTCCAAGGACAATTATAGATTTTCATAATTAACCGACAGAAGCCAAATATATTAATTTCAAATTGTACTATGAATAAAAATAAAATGCCTTTCTGGGTAACTTGGTATATATCGATGTTCGGACCATCGATATTTTTTAACAAATATCGATGGTTTTTTTATCAATATTTTTATCAGTCAATCGATACAAATATTGATGTCAAAACGCACATTTTGTTTGCGGGCAAGTCACCAACAGTTAGTGAAAAAGAATTTATCACAAATAGAGGAAAGTGACCAACTCTCCGAATTCTCTTTATACTTAAGAAGTTCTGTTGTGGCGCTTGAAGAAAATTCCTTGAATTGGTAAAATTTACACTTTCAGAAATAGCTCAAAAATATTCGGGTATTGTAGCAACATGGATACGTACCATCGAAACATTTATTTTCAAATGCGGATGTAACATTCGCACAGCAAAGAAATAGCCTTAAAGGGAAAAGACTCTCAAATGTTATTTCTTCAGTCAGTAAATGAATCGTTTTGTGAATTACAAATACCCTATTAAGTGCTTTTTTGGGAATTAATATTATTTAAGAAAAAGTTTCAGGGGAGTTTATTGTTAATTGTTAATGCAGTTTATTTTTATTTATATTGTTATTTATTACTGGATTTTATTTTTATTTATGAAATATATATTTAGTATTACAAAGAAGTTCTTTTTGCTTGTGTATAACTTTCATCTGGCTCAGGAGGCGCATTGATCAGAGCGAGGCAGGAAGGAGGGGTGATTATAGTTTTATAATTAGGCAAACTAGTAAACAAAAATGAAGTGCAACGTAATTTCCGATCCATGTATGATTTGAGTGATTAGATTTCTGGTGGTGATGTAAGTAATGCGTTTTATTGCTTTGTCTGCATTATATTTTCGAACGATTGCTAAAAACGAAGGAGTGCTCTGAAGTTCAAATCTATAAAAAGTAAGACATACAATTACTTTTTTGTCAATATGACCACCCCGTTGACTATGAGCCGCCATTGGTATGGACTATTTTGAATAAAGAAGTTTATAAAAGCTCGTGTCGAATTCTCAATGGTAACAGACACACAGTTGTTTGAAATTGGCGCGTAAATACCTGAGGGGCACGCACGTTTAAGAGTGTACTTATAGTTGAGCTGTGATACTCAATAAAAGCGATGAGTTAGCAAAACGGGCTAATCGGTGTGCATTACCGGAAGGTGTAACACTCTCCGATTGGTCCGTATCACACAGCTTGACAACAAACACACCCTAACATAGCTGACAAACACTCAGCACTCAATAGATATTTTACATGTTGTAATCAAGAACATTAGAAACCAAAATAACTAAAAGAACAGATTGTGAGATTAGAAAACAAAGAGGATAGACAAGAGTATATAAGAATGTTAAGTAATAAACTAAATGAGATAAATGAAGATACGGATATTGAGAAGGATTACGAGAGGATTAAGAAGAGTATAAAAGACAGTAATTGAACAATGTTTAAAAAATTGTGAGAGCATCAGAAGAAAGATTAAGAAAAGATGGTTTGACGCAAACTGTGAGGCGGAAACATCAAGTGAGAATACGTACGTTACAAAAAGAGACAAAACAAAAGTCGAGTACTCAACATGCCGGAAAAAATGTAAAAAACTAAGAGAGAAAAAGAGAAAATATCAGGAAACATTGTTAAGCAACATCGAGGAGAACTTTAAATAATGAAGTAAGAGCACTGTGTATGAGTCTAAGGAATGAAAGCAGAGGCTTCCAAGCCAAGCCTATGGTTTGTAAAACAAAGGAGGGCAAACTATTATGGGATGAAGACGAAATATTAGAGAGGTGGAAGCAGTATTTTGACGAAATGCTGAATGAAAACTTTGCAAAAGAAGAGGTATGGCATTGAAGAAACAGAAGTGGAACGCTTGTAGAGGAAAATTTACCAAACCTTCGTGAAATAGAAAAAATCAACTCAGAACTGAAGCAAAATAAAAGCCCAGGAAAGGATGGAATTTCAGTAGAATTGACTAGATATGGAGGAGAAGTATTGACACAGAAAATACACACTTTGTTAAAAAATATATGGATACAAGAAAAAATACCTGATGAATGGTCAGAAGCAATACTACGTCCCATATTAAAAAAGGAGATGCCATGGATTGTGAGAACTGTAGGAGCATAACTCTCTTTAATAGAGCTTACAAAATACTCACGATGGCGATCAAAAACAGACTGAGTAATAAGATGAATGAAATAGTAGGAGAGTATCAAGGTGGTTTCAGGTAGAGTAGAGGAGTAGTAGGCCAGATATTTGTTTTGAAAGAGCTACAAGCGGAAAGTTACCAACATCTAATTTTAATTGATTTCAAGCAGGCCTACGATAAGATAAAGAGGAACAAACTATAATAAGCATTAAAAGACCTAGAAATTCAGAAAAAAGTCATAGATATGATACGACTAACATCAAAATATACAGAAGACACCGTAAAAATAACAGGAAAAATTTCAAGTAATTTTCAAGTTAAAGATGGCTTACGCCAGGGAGACCCGCCGTCAACAATATTATTTAATCTCGTTTTGGAAAGAGTAATAAGAGAGGCAAACATAAGCAGGTCTGGTTTATTATATCACAAAAGACATCACTGCCTTGTCTATGTAGATATTACATTGCCATTGTATTCCGAATTAGGACCGAATTGGAGGAGTTGATAAAGAAACTGATAAAATCGGCACAAAAATTTGTGTTGGAAATAAACATACGAAAAACTAAATATATGAATTGATCCAAGAGGAAATTTGTAACAGATACAGCATTTATAATAAAAACCGAAGAGAGAAAAAGTTATGCCTTCGGGGAGGTGGAAAGCTTTAAGCATTTGGGAGCTACAATTACAAGAAAACGGGGATATCAAGAAGAAATACAAGCTAGAATAATGGCTGGAAATAGATGTATAAATTCTCTCAAAGGAGTCTTTAAAAAGATGTTAACATCAAGAAATCTGAAAGTTCGAATATACATATCGGTGATCAGACCTATAGTGACCTTCGCTAATGAAATTTGGGTTCTAAGACAGACCGACATAAAATCAATAGAGGTATAGAAGAGAAAGGTGCTTAGAAAAATATTTGGAGCCAAAAGAGTTGGAAATAATTGGGGACGAAGACTAAACCTAGAACGGAAAGATCTATCTATCTCTTACCGGATACAGTATCCATTATTAGAGAGTTCCTCATTGGAAATTGGAAATCCAATGACCAACCGGATGATCTGGCTGACTTGGTTGAAGCTTGAGTTTCTTCTACCTATTTCCAGTTTCACGATAAATACTACGGGCAAGTTTCAGGCGCAGCTATGGGATCTCCTCTGTATCCTGTCGTCGCCAACATCTTTATGGAAGCGTTCAAACACCAAGCCTTATTATCCTACAACCTTAAGCCAAAGTATTGGTACAGGTAAGTTGATAACACCTTTGTCATCTGGCTTCATGGACACGAATTTTTAAACATTATCCTATCATTTCTGAATTCCAAACATGATTCCATAAGCTTCACCATGGAGGTCGAATCGGACGGTTGCCTTCCTTTTCTGGATGTTCTCGTACATTGACGTCCTGACGGTGCGCTGGGACATTACGTTTACCGAAAACCCACGCACATAGATAGATATGGCCACTCACACCATCATCCAGCCCAAAAATGCGGTGTTATCAATTCTCTTATCAAAGAGCCATTTCCATCTGAACACAATTCGCGTCCTCGAGAACTGAACCACATCACTGGAACTCTTATCCACAATAATTATTCTAGGAAAGATTTTCAAGCTACCATTAACCGCTACACCAACCCTTCCTCACAGCTACTTTTCTCATCTAATCTCAATTTCCGTAAGCAAGCGTATCTACCCTACATTCATGGTGTCACCGATCACATCAGCAAGATTCTCTTCAGGAACAACATAAAAACCATTCTTAAACCCAATTTCAAACTCACAGCTACAGTCTTGGGAAACCATGAAAGACCGCGATCATCTGGAAGCCTTTGGTGTTTCCCAGATTCCACGTTCGTGCGATAGTATGTATATCGGTGAGACAAAGCGATCGGTTAGCACTCGAGTAGTAGAAAAATCCGTGAATCTACAGAGATCTTTAAACATACCAACAATTTAAATCACGAAGATGGCTACCCCTTCCATCACACGTGGAAATCCCAACCGATTAAACCTACTAGCAACCGCCACGCTTCATTAATCCATAACTTTTCCGTTCCATTGACCCCAAACAAACCCTATATAAACCCAGAATGAATAGTCTCCAGTCAGTGTGCAGTGACAACCCCAAAGAAGTCCCAGAAACGTCGACAGAAGCTACGATGACGACGCGGTTCCCGGAAACCAAGAGTATAGCACTCTAGGAGAGCATCTCGAAATCAGAGCTACGGTAATAAAAATATTGCTTTGAAATTTTAATGAATTATATTGTAGGCAAAGTTATGTTTTATAAAAGTATTCCAACTTCAGAGCACCCTTGCTTAAAACAAAAACGATATCAGCTCTTTTATTTCAAATAAAACATCCTACAGTCTACATATTAGTCTTTTTGGTTGCTATTGGATTAACTTCGGAGTGTACAACATTCATTACGCTACACTCACTTTTACGTGTAGTGTAACTAAACGTGGAACACTTGGTATACCAAGTTTTATTCGTCGATATGTTTGTTGCCGCAAGTAACAACCTTCTAGCTCTTATGTACTAACACCCATTCCACTTTTGGAATGCGTTCTTCAATCATTTTTCATTGGTTACATTTTGATCACTTTGATCGCTAATTTAACCTATTTCAATATTAGTGTGGTGGGTGTGCAAGTGGCTTAAATCGTCCAATACACGAATACACAAATTAGGTTTCAAAGAGGATTTATAGAAACTAAGGGGAATCATGTAATCATAAAAAATATATTCCTATGTAATTCTAATTACATCATACCCCTCCTTATCGTTTAAGCATTATTTGCACATTCGTGTAGTTCATGAACACTAATAAAATTCTTTTTCTATGCGAATTTTTAGTCCACGTTGCGCCAAGCTCATTGCCGTACATAAAAATAAATCGATTTTGAAATAGTGCTCTTAAAAGGGTGCGAATATCTCTTGAATATATTTATTAATTCCTCAAGATAATTGCGATTCGATTCGATGAGATTATTGTCAAGTAAGCCGATAGTTACTATAATCATTTCCCTTGCTTCCTTCTCAGTTTAATAGCATGGAAAATTACAAATTTGCAACGAGGAAGTGTCTAATATTTGTCATCTGGTATCCATATAATATTTGAGTTGAACACCAGGGATCTGTGTAACTAATATTCTCGTTAATATATTCATTGAAGTAATATTCAGTATGATACAGGAATATGTTATAGATTCGCGGGAACCGTTTCCGGGAACTTTGAGATGATAATAATCTTTATTTGTTCTTTCTTGATTTAATCTTTTTTGCAGTTATGTAGTAGTCTATAAATACAACTCATGAACCCCTTTGTTTCTTTCTCTAGTAACCACGTACTCGTTTAAAGTTCATACTGTCTCATGCACTTTGGCCATTTTTCAATTCATTACTGACGATGGCTTTTTTGGGGCGAATATTATGAACTAGTCGGCGTACAACATCCATCAAAGTATAGTAATCTAACCTTTCTGTACCATAGTTTTGCACCTATTGACACCTTCATTGACGTCTTCTGCGGTCTCATACAAGATATTTAAAACTACATAATAATAATAATAATAATAATAATAATAATGATTTATTTCCATCTTACTACGCGTTACAAATTATAAAAAGAAGTTTAATTGTAATGTAAGATAATAATTACGAATACATAAAAAAAGTAATAAAATATTTTCGGAAATCTCCAGGCTTTTTTGTCAAGGACAGCCGTAACTGACCTTGCTTTTCCCAAAAAAACTGGATGTATGACATAATCTATTTAACTTAATGCCTAAGAGCTACGACTTTGCGTGCAGAAAATAGAAAAGAAGAAAAAAGAACTGCATTATAAGACAAAATGAAAAAACATAACTAGACAAATACGAGGCGTGTTTTTAAAGTAAGTACTGTTTTCAAATAAAACAAAAACAAGTAAACTTTTCTTAACATTTTTATTTTTACATGAAAGCCTGTACCTTATTCTACTTTTCTACATAATTTCCACCAATATTGAGGCATTTATCGTATCGTACAATCAGTGTTACAATCCCATCGTCACAGAAGTCTGCCGCCTGATTTAACAACCACTGTACAACAGTCGTTTTGACCTCATCATCGTCGTGACGCTGACCACCCAGATGCTTCTTCAAATGCAGGAACAAGTGGTAGTCACTGGTCGCAAGATCGGGACTGTATGGAGGGCGATCAAGTTGTTCCCAGTGAAAAGATGCGATGAGATTTTGCATGCCTCGCCGTTTGTTTTGGATTGCACGGCGCAGTTTTTTTAAGGTTTCACAATACGTCGTAGCATTTATTGTGTCACCGCGAGGCAAAAAATCAACAAGCAACACCCCCTTTCTGTCCCAAAATACAGTACACATGATTTTGCGGGCTGAAATTGTTTGCTTGAACTTCACTTTCTTGGGTGATGTTGAATGCCGTCATTCCATGGATTGCTACTGCGATTCTGGTGTGTACCGTGAGCCACCCACGTTTCGCCATCTGTGACAATTTGACTTACAAAATCATCACCCCCCTCACTATATCGCTCAAGAAAAGTCAACGCACTGGCTACACATTTGGTTTTGTGCACCTCAGTCAAGATTTTCGGTACCTAGCGTGAGCACAACTTTCGATACTATAGAACGTTTGGTTATAACTTCATAGAGAACACTCCTGGAAACTTGAGGAAACTCATCAGATAACGATGAAATCGTTTTCTTTCACTTTCTCGTCAACTTTCTGAACCAAATCATCAGTACTGACAGAAGGTCGCCCACTTCGTTCCTTCTTGTGGACATTCGCGCGGCCATCTTTAAAAGCTCTCACCCATTTCCGTACCATTCCATCACTCATAATGTTTTCTCCATACACTTCACAGATCTGACGATGAATGTCGGCCGATTTAATGCCTTTAACACTAAGAAAACGAATCACAACGCATATTTCACAGTCGGCATTTTAAATAGTGACAAACAAACGTAAACACGGTGGCTTGTCAACAGATGTATATAGGTACACAGCGCGCAAGCCTAGAAAGCCGCCGCAGCGCTCACGATAGCAGAATTTCAAAACGGTACTTACTTTAAAAACACGCCTCGTACTATCAAACTCAACTGTGCTATATACGTAATACAGCATAACTTCAACTACACACGCAATGAACAAAAAAATAATGTGTACGAGGGTTGCCTTTTATATTTCGGGAATAGAAAACAAAAAAATAAATTAATCATCGCAAATTACTTTATTGTTTTTCAAAATAATCTCCATCAAGATCTATACACTTTTGCATACGCTTGAACCAATTTTCGGAACACTTTTGCCACTCCGACGGAGGTACCTCCAAAACGCATTTTAAACGCATCAACCGCTTCTTCAGGCGTTGAAAAACGTTGACCTCCGAATTGACCGTCCGACGTGGCACTAACGATACAGTTGCCACATGTCCGGTTTCTCCGAAAAAACAGGCAAGTGCTTCGTGCACGATGGATTCGGCTCGTCTCTGAAGACCCATACCTTCGACTGCTGTTTAGCCTCAGGCTCATATGCATAGATCCATGATTCGTCGTGTGTAACGATGTCATAGACGTGTTCGGAAACACCGCAATCGTATTTCTTGAGCATTTCTTTCGACCACTTGATACGAGCTCTTTTTTGTGCGGGTGTCAAATTATGTGATATCCAACGCGATCATTTTTTTTTGTGGCCAAATGTTCATGCAATATTGAATGTATGCTGGTCCCATTAATGGCCAAGGATGCCTCTATCTCACGATAAGTCACATGACGATCCTACAATATGAGTGCACGCACAGCATCGATGTTTTCTGGAACAACAACCGATTTAAGACGACCTTCACGAAATTCGTCACTGAGCGAACGACGGCCTCGATTGAATTCCGTATACCACCGATATATGGTGGTTTTTGATGGTGCTTCGTCACCAAAAGTCGAATTCAGTTCATCGATGCAATGCGATAATTCACGTCGAAAGTGTACACGACTTAATTTCATGTTTTTAGCGTGATGAATTTTTCAACTCACTGTAAACAACACAAATGACGTCTGTACGTCAAAACGTTCTGAGTAAAATATACCGACAAAAACTCGAACTATACAATAGGGACGTCGGCTGGTAGATGGCACCAGGATAGTCCAGTCCCGAAATATAAAAGGCAACTCCCGTCATTGTAAACACCACGCCACGCTACGACCGCACACCTGAACACTCGCAGCTCACATCAAAAGCGCAATACCATACTCTACTTCAGAATCATCTGTAACCTGGGCAAATATGCGATAACAGCCAGAGGCGTGGCGAGCGCATAAAAGTTTACACATAAAATAGAAGATAAGAAATAAATTATAAAACGTGCTGAAACACTTACCGTTAAAAGTCTTCCGTGAAATCACAAACTGGGTAACATCTGTTCTAGCGATGTTATATTTGCATATTTAAAATAATCTTTGAAACAACTTAATGCATCTTCACACGGACATTCACAAATTCGTCTTAATATAAGAAAATCGGAGTCTTTCTCTAAAACACTTTCAAATTTTCGTATTACACACCAATTTGTTCCACCTTGTACAGCGCATAACTGCGTGAACATCATTCACAATTTGAACAGAATCCACTAGCGACATCGAAACATTTTGTAATTTTTCTATTCCCTCAGCTAGTCCGAAGTAATTGTTGTGAATAGTTTGTAAATCTCTTTTAACCTGACTATCTTGAAATATTTCCTGGCTTTTCTTGATTGCTGCAGCTTCTGTCGTATTGAATTTCAAAACTACCTTCTTTACTTGATCAAAATATTTGTTGTAGTAAAACGCAGCCTGCAACCATGTTCCCAACGTGTAACAATCGGCTGTGGTGGTTCAGGTAAATCAGAGCACAGTTTGTGAAATAGTCGGGCACGTTTCGGGGACTTTAGAAACACTGCCTTTGTACTAGCAATCAATGCATTTACTAGTGGAAAACATGTAGGAATCGTTTGTGCCGCAAGATTTAGAGTATGGATTTTACACGTTACATGTAAGAAGTTACCACTATGTTCTTTAAGAGATCGGCCCAAAGAACACATGTTTGCGGGCACCATCACTCATAAACACTAAAAGTTGCTTAGTTGAAACTTCAAATTTGTTCAATGAGTTCAACACCACCTTTAAAATCTCATCGACAGTACAATTTATAACTCTTTTGGAAGCAAGTAAGGAGGATGACGGTCAATATGGTTCCATTGTACGTACCATTACATTAACCACAGAATGTTTTTGACGATCTGTTGTTTCGTCCTCACACAACCACAGTGTTTTATCTTTCAATTCCGTTTTCATTCTTTTTTCTATATGTTCACGAGCAAATGGCACTACATTTCGTATCGATGTCCGACTAGGTAATTTACAGTCCGCATATTTATTCCAGAAGGAGGTAAATGCTTCTTTGTCTAGTAGACGAAACGATAGATTACATAAAATAAGAGTAACACATAAATCAAATGTAAATTTTTCTTGGTCGTGCCATTTTTTGCAGAAGAATGCTGTTTGCTTTCGATGTGACGTTGACAATGGCTTCTGGACCATTAAAGGGATTTTACAAACTAGACATTGAATTTTAGCGCCATCAAAAATTATGTCCGGCATGTCCACTATAAAGTTTTTAACTGTGTGTGCCATTGGTCGTTTTCGCGACGTACCTAACTGCGACATTTTTAAAGCAAACATAAGCGTACAATTACGAAATAAGTTACGACAGCCTACATATACACAGAACTACTCGCATACAGCATCGATTTAGTACTGACGCTGTGAACGCGTGAAATAAATAATCGCCGACTCCGCACCACATATCTTCTACACTGACTGTTATCGCTGTTTGCCCAGACTACATGCACCAATCCTGTGGTACCCTTACTACTAATCCTATGAAGATTCTGTTGAGAAGCGTTTACCCTATGAGAGGTATTTTTGTACAAATTTCAAAAAAAAACCTGAGTTTATTCACTTTTATGCAATTTCACATTTAAATTTTCAAGTTTTTTATAACAGTGTTCTCGTTATATTTTTCAACACATTAATGATTAATAGCCTGAAGATGACCATTTTGAGTCGAAATCAATAGCACTTGTATAAAAAATTAATTCTTGGTGTTGAAATACAGTCTGTATATAAAGTATATAAAGTTACACTTTACTGGATGTTAAGTATAAAAGGTCTACTTCTTAGCTATTTGTGATGGTCTTCTACATAATTAGGAATTAGGAAGTTTGTTACAATCATGTAATAATTGTTTCAATCTTTTAAATTGTCGTGCTGTAAAATTCATTATTCATTTTAAGAAAATGAAACAAAAATAAAGTATTCTGAAGAAGAAAAAAATTGTGGAAACTTTATTATGGTTTCATTTTTATAAATGTCGATCTTAAACTTTTAGAAATTATGAAACAAAAGCCATTAAAATCAAGAATCAAATTTAAATTAAACATATTTAAATATACATTTAATCAAAACAACTAGATAAAAATAGCTAATAGCAGTGAGTTGTCAATTTTACACTTTTGACTTCCTTTTTTCCTGGAGTTTACATATCAAACTTGTTATAGCTAACAAGGAGGGTGTTATAAAGAAATAAATTGTTTATTCTAGCCAATAATACTTCTTAGCACTTAGTATTGAAAACTGTAACTAACTTTTAGAGAAATAATAAAGCAGCGAAACATTCATCTCGTTGAGGGTGTGATTCCTCGCCAACGGTTTAAAAATTATAAGTTCCTTTCCAAAACAGATTAAAATAACTTCTTTTCTTACTGGATGTAACTCTCGATATAAAATTTGCTCGGAATAAAATTAACTCAATAATTTTTTTTCTGTGTAAAATAGGTTTCGTTGCCGCTGTTTGATATTCTTTTACGAAATTTCAACGTACTGCACACATGTACGTCTTTTATGTGTTCATTAAAACCTCCTATAAAATTATTCTTTTGGAACATGTGTATTTTTTAATCATTTTCATCGCAGCAATAAAATTCTCGACTTCTAAGTAATCTAAACACACACACATATTTTTTTAACAATCAATTAGCGCTTTGTGTTTCTATCTTTGTCTTATTTTCTTACAGATCTACACCGATTGGGCAAATCATTACTTGGAAAAAGCACGCAGTAAAAAACGTGTTAACTGTCTGGCCAGCGATTGCAGCGACGGCGTTCTGCTTGCTGAAGTCATCGAATCCGTTAGTGAGTATATGACCCATGCCTTTACACTTTCCACAAAACGTTTCGTAAATATACGATTTAAAGTCGCGCAAAACGTGACAGTTAAATCACACACCAGATGTGCGCTTCAAGGTAATTTACAAATGGAAACGGAAAAATTAAACAAACAGCGAAACTAGAGCGCCGAGTGCATAATTCGTACAAACCTACAAACGTTTATGTACTCAGGCGTTTGTGCTACTGCATATATGTATACGTGCTTACACGTAACGTTTGTTTATAATTGTTAAGACTAGGTCGACAATTTATAAGGCACGGACAGAGGCATTTTAAGATCAGTACTTTTGACCACCACTTAATAAAAATTTAGACTTTACATTTACAATTCCATTTTATTAAGTAATATTCCTTGTAGTTTTTACACGTCATGGGAATTTCAACAGTGACAATTCTTTTCTAGTTGAATATTACCGAAGTCATATTTAATATTACATTCTACTAGTTATTTTTTTCCTGTGAATTTTACACTGCTAGGGAATCTTCCGCCTGATTTATAACCTTCAATGTATTTTTATAAGGGATTTTTACTCCTTGAGCATTATATTTCAGGGTAATTTTACCAAGGATTTATAAACTTACGTGTACTTTTGCACGGGATTTTTACGCATTAGAGTTATTCTAACGATAATTTATAACCTTCAATGAATTTTTAGTTTCTCTTAGGGGGATGTTACGCTATCGAAGATCTTTGACAAAAATATTTTATAAAATAAATTTTTCATAATATTTTACAGTGTAATGTAGCACCTTTTATCAAAGACGTCGTTGATCTTGCATCTGGCCTGTATGAAATCTATATTGTCAAATATTTTATAAAAGTCTTTGACAAAGATCTTTGATAGTGTATATTACTTACTTGTAGTAAGAGAAAGTATTAAAATAGTTCTAAATTTTTGAAATTAAGCGTTTATAGGAAAAACACGTTTTGGGATCCTTTAAAGGTCGATAAATGTTCTTAGGAAAACTATAAGTGTTTATATGAATATTTGTCAACACATACCATTCGAATTTCAATGAGACGCAGCACGAAGGCTCTGATTAGAATTGATCAGCCGAAATTATATAACTTTAGTTCGTTGATTTTAGACTTTTGAAATATATTGTAGATAATGGCTCCAATAAATTTCTTTAGCATTTGCATGTGCTTAGATACTTCTGTCAAATAAAATAAATACTATGGAACACCTTAATAGTTTTCGTGAATGGGTTGATTTCGTTTGTTGTAGGTAAAGATAAAACGATAGAATGCTATATACTGTACTATATTGTTAAGTATGTTTTACAATATAGTCAGGTATATTATATACATTATACATACATATTATGGTCATAATACTCAAAAATGAATTATATAGGCCCTGAACCGGGTGTAGGTATTACCAAGAGTGCAGTGCGTGGTGCAATTAATAAGTGGATTACAACACAACACCAATTAAATTGGAAACATGCAGCTGGACAAAAGCACAGCAAACGGATGATGGGAAGACCGTCGCAACATATGACTGCTGACCTGCTTGAATTAAACAAGATACAGCTTAGAGCAGCAACATGTCTATTAACAGGACATGGCTGTTTGAGAGGCCACTTGCATAAGATGGGGATCTACAAAGATGAGCCCTTATGCAGACTTTGCAATGAAGAGGAGGAAACAGCCTCTCATATTATTTTCGAATGTGCAGCGTTAGCTCAACGCAAATTCGCTATGCGAAGCACAATTGAACTACCAATGGAGAAAGATTTACTACATAGGCTGTTAAACCTGATTGCGGGAACTAACCTGTTTAAGTAAAACAAAACCGAAGCAGGAATAATACAATAAGCTACTAAGCTTCAGTGTTAGGGATGTAAAGACCAGCCCTGCTCAGGTAGAAAATCAATCAATCAATCGATGGTCATAATACACATATATTGAACCAGAATGGGAACCAAAGGAAACATGCCTGAAAAATATTATACAGAGTTAAAGGAAGTTGAGACTATCCCCAATTTAAGTACTTACTTTTTTTTCCTGATAAAGTATCGAAATAGTTAGTCATTTAAAACAATATTCCTGTAAAAAAAATTTTAAATGACTTGTTACTCCTGCTCTCAGTTGACTTACATTATTTTGTCAAGAACTAACAATTTAAAATTATATATCACGAAGCTTGGTCATTAATGTAACGATTCTGGCCTTGCCAGTTGATTTATATTTTTGTTGCCTAGATCAGGATGCCTTTTAAGGAAGTATCTTTGCGTGAACTCTAAATTCAGTGTATTTGTTTTCAGATATATGCTATTTAAAAAGTAAAATAAAGTAAACGTTTGCTGTACGGCATCTTGGAATGATTCACATTCGGTGGTCATCAATAATTATGGAATATCTTGCTTCACAATAAATAATTAATGGAGAATCATGCTCCACCATTGATATTTCAAATCCATCCTAAAAAAATTATATATCACATGATGCATTTTGAATTTCGTAAGAAATACTAGATACATGACAAAAATACTGTATATATTTCCATACATATATGGCTATCTTATGAATCCTATATTTGCACAACTTTAAACAAGTACTTGAACTCTGTAGCAGTGGAACACTGAAACGCTTCACTCGCACTGGACGCAGGTTTCGATAGTCAAGCTATTATCATCAGCAGTAAAACTGAACTAATAAACTAAACGAAAAACCTAACCTTATATAGTAAAATAAATTATGTAATATGCAAACTCCAAAGTTAGCAAACTTCCATGCCTTCATAACAATTGTTACGACGGCATGGAAATTTACAAAAATAAACATAGCTTAATGAATTCAGATTTAGGAACACTAAATTCCAGCCTTTATCTTTTGTTATATCATGTAAAGTTAATTAAGGCTAGTTTTTCGCTTAGTCTGTTAGTTCAGTTTTACTGCTAATAGATATTAGATAAAGAATCTACTGCACAATAGGGAGGATTTAAGGTTAGGTATGAATATACGCTGCTAATAATTCACTTATCTACATTTACACAATAAACTTACCTGCCAACAGATTCATACGCCTTTACCACCAAGAGATAAATGCAGTAATATAGCTTGTGTTGTATCAGGAAAAGGGAAACGCACAACAGTCATCTTCTTTATGTAACGTACGTATGCAGATTAGACAGAATTTCCGCACGACATTCACACGCCAAAAAGGGATGGTTGGATATAACGTAACGCGATTACTTGTGCGGTTAACGTCCCACCACTTTGCACTTGTTTTGAATTCACAGTTAATATTATCCATACTTTAATGCAAAATTTTATCTCTTTCTGATTTCTTTTTCAAAGAAGAGCCGATAGTTTGACGATTACTATCAAACAGTTCCTTATTTGTCGTGCCCCTATTATTATAACATAAAGGAAAAAACCATAAATAAAATAAAAATCAACTGAATGCATCATACCCATACCCATGCGCCACGTAAATATATATTTAATAAGTAGATATATTTACATATGTACATACATGTTAAACACGCGGCTGCGTAATATATTTATGTTTGACAGACAGAACATATAAACCAAAGAATGTCAAAAATAATTATAATAAATAATTTAAGTATATCGTTCTCATGTAACAAAGATTCCATAGTTTATCTGTACTATATAAAAAACAAACCATAAGTGGAAGTAAAAATCAATTCTATAAGGGAAATTTACCTTAACAATAATGAATTCTAATACTTCGTACGTGAAAAATATTAAGCAAGTAAAGAATATACTAGAATCAGTAATTAAATCCACTAAAATGTAAAATAAACCAAAAAATCGAGGAGTTTTTATTTTAAGGGGTAAAATTTGTAGCAAGAAGTGTTTTTTACCTCATTTTTTGGTTAAAGCATCGTTTACCTTAAATTTCGGGTAACACTCAACCATTTTTGCGTTATAGTTACAGATTGCAGAGGTAAAATTCCTGAATTTTTTTACAGTGTACCTAGTAGAATTGGAACATCTCTTACGTCATCGATGGATGGATGCACGGATAAATGTTGTCAATGGCGTCGTGAATTACATTGATTGCGCTTATGGTAATAAAAAAAAAATTAGAAGAGTTTGAAAAATGCATATTTTACAAGAAGAAAATTGTTAATACTTATTGGTAGTGATCTAATATATTTATATTAGATCACTAGCAATATAGTAATTTTATAATATTAATTTTATTAATATAAAATTAATATTTTTTCAGAGATTTAAATAATTTTGTTTTGAAAAAATAATTAATTATTTTGGAGGCCTTGTTCAATATTTATCTTAGAATCAGCAGATATAAAAGGAAGGTTTTGACCTAAAAGTAGAAATATCTGAGAAAACATACGTTTTGTAGAATAACTCAAATTTGAGTTACAATATATTGTATCCCTTCAAAAATTTCAAAAATAAAGATACATAACCAAAAATTAATGCTAACATACATTAACTCATGGTATTGGTGGAATCATTCCCGGCAAAAACCATATAGCAGAGAAAATAGCACTAACACACGGACATGTTTCTGCCTACCCGGCGTCATCAGCGTGGATCTGTGCACAATTTTCTGCTGTATACAATTGCATTTGCCTCTCAGTTTATGTTGCTAATCTCCAACAACAGCACTGAATATGTTCTTCGACGACACCTATCGCCAAAAGACACAGTCACGCCGTCCCAGAGGGTAGTAAGATAAACCGGAGTGTAGATGTCCACCACTTATCGGGTAGCTCCTGCACTGCCAAATACAAGATGGCGTTGCGCCTGAAGCGCATGCGACATCTGTACGTGCAAATGATCCCTCAGGCTAGGTGGTGGACATCTACACTCTGGTTTGTCTTGCTACCCTCTGGCATGACAGAGTCCCTTGGCGATAGATGTCGCCGAGAGACGTATTCAGTGCTGTTGGAGATTGGCAACATAAACTGAGAGGCAAACGCAATTGTGTACAGCAAAAAATTGTGTTCAGAACCACGCTGATGACGCCGGGTAGGCAGAAACATGTCCGTGTGTTGCTATTTTCTCTGCTACATTGTTTTTGCCGGAAACGATTTCACCAATACCATAAGATATATTAGCATTAATTTTTGGTTATTGTACTAGACGTGTACATAGATACATTCATAGATTATAATATTATGTTAAGAACTAACAAAAAAAAAACAACGAAACACCACTTTACGTTCAATACGAATTTATTCCGACTTTTACGATATAAGCTACAGAATGGTACATCCTTCATTTAATAACCACCTATGCCTTTTTACATATTGCACAATAGACCATTAGATTAACACGAAAGATATAGCAAGAAATCCATATATCCAAAGCACATTGGAGATCAAACAAAAAGTGTACTAAGCGCAGGTGTACTCAAGAATCTATGCAGGATAAATATCATTTAACAATGAATTCAGCAACATATTAATGTATACAAACTACACATCTCATGAATAATATATAATGATAATTGGCTATAATAATAACAGCGAGTGATAATTAACACCAACAATATTAATCATTCAATAATTAATAATAACAATTCTAAGACAGTAAGACAAGTGGTATTTTATATACATTTTGATACAAAAAATAAGTATAAATATATAATACAAATGTATTAAAATACTTTAAATATATATATATATATATATATATATATATATATATATATATATATATTATTTATTAATTAGAAAAGACACCAGTTGTACAAAATGTTTATGGCTCTTCCGGAAGAGGCTGCACAACAAGAAGAGCATCATCATGATACTCAACATCAGAATTCTTATCATCATCATCTTCATCTTCTTCATTATGAAAGTCTTCATCACTGCTGGATTATACTGCGTTAACTGTAATTACCAGTTCATCTGTTACATCATCTAGCAATTTTCTTTTGCTAACGACCTAGTTAAATGATTACATCCACTCTTCCGCACTTATCGAGGCAAACCTTTCTCTACATCCGCCAGCTTAAATATTATATCCTTAACTGCCACGAACTACTTAATCATCGCTCATATTTTTTCAATCGGGTTGGGTTCGGGATGGGAATGTTAGTACAGAATCTCCGTAAGATACTAAAAGCATTGTGATAAAAAACATTGTCCAATACCAACACGCTTTCAACTGGAAGTTTTGGTAACAATTACTTTTCTATCCATACTAGGAAATTCTTTGAATTCATGCAGTCACAAAGAACTGCCATTCTCAATTTTGCAATTTTAGCTGTACCAAAAGCAAACATATACTAATGAAACAGTACTTGGTCGAAACAGCAGTAATGCACTAGGTATAAAGTTCAGTTTTTCACCAGTATGACCCATAATAAACGATTTCGCTTTAAAATTTTGCTAATATAGTTATTTAAAACAGCCCGTTTTTACTTAAATCCCGCATTCTTTAGCACCTTGTTCAATGTTTTTTCCCTGCCCTGTTTACCGTTTTCTTCTATAATCGCTCCTAAGTATTTAAAGTGTTCTATTTGCTTATTCTATTTGCTTTCCGTCCAATCTTATTTCATGTGTTTTCCTCGTACCAGAAATTATCATTAGAGTTGGCCACGCGTGCCAACAGGCAGCTGCGTCGTATCTATACGGTTACATACAGGCCTCAGTGTAGCTTCGACCTTCCATTAGCGCGGTACATGTTGTTTAGAAATGTTGCGTACGTCGCGCAAACGACCCAAGGCGGACCAGAGAATTTTTAGCCGAAATTCCTGACTTAACGTATGATGGCGCTAAAATTGAATGTGTAGTATGTAATGTCCCGTTGATGAGTTGGTCCAAAAGGACTGTCTACGGCACGTAAACAGTGAACGGCATGCTTCAAAAAAAACTTGCACACGAGACTATTACAAATTTATATTTAATTTATGTGTTACTTTTATTGTATGTAATATATCGTTTAATTTACTAGACAAGGAAGCGTTTGCCTTGTTTTGGAATAACTATTCGGAGTTCAAATTACCAAGTCGGACATCGTTACGAAGGATAGTGCCATCTGCTCGTGAATATGTTGAAAAAAGAATTAAATCGGAGTTGAAAGAAAAAAAATGTAGTTATGTGTGGACGAAACGACAGATCGTAAAAAACATTCGGTCGTTAATATAATGGCATGTAAAATGGAACCGCATCAATCGTCACCTTCAATTCTATTAGCTTCCAGATGAATACAACAATGTACTGCCGAAGTAATTGTAAAGTTAGTGTTACATACATTGGAAAAGTTTGAACTTTCAACAAACCAACTGTTTATGTTTATGGTGTCGCAAACATGGTTTCTGTAGGCCGGTCTCTTAAAAAGCATTCTGTTAACTTGTTACACATTACGTGTAAAATTCATGCTCTCAATCATGTAGACGCTTTAATAGCGCATACAAAAGCAGTGTTTGTCAAATATGTATTCGCGAATTTCACAGATTGTGCCCCGTATACCTGAGCCACCAGAACCTATTCTTACACGTTGGGGAACTTGGTTAAATGCTGTGTTTTATTATCATAAATATTATGAGAATATTAAGAACGTGGTTTTACAATTCGATCCAGAGGAAGCTGTCGCTATCAAGAAAAACCAGTCGAAATTTCAAGATAGTCAGGTTAAAACGGATTTAAAAATTATTCACAACAATTACTCCGGACTAGCGGAGGCAATAGAAAAGTTACAAAATCCTTCGGTGTCGTTAGTGCAACATGTTCATGCACAGCTATGCGCGATAGAAGACGCAAAAAATGTTTGTGTTGATTTTGGCACATTAAGACACATTTGTGAAGGTGCGTCAACAGAACCGTTAAGTTGTTTCAAAGAATATTTTAATTACGCAAATATAACGTCACTAGATGTAGAACGTTCGTTCTCTGCATATAAACACATTTTTTCCTCGCGCCGCACTCGGTCTGTCGAAACAACTGTTGAAACATATCTAATGTTGCAGATATTTAACAGACATTATTCACTTTGCGATTTCACGGAGAACTCTTAAAATGGTAAGTGTTTGAGCACGCATTATTTTATTCTTATTTAACAACTACGCGAAAGTATTTACGACAGCAAACATCTACACACAATAGCTCTAGTGGAACCCGAGGCCTAATCGAAACAACGCCGCTGCCCGTTGGCGCGCGTGGCCAACTCTAATTATCATTGTACTAGCTGAAAAACCCAAACCTCAAGGGTTTGAGTAAGGAACAGTTATCGAGTATGCACATGGGGATACAGCTGTAGTTTACCCACCCCGGTAAATTTTCAAGGTTTATGCTCATAGGGATACCAGCTGCAGTTTACACACCGCAGCAAATTTTCTAGGTCTATACTCGTAGGAATAGCAATTGCAGTTAACCCACCCGAGTAAATTTTTGCAATTCCTAAGTATTTAAAGTGCTCTGCTTGTTCTATTTGCTTTCCGTCCAATCTTATTTCATGTGCTTTCTTCGTACCAGAAATTATAATTGTATTCGTTTTTTGAATGTTTATTTTCATATATATCCTCTAGTACTTCGAGGTTATGCTGTAAGTTTTCCTTGTTATCTGCCATCAAAGTCATGTCATCTGCGAACAATAGATTTCTTTGACGTCGGAATTTAAAAACTTGTTGAACGGTATGACAAATGTTTGAACAAAAGTGGAAATTATGTAGAAAAGTAGATAAAAGTATGTAGAATATAGAAAAAATATATTTTTATTATATTTACAGTATTTTTCTTCTTATTAAAAAACGGAACTTATTTTTAAAATACCCTTCGTATATTGACATTTAATATGAATACGTAGACAACCTCACATTTATTTCTAGGTTTCAGTAAGTAAAATAACAGTTTCCAAGGTAATAACAACTACTGGCCACAATCCCAACCAAATCATGAATGCATCCAGAAACTACTGGTTGCTGGTGTTGCTACTAAGTTCGCAGAAGAATTTATACGAAATACTAAATTAAATTTAAATTAAGCGTAAAAAAATCAGAAACTATCTGCAAATCATGAATTGACACTGCGAACAATGCTAATTATGTAACATTCATGCAAACTATTTCCTGACTGACGATTTATTTTACCATACCGACAAACATGGACTATGAGGAAGCAAAAGCGTACAATGGGTTGAAGCATTTGATAAGTATTTGAAGAAAAAATATTTAACTTAAAAAATCATCAAAATATGACACACATTACGAACTTGTTATACAAAATCTGTATTTGTTTCAATATCATAAAAATGGAATTAACTTTAAAAATACCTTTATTTTAATCTAATCTATTACCTCATTAAAATGAACGTATTTCCGTACGTATTTTCTTTACATAAGCTTCTAGACGACATACGTAGTTAAACATATATACAACGCTTTTTAAATTCAAATTTCGTTTTACACCTAGAAAATAGCCAGTCATGAATATTTATGAATGTGGTGGGCTACCACAACAATAGAGGGCAACTGTTTAAGATGAGAACGAAATCATTCCGTGAAGAAGGAAGGTCTAAATTGAAAAGGTTTCAGATGGGCGTTTTATTAGAATTGTTAATTAGCTAATCCTTATGGTAATGGGGGCGAGGTGACTCAAATCATTAACGCCCCCAAACTAAGACATTATGCAAGAAAGCACTAAAAGGATGTCGTCGAAGTAAAGGTGTTGTAATATAGGAGAATAAATGTTACTAGGTGATTATGAAATAGTGAAATACCTGCAAAACTTTGTTATGCTTGGGGGATTGTATATAGCTTAGTATTCCCCTTCCATTTTTTTTTTAAATTCTAACCGACAGAAGTTAGCCCTTTTAAAAACATACGCCGAATTTTTGTTTTTGTACTCTAACCTTTAGTATTATCGACAATTCAATTCTATTTCTGGTGTCATCAGAACTTCCTTAACATAAATAGAACAATATATATATAATATAGATACTTTAAATAAAAAATAATATATTCATCAACAACGCTTTTGGTCATCAGTTCTTGCTTTCATTGCAAGCTGGCTAAGAAAAAGGTGCAAAATTTTCTTCCGTGACACCAGGTTCGCCCAATAACCTAGTTGCTAGGCAACGTAATCAGTAACGCTGGCCACGAGCGGTACCGCGCAGTAGCGTAGAGTCGACCAGGCCTCGCGTTCCACTAGAGTTATTCTGCTAATAGAGATGTTTGCTGCCACAAATAATTTCGCTCATCTTTTAAATAAAAATTAAATAACACGTGCTCAAACACTTACCATTTTAAGAGTCCTCCGTGAAATCACATGTCTGTTAAATATCTGCAACATTAGATATGTTTCAACTGTTGTTTCGGCAAAACTAGTACGGCATGAGGAAAAAATGCGTTTATATGCACAGAACGAACGTTCTACATCTAGTGACGTAATATTTGCGTAGGTAAAATAATCTTTCAAATAACTTAACGATTCTGTTGACGCCCCTTCACAAATGTGTCTTAATGTACCAAAATCAGAGTTTTTCTCAAAAACACTTTCAAATTTTTCTAGAACAGAAACATTTTTTGCGTCTTCAATCGCGCATAGCTGTGCGTGGACATGTTGCACTATTTGTAGAGATTCTTCTAACGGCACCGCAGGATTTTGTAATTTTTCTATTGCATCTGCTAGCCCGAAGTAATTGTCGTGAATGATTTTTAAATCCATTTTAACCTGACTATCTTGAAATTTCGGCTGGCTTTTCTGGTTAGCGGCAGCTTCCTTTGTAACGAATTGTAAAACCACGTTCTTAATATTGTCAAAATATTTATGATAATAAAACGCGGCCTGCAACCATGTTCCCCAACGAGTTAGAATAGGCTCTGGTGGCTCTGGTATACGGGGGCACAGTCTGTGAAATTCGCGAATACGTTTCGGTGATTTGACAAATACTGCTTTGGTATGCGCTATTAAAGCGTCTACCTCAGGATAACATTTTCTGATACTATCCGCCACAAGATTGAGAGCATGAATTTTACACGTAATGTGTAATAAATTAGCAGAATGCTTTTTAAGAGACCGGCCTACAGAAAGCATGTTTGCAACACCATCACTCACTCACATCAAGAGTTGGTTTGTTGAAAGTTCAAACTTGTCCAATGTATTTAACACTAACTTTGAAATTACTTCGGCAGTACACTGTTGTATTCGTTTGGAGACTAATAGAATTGAAGGTGCCGATTGATGAGGTTCCAATTTGCGTGCCATTACATTAAGAACAGAATGTTTCTTCCGATCTGTTGTTTCGTCGACACATAACCACAATTTTTGATCTTTCAACTCCGATTTTATTTTTTGTTCAATATGTTCGCGCGCAGATGGCACAATTCTTCGTAACGATGTTCGACTTGGTAATTTGCACTCCGAATAGTTATTCCAAAAGCAGATAAATGGTTCCTTGTCTAGTAAATTAAACGGTATATTACATGCGATAAACGTAACGCATAAATTAAATATAAATTTTTCATTGTCTCGTGCGCAATTTCTTTTTGAGACATGCTTTTCACTATTTACGTGTCGTAGACAATGTTGTCTGGACCAACACATTAACGGAATTTTACAGATTACACATTTAATTTTAGCACCTACATATATTAAGTCTGGAATTTCTGCAATAAATTTTCGAAGTTTGTCCGACCGCGGTCGTTTTGCTGAAGAAATCATAATTTTTCTAGGACAGATAAACAATTGCGCAAATGACCGGCAGCGAAAATGTCCGTACTGCTCCGCAGACGAAGTAATACTACCGTTCCTCTCGGTCCGAACTGATTCTACGCCGATGCGCGGTACCGCTCGTGGCCAGCGTTAGCAATCAGTGACGGCTGGCGATGACGTAAATGTGAGGGCTCGCGCAACGCGTCGATTCCCAGAATGAATGCTTCCAGTAGCAACAAATTTTTAGTTTAATTTGACAAATGTTTTCAGTTGTGGATATTGTCAGTAAGGGTAGCGCAGCTGATACCTCCTACTAGCTAAAATACACAATGTCATTCACTTTTTCCTAATACATAAATTATACCTATTGCCTAAATTTTCTTTATTTCGGCGCGAAATTTTGAATTAATAGTTTGAGATCCTCAATGTCAGTATGTTTTGTTTACTGCTGACATGGTAACCAAACTATATTAACACCAAAAACCATTTCGATACAATTTCCAAGTGCAAGCCTCGCCTTCGACTGCAAGTAGCTACTTAGGCTCAAAATTTTGATTCAATTGATTAACCCTGCATCACTCGCGCCTTAAAAAGTTACTCGAGCACTCGCGCTTGAGAATTTCTCTCACACGACGATTCCTTCAAAGTGTTGTCCAGTGTAACTGTTTTTTTTTAACGTAATAAAACAAAACTATTGGTAATATTAAAAGGATTTATTTTATAATACAAGCTGAAAATAGAATATAAGTACTTTATAAACACCAAAACTAAAATTTATACAACGCTGTGAAGAAAAAAAATACCCTTAATTTATCTTTGAATGAATGTTCTGCTCACATGAGCTAAAATAAATATAGTATTAATAAAAAAACTTTATCATCCGAAGTACCACTATTGTCGTTTATGCCAGAACACGTTGGACATGTGAAAGTGGTGAGCTCTGTGCAAATGGCAACATTGCAATTAATACATCGTTTTTTTGACTTTCTGTTTTTCCTTCTTGGACAAAATACACACAAGTTTGGACCAGCTTCTCTATTCTGTTCAATATGAGGCATATTTAAATATTTCCTTAACATGCCTCGAATATTAATTGGCAAAGACTTGATTGATGAACGACGAACCAACAGAGGTTTAATCAAAGCTTCGGCCAGTTTAATCAGATGAATTCTACGTTCTTCAGTGACTTCGGTATTACTTTTATATACAATATAAGAATTAATAGCAGCAATGTCCAAAATTGTAAAAAAAAAAAGTGGCCATCGGCGACAAAATCTGGAAACAGAATAAATTGATTTTAATTCATCAACCACATCGACACCTCCTTTTGTTAGGTTGTAAAATCTGATTATCTCAGGTTTTTCCAGTTCGCCAGACTCATAATCGATGTGGTCCCTAGAATGAAATGTAGATAACATCAATACATTTTTCGGAGGTTTTGGTTTATGCGATAATAATACAGTGTCTTTTTGGAAACCAAACATGCTACTAGGTACAGGTCTTTTCAGATTTTAGAATATTGGTGGAATTTCCCTTTTGATTTTGCTCAGGGTTCCAACAAGTGTAGTTCTCCTAAGTAATAATTGTTTGGCTAACGGCACTGACGTGAAATAGTTGTCCATTGTTATATTTCTACCTGTATTTAATATGGGATTTGCAATGCGCATAACAACAGCAGATGAAGAGTTGTCTAGATGAAAAAGGGCCATCCGGTTGTTTTCCTGCATAAATCTTCATATTGCAGGTATAAAACATCCTCGAGTCAACCAAGTCATATTTTAATGCCGTATTTGGCTAGTTTGTTGGCTATATGTTGCCGAAATTTACAACGCCCTCTAAAGCTTTCCAACATTTCATCTACTGTACAATACTCTCCAACTTGATAATTTTCTTGACACTTGGAGACAAACTCTTCAAATATTTCTCGAATGGGAACCAAATTATCGTGTTTTTTTCTTTCGTTTCTGTCATTGACATTATCAAATCTCAGTGCTCTTCCTAAGCCATGTATAGGAGGCCAATAAAAGCATATATTTCTATCGTGTCTGTGTCTCGACAATCTGGTTTCTCTGGTATAATTACCTCGTATTTTGGCTAGATAGATATTGCGCATTGTACGATGTTTTCAATCATGTCTTCAGTAATATATAATCTCCAGCATGCTTCCACAGTATTTGTCTTTTCTGCAATATTTTTTACTCCAGGAAGATGACTAACAATATTCTTTAAAGGCGTTCGTACGTTAGGTCGCGGGGCATAGGCCATCCAGTGAGTTTTTCTGTCTTTACCAGTAAAATGATGTATAGACGCAAATGCGGGATTATCGTCAACTTCATCAACAAAATCTTCAACTTCTTCGTCAGATTGTTCAGAATCGGTATTATTGACATTATGTTCACTGGAAGCATCACTTTCGATATCCACTCGTCCATCTTCCATAATTTCTTGATTTTGCCATTCTTGACCGGCCTATGGTATATTAGTTAACATCTCACCTCTTTGACTCTCTTCATATCGAATTCGCTATAATTCTGCAAGCATCCGTCTTCTACTCATTTTTAGCTATCTAAAATTATAGTTTCAGAATAATACTATATAACTTTGTATATAACTTTGTATATATAACTTTGTGTATAAAAAAAAACTTAAATTTACTTATCACAACTTAATCGGACCCTAAAAAAATATTAGAACTCGCGTGATAAGAGAAACTTTCACGGAGGTGTACAGACGATCGAGAAGTACCCAATATCTATTACCAATGCGCACTAAATATTGCACGCAGCCAAACATATCGATGAAGAGCCTTAAAACTCAGCTAGAACTGGGGGCGGCAATAGGCGTGATTTACCGTTCATAGATTCTGCATACTATTGGGAGGTGTAAGACAAATGCTCATAGCGCGAGTGATGCAGGGTTAAAAGCGTCAAAGTTAGTATCTTCTGTTTATTGGTTATAATAATCAAACAGTACTAACTCCAGAAACGCTCGGATGCAATGCAGTAGCACGAATTACCTTTGAACTATATCTGTATCGGTTGCAGTTACATATATTACCGACGTATTGTAGTATATGATATTATAAGAATATTAAACTATCACTATTTATCTTACCTTTAAAGATAAAGAGTAGTTTTTCTAGTTAGCACTCTTTAATAAACTCCCCCACGATCTAATTCTGAAAGAACCCCAAATAGTGTTTAACGGATGCACAGATATGCAAAACTAAGCTGACTAAACTGCGTGCCTTTACCCCCCTAATTTGCAATTGGTGTATTTGGATGAGACCACTTATGTATTTAGAAACAAGAGTGTTGAAAAAATTAGGAAGTTTTATGTAAAAAATTGCCACAATCTTGTCCTGCACGTCTCGACACAAACATTGTTGAAAAACATGTAAAAAAGTGTAACAATGTAAAACAATTCAACAAAAACTTTACCACAACTTTGAAATATTATCTGTGGCAACATGTGATAATTAGAGCCTGGTAACAGCGAGCAGTGCCATAGCCGTACCTGCCTGGTATACAAAAACAATAGTAAGAAAATAGACAAAAAATAACAGAACTAAAACATAATTATAATATGTGAAAAGTAGTGAAACACTCATCCTTTTAAGCAGCCTTGCACCATTATCAGTATTAACATCATATGGATAAGAGTGGCAAAAAGTTGACACCATTAGATGTGTTTCCACAGTTGTCTCGGTGAGCGATGTTCGCCGTGGTAAGAAAATGAGTTTATATTTTGAAAAAGAGAGTTCAACATCTACCGATGTTATACATGCATGATTAAAATACTCTTTGTACTTAGTCGGTGGATTATTCGATACACCATCACAAATTTGTTTTAGTGTGCTAAAATTGGGATCTTCCTGTAGCACACGCTCGAACTTTTCTAAAACCAATTATATTTTGCGTCATGTATAGTCAGTAGCTGTGTATGCACTCCGTCCATAAATTGCAGAGACTCCAATAATGATAACGATCTATTTTGTAATTGGATCCGGTGGTTAATGTATACCAGGACACTCTGTGTGAAATGATTGTAGGCGTTTGGGATATTTCAAAAATACTTTTTTTGTGCTTGCTGTTAATGCATCTACCTCGGGAGAGCATTGTCGAATGGTTTCTGCCACAAGATGTAAAGCATGCACTTTACACGTAACATGTAAACACTTGCAACCATGTTCAAGAAGAGAACGGGCTACCGAACGCATTATCGCTGCGCCATCGCTCATAAACATCAACACTTTATCTTTTGAAATTTGAAATTTTTCCAACGTACTAAGTACAACCTTCGTAATTGCTGCAGCAGTACACTCTTGTAGTCTTCGGGTAGCTAGTAATAGTGGTAATGTAGGTTTACTAGGGTCTAGTAGGCGTACCATAATATTTACAATTGAGTTTTTTTACAGTCTGCTGTCTCATCAACACATAACCAAAGAAACTGTTTTTTTTCAATATGCGTTTCATTTTCTTTTCCACGTCATCGCGTACAAATGCAACATGCTTACGTGCCGTTTTCTCCGTTGGCAACCGCGACTCGGGATTGTATTTGTCCCAAAAGTCCTTAAACGGTTGTTTATCGACTAAGCCTAGTGGCAAATTACAGTTTATCAACATAATAATTACATAAAAAAAAATGCACTTCTCGGCGGCATGCCCAATTTTCGTTTTCTAAGCTGTGCGGAATTGTCTTGTACAGTTCCACTACTTATGACATCAAATGTATTTTGCACACTTTACAAAAAAAATCTTACTCCCCTTGTAAAACAAATCGGGAAAGTCAGAAATAAACTTATTTACTATGTCTTGAATGGGTCGTTTTTTAGCCTTCGACATGTTCACTAAAAACTTCAATTAATAACTACGTCGATATCAATAAAATCAAATCGCACTACACTAAATAATAACTACAATCAATAACTACGTCTGTATCAACAAAATGAACACGCCCTATCCGCTATCCAATGCTAAACTGAACTGAGTGATGATGATTTGCCGAGTCGTATCATAATCGACCAGCCCTCCGCGCCCACCTAAACATAGTCACACCGCCGCTGCGATTACTCTCCAGTTACCGGGCTCTAGTAATAATCAAGAAAAATCTGCGGTCGGATTACATAATTGTGACAATTGCTGTTAAAATATATTTTATACAATATTGTCGTACATTCTTTCAAGTAATTTTTTGCTGTGAACGGTGAAAATGAGAATATTTTACATATGCTGTAACCGTACTAGAAAAATACTCGTACGTACAAACGTACAAGATGAGCTTTATGCGTATTTTTTTTGGTATGAACAGTGCTGGTAATACTTGCAACGATGGAATGAAAACCTCAAACATCTATGTTTTATATTAGCGTTCGTCTTGTATACATACATATGTATACATTTAAACCAGAAAAAAAATTATTTCGTTTTTAATTAAATTACAATGGCGACAGCAATCCGTATTTGACGCCCGTGTCGCCTATATTCTCATCTTATGACTGAACGACCCAAGGATGATTGAAAGTATGTATAAAGTTGATTAAAACAGGTGGGCAGTACGAGGGTATACATAAATAAGAAAGTTACGTGATTGGCGCCGTATGATGACGTTGGAATGTGTTTATCTGAACATGCAGGAATGAGTTAACCGTTTCGTAGAATTAGATTTTATTCAATGGTTGTACTATGATTATGCACGTTAAACCTTTTCATGATATAAACGATTCTTTTCGACTTCTATTCCCATTGAATGTACAACCTCTCACAATAGCAGTACGTTTCATCACCAAAGACACCTAAACGGTGCTAATAGGAAGAATTAGCGAATGATTAAAATATAATCGCCTGCAAATTAAAGCCAGCAAGTTATGGAACATAGAGATAATTAAAACATAATCAAGAAGTTATTAATTTAACATAAAAGAATATTTAATTAATAAAAATTATCCACAAGCGTTAGACAATCATGAACAAAATAACTATTTTGATGAAATTTAACCAAAAAAATTGGATATAAAACTTTTCCAAAATAACACCTGTCACTATTGGATTCAGTTTCTCATTTTATTTAAAATTCGGTTTGATGTTTATAAAATGAAATTAAAGAGGGCAGTGGACACAGTTTTGTTTTATTTTAAATTTTGCGCGCCCTCTACACACACATTACGTATATAGAGTATTACTCCGCAAGTCGCCATATCCACACATGTATTGATCGGCTGCGCATTAGAAAAACCGCTTTGTGTGACCACGTGTATAAACCGCTTAGAGTTATATTGTGCCACCGCTTGCAAGGTTCTCCCGGTCTTTGCCATTACAGAATCGGTAAGATGTTCGCTGTCCCTCGTATTCATTCGCATTATATTTATTCTATTCTATTAACGGGTATTTTTCAGTCGACTCTTAAAAAAAGAGCTGAAATACCGTACAGCCACAATTGCTTGAACGTTTTTTGAAGACTAAAGTACGTTTGCTTACTCTTGTATTTTTTCCAACATTTTTATTTCATTAATCAACAGACAGAGATTTTCTCTGTGTACCATCATTTTTGAGTAATTACTGTTTTTAGCACAAGATGAAAAAGCAAAAAATTTTTGAACAGACGAAATGCTTTTGATTTTTGCGATTTGTATCGAGAGTTTTACAGTAGTTGCGACAAACAACGGTTGTGTCACACACAATACGAGGAATACAAGGAAATAAACTGAAATAATACATATGTTGTTTATTAATTTCCGACTCTACTTAACACACTCCCCAAATTGATCAAAAATACGATTTTTGGGGGCCAATAGAAGAATCTCTGCATATTGTGTTTCTCAAAATTCTTTACTTTAGTTACGTTTCCTGCAATATTCTTCAATGCAAAACAAGTAAAAGTTTGAGTAATACCTCAACAATTTTTACAATTAAAATAATTCTGTTTTGTTCTAAGATACTCAGTTTCTTTTAGGATCTACCATTGGAAGATATAAATTTTATAAAATTTTAAATTATACAAAATATAAATTATTTAAAGAAAGCAACTTGGATATGGCAAAATTATAATGGACGGAGAGGAATGGTGGTGGAACAAAAATAAAGAAATACTGAAGAAAATTCAGACAAAAAACTGTTGGAGATAGAGGAAGAAACCAAAGAAGAAAACAAGGCTATGAAAAAGGAAATGGAATGAGAGAACGGGACAAAGGACAGAGGCGAAGCACAAGATAATGGGGCTAGATTCAATAAGAATGGAAATAACAGACATTACCACAAAACCACTAAACAAAGAAAGTAGATAAAGACGGAAACCAGATTAGGAAACTAAACGGAAGTAAAAAGGGAGGTAAATAATAATAGCTCATCTGCATCATCCTCGTCTTCGACTCAGAGGCTCTTTTTTGATACAGAAATAAAAATAGGTACCTAGAATATAACCTCACTAACAGGAAAGGAACCGGAACTAGTAATGGAAACGGAAGATCAAAGACTACAAATATTGGGAATGTGTGAAACAATAAAAACGGGGGGGGGGGGATATAATAAACGTGATAAATATATACAGCATATATAATTTGAAATAGAAAAGGGCATAACACAAGGAAGCAGTCTAAGTCTTTAAGAATGTAAAAGAGAAAAACCACAAATTGCAAACGGTACTTGGAGCCTGGACATATAGACGGGCTAATATATGCTGACAACATAATTATAGTGGTGGGCTTATGGATGGAAACTATTGAAAAACTGAAAATGAAGGTGAATATCGGGAAATGCAAAGCAATGGCAAAAAAACAAAAAAAGAGGGGGGAATGAAGGAATTGGAACACTGACATATAATGAACATATAGATAAGACATCAACATACGAATATCTCGGGGTAGTGTTCACATCAGAAGGAATGAAGGTGTACAACTTAGTATCAACACTACTATATGCCAGTGAAACATGGATCACGAACAAAAGGATGGAAAGTAGGATAAATGCAGCGGAGATGAAACAACTTAGGAAATTTCTGGGGAAAACGAAGTTTGATAGAGTAAGAAGTGAGAAAATTAGGGAAGAACTAAAACAGGAGCCAATTATATCAGAGAGATAACAAAAAGATGCTTAGGCTGGTATGGATATCTGAAGGGAAAGCTTAAGAAGAAGAGTGATGGGGGCAAAAAGATACAAGAAGAGAAGGCAAGGAAGAACCAGGGAAAGACGGCTAGATCAGGTAAAGCAGGCAGGACAAAAAAGGGAAAGACAATAAAGCAACTGAGTGAACTGGTAAGGGACCGGAAGGCATGGAAGGAATGGGTAAAGAATGAATGAAAGTAGCAGCAAAACACTCCGACACTCGAACGGACAAAAGGAGTCTCGGGAACAAGAAGAAAGAAAGCAGCTTTCCGCTTCACTACTTCAAAATTAATCCTTCTAGAAAAATGTAGCTTTGCCAATAAAGCACATGGTAAAAATCACATTTTAGCTTTTCTACTGCGGTAACACCGATGTATGAAGTGCGTTCAAAAACTGAAAATTGTCTATTTCACCCTGTAACTGCAAGCTTAAAATTCGCTCGTGTCGGTGTTTATACTGCCTTGTATTTCTTATGAAACTTACCCAGTAAGACTGCATTTACAGCAGTGCGAAATTAGAGTAAGAATTAGTGAAATACTTTCTACTAATCTGATAACTAACGCCAATGATTTCTCCTGTCAAAACGTAACCTAAACTTATCTGTTATCATTATGTAATGTGTGGAATTACACAGAAACGTTATATGGTATTGTTTACTAGCAGTTTCTGCAGTAATCATATCATGACATACAAAGACAAAAGCAAATGTAGAAAGTACTGATGTAGCTTTGTGGTAGCGTCAAAGTGTGACGTGCATATAGTTTCGCACTGCAGTAATTCTTCGTTGTGCACTACACCACAATGTGAGCAATCACATTGATTTGTATTTTGCAAACTTTCGCACTGCGTCTAAATTCTGCAAATAATATAAAAATACGGTTGTTCACATAGCGGTGTAGTGCAAAGTTAAGAATTAGTGTAGTGCAAAACTATACATGCGTAAAACTTTGACACTACCATGGCGACGCATCAAAACTTTATCCATTTGCTTTCGAATTTGTGTCATGATTGCTCAGAAACTATTAATAAATATACCATATACGCAGCAGGCGCCATAAATTCTCGGCCTGATATAGAAAAAATAAACTTGAAAAAATATAACAATTTTTATTTTTCAATGTAATCTCCCCTAACTTCAATACATTTATTACAACGATCAATTAACAATTCCCTTGTAAAAATAATCTAAAGTTCTTCCCTCAAAATGTTGTATTACAGCTGCTTACAACTCAATATCGTCCTTAGAACGATTCCTTTTTGGATAGAGGATAATAATATAGAACCACTGCTTTATCTCCTGTGACAATGGACTCCAAAATCGGTTTCGAGTCGTCTCCACACATCTTTAAAAACGAGCGCGCACATTCGACTCGACGTTCACGTTGGAGAGCAGCCAGTAGTCGCACACGACACCAACATTTCAGTAGGCCATTTCTTGCACTTACTGAACTGAAGGAAGCAGATCCTAGAGTAGTACTAAGGTTTATTAAAAGCCCCCAACTATTCTAACATACATAAGGGCATTCTGTTTCAATAGATCTATTAAAGTCGCAGTGATTAAAGGCATCTGCGCCATGGTGCGACTTTAATAATAATAATAACACCATAATCTTGATGTTTCTTAATACTTGGCGCGTAAGAAATGTTTGCAACAAACTCATCTTCAACACTGATTAAACTCCGTAGTTACAACTCCGTGTGTGTGTGAGAAAAGTAGATTAACTATAACCGCGATTTATAAATTTATAACTGTTTACATCGTACTTTAAGAGGGATTTACTACTCCTGAGATTTGTAACCACGGTAGTTGTTTCACAACGTAAACGTACTCAATCATATTGGGTAAAAATTCCGATATATGATAAACTTCTTTAATTTTATTAATAAAGTACAGTAGAAATTACCTTTCTATTGAAAGGTTTGGGTGGAAGAGCAAAGATGGCAATGTACCATTTACTGAACTCAGCCCTGCAATTTCACTTTTGTTTTCTTCTTCTTGCCTTTTTTCCCATTTTAGTTATTACATTTGTTATTTTGTATCATGGATTTTAATTTGTTTGTATTATAAGTATTGTATGCTCAATTAAGCGAAATGATGACCCCATTATATTATTTTTATTAATTTATTTATTATTAGATTTTATATGTGGTCCACTTAGAGCACAGATTCTCAAACTTATTTCGCCTACTGCCCATTTTGAGAATAAAAAATTTTCTAGAGCTCCCCAAATTTCTTAACTCGCCATCTGTTGCGCATCTTAAAAACAGCTACTGCAAATATTATTTTTAAAGGTGATAGATGGGTCTTGTAGCCTAGAAGGCTTCATCGCTTCATTTGAAAATGTTTTTTGACAAATAAGGCATATTGGCGATGATAGATTTGTGGGATTTTCGATAAATCCGTATTTAATATATTCCGCACTATATTGCCGTCTCTTCTCTTTTTGCTTCCGACATGGTTTTGACTTCACAAATACGTGAGTAAAAGACTCGCTTTAAAAAACCTGCTACCGATTGCGCGAAAATGTAATGAAAATAAAATAAAGAACCACTGCTTTTATATAGGTTAGAAATGCAACACGCACCGAGTGGAATAAGATAAACTTGCAATTAGTCGTTTACCTCATGTGAGTGACCCAATTCGTACTAATTCGTCAATTCATGCAGGATTGCAAAAATCGCGTTGTTAGAACTTGTTAGAACTTGATTGCTACAAACACGGAACAGCACACGAGCTAAGAAAGCCGGGATAACTAAAACAAAAATAGGGTAGGAATAAAGAATGAAATTAATGTTGTATGTAGTAAGTATTTAATTTTAGTTTAAAATACGCTGAGAAAAGAAATACTTTTATACATATCGTATGTTCTTAACTCAAGAAATTATTTTATTGAAAATTTTCAATCTTATATAGTTTTGTCTAAAGAATTTTCAAATTTTAATGAAGATAATTCTCTTAACAAAACATATAGTTGATTAAAGTAAAAAATTATTGATTCTTGTATCAAGAAAATATTGATTTTATAAAAGTTATTTTTCTCTCAGTGTACGGAGAATTCTATGAAATACGTATCCGGAAAACATAGTTTTTCGCCAATTTCTTAATCTGCCCTCGCGCCCCTAGACCGCGTTAACGCCCCCTAATTTTCTCTGAGCCTGTTACTGCCCCCTGAAAGCCTCCAGCCCCCAACAAGGGGGCGTTATCGCCCACTTTAAAAAAGATGGACTTAGAGGAACAGGTTTAGCGCAGGATCAAACATTTACAAGTAAATATTTACAAAATCACCAAAATGAGTGGAAATGAAATATTGTGTTAAAGATCTTAAGAATACACATATTTTCCTGTTAAGATTAATGGACGTTTTTTATTTGTTGCAGCTAGTCAAAAAATTGCAGATATAAACAGAAAACCGAAAACTCCCGCACAAATGGTAAGTTGATCTACTATGTCTAAAATGTTTAGCTTTAGTAACTACATACGATGTTATTACAATCAACAATAGGAGGGGAATGTAAAAACAAGCCCGTTAAAAAGTAAATGTTTCCCACAGGTAGGCGTATGAGATACTACAGCAAATAGGTTTTACAAAATGTAAACGAGCAAGGTGCAAAGAATGTTTTGTTACGCTCTTATGTAACAGTGTATTTGTTTACGAGAGTATCAGGTTTTGCTTGTGAAATCGTTGTACATATGTACATATTTGTTACGTATCTAATTACACTAAAAATTACATTTATAACAAACAAATTAAGATGTAAGATAGGTACCGCGGGTATATGCAGAACAAGAACGGTAACTTTGGTAGCAATACCAAAATAAATTAGTTGGATACGTACTCTGTAAACATTTATTCGAGTGGAATACAGTAGACACTAGCTTGTATACATTCGACTTTTATTAGATTTAATAGACGTACTAGGATGGATGTAAACTGGGCACTGAACTACCTGCAAATTTAATCCTGTCCAAAAATGTACCAGTAAAGCGTATATATAAACTGGGCACCGTACTAGATTAGAATCATAAGTATGCAATACAAAATAATGTATTTCAAGTTGTTGTTGTTGTTGTATTATTGAGCGAAGCATCGGGTTACGGAATACACCTCGCACTTCTAGGCATCGATTACTGTGATCATTAGCCGACCCTACTAGAATTTTGCCGAATCCAGGTGTTCCAATCTTTGGTAGGGATTTTTAACGTGCCAAACATCGTATTGACACGGGGCCTACGATTTTACTTCCTTATCCGAGAAGAAGGCATACTCCAATTTTTAACCGTAATTAAAAACCAGTCGTCCCGCCCGGGATATGAATCCACGCCGTTCGGGTCGAAAAGCAAGTATGCTAACTGTTCGACCACCGGATCAATACAAACCAACCGGATAATAATAACCGGAAATATCCTAAATTTAATGTGGTCTAACAAATTGGTAAGTATGTATGTACAGTATCTTCATAGGACCTGTACTGCATAATAAGGTAGAGACGAACTATACAACATTTGTTCAAAGTGACCACCGTTCTTCTAAATACAAACCCTAATGCCATTTCCCATGTCTCGTAGCACATTCACCAGTATTTCAGGAGTAACATGAAGCACTAGAGTTATGCGTTGCTTCAAGTCATCAATATTGCGGTACGTCTCTGTGTATATATCTGATCTGTCACGTTACCTCACAAGAAAAAATCACCTGGCACCAGATCTGGGCTTTTCAAGTATTTAATCACGACGGAAATGTCAAGGAAATTACAGATTTGCATAATTCACCGACGGAAGCCAAAATATATTGTCTTCTGTTCATTTTCTCCACATCCTAAATCTTCAATTTTAATGCAATATTTTCCTACAATTCTTTATCATAATTTCGAAAATTAAATATCGTTCGTCGTGTAATCGTCTTGTATTGTACAGTTGTTGGTGGTGTTAAATGTCATAGAGCAGCATACTTTCAGTCTCCCAGTTGCGTCCCTGCATGGCATGCATTATGCAATTATTTAAAATAAGGATATTGGTTTGTATTGGACGGTCTATTTCAAGTTGATGTACATGTTATCAAACAGCACACAAAATGGAAATTAAAAAAAAAACCTTATCAAACTGACGAATAAAATTATACACGCTTCATAAATTGCAATCGTGGCATCGTTCCATTATTTAATTGTTCACACAGTTCACTCATATAATCAGACTTCTCAATTTTTGTATTGTGCGCGTGTCTTTAACTCTCGCTGGTGTGTGTACACTTTTCGATAAAAATGTGGATGTGTTGAAGAAAGTGATTCTTTCAATTTCAAATGAAACGATTCGCATTTGTGGTGCTAATGATCGATGGAGTTGCAGTAGCCCACATAGATGGAGGAAAAAGAGCATCACCTTCTATGATTGTCTACAACAAATAATCGGCGTATTTGTCAACCTCTGCACAAATTGGTTTTTCGGAAAATCTAAGGCAAAACAATCGCCTACTTGATCAGGATTCAAATACGTTAATCCAAATGTATGTCGCGGCCATACGAAGTAGAAATACTTCGGAATTATTGTAAATTCGACCGTTAAACCTAAAGTTTGAATTTTCGTGAACCACTATCGGTGTAAATGGAAACGACAACTAGTGACTTTTGCTGATGGCTATGTAGTCTGGACCGCCGTGTAAACACTTTTCTCAAAATCTATAAAAACTTCACGTGGTCGTAATGGTGTAGAGTAGCGTCCAAAGATTTCCATTACTAGTATTTTAAAAAATCCTGCATACGTCTCACTGCGTTTGTTAGGCAACAAACAAAACACCAAGGGAATATAAGTCCATGGATCATAAATAATTCTAAAAAATATTTTGTGCAGTATAAGAATGTATGTACGAGGAGCGCAGTGTATATTTGTAAATATATGGCAACACTGACAGTAATTGTCAAAAAATTTGAGGTTAGTTTAATGTGACAAGCGTTTGTGAATAAGTCGCAGTTATATGAATTCGATATTTTTTTTCAAAAATCAGAATTTTTTGAAAAGTTAAACGGTCAGTGTGAAATGGAAGTGATTCGGAGAACATTTTCGTGCAATGACTTTGTATGATTTTCATTCAGGTTTAACCTTTAATGAATCATTTGATCGTTTGCAAAATGCGTTTCCTGGAGAAGCCCCAAGTCGGACGACCGTGTTTAACTGGTTCAAAGAATTCCATAGGGGAAGATCATCTCTTGAGGATGAAAATCGTGAAGGTCGTCCTGTTTCGGCAACAACTTCAAGTCACATTGATGCCGTTCGTTGCATGATTGAAGAAGATCGTTGGGTGACCTACAGTGAAATTCGGGCAACTCTTGGCATTGGAATGACAATGCAATTCAGACAATTATTCACACACATTTAAATGTGAAAAATGTTATGTTTAACAGATGATCAAAAAAAGCAAGGGTCGACTGGTGCCTAGAAAACCTTGAACGTTATCATGAAGGTACGTTTAAGGCCGTTTATAATATCGTTACAGGTGATGAAATATGGAACTACTAGTATGATCCATTAACAAAGCAGCAATCTACCCAATGGATGTTTCAAAATGAAATGCGACCCACAAAAAACACGAAGTTGTGCTAAACAAATGATTGCCTCTTTCTTCAGCCGTACTGGTTACATTTGCTCTGTTCTTCTAGACAATAGGAAAACAGTTAATGCAGAATGGTATACCACCATTTGCTTGCCAACATTGTTGTCAAAAGTTCAGAAAAAACAAATTGTGTTACACCATGACAACGCTCCTGCACACTCTGCCAAGTTGACAACGGAGTTTCTTCGCTCTGCTGGGATAAAATTATTGTCACATCCACCTTATAGCCCGGATTTAGCTCAGTGTGATTTCTTCCTCTTTCCAACTGTTAAGAAGAAATTACATGGAATCCCTTTTTTAACACCACAGGAAGCTGTTAATGCATTTGAAGAGCATGTTAGTGCAGTGTCCAAGGAAACCTAGGCTAGCTGTTTTACAGAATAGTTTGAGAGGATGTCGAAGTCCGTTAAATGTAAAGGAGAGTACTTTGAAAAAGAATAAATATTGTTCGTTTTTATATTTTTTATTCTTATCCTGTATTCAGAAACATACAGTGTGCCCCGTATACGTACCCGTTGTGCATTTCACATAAACCTCTAACATTAGTTTCTCAAGAAAATACTATAATATTGCTCACTGGGCAGTTTATAAAAATGAAACGTTCATTCTTGCTTATTTTAACTCTAGGATCTCTCACTATATTATGGACTTCTGCCTTGTTTTGTGGTAGCGGCCCAGCAAGAAATTTTCTCCTTGCGTTGTCTGATATAAGTTAGATCTATTGCTGTAACTGTTTCTGGCAGTTCCCAACATTCAAAAAAAAAAGGATTATTGCGGAATAGCAGCGATCAATTTTCTTTGAGACTTTCAAAGGGTTTTCTGAGTATCAAAAAATGTAATACATGAATTGGTATATGAATTAATTGGTGATCAATAAAATGTTTTGTAGCACCAGTCCGGTTATTTAATTGCCACACCTCGTACAGTTGTGATACCATACTTAGTTGTGTAATTGATGACATACACAGAGCAACTGATAAAGGATATATTACGTTAGCAATTACATTAGATTATTCAAAAGCATTTGACACAATAAATTATGATATCTTAGTTTCTATTCTACACCATATTGGTTTGGTTGCATCGTCAGTCGCCCTTCTATGCAAGTATTTACTAGAGAGAGCCCAGCAAGTAAGGATTGGGAATGATTTGTCTGCGCCACGGGCAGTGTTAAATGATGTACCACAGTATTGGGTTCCTCGTTTTTCTCAGTATATACATCCTTCTTTCCTGAAGTATTAAGAATGTGTAAATATCATTTTCACGTGGATGATTCGCAAATCTCGTTTCTGTTAGCTGATTTGGATGAAACTGTTAATCTAATTAATCAAGATTTTTACAGATTAGCAATAATTTCAGAGGAACATTTTTTAAAATTTAATCCCTCGAAATGTTTGGTGATGCTTTTCGGTAGGAGACATACTGGAGTAGATTTCGAACGAATTGAGATAGAAATAGGTTTTATATAATAGGTATTATACCTTTTGTTAGTAAAAATAAGGTGCTTGATTTCAATTCAACAGTCTTATCGTAATTTAAAGTTGTTATATGCGAACAGGAAACTAAGTTTCTTTTGTGTGATTCGCTCATATTGTCGCGGTTTAATTGTTGTGATTTTGTATATGATCCATGCTTGAAGAAACTTGATATTGTACGAATTCAAAGAGTACAAAAATCATGTTTTCGTCTAACATATGGTATTAGACATAGAGCTAGGATATCTCACACATCAGTGTGGTTGGGGTGGTTAAGTATGGCGGAGCGCCGTATGTTGCATTCTGCTTGTCGTTCTAGACAAATTTTACTGTACCATACTCCATCTTATCTTTATGAAAAAATTACTTTCAGAACGGATGTACATAATTTGAATTCACGACTTAAAAACGTAATTACTGTACCTAAACATTACACCGAAGCTTACAAGCGTTCATTCTTGTATAACATTGCAACTGTTATGAATAACATTCCGCTCGATTTTAAAAACTGTAGTAATAATGTGTATAAAGCCAGGTGTAAAGGATTTGTGTTGTCTCGGCGTGGGGATTGGTAATTGTGTAGGGACGATATTTTCTGATATAATTTAATGTATTGTGGTATACGTTTATTTTATTTTAAATGGTATAATCTTGGCAAACACATTTTGTTTTGGGTAATTTAGTAGTCTTGATGGGGTACATTAACATCAGATACTTATCTGATGTATTTCTTTTAATATACTATATTATATATTTTACTGTACATGCTCTTTTTTTCTCTTCTTTGTATGTATATGTATATCAATAAATTGAATTATTATTATTATATGTAGACGCAAGCACCGTGGTTAAGATCTGGCAACTATGTACGTTTAATACATTGCGTTAGGCACCGAAAATATTTGGTTTCCATTCGTGTATATAAACCATTGCTCCGCCATTAACTACGCAGCACAGCCCTTACTCACTGTTATCTCATAATTATTGTAGGTTATGTACCAACAACGTAAAAAAATATGGTGGATTCAAGGATAATATTAGGTAACTCAATAAAATCAATCACCAACAATTTACATTCGCCTTTTCGTTGATAAAAAGAAATCAATTGATGTAATTGATCTTTGAATAAAATACAAATTTTGTCAACGAAATATATATACGTTTTTGTTTGATCGTTTTAAAACGTTAAAAGTTGACCACCGCATGGAGAATTTTATTCACACCTTGTATAATTTAACCTCAATATATTCTAGATTAATGCTGGTACGAATACTTTCTTTACTATTTCTACTTCGATTTCCTTTACAATATGCATATCATACAGGAATTTATTTTTCCGTATGAAGAGATGCTTTTTTGTTCTTCTGTTTCCGTATTAGAGTTCTCTTTCTCTTGAACTATCTAATGCCTATGATAATATTAAGATCTATAACAATGGAGTGTGACTAAGAGTTGCTGTACAAATAGAAGCCATACCTATATCTCCAAGTATATGCATATTGATGGTTTATCTGTAGAGGAATTGGACATTGTAACAATTACACAGACATTAATGTTTATACTCGGCAACTGAAGTAATATCAACTAAATACGTTCCGATGACTATGTATATGCTGAATGTAACAGTTAAGATAATGAAGAAATACAAAATCCTTAAAAAATACAAACAATACAAGAAGTCTCCAGGAGAGTTCTGGTTTGGGATCTCTAAAAATGGCATATGAAATGCAGAATGTAACATTTATAATCTCAACAATTATTATGCAAAAATTATTATCTTATTGTTACCTATAGGTAACAATAATAGCCTGTACGAATAAAACACACAATTTCAGACATTTCTTTCGCAACACAGATACGTCCAGATCCATCTACAATACGATTAAATCGCACTACGAAATTCTGCAAATATTTCTCCGGAATGGACATTCCCGATAGTGATAAAATTGCCATGTTTACGATTCTCATCACGCCTAGATGAGAGAGTGAGTTCGTTCCCGAGTTCAAGTTCAATTCGTCAGTCACAGTTTGTTTGATTGGGATGTGAAGCCAAATAATAAAAAAGTCTGTGAGTATAACAGAGGCAATGTACGGCAAATGAATACGAAGTATGATCGTACAATCTCGTACAGATGTATTGTATACGCTCATGTACAAAACGTACGTTTAAGAATCAACCGAGTGTGTCGCCGATTCATGCAATGAAACCCTGCTTTTACTATAACAAATACGTTTTTTTACGACAATTAGATGTCATATCGAAAGTCAATTGGATCAAGTAGTATGTATTGTTCTATTTCTGAAGGGCAAATACAAAAGACATGTACAGCATTGTCCATCTCAGATGTCGGGACCTTCGTACGAATGTCAGCTATGTATCATAACTCCGCTGTTGTAGTGTTGAACAAGGAACGGACTCCATCAATAAATTCTATAAATATAACGTTTAACAACCTTATTATATTCTCGATAAAAAAGCCCAGAGGCATACTTGGTTTCCGAGATATCCTACGAAAGCATCTGAAATGAAACATCCTAACATTTACACTAACCAACTGAATTTAGACGGTGTTAGATTGCTTCCAATTAACAGAATTACGGAATGAATTTATACAGTGAAATACTAGCTCTGCCACTTTTATGCTTCTTTCAAAACATGGGGTTGCAGAAAGGGATTTATCAATAATTTAATGAAGTACGAGTTAGTTAGGTTCGTCTACCAATTCGTATGTTGTTCATTATTAGTACGTAAGAGAAGTAAAAACCATGAAAACTGGTTCTAATGTCTAATGAAGAACTAAAAACATTTTGAAAACTGTACATTTCAAACCTCATATGCAACAGCTACCTAACCTTCTAAATTGAAATACAAATTAGGTGCGTTCAATGAAGTTCATCTTATTTGCTTTGAAATCTATAATTTTCTAGTTTTGACATTTGAACGAGTCACATTCAGTGGCGGCTGGTAGTGGTAAATAGAACACCCAATATATTTTTGTGTTTTTTGAAAGGTAATCGAAAGGCGAATCCAACCATACCACACATTACACTTTAAAGAAATATAACGATATGCAACAATAGAGGTTTTGGTAATCTGTTTTTATTGATACGCAAAGTTGGCGCCAGACTGATTCAAAGAGCTCGTTGCTAAGCAAAGTAATCATAACAATTGCCAAACTGTCAAATCTCAATTCCAAAAGCGTAAATTATTCTTGTTGTTAATTGTTATTATATCCCGCATTTGTCATACTTTCCTTCTTTGTTCTCGTTATTATTTTCTCTCATTTTAACTTGTTTTGTTAATTGTTGTTTTTTCTTTACTTTATCGAACGTTATTGTAATTAATTAATTATGGTAGGTTTGTTTAAATTTGATAGTTTTTGAGGAATAATATATCTCTTTTTTAGATTATCTGCGTTGTTATTTTTATCATGGCTTCGGCACGAACCATGTAAAATTGCTGGGTCAATTTTAATACTATGTAATCTGGTAACAATTATCACCTTACTTGCCGTGGTTGCGCAACAAATTGTGCAATAATTTAAATCATATTATCTTCTGTTAAAGCAGTTCGTCCTGTAAATTTTATATTATCCTTACTTATTGTTAGTGCAAAATTCAAATATTTCCAGCTGTACAAGGGCAGTGTTCATTATGTTCCACTTCGTGGTAATTGTTGCCAAATTCACCGAACATTAAAATTAGGTACTTGAAGTTTATCATACGCGGTCCATGCGGAGGCCATTGTAAAATCAACAATATAAAAAACTGAAACTTAAGCACATTGCCTATCAAAAACCAACAAATTACTTTGCTTAGCAACAAGCTCTTTAGATCAGTCTGGCGTCACAAGAAATGATTTGGCGTTCTTTCCCAGCCAATTTTGCGGAACAACTAAAACAGATTACCAAAAACATTTATTGCTGCATATCGTCATATTTCTTAAGTAAAAGTATAACATATGTGGTATCGTTGAATTCGTCTTTTGATTACCTTTTACTATAGGACCGCACTGTATACAATTATTAGAGTAAAGAAAAAAATTCTATTTTCGCCTTGTCAAATACAAAAGATATCGGCACACTCCGCACCACACAAAATATTTAATAATTTTGAAACCGAATTCAGTCGTACGGTTGACAATGAAAATCTACGAATTTCCAAAACAAATGTTTCAAATTTATTAAATATTTTGTGTAGATGCGAAGTGTGATTATACCTTTTGTGTTTGCTATAGTACCCCACAATCTTTGCCATCATTATTTCTGTGGGAAGATCTAATGCCCAATGTAGGTATTGTTGGCAAACGTATGTATACGAACTGATTTGTTCAATCAATGTTAATTTTTACTGCAAACCTCTATAATTATGATACACAATTAAGTACTTATTTTGAGTAACGGTTGCAAATCCAACGGTAAGTGAATACCCTTCGTACTATACAAGTTGCATCTATGTGATTTAAGATTAAATACGTATGTTTGAGGGATGTATTAGATGTAATGTAAATGGAAAGAAAATTCATAAAAAAGTTGTGTAATGTTAATTTTAATGTTCTTAAAATATTTAACTGTGTCGATCTTATTACTTTTACGTATTTTGAAGCCAATGATTGGATCTATAAGATAGTACTTGCTAAATGTATTCGATATCTAAAATAAGTACAAATATCGAACGTTTTTATATTCTATTCACTTCCTACAATGTTGTTGTTGCTAACTACTAAATACTAAAATACAGTAGTGTCCGGATATAACGAAGTGCAAGGGACCGAGAAATAATGTTCGTTATATGCGGAGTTCGTAATAAACAAAACGGATGAAATATTTTTGACAAATTAAAAAATTAGTGATAAGTTATCACTAATTTTTTAATTATCAGTTATCACTGATAACTACATCATTTAATTACATAAAAGCGCAAATTTTGAGAAATACTGCTTACATATACATTATATTACGTGTATTAGTTACTGATTAAAAAAGTAATTTTTGACTGTTTCAATTTCGCGCCAGCGCAAATTTCTTCAATATTATCCTAATTTGGCGAATATATCCAAAGCATCTTTGGGGGTATTATGGGTCTGTAAAAAGTAGCGAAGCTTCCTAACACATTGCAGCGCTTCTTGATTAGTAGGGATTGGCATATCTTCGCACGTGTTACTTTCATCACTGCTGGAATCGCCTACAGATTCATTGAGTACGCTGTTGATTATGTCATCGTCAGTTAAGAATTCGGCGATTGCAATTTGATCATCTACATGAGCGAATTCGTTAAAATTAATATTCTGTGTAACATTTATTATGACTTCATTTTCAATCACAGATAAATCAATAGTTGTTAAAAATGATTTTTGCATCTTCAACCATTGCGAAAGTGATAATTCGTCATCCGCGTTAAACTCATCAAAAGAAGTACAGAAACCAGCATGTTTGAAACAATTACTGATAGTTTTTTCCATAACTTTTTGCCATGACTAAAATTGATTGCATCCAGTAATTTTATAGACCTAGATTTATCTTCGTCAACTGAATTAATTAAGTTTATAAATAAAAAATTTCGAAAGTAGCTTCCAGATGCATATATTGTTCCCTGATCCATAGGCTGGAGCTTGGAGCTAGTGTTTAGTGGCATAAACACTAATTTAATATTACGCAAACCTTTCACTAGAGGATGTGCAGAGCAGTGAACCAATAAAATATTTTTTTTATTCTTCGGTAATAACTCTTCATCCCACAGTCTCAGTTCTTCTATAGATAAACCGCCAGTCATCCATGCTTTTTCATTTGATTTATAATTCACAAGAATTAGTTTGATGTGTCTGAAACATTGTACATTTTATGATTTGCCTCTCACTAGCAATTTTCTTTTTTCACTTCCCGTTAAATTAGCGCACAGAAATGAGCCTTTTGAAGGCTTTTGAAGGCTTATGTCTTATGTATTTCCTTTTCTTTAATGTTTGTCTTAATGTGCAGATACATTAAAAATATAAAATACAAACATTCGATTCAGTGCTTGATGTTCTTTTTGGTGTTGCCCGGACTTTTCGAATACTGTGTATTGATGTAGTGTCGAAACAAGTTCGCCTTAAACAGAAACTATTTCTGTTAAGACTATAGAATTGGTTCGTATTATACAGAAGTTCGTTATAAGTGGGTTCGCAATAAAAGGTACTTTTTAACATTATTTTTATGACAAATATAACGGGACCCTCGATTTTGGTACGCAACAACCGGTAGTTCGCTTTAAGCGGGTTCGTTTTAGCTTGTAATACTAGAAAATTGTGACAAATCTTTTGTTTAGAAATAAAATACAGTGTTGCCAAGTGTACCTAGTTTCGTCACACTAATGGATATTCAATTTCCGTATATAAGCAATATCCTCATAGAGATCCGCAGTAGTCTACTTTTAAGTTATTATGCAGGTCACGTAGCATGTGTATATATATACTTCAAATTTATTCGTTTTGCTTTTAAAAACAGTCTCAAATAGGTCATCTATTTTGAAATATAGATAGTCATGATGAAGAATATATGTATACTTACCGAGCTGAAGCTGTTAAAAGGTTACACGTTTCGAATCGAGTTTTGATAAATAGAACGAATTACATGATCTCTTCAGTTAAATATAACTTCAAATTTAAACAAATAATTCATCCTTCACCTATTTAAAACCGATTATCCTAAAGAAATGTTCAAAGCAATAATTTCAAATCTGTCAATAATTACGCGGACACTACACAGTCGAGTTTAGAAATTGGCAATGTAGCAACAGAGATTTCTACTTTGAATACTATGCTACCTCTATGAAGCTTTTATTTTACTCAATATTACATAATTGCGATAGGTACTGGTCTTTGGTTTTCCTTTGACGAGAGGAATAGGTATTTACATATTTACATTAAGGAATACTCCTAGTATTTTTACGTTAGGGAATAGTAAATTTTACTCGAAATGTATACATAGACTCTCTCCCCATATCTAATAGATTTAAAGTAATTAACGTTTGTCGTTAGTTACTGCTGCTTCTTTTATAACCAGTGTTTGGCAGAGCAATCAAAATGACGCGCTATCAATTAGTTGAGAATCTTTTTATTTTGAAGTCTTTAACGTTTACGTCAGTTTTCTATTTTATGTTTTTGTTTGCTTTAAAATATTAGCTTAGGGTTTAAGTTGTATACATTTACATTACAAGTAAATTTATCTTTTCATAACTTTTTTGTGCATACATATGCATAAAGTTTATAACTCAATCATGGCCAGTTTCTCGCTCAGATACATACATAAACTAAACGTAATAAATAGAGCCGCGTGTTGATGTTGAAATGAGATCTTATAAACTTAACCACTCGTGGCTTTCATTGCTCACCTTTCTGAAGGTTCTTTTAATTCCGTGGTCGATATTTGCGAGATTCGTCCTGACAGGCCCCACACAGAGAAAAAATAGTTCTTGACTCAAGCAAATATGCATTCAGTCAACCAAATCGTAGTTTTAAATGGCAGCAAAGATATATATTTTTTTTATTTAAGGAAATAATTTGTTTGACATCGTTATTTGATTCAAACATATGATCTCTTGAAACAAATAATATTTAATATACGTAATATGTTTGATTCAACAGTACAGTTTTTTTTTATAACTTCGTCAGTTTGAAACCTATATATTTTTCTTTACCATTTATTTGACTTCACCTGACTTTAATGGCGAACATTCCCAAAATGGGAACACTAAAAAAAACCTAAAATAAGCATATTTGCATAAAATTTTTACATAGATATCAACTTTTCTGATTGTTAATTATAAAAATCTTATGATTTTTGGGAACGTTCGCCATTGAAAGATTAGATAAATATGTATTTGGTTAACAAAATTTCTGTGGTTTAAAGTATGCTGTTACTTTGACAAATATATTATTCTGTTGGTACTATTACTCCACTGAAATGGTTAGTACAATAGATGCTTTCTTCTTTTTAGAGAAGAAAGCATCCACTTACGAGCATATAGGGTAACAATGTATTAAAAATACACAATCTTTTGAAAAACTTTATTAACATCGTGGATAAACTGACAAAAGTACATAAAGAATATGTATAATGCCGAAAATTAATCTCTATTTTATCACTACAAAATAGAGATTAATTTTCGGCATCTGCAAGATTTAAGGTTTACCGTTTTTGTTTGCGATCCGGTAGATCTTTAGGCAGGCCTTGGTATCACCTTAACATAATGGAGGAAGTTAGTGGTGTTTTAGGAAGCTGGGGTTTATTTACAAGAATAAAAGCACCACACAGTGGTGCTTTTATTCTAGTACATAATGCGCTACAGCGAGCAATGATCTCCGACACCTAGTAACTAATTAACAAGAGCTAACTGTCGATAGAAAATACTTTTCCTAATAACATTTTTTAATTCTCTTAGTGTTCATACAAAACAGTTCCTAAACGACCTTACGCAAAACCTGCAAATCAACAACTTGTACCCAATCTAAATTATCCTCACCTTAATGCTAAAACATCACCAAGCTATTATACTTCGTGAGTAGAACTTAATCGTAAAGGCAACTATTGGTCTTTTTTCTTAACATCCGACAAAGACCACACGTGGGTGTCCGCACTCTCTTAACGGGTAGGTCGGCTCTCGGTTAGATTTATATGGACATTTATCGAGCAAAGAGGATTAAGAACTGTATGCGTGTAGTAGAGACTTATCGTGGTCGGAAATTTTATTCTCTTATTCGTCTTATTCTGTTCTTCGCTTTCCTTTGTGTTACATCCGATTTTCTGGTTACGAGAATATTTAAATTATGGCCGCCTCATTGTAATTTAATTGGTATTTTAAAGGGAAACCGTGGTGAAATAACGAGGGTAACGCTCCTTAAATTATTACTGAATCGCTTCAAAAGTTTGGAGTTTCGACATTCGGGTATTAAATTAAAAAAGAAATGGATTACCTCGCAACATTCTTTTGTTGTTTGTTTTGAATATTTTTAGACATACGCACATCGATTTCTCAAGAAACCGATCATGTTTACGACGTCACATAATACGAATGTACATATTTTTCAGTCTTGAACAAAGAACTTATTTCAAATATTTACCTATCCACAAAAGAAACGTAGACACTAACATTTGATGATCGTGGAATAAACCAGTGACTAATTCAAAGGTTCCAGCATTATTACCATTATTTCAAGTTATTTCGTTTGTTAATCTACCATTATTTGAAACCTTGGCAGATAGAAGTGGATATTTAGAACATTCCAATTTCCGGGGTTGAATCAGTTCTGTTAACTTTACAGAATTCAAGATTTAATAGGATAATAGCTACATAGGATTGTCAGTGATGGTTATACAGCACTAAACGCCTGCTATTATTAGCCCCAGCAGTACATTTCAGTATTTTAGTCCATATATAATAGTGTGTCTGGCACAGTCTTTAACGATCATTTTTAACTGATCCCTAACCACCGCCGTTTTTCCTATCTTGTGGAAAGTGTCTAAAGTATGTCCGATACTTAAATGTGGACCAGCTGCAGATATTACCAACTATAGGCCAATATCTCGTTTTGACAATTTTTTCAAAGGTATTTGATAGAATAAATCATACTATTTTAATTAAGATGTTGGACTTCTTTGGTTTCAGCAGTCATCTTGCAGCATTTCTTTTATATTATCTTCACCAACGAATGCAATACGTCTTCTACAATGGTTTTTCATCTATACGATACACTGCAACATCCGGCGTACCACAAGGGTCTAACTTACGTCTTTTGCTCTTTATTTTATTTATCGATGACTTGCTTGACTGTATTGACGTAAGAAGTGTATTTTCGCTGACGATCTAAAAATATTTTGTGAAATTAGTAGTGTAGATGATTGCTGTTACTTACATAATCAGATTAATGAAATTTCTCGATGGTGTATTGATAATAGACTTGAGATGAATGCTTCCAAATGTATTGTGGTATCATATTCTAAGAAAACAAACATTCTTCACTATGCTTACACTCTTGATAACGCTCTACTCAATCGTTGTTTCTCGATAAAGGATCTAGTAGTTTATTTTGATCCTTCCCTTAGCTTCACGCCACATCGAAATCATGTTCTTTCGTCAACTCCAAAAACACTAGGTTTTGTTATACCAAACTCCCGCTTATTTCAAGTTGACACCGCCAAACTTTTATTTAATACCTACATCAGAAGCAAACTTGAATATGCTAGTGAAGTGTGGTGTCCGCACTATGCATCTCATAAAGCGCTGCTTGAGAAGGTCCAGCGTTAATTTCTCAAATATTTGTATTTTAAAACTGAAGGGACATATCCGATTCGAGGCACGGATCATAATTTTCTCTTGCAAAAGTTTGAAACAGAATCACTATAAAAGCGTCAACGTAATAGTATACAACATTATGAATAACAACATTAATTCTGCTTACTTACTATCACAGTTGAATGTACCGGTACCTAGACTTTCTGCCCGTTCAACCCCAACATTTTATATCCCAACAGTTACAACCAATATGACCACTATTAACCATGACCCGAAATTTTAATGCGGTTTCTCGGTTCTGTGACATAAATTATAATTCACTGAATGAAATTATCAATATTGCTAGGACACACTTGCAGTCGATCTTAGTTAATGTTTAGTTTATGTTTAATTATTGTTATTGTCAATGTTGTAGTGTTTTGGAAGTTGTTTGCAACAATGTTTTCTTTTTCTTTTGTATTTATATATCAAGGTGTCTGCAATTGAATTTAATTTTTGTCCTTTATTTGGATCGTGTAATCTGTTGGACAATAGTTGTATTATTATTATTATGTATAAAATGTAGACAGCAAAGGAGGTCGATGTTAACCACATGCAGGCTTACGCTACATCACTATAAATTTAAAAAATCAATCTTATCTTTTCGTCCCTTAGTAAGAATAGCAAACAACCATCGGCTGGTATTAATTCGCAAACAGCTGGGGCTGGTGCACTGTAGAGTCGTTGGATTTTATTTAGAAAATTACAATTACGGAATGAGCAAATGCTTATTTGATCTGATGGAATACATGAGTCAAGATGTGAAGCTATGATGAAATGAATATAAAACAAGATGAATGTGTAGGTGTAACCTATAAAATGCTAACAGTCTTTAAGGCCACAAGCCGAATACGATATGATACGCTGAAGTCGATCGCTACATGCCTCAACAAACGTTCTGGTTTGTAGTACATTTTATTTATTTCTCATTCATTTACTTCACCATGGATACATATTTCATTATGGATTACAGATAGCTACCAATTTAATTAATGTAATTAAACACACGGTTTGATTTGTATGTGGATACCAAGGCCATTCACCACGATGTCCTATTAAAGCTATCTTCGGAAATGAAATGTCTTTTTGAAATTTTAGTCGGCGATATTATGGATAATGATGCACCATCGGCGAATTAAAAAACTGGTATACCGCTGTCACTTAAACATCTCTAAATTTGGATAAAGTACCATCACTTTCATAAAAATCTGGGACAAGGGATACTATTATGACATTGCCCATTTTAAACATGTCTTTTGTAAACTATGAAAAAAAATGTCAAATTGTCTGTCAGTGTCAATCGTAAATGGACAAGTCATCATCACACGATTAAAAAAACGTAAAAATGAGCTCACAAGAGTTGTCCCAGACTTTTGTGCTATTCTAGATTCTGCTACTTCCATCTATCGATTTAATTATTTATTAATACTAAAGCTACTAACTAGAGTTGTTACCCGGATTCGGATAATTTTGGATCCGGAAAATTTACTATCCGAATCTTGGTGTAATCCGGATTCATTATTCGGAACCTCGGACCCGGATCCATTATCCAAAACTTCGGATCAAGATCGATGGGTCATCATTATTATTAATAATTAAGTACTGCACACTTGTCGATTTACGATTGTCATATTTTACGAGACATGTTTAAAATGGATAAAGTCATAATAGTATTGCTTGTCCGAAATTTTTATGAAAGCAATGGTACTATCGCTTTCACAAAAATCTGGGACAACTGTGATGAGACTATTTTGACGTTTCTTGAGTGTTGTGATAATGACTTGAAAAATAAGAATATTTTGTATTTAACCTAAAAGTTATACATTATATTCCTTTATTTTAAAAATTGTTTACTTTTAGCAAAAAATATATCAAAGATTAGATTTAAATATCGGAGTTATGTTTTGGAGTGCAAAAACGACGGTCGAATCGTTTGCCGGGCGGTGAATAGTTCGTAAATCGGGCGTTACCACAAGAAATAAACGTCACGGAGTTTGGTGGGTATGTTGATAAACGAGAGGGATTAAAATATAGTCAAATATAAGTGTATACATATCAAGGGAAGTGAGGTTACGTTGCAGGCGGAGTGAACGGTGGTGACAGCTGATAAGTATAGACGAGGGTAAACAAACGACAGTGGTGTATCGCAGGTCAGGGTAGTGAAATGACGAAAATAAGAGAAAGAGAGAAACAAGCTCACCACTGAAGTTTAATCATAGTAAATTAACTAAAAGAACACCTATTAAAGCGAAAGGAGGAAACGATGATAATGATGTTCAAATTAATCGAGCGAAATGAAGAAATGTTAAGTGAAATCAAACTCATTAGAAGTTAATAGAAGAATTAGAAAAGAAAGAAAAATCTTATTATGACCGACATCGACATGGGTAGCACGCAAGAAAAGCAATTAAAATATGAAATGGCTTACTTTACTCAGAGAAGTTTGGAAATTAAATTCAACGTTTGTAGCGCAGAAAGGTTAGCCAAGCAGAAGTACATTATAGAAACAGGTACTATGGACGAAAAGCTAGATACACTTAAGAACAAAAGTAAATTGAGGAAGTATAAAGATATGACTAGAGAGGAGAGAAATATACAGTAAATTATTGTACAGAAGGAAAATCGAAAGAAACGCAGGAGAGCAAGTCAAACTGGGGTATAATAAGTTAATAATAGAGGAGAAAGTGTACAAATGGGATAAAGAGAAGGAGGATCTGGTCAAGGTAGAAGAAAGTGTAAACAAAGGAAAATATAAAAATTACGCAGACTCCCCCAAAGGAAAAACGCATTACGAAGAACAAGGCAATGAAACAGGACATGAGAAAGGAATACGAAGGATGTATGGTTAAGAAGGATTGGGACAAGATAGGGGCGTGGAATATCAGAGGATTGAAGAGCAAGGAAGAAGGGTTAATGACAGAATATGTTGTGGATGAGAAATCAAGGGGAAAGAGGGAGTAGCCTACCTGGTACATATGGAATGGAGAATGGGACATAGTTAGCGAAAGAATAATGAAAATGCAGTTTAAGCTAGAAGGAAAACAAAAAGTAACTATACTTAAATGCGCAGTGAATCGGACAGTAAAGACGATAAAGAGGAATTTTGGAGAGTCATACAGGAGCAAGTCGAAAATAAGTAAGGACTATTGATAATAGGAGGCCACCAAATGGCCGTGCGGGAAACAATGAAAGATCTTCTGAGGCGTGTGTACGTAAATTCGGGCAAACGATATTGAACACAAATGGGCAGAGAATAGTGGACTTTTGTATGGTGAATGATTTGTTCGTAACTAATGCGTTCTTTTAACATTGCAATATACATAAATATACGAGAGTAGTACAAAGTAGAAACTAAAAATCTGACATTGACCTATTTATAATAGAAAAGAATCAAAGATGGAGAATAAAAGATGCGAGACTTAAACGTCAGTACGAATTGGAGAGCGACCACCTACTAGTGGAAGCAAAAAGAAACTTAGGCTTGCCACAAGGAAAAAATACTGGGAATGTTATCAAACAGAGGTATATGAATATAAGAAGCTACAAGCTATTAGATGAAGAAGTAGAGAAGGAATACCAAGAAGGAACCAAAAAGAGTATAGAAGAAAGGAGGCAAGTATTTGAGATAGAAGATATCAAGACTATGTGGAGAAATTTTTAAGAAATAATTATAGAAGCGGCGAAGGAAGTATGTGGGGTAACGAGAGTATCTACTAAGAGAAGACAAACACCATGTTGAAATAATTAGGAAAAAAAGAAACCAAATGGCAGAAGTACCTAGCCTCGAAAGCACTGGAAGATTACGTTAGCTACCAGAAACAAAGGAAGATTGTGAAAGAAACGAAGAAAAGCCAAGAAAGAGTCATGGGAACGTTTTGGAATGGAACTAGAAGAGGGTGAAGGAAACGGAAAAAAGCTCTTCGCCATGCTAAAAGAAATGAGAAGAAAAAAGGGAGTGGAATTATAATGGAATAAGGATAAACAAGGAAAATTGTTAAATGCCAAAAAAAGAGATAGAGGAAAAGTGGAAAAATTTCTTTGAGGAACTGTTGGGAGCGAACGTGAAGCGAGACAGGAGAGAGGAACTGCTGGCGAGACCACAAGCGATAACAAGTCAGGAACGGACAATAGAAGAAATCACAGAAGAAGAGTTTATAGAAGCATTCAAAAAGATCAAGACGGGAAAATCGGCGGGCACTGATGAAATAAAACCAGAAATGCTGAAAAAGATGGGAAAGGAAGGAGAGGCACTATTAAGGAGGATATTAAACTTGTTATAGGAAAAGAAGACGATACCTGTCAAATGGGAAACGGCCATTATAATTCCGATCCACAAGAAAGGGGACAGGATGAACTGTAGCAATTATAGAGGAATATCTTTAGTATGTATCGCCAGTAAATTGTTTGAGAGAGTAGTGGAGAACAAGCTAAGCAAAATAATTGAGTCAACCCTAGAAGACACACAGAAGAGGACTTAGAAGAGGACGAAACACTAACGAATGGGTCTTTACACTAAGACAGATAACAGAAAGAATCGCAAAGAAGGGAGAGAATATGTATGTAGGAGTTATAGACATATATAAAGAGTTCGACTCTGTGAACAGGGATAAGATATGAATATTATTCGAAAAAAGAAAAATACCAGAAAATCTCTTAGAAGTAATAAAGTGTACATATAAATGAACAAGTAACGTGGTAAGACTGCAGAAGAGTAACACCAAAGAGTTTATAACGGAAAGAGAGGTCAGACAGGGCAGCGTTCTAAATCAACTCCTATCTGCGAATAGTGATGGATGTGAAGTAGCGAAAATAGCAGGATCGAAAACAAGAGGAATGATGATGGAATACAGGTATCTGCAACTTGTAATCGTTAAAGAACTAATGTTTGTCGACGATACTATGCGCAGCTTCACCAAAAGACTTGGAAGAAAAGATATCCATTTGGTCAATTGAGTTACTTAAATTTGGAATGAAAATAAACGAGGACAAAACTGAAGTAATGGTAATAGGAAAGGAAACAACTGTTGAAACTGATTGCTGAAACGCGAAAACGCGAGCTAACTTTTAAAAACGGTTAGCACCATTGGATTCAGCATACTCGAGTTGGGGAGCTTGTTACAAAAAGTCTCCAATTCGAGCACAGTATTATTATACTATAGAATGATTATTTTCACTTAAAACCACCAGAACAACCAAAATAACACAAACACCCCGGATGTGGTCGCGATTCGATAGATCGACCGAAGTCTCGACATGCTTTGCGTTAACCTAAGACGCGACGCGTGACGTATTCCAAAAATTCGTCATCAGCACAGCGCCCGTATTTTCTAGAAGGTGTTGGTGCAAACGTCTAGAGGCGTCTAGGCATTGATAAAACCAAAGTAAATTCTGGCGTAGTGCTCTGCCAACCGTCAAAATACGTTGTCGAAGTTCGACCTAATCACAAGGTCGAGAATCAGGATCACATATGGTCTTACTAACTAACTTTGCCCAAACATTTTTCATTGGATTTAAGTTAGGACATTTCGAAGATCAGTCTAGGACGTTAGCTGTTTATTATTACTTTTAAATGGTACAATATATCGACAAAATTCGGTCTTTACTCGGCATTTCAACTCTTTCAACTACTTCTTCTCAATAAAATTTCAACTAGATATACTACAGCAAATTGGTTACTGCAAATAAATGACATCAATTTGTCTACAAAATGAATAAAGTTACAAATGGGACGTTGGTCATTGAATATACAATTATACAAATATATTGATGAGCAAGTTTAAGATGACCAATAAATTGACAAAGAAATTTAGATGAAAATGGAATGTTTTCTAGTATTATCACTATTATGAATGTTTAATATATTGATAGTGTGAGAACTACAAACAAATGTACTAACAGTTGAGGCGGAATAATATTTGAATGACATACACTGCGATTATATTCTACGAAACTAGTCTTATAACTTATAACATTAATAAAATGTATATAATATAATATAATTTTAAACTTATTTTAACAGTATCCAAATAAGCCCGCACTGATCTCGCTCAGTGAACTGGACAATTATCCCAAAATATTAAATTGAGTAAATAATTAGCAGATAACGTACACTTCGTGTTACATGCTGAAATGTAAAATTTTCGCCGAAAACTTGTATAACTGATGATAGCATTACTTAATTCAAGAGTTGCCTCTAATATACAGGCGACTTTTGGATTAAATGCTGAAATATTTATTTTGAATTAAATGCCGAGATATTCAGCATAAGTGCAACAAATTATTTAGCACTCAATTTAACAATGTTGGAAATATTCAACTAAGACCTTCAGTTTAGCGTGTATGAGGTAACTCTATACCAATTTTTGATTGCTTTTAATTACAAATGTTAGGAATTTATCATAAGTATTTTAATAAACGGAAGATCAAGATCATGTGTTTATCGATTCTGTTGGGTTATATTGTTTGTTGATGCTAACACAACCACATATTGCGCATGCTCCATAATAATAATTTAGTGAATGTATACGTACGCGCATGAACTATGTTACGCCTAACCTTAATTTAGGGTAAGTGTTAAATTATAATATGTGCATAAATCCACCATAGCATGGAAATACCAAAACACGAAGTCTTCCTTCTCTATGACAACACTGTTTTAGTTTTAAGAATTACATTTTTCCGTATGAATGAGTTTATAATGCTTTTCAAAGCAGTGTTCTTATTGCAAATTTGAAAACATTACAACATTTCTCCGTGGACTTTTACAACTGTGGTATCAGAACTGATCATAATCGTCTTTTACAGCAACCAATTACCTTAATAATTAAAAATAATAAAATAGAGAAAATGGGAAATCTGCTACCGCCCTAAATGTGAAATATCTGTCCTTCTAAGTGAGCATATATTTTATTAGTTTTTACAAATTATGAATGTTCTTGAATTTAAAAGTAAATACTATATTTATATTTATATTTATATTTATATTTATATTTACTAGGTTTTCTTAAAACAGAAGTTTGGAAAGACTAAGTTTGAATTTCAAAAGAGAATGTTCAAAATTTACAGCGAACGGACTTGATGAGCCGAAGGGGCTTGACGGGCCGGACGGACCACTCGTCTTATTTTTAAAAAGCCCGGTACTTCAAATATACGCTTTAATTGTGCAAGAATCACACTAAGTCTTGTGCACTCTATGAAAATAAACTTGTAAACCATCTGAGACATATTTAGCAAATATTTTTTTCATATTTACTTGTTAAAAGTGTTTAGAGAAATTTAAAAATTTTTGACAGATGCAAGGCCTTATTTTATTTTTATTTTGAATTAACTATGTAAATCAAATTCTTATTGTTTACATAGATAGACTTATAATACTAAACTAACATAAAAAATGTAATAGTGAGTATTTCTTCCCAAAATCTAGACCAAACGCACAGATACTTAACCAAATAATTTTGATTTTCGTAAATAGCTACATACAAAGATTATTTTCTAAATCTCAATTCACTCGTTTTCGAGTTTAAATTTACAGAAACTGACATTTTCCTTTAATAAAAAGTATATTTGGCAGCAAAATATAAGAAAAAAAGGTTTTTTCAAAGGGTAGAGTATGTATTTGTGTTTTGTGTTGATTTAGACTATAGGGAGCCTGCTGTCATTTTCTACACAATAAAAGCATCTGATTGTTAAGTATCCCATATATCCATAATGGATTTTTTTTTGCTAATTGTAAACAGTGATTCTCCAATAATTTGGCACAGCATAGCTTTGCTACATTTAGCATTAATAGTTACAATTCTAGGTTACGCGTTTCAAGTTTATTTTAGAAAAACGAAATGGCGAATTTTCATTTTTAGATAAGTTCTTTAGTAATAGAAACAATAACATAAATTTGAATGTAAACAAGAAGAAAACAAGTCTAAATAGATTCACTGTAGGTACTAACATCTAATGAGAGTTTTGAAAATAAAATAGGTTAATTTAACATTTTTACCCGTCTTTTGTGAAATTTTTTGTTTAGGACAAGGAATTACAGGAATACTCAAAGAAGATTCTCCTTAATATTTTCATAAACAAGAATAAATCCTAATTGATTTTTGAAATTTCCGTATAAACCATCAGGTAATTGAGACACTAGTATATTGAAGACATGCAGTGATCTTCAGATAAAACAATATTGACATAAAAGAAAAGTATACATACACAAACAACACATTCGTTTAAACATATGCTGTTTATTAATCTCATTGGAATAATTTCTTTATGGTACATGTAATGGATACCAACAGACGCATGAATATCTAATACGTCTTAGATATAGACAGGGATGAAGTGTAAATATTTCCTTTCAGCCGGATTTGTCTTATTATAATTGATTGCATACTGTGGACTGGAATTAGTACTTTAACGACGCTAATATTGACGCAAGACACTAAGTATTCAAAATAATCTCTCGTAAGAGAATGCAGCGGTTTTAGTTTACTGTTCCCAACGATTCTGTATATTTACGATTTGTAATAAATTTGCCGTAGTTTGAGGTATAACGAACCTTTGCATATCTTCAAATACCTGGGTGTGTGTACGTATGTACGTAATCGGTTTTCTCTTATTATGAGGTAGTAAATGCAGCTACGCAGTTTTGAGTGCCTTTAAATTCATTCTCACCATAACAGCGCATTAAAATGATACTTATAGCTCACTAAGTGGCTGTGTTACAGCATGACATAAAAAGCCATGGAATATTATTCGCAAAATTGGAAAAGGCAGTATTCCATGCGCGGTAATTACACTCGGGGAAGAAATCTAACAATCTAACGTATTGTATGAGGGTAGGTCAAAAATTACTTACACATTTAGTTCTAGAATTGTATTAAACAAAGATAGGTGTGCAACAGATACTTTATTTTTCGATATAGTTTCCACCTTTAGTAATGCACTTGGTCCAGCGAGCCACAAGCTTCGATATGCCTTCGTGGTAGAAGGTTTTCGGTTGGTCGTGAAGCCAATTTTGTACCGCATCCCGAACGTCTGTGTCTGAGGCAAATCGACGACCTCTCAAAGCTTCCTTGAGCGGTCCAAAGAGATGAAAGTCTGAGGGTGCGAGATCAGGGCTGTAGGGAGGGTGCTTCAGGGTCTCAAAGCCCAACCTGTTCATAGTTTCTATGGTGTTATGGGCCGTGTGCGGACGGGCGTTGTCTTGCAACAACAAAACATTCTTTGAGAGTAGACCACAGCGTTTGTTTCGAATTGCTGGTTTCAGCTTATTCGCCAACAAATCATTGTACCTCGCACTATTTATGGTAGTCCCCATGTCCAAGTAGTCGTCCAGTATAGGGCCTTTTTCGTCCCAAAACACGGTTAGCATCACCTTCCCAGCCAATGGCGAGGTCTTGAATTTTTTCGTGCTAGGGAATCCTGGGTGTTTCCATTCCATACTCTGGCGTTTCGATACGGGCTCGTAGTGATGAACCCACGTTTCATTAACGGTCACCATTCTGCTTAAAAATGCGTCGCCTTCAATTTACGAAATTTAAGTTCATCGTGGATAATTGGATAGGCAGAACCGTTGTTTAAAGAAGATGCAACCTCACCTATGGTAACTCGCCTATTTGCTGTAACCATCTCTCGAGCTTGCTGAATGTTGTCGTCGGTGATCGAGGTTGACGGCCGTCCAGATCCCTCTTTTTGTGTTACGCTCGTGCGGCCACTTTGAAACATTTCGATCCACGAAAAAACGCTTTTACAAGATAAAGCACTGTCCCCGTGTTGTGACAAAAGTCTCCGGTGAATTTCAGCACCTTTCACACCCTCTGACCACAAAAATCGGATCACTGCTCGTTGTTCCTCTTTGGTGCAAACTAATAGCGGAGCTGACATGCTTATGCTGTTGCAGCTAGTAGGTAAATGACGCGATCGTGATTAAATTCCGCATACATGACTATAGAAGACCTTCAAGGCTTGTTATGGCGAGGGTGTAGATAATATTTCACTTACCCTCGTATAATAGATAATAATAACTTCTAAAATAATTCAATTTATTATAATATACACATTTGACTAGTCATTATATTGGAAAATAATAAAAGTCGAAGTATTTCAAGAAGAGAACATCTTGCCTACTGACAAGGTAACACAGGTGACCTGAAAATTCAGAAAAATTGAATGTTTATGGGTTTCTATTCTGATATACTGTAAGAACGGTAATTTTTATGTGCCCAATCGCTAGTGTTTGGAGAGTCGAATCCCCTAAACGCAATATCACCTTTAGCAATTTACGTCAATATCTCCGGAACTATGATAAATTAAAAAACACTTTAGGCAACTTTTTATCTATTTATCGGGGGCCATATGATAGCGTCAATTGTTTTCCTCTAGACACTATCCCATTCGAGAAACGCCTCTCCAATAACTTTTTTCAAAAATCAAATTTTTATTTGCTGAAAAAATACCTATGCCATGGCAAATTCATATAATAATATTTCATATAACAATATACACATTTCTATATATATTTCTATATATATAAAACCCAGCTGTCAATCCAAAACGTATAGGGCATTCAGTATCGCCACCCGATAGATATGAAATTCCCTCTGGTGGATAAAAGCTACTTTCGGAAGCCACAATTTCTGTCGTGAGGGTTTGTCTATCACAGAGTCGTCTAGTTTGAGTCATCTAGTAGCGTCACTACATTCATTTATTCATCAAAATTCCTCGTTAGATTATATTTGGGTAGATATCATTAAAATTTGTTGTGGATAGAAACAATCGCCATCGCGATTAAAATAAAGGAGAAAAGGAACGCCAATAAATTCATCAATCCTGGTTAAGCGTTAACTCTAGGATAGCTTAACTAATCTTCGAGTTAACTAGTATTTTGGCTGCGCGCCCAATTTAAAGTGACCGATATTGAAATTAACAAATAAATTCAAGGTAGAAGAGAAGGTTCAAGGTAGAACGGGCCGATTTCTTTTGAATGTCATAAGGAACATAGAGTTTATATGACATCTTCGTAAAATCAAGGTTAGTTTGCATTTTCAATTTTTACATTCGTTAAAATTCATTGAAATTCGCCGAAAGAGTATCAAAGAATACTTCCGAATCCCACAAAAGAGTTACAAATTTAATTAATTTACAAAATTCCAATTTTTTTAACAATTTCCCCGAGATAAAACATTTCAAAATTGGCGCCCAACGTGGGGTCAATTATGTATGGAATATTGTATGTATGTGTAATACGTATTAAACTTGCCCTAATTTTTTTAATTTGGAGAAAAGAAATCATAATTGTAGCAAATCCAATATTAGAGCATAAGATGCAAACTGAAGTTAACCGAAAATATTCAAATCACTTTGCAAAGTTTATATATACGGGGTTCTTTTTTCATTACACATACATTTCTTCTATGAGTAACTTTAAAAAGAAAATTGTCAATGCATTAGTAGGCAACCAGTTATACGTTTACGATTCGACTAGCGTGAAACCATGACCTTCTAGCAAAACCCAGCATTCTCAGTGCTATTACGTTCGTAACAGATCTATTTTAGTACAAATAAAATAACTATTCTGCAAGTCCACTACTTTTAGTTCAAGGGATGTAGGTACTATTTTTTTTTTGTAGCGAAAAATTAAACCCTCCAGCATACATGAAACTTTTCAATCTATTACGAAATTATTAAAATTCATTACGAAAGTATAGTAGAAACTGGTATGGAAATACTAGCAACAAAACAAAGCTATGAAGAATTTGGTTGTTTTTAATAAAGAAAGTGCAAAATTTCAGGTTTGAATACTTAAAGAACGTATTTCATTCTAACAACTAATTAAGACAAACAAAACAACATAACAAATGTGAAATCTAATTTCACAGCAAGTTTTCAATGTGTCGATGGAATGATGCGGTTTCGCAACAGATCCTGCAGTATGGTTTCCGTCAATAAGAATGGGACAATAAGTCTATCACTCATTATTCTAATCCAGACATTGACTTTTTGAGGGTATTGCTTTCAGATTAGGTTTTCAGCATGAGGATTTGTACGATCATTAATGGATTAATGGAAAGGGAAATTTAGTATTTTTCAATGGGTAAATGTAGAATGCAAGCTAGAAGTTCTGAGAGTTGACCTCAACATATCCAGTAAATGTACCTTCATCAGTAAAAGGTATTTTATTCAAAATGTCTACGTTTTCATTTAACATTCTTTATTTTATCTTTCTCGAAAAGTTCTTGATGGTTTGTATTTTGTATGACTTATTACTGAATTCTTTCAGTTTTGCACACCGAACTGTAGGATATTTCAAAACGTCTGGCTGCATTTAAAAGCGATCCTACAGACCATTCTTCTACATAACATAGGATATTCAGTTTCATGTGTTCTGTTGAAACGTGATCAGGTTTATTTCTTTTTAGTGGGAACTTAGAACACAATCTGATTTAAACTTGTTAAAAATATTGAGAATAGTTTTAGTACAAGGTATAGGCCTTCGGGACAATTGACAAAAAAACATGTTCCTAATCCTTCTTACAGAATTACTCCTCTGGTACCACCACCTTTTCATCTTTGTTGTACCTGTTCATGATTTCAATAAATTTTTTACTATTCAATAAAATGCATATTTGAAATTGATGTATGAATAAAAACTCAGAATAAATTATCAAAGAAATATTTGACATAAACAAAATTGATAGCAGTTTGATTATTTAAAAAATAATAAGTTATAGAGGTAATTCCATTACTGGTGTATAACTTTGCCTGCTATATCGCTAATACATTGACAATATGAGAAATATATGCAACAAAGAAAAAAGAACCCGGTATGTTATTACTATTTAATGTCCGGAGAATTAAATATTACATGTAAAATGTCGGTCAGACCTACTATTTCTAGCATTGTTTGGTGTCATGCCACAATGGTGATAACGTTGTTTTATAATAAGACCATTATTAGATTAAAATGCATTGGCAAATTCGTAAGAAATTTGATGTTATGATAAACTGCCGTTGTATTGTGTTTTTCTATCATGCCTTATACGTGTGATCTTTCACATGAAAAACCTTATTGTCAGAATGACTTGCAGATACATATGCGTATATACGTTCTGTGTATAAAAAATTCGGTGAATGGTATAATAAAAACACAAAAACAGAATGCACATTGGAAATACCTTCATTGACCTTCGAAGTAGTCGTCACCAGACACAACACACTTTTGACAACGTTCGTATAGCTTCTGGAAACTGTCGGAAAACTCTTGTTTTGGAATCGTTTTCAGAATTACTGCCGCACGTTCTTGAACCTCCTTGATGTCCGCAAACCGTGATCCCTTCAAGGTCCCCTTAAGACGAGGGAACAAAAAAAAGTCAGCAGGAGCAAGATCTGGAGAGTAGAGTGGGTGTTCCAAAACAATTACGCCATGCTGAGTCAAATATTGGCGTACAATGATGCTCGCAGTAACATCCACTTTCCGGTCTGGATCATCTGTGGTCTAACGCGCCGCATGCGCTGCAACAAACGTTTGAGAACCTGCAGGTAGAATGCGGCATTCACCGTTTGGCCAATAGGGACGAATTCCTTATGGATGATTCCCTCTTTGTCGAAAATGTTATCAACATGGTCTTCATCCAAGATTTTTGCATGCGACTCTTTGTCGCCATTGATTGTCTCTTCGTTTCGGAGTCGTACTGGTAACTCTAAGACTCGTTCCCTGTGACAATGGAACCCAGAAAGGATGAATTCCGGTCACACATGTCGATGAAATCGCCGCTGGTTTCAAAACGTCTTACTTTTTGCTCGTCTGTTAGGATGTGCGGCACAAATCGTGAACAAATCTTGCGCTTACCCAAATCTTCACGGATGATGGCCCGGATAGAGGACGGATCCAGACATGTCCATGCATGTCTACGCATGCGAGTGAACTTGTTTCAAGCGTTGGATACCGATATATTATACCATTCACCGATTTTTTTAGACAAACAACGTACAAAACAAAAAATTAATCTGTGCAGTTTAGTGTTTACTTACAACCGTAGTTTTCCATATTTTAAAGTTAACAACAAGTGTTAAAATTATGAGAATCAACATTGCCAACGTATTTTTTATTTGTTACATTGCAAATATCGCCATCACGCCTGTAATACGTGAACAAGAGCTGTAGTACGCTTCATACGCTCAAAAGCAGCCTATCTGCCTTCGAAATGGAAGTAGCACTGGAATTTGAAGATTTGGCAGGCTCGCTTGAACCGCATAACTCATACGTTCTTTGGTACATAAAAGTTTCAACATTAAAAAAATAGAGAGATAGGAGCGGATTTCCTAAAAGAATATACTTCATTTCTCCAGAACACTTAAAATTTTGAAGAACATACCCTGTAAAGTATTTAGGATTGTCTCTATTACTACTGCCCCATTTAACCCCAGAGAGCATTGCGACCAAACGATGAAATAAAATAGGGCAAGTTTAATACACATATATGAATTCGTCGTGACATAGGTACTATTCCAAATTTGCAAATAGAAATTTTGATTTTTGAAGAAAAATGCGTGGGTGGTAGGCAGATCCCCGAAAGAGGCAGTGGCTAGAATAACACCACCGACACTGTCATATAGTATTGTCGAGACAGATAATTTGTGTAAAGTATTTTTTAATATTTCTCATATTTTCGGCGATATTGATGTAAATTGCTAAGGGTGATATTGCTTTTATGGGGCTCGGCTTCCCAAAACGATTGGACACGTGAAAAAATGACAGTTTTTCTTTCACTATATCAATCAACAAGCCCACAAAGTTTTAATTTTTTCTGAATTTCGGGATTACCTGTGTTTCCCTGTAAGTGTCTCCAGATATATTCAAATAAAACGAATCGTATTTGACTAGTTACTATATTGTGTATACGATCTGGCCCTACGTTTTGATATGAAGGTCTTATTTTCGGATCTTTTTGAGTTACGTTGTTGTTTATTGTTTGTTACATTGTTTTACGTGTGGTGCCGGCCCTACTGAGTATATAAGCTTTCAAACTTCCCAAACTTGGTGACTCGACCCACCAAAAAAAAATTGCCACTTGACCTTGGTGGATCTCATCAGTGGGCCAAGGAGCCGTTATTTCTCCATAATATTGTGAAAAAGGTGTGGTGGAGGTGAAATCTTGGACCCTATTTACTTGTTTCTACAAAGTAGAACAAAACTTTAAGAAATATAACAAACAATAAACAACAACAAAGAGAAATAAAGAAGCAAATGGTGAAAATTAGAAGTACCTTGCAAGACATGGGACGAAATCGTATGCACAGCAAATCATATCGAAAAACACAAATTTGAAAGTCCTTTTAACTAGTTTTCTTTATCATCTTCGCTCCAGCATGGGGTTAATGAAGCAATCTGCAAAGGTATAATAGTAACTAAGAAGAGAAAAGTTGGCATGGGTACAAGTGAAGTAACAAAATGGTATTTATTATAGTACGATAGCTTCAATTTATAGCCAACAATTTACTAGATGATCAATGGTTTTAGTATTAACTATATCGATTACCACCCTTTAATAAATTATACCTACTATCGTCTTCAACCTCTTGTATCTACATACATGCACGTTTTTTGTGCGTACCAAGACGTGATATCAATGATGGAAGATAGGATAACTAATTTAAGACTGATGAAATTTCTACCTAGACAGGGTCGCGTTCCTTTCAGTTCTCCACCTAACCTAGTGCTTTTGGTATTATTTGTAATTTTTTTTTGCAACTCTGATAATAGTTTATTCTCCACATAGTATTACAGCTTTGACTTAAATTCTTTTGCACATTGGAGTTCAAATGTCATAGACATTAATAATCTCTCTCTAACGCGGGCACTTCTTAATATGACGGAGGCGTTTTACCTCATTGGTATATGATACCCTATTGCTATGCACAGTCCTCATCAGAGGGCATATTTTAGTCTTTGTTAGATCTCCATTTGTACGTAATGCCTCCATCAACAGCTGTCATTAACTAGGCAGTATGCGAGCTCAGTGTATCTGTTTAAGTCAAGATGTTCCTGGGGGTTCACCTTATGTTGCCACGTCCTTCTTCATCATCCGTTACGGGCGGTGCTTTTGTCCAGCTGCATGTTTCCAATTTAATTGGTGTTGTGTTATAATCCACTCATTAATTGCACCACGCACTGCACTCTTGATAATACCTAGACCCGGTTCAAGGACTATATAATTCATTTTTGAACCTTCCCTCGCTAGCTGGTCTGCAATTTCATTGCCCGCTATGCCCCTGTGTCCTGGCACCCACACCAGTGTGACCTTGTTGTGTTTAGACAGAGCCATTAGGGTTTGCAGGCACTCCCATACTAGTTTGGAGGTTATGCGATAAGATGCTAGTGCCTTTAAGGCTGCCTGACTGTCAGAGAGAATGCACATCGTCTCACCCTGCGGTCGCCGACGCAGACTCTCTCACGCGCAGGTTTGTATAGCATATATTTCTGTTTGAAATACCGTGGTGTATTGCCCAAGTGATACACATACTTTGTATCCCTGGTTTTCCTCATATACACCAACGCCAGATGTAGTGCCCGTTTTGGACCCATCTGTGTACCAGACTAGTGTTCTTGGTTTTCTCCCCTCTCCATCCTTCCATTCTTCCCAATTCAAGAAAACTTTGAAAGGTTTGTCATAGGAGATCCTGGAGATTGTTGTACCACTACCCATATCATAGATAGGGTTTCTTACTACTACTTTAAAGCGACTAGATACACAAAAAAATTCGTCTCATGAGAAGGGGTTCGCGTTGCCTATAGGTTTCTCCACCTAAACACGAGTCTGTTTGGTCGCATTGAAAATTTAGTCATTTCCTCTATCTTGCCCAACACTGTGTGATATAATGTTTTATCTAACACACTATAGTACTTAGCATTTTGCACTTAAATTCTTTAAGCAGGCACTTTCGGAGATCTCAAATGTATACATAGACAATTTATAATAAATTAACTTCTCTGACGCGGGCACTCTCTTAAATGAACGCGAGGCGCATCTTTACTCGATTTTTGGGTATAATTGGTAAATACCCTATCTCTTATGCGACAGCTTCGCACTCATAGCAGTAGGAAGCAAATATTCAATAGTCATTTGTTTAGTTACTTACATTATGTACTGTAATGTCATAATTTACAACATCTAACGTAGCTGTCATTAACGGCACGTAATGCGAGTTCAGTATGTCCACTCGTTTAACGTCAAATTTCCTCTGGCGGTTATTAACCCTTTTTCAGTAGCTCCAACTCCTTTTATAGCATCCGATCACCGGAGCGAGGGTGCTAGAAAGAATTATATTCAGTCCATTCAACGACGAACATGCGGGAACGTATAAGTAACTTCCCTTCTGTTCTTTTTCTTTACATGATGAATCTTAAAATTTTTATGGAATATTTTCCTACATCAATTGACAGCATAAATTCATTTATATCTTTAGCATAATTTCGAAAATTATGTATCGTTCATCAAGTAGTCTTGTATGTCAGTAAATTTTAATATTGTACAGTTGTTGGTGGTGTTATATGTCATAGAGTTGCCTAGATTTGGTCATCCAGTTGCGTCTCTGCATAGTATGCATTATGCCATGTATTAAAAATAAGAATATTTGTTGTGTTTAAACAATCGTTATGGCGATTAAAGTAATGGAGTGGAGGGACACTAATTAATTGCTGACTTTTAGCCAACACATTTATTCAGGTAACACGTGTTTGACTATGTTCTCATTTTCTAAGGATTCGGCGTTTAAATCATACCATAATTACTAAGTAGAAGTCAAGATTGGTGGTTTAAGAATAGCCAGGTTTCCAGTAGGCCACATATAAGCATAGAGTTTATATGGGATCGTCATAATTCCATATTAGTTTTCTGTTTTCAATTTTAATACTCGTGAAATGTCATTAAATGATATCTAGTTTAATTTAAATTGCCGAAAGAGTGTGTTTAGAACACTCCCAAACCTCCAGACCGTATAATTAATTAACTAATTCCGAAAAAGAAAATTTTTATTCAATAATTTCCCACGTTTAAAACATTACAGCACTTTAGATATTTTAAGACAATAATGGCGCTTCAGAATCAGCTTGCAGACTATTATTCAATAAAAGGTTAACCGGCAAAACCGAAAGATTATTTTTTATTATTTAACAACAGTGCTTGATATTCTAAGTGCCATAGAATTATAAATTGTTAATAATTTTTTATCAACAAATGCCATATCAGCTGTTGTACCAAGGGATTATAAAAATGCTTGAAACTTGAAATTACTACGTAATTGCTATATTATTTTTTTAAGACATGGAGTTCTTTCTGGCGACTTTTTTGGAAAAGGATAGATTTACACAGAATATACGAAAAATTTGACGTTGATTAATTTTGCAATTTTTTTTAAACCTAACTTTTCATCAAGTTTCACCAAAAGTTTTGTTTACTTCCATCCTCAACACAATACAGTAACAAAACAAAGCTTTGTTTGATTTATAAATAAGGTAAGATAAGCAGCCAACGAAACTCGGCGCGCGCCTGTCTGATGCGATACGTAAACATCTGCCCGGTGGCAAAGCAGTTCAAATTCGTACACATTCATCATCACTAGCGCGGCGTGTGCGTGTGAATTAAATCAGGCGAGCGGGATACCAGTTATTCAAGAAAATTTTTAATGAAAAATGTCCAGCGTGCGCAATGCTAAACAACGACCCTTTGCTGATAAAACAAAAAACTTTATCTGTGAGTTTCCAGATTTGTTGTACGACGGTGCCAAAATAGTTTGTAAAGTGTGCGAGAAAACTCTGATGTGCTGGCAAAAGAACGACTGTAGGAAGTATGTAAATAGTGCAAAACACAGAAATAGAAAAAACGGCGCGTCAAATAGAAATGACTTTATTTTCGATTTACTTGTCATGATGATAACATGTAATTTGTCACTTAACATACTGAATAGGAAATCGTTTAAGAACTTTTGGAACAAATACAACCCGGAGTTAAAGTTGCTAACTACGGCAACTGCACGTAAGCATGTTTTATTTGTACGCAAAGAGGTGGAAAATAAAATCCTACCTAGATTAAAAAATCAATTGCTTTGGTTGTGTGTTGACGAAACAACAGATTGTAAAAAAAAAATTATTATACATGTTATAGTTCCTGTACTGGATCAACATAAACCGACATTTCCACTGTTACTAGCTAGCAAAAGATTACAAGGGTGTACTAGTGCAGCAATTATGACTCTGATACTTGCTACTTTAAAAAACTTTCAAGTCTCAACGCGTCAAGTGTTGATGTTTATGAGCGATGGTGCAGCGACAATGCGTGCGGTAGGCCGTTCTCCCCTTGAACACGGTTGCGACTGTTTATATGTAACTTGTAAAGTGCATGCTTTACACAGCCGATTCTTACACGTTGGGGAACCTGATTGCAGGCAGCTTTTAATTAGGCTGAACATTTCAAAAAAGTAAGATGTTATTCTACAATTCAATTCTGCCGAAGCTGCAGCTATTAAGGAGAGGCAGTCAAAATTTCAAGATACCTCTGTTGAAACAGATTTACAAAGTATTCATAGCTACTATAAATGCCTATATGACGCATTGGAACAATTGCAAAATAGAGCGTTGTCGTTAGTGAAGTCACTGCAAATAGTGGACGAAGTACATACTCCGCCACGCACTATAGATGCAAAAAATATTCGCGTTTTAAAAAAGTTGGAGAGTGTGTTAGAGAAAGATTCCAATTTTATCACATTACAACAAATTTGTAATGGTACTTCGACTAATCCATTAATTGAGTTCAAAGATTATTTTAATCATACATGTATTACATCGGTAGATGTCGAACGATCTTTCTCCAAATATAAACACATTTTTTCACCACTGCGAACACGGTTCCGCGAAACAACTATTAAAACATATCTAATGCCATCAATTTTTTACGATTCTTATCGACTGGGTTATAATACTGATGATGGTGCTTCTACTTCTCATGTTCAGTAATTCCAATGCAATCCGCCAGCCTACTTGATTACGCTGGTTAAGAGGGTGAGTGTTTCACAGCCTTACAGATATTATAATTCTTGATTAGTTTTTTTTATTATTATTCGCTTTATTACTTCATTTTCCGTATTATAAATATTGAAGAAACCGCACGCCTATGGGGAACGAACGATTATCTTATTCTATTTATAAGCATTCGTTTTCTATTTTGTAAAGTAGGCAATATTTCAGGTATGAACAGTGTCCGTTTGTAAGTTTCTCTGTATGTGAGTTTCTGCTTCCTCGAGTACGTGAAATAATGTATAGCATCACTAATTGCAAATAATCCCAGAGATTCTCTTCAAAAACAAATGTTCTTTCCTTCATTCCATTTTTCATAAATGGAATTAAAATAGTTGGATTACTTAATCGTAAAATACAAATATCTAAACTAACTAAATTTTAGGTACAATTGTTTTGTTAGGGTTGAACGACTATTTTAAGTGAGTAAGTTAAATCCAATTCTTAGCTTATTTTCGAAATGTGCAATATATTGCATTTTAACGGAATTTTTAATCATAGATATACTAATAGCTAATTTGTTTAAGGTCAATATTTATGATGAGTACGCCTAACTAGTGAAATATACTCAGTGACATAGAAATTGCAACAGCTAGAAGGGGTTGGAATTTCCGGATGAAATTTAGTAGGAATATTCACCTATGTAAAAGTAATAAATACTCAAAATTTGGGAGGAAAATTTTTATTAGTTAAACAAAATTTTATAATAATTGTTAATAATGTGCGAGGCCGCCTCTCTGATTTGCACATTCATTTACACGCCGTGGCATTGATTGAATAAGGTGGTTTATCTTGTCTTGGGGTATTGCCTACCATGCAAGTTGCACCTCATGTCTCAAAGCCTCCAAAGTCAAAGGAGGACGCTGCAAGTTTCGCAACCTTCTACCCATTATGTCCCATACATGTTCGAGGAAAACCTTGCCACATGAGGACGTGCATTCTGTCGAATTCGCTTATTTGTCGATACACTGCTCGTCTTCTTACTCTAGGCCAGAGGTTCCCAAACTTTTTTTTCTCGTAGACCACTTTCAAAATTTTACTGGTTTCGGTGGACCCCCTGCTGCTACATTTCTACCATATCCCCAAAACTCGTCAAAAAATGTGAAAATTAGATCTAACGATGGAAATTTACGTCGCGGCTGAGTTCCAACCCTAAATTCGGAGTGGTAAAATAAAAAGAAAAATAGTATATTTTCTTGTGTTCTATTTATTAAAATAATATAATTACAGACTTAATAGAATTAAAATTAAACATGAATAACGTAACGTAACTTCAACAATGCAAATCAACAATTAAAAAAAAAATAATTTTAATGGGGGGGATGTACTTGATGGATTGACAGCAAATTATCAATATTCTCCAGTTTTGTGAGGAATAACCGCAAATCTCCCCGTTCTGTGATGTTTAATCTGCTCCTTTTTTTTGTTAATAGGTTTGTAATGACACTAAAACGGCTTCATTACCAGGTAAAGTTGACTCGTCCAGTTGAATAGAAAAATGAATTGTTTGCAGATAATTACACAAGAAGCTTTCAATATCAGAGCTCATATCATCAATACGTCTTTGTACAGTGTTGTTACTCAAAGGAATTCTTTTGAGAACGTCAAATGGAGGCTTGTGCAGAACAGTTTTTAAAACCTCTTCAACAGCGGGTAAAATTAACTGTTCTCCGATGGTGTGCGGTTTTCCAGATTTCGCTATAAGCAATGAGATATTGTAAGATGCCCGCAAGCCATCATCGTTACTTTGACACGTTGAAGCGAACATACTGTGCACGGTGGGTCTCTTTTCATATTTTTCCTTCAATGTTTGAAAATATTTTAAATCTTTACCTATTTTATCAGGATGACACCTTCTTAGATGATCTTCGAGCTTCGATGGTTTCATAGAGTCATTGCTCAAAACTTTGTTGCATAAAAGGCATATGGGCAATCGTTTGTCTGCCTTTGATGGAAGAAAACCAAATTTCAAATAATCAACACTGTACTGTCGACATTTCTTCTTAGATTCAGCCATGTTTCGTGTCAGTTACCTACCTGTAAGTAAACTGTAAAGAAAAAAATGTTTGTTTTAATAATCATAAGGCGATTTTAACAGGATATGGCTATTTTAACAGAATAGAATAGGATTAATTAATTATTGCAATGAAAAAACCAAAATGCCCGCGGCAAAATTGATTTTAATTATTACAAGCAATAACCTGCTAAGACCCATATAGAGGTTTTCACAAAACGGCTGAACCTATTGTAATGCAATATAAAACATTTTTTGATTAATTATATTTTGATACATTTCTATAAATTCGAAAGAAAATACTTTTAAAGGTAAAGAATATTTTGACATCAAAACTTCGCGATTTTAATGATTTATTTATCACTTTGATGTACGTTACGAGTGGTACATAAAGACAGGTACAATTTATGAAAAGATTTTTAGTCATTCAGCATTAACAACTACGAGGGCACTGAAATATGTACAAACATGCAGGTCAATCATATATCTCTCCTTTAGTGAATCATCACAGTCGGGTAAATAAATAATTTTATAATAAAAAGTACTAAAAGTTCAATCTTTCTCGGCTTTCTGTTCTTTTATAGAAGTATCGAATAATGGCCCTGTTCAGTATTTAATTTTTATTACGCACCTACTACACGAAAACATAACAAATATAATATTATTACAATATAAAATAAAAGTATGTATAACAAATAGGCAGATACTTACTTTTTCCGGAACTAGCAAACACTGACATCGATTCACTCACACTTTTCTTTTCAAAATTCCGTAAACAAATGCGTAACGTTTGTCCTTGGCATTCGTATTTATATTGGTGAAGAATCAAACAAGTTCATGCAAGATTGTAAGCACGGCACAAGTCGTATTTCGTCCCTTTGCACGCCTGAACAAGCGTTGCGGGCGGGCGGGCGGCGCTTTGCAAGTCTCGCACGCGTTGTACTGAATATCAAATATGCAAGTTTTTACAAGTAACAGTCGCTGACCTGAAAATACACTACTCAAACAAATTAAGGGAGGTTTTAAAAAAAGGAAATTAAAGCTAAATAAACAGGCTATCTGATCAATATGCCGGCCTAACTGAAAAAAATTTTTTCAAGCCCGTGGACAAAAAAAAAACAAAATCGCAAAATTATTTTTTCGCGCTATCAGTTAGGATTGCATAAGAACCGTAGCTCCTAAAAATTTTTAGCCAAAAAATCTGAAAATTAGAATCTTAAAGCTTCCAAATGCTTTTTTAAAGTCTTAATACGACCATTTTTCACCGAAATACAGCCTGTCAAAAATTACCGAAAAATTTGGAATTTTTTTTGCTCCCTTTTTTTTGAGTAGTGTATCTGCCTACATTGATAGGTAAAGCTAAGCCAACATTTTTGTTCTTTACTATCGAAACCAGGTAAATTTTCGTGGACCCCCACTTACAACTTGTGAACCCCCATTTTTTTCACGCTAATGTAGACCCCCGTCGAGTCTCCCGTGGACCCCTGGGGGTCCACCTGGACCACTTTGGGGATCACTGCTCTAGGCATAGCTAACACTTAACTGAGCCGCAGTTCAATGAAAACAACAACATAAAAAACACCGTAAAAAAAAACATTCGATATCAGTGCTGAGAGAGAGGTAAAAACCTCAATAACAACTTTATTGCTTCACTGAGAGAATTCAAATTTTGATCATTTATTACTATTACATAGGTGAATATTCCTACAAAATTTCATCCGGAAATTCCAACCCCATCTAGCTGTTGCAATTTCTATGTCACTGAGTATATTTTTAAAATGCTTTAGCGTAACGTACGTAATTCCGAGTATAAAATTTGTCCAGCCGGATGGACGGAGACACTGCATGCAAATGATTCATTCGGACACAGATCGTCTTCTGGCTACTAATTGTTGCAATACATTGAAATACACATGAGGGGCAGACTTCCAAAACGAAGTAAGTGCATACATCCAATTTATTCAATTACAGATCAGTCATACGAACGGTATTTTAACTACCGTTTATTTGTTCTATAAATTTACCATTGAAGGTTCCTATGTAATTGGCGTTAAAAGTCCGATGCCGTTTACGTTCTGCAAATGCCGGTAAGGCATAAAACGATTAACAGGTTAAGCGCCCGAAGTATTGTTACATAAGCAGTTGCAGCTTCACACTAGGGGGTCAGGTAATACATTGGTGCGCCTCTGAAGGTGGGGGATTTGGACCATGCACATGGTCGCGCTCGTCGACACGGTCCTCGGTCAGTCAGCCGGCTCTCTCGCACATGTCGGGTCGAATTTTGATTTATTGTGATTCTGATCGTGGAAAATTGCATATCAAGTTTGCCGTATCGATCCTGTGTTGATAAATTATTCTTATCTAACAGAGCAAAAAAAAAAATACGATTCCACTTGAAGTTTAACGAACTCTAGCTCCTTGCTTCCTATATCGAGTAAAGTACCTGATTATTTTTTAGTTTTAATTTATCCGTCATCTCCTAGACGTATAAATTAGTTTGAACAAAGTAGATGTGATCGGTACGTTGATAACTCTGCAGCTCCGGCCGTCGCAACCTTGAATGGAATGTCGCGCTTAAGGTATTTCACTTGCTTGTCTGTCTGACCTATATTTTAATCTTCTTTTTTCTGCAATTACGTATCTTATCCGCTTTAATTCCGCTAAATTTAATCGCGAATTGCTTCATCCAGCACTTACCACTGAGATTTAGTTTCTATTATAATTATTATCAAAAACAAGCATGGTCTCTAATATGTAAATTTATTAAAACACGACTAAAGCTATTCCCGCGAATATTAGTCTTTAATTTTTGTAGATGTCGGATCTTTAGTAGAATAACATTTTGTATATTTGTTAATAATATTGTCAGCAGTGCTAAAATGACGTGGTTGACAATAAATCTCATAAACGGTGTGACATCATTCATATAAGAAGATTCAACCAAAATGAGTTGTTCTAGAATTTTCAAATGTCGCTTCAGTTTATGCGCTAAACGTGTAAAACGCGATCTTCATTTACGGTTCATTTAATGTTACCTGCAACTGAATGTTTCAGGAAATATTGAAGTATTTTTAGTGTTCAGCTAATTATTACTATATTCTGGTATTGAAAGCCTTCCAAATTTATTAGCTACTTGCTACAAGCTGACTGCATAGTTTGTACTACACCTAATTATAAAGATGAATCTTTTCGTTTATTCTGAATTCTTCATTAATGTAATATTGGACCATATGCGCTGTAACCTTGCCTTGATGATGCAGTTTTTGTATTACTATAAACAACGTCCAATAAGAGACATACAGCCGTTAATATTAACAGCGTGTGTATGGATACAGTATACACAATTTGTAATTTATGAATGAAATGCACATGCTGTCGCACAACTAAAATGCACGTATACATACATACAATCAATCAAAAAAGCCCTCGCACGCTTTTTGTTTCGAAAAGTGATAATTAAAATGCCGTTTCTCTCGGCTCAAATTGCAAAAAATTTTAAAATGTAATTTTTTAACTGTAAGTGTGACTCTTTCACGTGATCTTCACAATATTACAAATTGCATTAAATTTTTGTTATCAAACCAAGAACCACTTTAATTGAAGCAAATTCAATGGCTATGGTTTCACAGGTTCAAGGATTTTTGAAGAACATCGGGAAATAAAAGTAAAAAATTATAGTAACTTACTTTTCCTTGATTTTACAGATGTAATTAAATTTAATTAATGAAATAAAAATCTCAACAGACGCCAGTAGGATTCGGACCTACGACGTTTGCCAGATGGACGCGATACCACTACACTACAGAGTCTTCCACGATCGAATCCTTTACCTAGTTTGTATTTCATAAATTGAATTTAATTACATCGGTAAAATCAAGGAAATATCCATTATTTTCCATAATTTGTTTTATTCATAAATACTGCTTAATATTAGTAAGGTACTATAAGATATACAGTATACAGGCATGACCAATTATGATGGCAGGAATCTTGCGCACCTCTCGCTCACTTTAACTTATTAACCGTCGGAACTCGATAAGACGAAACACTTGAATTTTTTTTTAATTTAACTGGAGATAATACAACCCAAAAATACTGTAATACTATAAAAGAGATTTCAAATGGTGATCTGCTAACGTCCCATTTTTTGGAGGCGAGATTTTAAAAAAATCAAACTTACGTGTTTGATGTTAATCTCTTGAGCGCCTTGATCTGTCTTCCGTCATAAGCAAAGATATGCACCGATATTTTGTACAAAGGGAACTCACAATGAGACAATGGCGGATAACACTGTATTACTATCAGACACAAATGAAGCAATCTGTGATACAATTAATAGTAAAATAGGCTCAGGCGTAGTACTGTTTACCAAGAAAATACACACAAAGATTATAATAATTCTTACTACATAGACCGATCAGTATAAGCTTCCTAACCTCAAATTGATATAAAAACTTACATTCAAAAACTCTCATTTTTTATTTTTTAAATAAGGTAGGTGCTTCTTACTTATGTACATACATACTCATTACACATTCCGTTATTTTAATGCTAACAACTACGCAATATCTTAGCACAACAACAAAGTTAACGTATAATCTACGTACAATATAGTAGAGTTTATTACAAAAAGAATACTACAAAAATATGTAAAAAATTCTAAGAATCCGACAGCAATATTTGACCTAATTGTAACACAATGTACTACAATATCCTAGACATAATTTTATAGTAATAAATATAGCTAGCATTCTGGGCAGCGCGAAAGGATCGGATGCGCTGTTGTGTATAGACAATATATATATACGTGATACATATACATCTCCAATCGGCGGTCGATATTAATATTCGCTTCGCAAAGTCGGCTCGCTGTTTGTGGGTACGTATATATTTACTACAATGCTGGCACGCAGCCCGAAAGCGCTATCTCTAGTACTAAACGCCAAAGTTTTTTTTCACTATGGGTTAAAGATGTTTTATATGACAATTCAAGTACTCAAACACTGTGACAGATCGGTATCACCCTTACCCCAATACTGCGCTAAAACTGAAGATGATAGATAGCTTAGCCAACAAAACGCGTCCAGTTTAGTCAAGTACTGTGGAAAGGGTGATAGTGATATGCTTTATGATTTATACGATATTACTAATAAATTTCAATTCGTTAACATAATGAACATTTGGAGAATTCAAAATAGAATTAGTTAATGAATTTATCCGAAATAAATGATTCACGAAAAAAAATTGAGAACATCTAATAGCGTCTTGAATTTTCGAAATGTTAATACACGCAGAGAAACGGTAACTTGTATCCAGACTGTCTGTCTCAATTCAAGACAATTACAGTTTCAATTATCCACAATACAATAACTGTTTTAAATCAAAAGAAATATTTGAAAAAAGCGATTCTTAGTAAATAGCCGTTATAACACAAAACAATATTTTCTTAAGGACGGTAAATAGTTTTCTTAATTCCAGAAAGCGTTTAGGTATTGTTCATAAATCAATAGCTTCATTTTCTTAAAATAAAGCATTTATTTACTTAAAATTCTTGAAATGCATATATTATTTATATCCACATTATTAATTGCACATACCTTGTTTAAAGCAGTACGACATATCTGTACATAATGCAGTAAATTATTCTCATTGCTTGTAATTTCAAAAAGGCTAAGGTAGAAGTTATGTACAGAATAATGTTCAAACGAAAGTGAACTTAATGTAGAAGTACATATGAAAAAGTGCCTAGAAACAATAATCAAGATAATGCCAATTATAAATAGTTCATGGTATTGATAGAATCGCCCCCGGCAAAAACAATGTGAGAAGAGAAAAGCGCAAACGTTTTTTGCTCCTGCCTACATTGTTCACTGAGTTTGCGCCACAAATCTTCAAAAACAGCACTCAAATATTTCCTGGCGCCACCTACTTGCAAGAGATATAGTTATGCCATCCTAGATAATAGCGATGGAAACCGGAATACAGATGCCATACTCACTCATACAATAATATAATCTTTAACATACAACGTTTCATAAGCATTTTCAAAAGACACCGGTTAATATATTTTTTTTCTTTTTATTACTACTTATACCACGTGTACTAATTTAATAGTTTTTTTAATATAATAAATAATAATAAAAAAAGGGGTAAATAAACTTAAATATTAACTCATTAAATATTAAATTTGATAAAAATAATCCCTATTTAATTACATTAAAGAAATAATTTAGTTATACTGTAACCTATAAAAAAATCTTTTTCATTAGCTCATTTACTTGCTCCTAATTATAATTATTAACCTTAGGTTTTTTTCCATTATTGTAATTTTTCTTTTATTGGATATCCCTAAAGCTTGCCTGATGATGTGTTTTTTGAACACGAAACCGGTCGCCTAATTTCTCAATAGAACTTTGCGAGATCTGGACCATTCCTTCATTCCTACTTTTAATATGAATATTTTCTTAAGTTAAAACTAAATGATTCACTTGGAGGAAACATTTTTCTGTCATTGATCTTCTTGATTCTCAAACCCTAAGAAAATATTTATTTAATCTAAATAAAATTTCAAGAAAATTATGTTCTTGTATTATACATTTTTATAATTTTGAAATAAAAATACTGTCTTGAATAGAGACTGATTTTTGCAAGAACATCTATTTTCTTGATGCAAGAAACCATTTCTCTGCGTGCATGTAATGACAGAAAAGATAACATGATTTGTGTACTAAATAATAATTCAAAGGAAGTAATCTTAATCATCACAAAATTGACAGTATTTAGTTTACGTAGCGCGTCATTTTGACGCATTTCTGTATTCTATGAGGTAAATTACGTAAATCGTTTGGCACTTACTTTTATCCATTCAACGAGACAAATATACACATAAGGAAAGAAAATATCTAGCTATACGAAAAAGCGTACAAACTACAACGGTAAGCGCGAATGGATGTACGCGCAGGGGTTACCGGCAGTCGATGGCTCAAGGTTACCGATTTGGTTAGTTACGAGATAAACTGCAGTATGTGCGGACGATCTTAGTAAGAATTTCTAGAGTATTTATTTTCCTTTTCTTTTATTTCATCAGAATCTGTTTTTATTTTCGTCTTTAGAATTTGTTATTAATTTCGTCTAAGCTTCGTAGCAACAACAAAATAAATATACGAAACTCTCATTTCCGGGCGGCCATGACTTCGAATTATTACGTGCGCTCTTCACACAGTAGGTCTACATCCCGACATTGTTAGAACTGTACTAGCGCGACCAGCATCGAATTGATCGGATTCCACGCAATCCCCTCCTCGCTCTCTCGCTGTATATATAGGATATAGCTAATTTCACATTTTCTCAATCGGTATATTGAAATTCGTTTTCCTCAAAAACCGTCAATTTCGAAACTCTATGGGTAGCACATCTACGGAAACACGTTAATTTGACGCAATAGTAAAATAAGCATTTATGCCAGTAAATTGGCTTCACTCATTAAAGCATTACTGCAGTAATAAATCTGAATGTTAAAAAAGAGTTAGTTCTTCAAGAATGTATTCGTCAAAAGTAAAATAAACATGTGATATCAGATAGAAGATCCGACAGCACTGTTTCTATTCTATATACGTTATATTGTAAACCACTGATGGAAAAGTGGTATAAACGTCAGAAGAAAAAAACGTATGCATCTGAATTGCAGTTGTAGTCTGAAGACGTTCAGCTGTTATAGTCCGTACGTTCAAGGAGAAGGTGCTTGGCCATTTTGAATATGAGTAATATTATTACGAAATGCAATTTTATATTGTGTTGACAAATAGACCCTATTATTCGTGCTAACATGTCTAGAAGAAGTGATAAAGATTGTTTGTGCATAGTGCGTAAGCACCATCCAGTGTAAATGCAAAGGGTGCGAACAATAGTTGTAACCTGTAAAATAATTTTCCGGGTGTTGCCATGTCGTTGAGTTTACTCTTGACGTTTTGCCAATTATACTGTCAGCTTCTTCATAAGTTTCCTAAAGACTGATGCCGTTGTCTCGTTGGGTACCTTATTTCCGTTTTGCTCGGTTGGTCCGTATCCGTTTCAGTCTGATGGACCGTTTCTTTCATGGTATGGTTGCCTAGTCGATGCTCTCGAAGAGTTGACTTTCAGGTGTTGCTGATTTTGTATGCATCCTAGCGATTAAAATTGTGCGAATTCTTTATAATATCCAAAGATTCACGCAGCATTCTCTGATGGTACTTCACGGTGGCATAGTCGATATTATGCACTCCATTTCGACAGAGGTGTTCAGCTACTGTAGATCTGTCCGTATGTCCAAGTTGCGAATCCCGTCGATGTTTCTTTACTCTGCATTGAATGCTTCTTCCTGTTTGACCAATGTAGTTTCGGTAACTAGTAGATGCCTGTTTGATGGAATCAGTCAGTCTGTATTCGTCTTACTGTGCTATATTCTTCTTTCCTAGTATCGTCTCATTCTATATTTCTGGTTGTTGCTGTTGTGGATCTGTGTCTTTCCCCTACTTCTTTCGTGGTCCTACCAGGTCTTTTTGGTTATATCCATTCGTGTTCGGTCTATATTCTTCATGGTTCTTCCATGCTCTCCTTAGAAATGTGTAGACAAGAAATCTCTCCTGTTGTGGATGACGATGAGATGATGCATGCAGCTATCGGTTCGCGTATCTTCTTGTGGCGTACGGTATAACTCAGTTTATTGTTAGCGTGTTTGATGATCACGTCTGTAGAAGATGTAGTGCACTGTCTTCAATTTCCATAGTGAAGGTGATACTATTATGATGTCTGTTAATGTGTTACAAAAATTCATCTCATCCGTGTGACCACATAGCGCAGGTGTCAGCCACATATCTATATCAGCATTTGAGTTTCTTGTTACTGGAGTCAATGTATAATTACGTTGTTTTTTGAGGGAAATGAGAGATAGAATGAAGCTAAACGGAATTGAACGACACCAACCATGACCGAGGAGGCCTAGACTCAAGTTGATTTGACTTATTCACCACCTATTGGTACTACCACGTTACAATAATTCCATTCGAAATTTCTAATCACGAACGTTGATTAAAACTAAAGCAAAAACAAACATTTTTAATTTGTGTCAATTTAGTTCCAACCTTAATATTTGTCGACGTTACAATGGAACGATACTATCGTTTCGTTGGATAACCAAGAATATTTCCTATGAATTTACAAGATTTACGCATTTTTCTTAATCAAGTTTCATTGCACCTCTGTAGCATGCAGCTTCTAGCCCATATGACATAGGCAATAAATTCGAAAACAATGAAAATCTTAACTGTACTTATTGAAATGTATTTAATCTATCACCACATAGGATAAAGTTTCACTATACATGACAATTTAACTTCTACTCTAAAACACTGCTATTATTTTACATACAACTACAAGTACGTACATATGTATGTATGAATTCATATGCTAAATTGCTAGCAAAATGTCGTTTTATTTGCACAACTTTTCGTATCTTATCTTCCGCGTTTCAGATTATGACGTACAGCGTAATACACATAATTTACTTTAACACAGTTAAAAGCTACACCAAGAAAAGCACAAAAAATAATTGCTCGTAATAAATCGCGGAAAAAGGCGACATGTTATAAAAATAAAAATGGACATCGCGAACAGTTATACGACGAGAAACCTCATTTCAGATGCACAGTGCAGCGGTAATAAATAACTTTAAAGCACTTATAGATAGGGATGTTTATGGATTATGACGATGGTAGCCTGTATAACCTAATTCGTGAAGCTGTAGTAAACAAGAAAAAAGAATATCAAATGTAAGTAGGTACATATTTTTGTAGCGAATTCTGTATGTACAGTGTAGTACAATAAAAAAGGTTATTTTCGTGAATGTGTAGGAAGAACTTAATATGTGCAGTAAACACAATTTTTACACATAAGGCGACAGCGGAAAATGGGTGCACTCTGTTACTTTCTTATTACTTCAGATAAAAATTTGAATTTTGGAGGACTTATACTGCACCACATTACATTTTTTGGGATAATTTTGAATGTCACGTTACTTCCGGTTTGACCAGAAGTAACCCTAACTTTTAATCCTTAAATGGAACATCCTGTGTTGCATTTTTTAAATTTGTCCATCAGCGGTTTATTTTACGCTGGAAGTAAGTATTTTTCATATAATTTTTTAAAAGCAGAACTAGGTAGCTGTAACTCACAAATTGCTTTTGCTTTGGATTGTCATTATGAGAGATAATCCAAATCCTTTTTTTCTATACGCTGGTAGTTATTTTTCCCCAGGGTGGGTCTTATCGAGATATTTCAAAAGGATCTTTTTCTTAAATTTTTAGTACCAAATGGTTACCGCGGTCGTCAATAATACTATTCTCTTGGTTTTCGGGTTGGAACCGCGTTGTTGCTTTAGCCGACGCTTCGTCCACATTTTCGTCCCTACTTTCCGTCAGCAATCATATCTACCCTACATTCATGGTGTCACCAATCGTATCGGTAAGATTCTCTTCAGGAACGACATAGAAACCTTCAAGCCCAACTTCAAACTCTCAGACTACTTTCACATCAAAGACCGCAACCAATGGAAGCTCCTGGTGCCTACCAGATTCCATGTTCGTGCGGTAGTGTGTACATCGATGAAACAAAGCGATCAGCCAGCACTCGTGTTACCGAGCACGAGCGTTGTACGCTGTTGTTGCGTGTAGCCGGGTTCGCACTGGCTGAGCATAGATTGGAAACTGGCCACCAAATCCAATTTAATTCTACCCACATCTTATCTCGCAATCCTCACTATTACAGTAGAAAAATCCGTGAATCAATAGAGATTTTCAAACATCCCAACAATTTAAATCGCGAAGATGGCTACCCCTTATATCACACATGGAAATCCCAACTGGTTAAACTTCCTAGCAACCGCCAGGCTTCATCGATGCATAACAATTCCGTTTCTTTGATGCATAACTTTTCCTCTGGATAATCGTTCCAAATGCAAATCTAGCGAAGTAGGATTTGCGTAATTCAGATATTACTTTATCTCTTCTGAGGACTCTTTATTTTCAGTTATAGACCGAACCTTTTGTAAATCGGGATTTTTACTTAAAACTGCACAATTTTTGAGCAACATCTAGTCCTATAGGATCCGTCAAGTTTTCTTGAGCGGCTTGTAAATTACCCAAGGTATTTAATGAGTCTCGTAAAGATAAGTGACTATTTTATAATAGCGATGTAGCTTGTACAACTGCAGAATAGTTTATGGAAATTTAATCTATTTGAAATTGAACGTCCGAATTGGAAAAAAGTTGCTGACTCTCTCGAACCGCTGCAGATTCATTTGATTTAAATGTTAAAATCACATCCTTCACATTTGCGAAATATTTATGATAATAAAATACTGCCTGGAGCCATGTTCCCCATCGAGTTAATACAGGGTTAGGTGGTAGTGGGAGTTTCGGGCACAATTGTTTGAAAACGCGGATATGTTTGGGAGATTTCACGAACACCTTTTTTGTAGATGCTATTAAATTATTCACTATCGGATACTTCTTTCGAATGGTTTCTACAACGAGATGATAAGCGTCTATGAGACATGTTATGTGAAGAAGAGTCGGAATGCATATTTTCAACATCCTACCAACTTGCAGCATTGTTGCAGCTTCATCCGTAACTAACATTGTGACTTGGGCTCCTGTGATACAAAATTCTCTTAACGAATCTTTTATTATCTTCACAACGGTTTCAGCATCACTTTTTTCAATCCTTTTACTGGTTAATTACAAGGAAGCTGCTGGATCATTGCGTTTTAAAGGACGCGCTACAACATGGTCATCCGCCATTACGCAAATTTTCTTATTTTTCAACTCGTCTACTATACAGTTTTTTACTATACCCTGCAAATGTGGTAAATTGCATCGCAATTGTCTATTGGTTGGTAATTTCCACGAAGGAACATATTTATTTCAAAAAAGACGAAAGTGTTCATTGTCTACTTGGTGTTGTGGGATGTTGCACACACTTAGCATCAAAATAAAATCATACAAAAATTCCCAGTACGAAATATTGTTGCTTAAAATCCGGACATGACGTTTACTTTTAATATGTCTTCTACAGTGAAATGTATCGCGACCTATCAACCATATATTGCAAATTTTGCACTGAATGATAGTACCTGTATATTCCAACCCAGGGAAGTGGCTAATATAGTGTATTTATTCACATGCAATGCTGAAGGTAAACCTCGCTTACGACGATCCATGTTTTAAAGGACGCACACCGATAAACCGATAATTATCGAACGACCGATCACTTCCATCGAATGACTAAACTCTCCAATGGCTTCGCATCGACCTAAATCCCCTCTCGGCGCTTCTGCCGTAGCATGCGTTTGTCGAACCTTATTTATCAAATTAATATCGTAACTGTTACTGCACGTGTTACCATCCACGTGCAATACTCCAACCTTCTAGCTGCGTCCCCATCATATAAATGTTGGTGCAAATAACAACGATACTTACTGATTCTTGTGATATGTTCATCACTTCAGAAACAACTCTTCATTAACTGAAGCTGTAGGATGTAGGCGAACATTTCCAATTACACAAACTTGCGTATTTTCGTTAAGTACTAAGCGATTTGCTTGATTACGAACTGGGTACCTGCGCATTTGTTGTTCCATTTTTCGAAAGTAAGTATGATAGGGAATGTGATCGTTCAGCGTAATGGCTGGTGTATAATTCACAGGCTTCACAACTGCTCTGTCTGCATTCTTCGTATGTAGATCAAATGCACGTCAATTTTTTCTCTACATGTATACGAAGCGTTATTGTTATTCATGATCATTAACCTGGGCAAATATGCGGTAACAGCCAGAGGAGTGGCGAGCGCATAAAAGTTTACACATAAAATAGAACACTTACCGTTTTAAAAGTCTTCTGTGAAATCACAAACTGAGTAACATCTATTAAATATTTGAATCATTAGATATGTTTCCACAGCTGTTTCGGTCAAGTGAGTACGAAGTGCGGAATAAATGTTTTTTAATGTCGAAAACGACCATTCGACATCTAGCGGTTATATTTGCATATTTAAGATAATCTTTGAAACAACTTAATGCATCTTCACACGCACCTTCCCAAATTTGTCTTAATATAAGAAAATCGGAGTCTTCCTCTAAAACACTTTCAAATTTTCGTATTACGTACCAATTTGTTTCGCCTTCTACAGCGCATAACTGTGCGTGAACATCATTCACAATTTGAACAGAATCCACTAGCGACATCGAAACATTTTGTAATTTTTCTATTACCTCCGCTAGTCCGAAGTACTGTTACCGTTGTTTGCCCAGACTAATGATCACTGATACTTTTAATTTTGTTTCGTTTAGACTAATACAAAGACAACGTACTTACATATTATAAACGTCTAATCGGTAGAAGTCGAAATACAATTTCATTAAAAATCAATCCAAATATTTTATTGTGTGTTCAGTGTTAAGTACTCTAAAATTATGCGAATTGGAAGTAAAGGTTTTTAACGCTGTCTTTTTTAACGGATTGTAAAAATTTTGGTACCGAAAATTTAAGAAAAAAATCCATAAGATCCAACCTGGTTACATTTGGAAAAAATCGACGTTTTGAAATTTTAAGGGAAAATAATTACTAACAGAATGACAATCTAAAACAAAGCAATCTCTGATAGTCACAACCGCTTAGTTTTGGTTTTAAAATTTACTCCAAAAAAATTCTAGAAATGCGCCTCATTTCTAGAATTTTTTTTGAAGTAAAATGTGTAAAAACGGTCAAACCAGAGCTAGGCGTTCAAAATTCTCCCAAAAAATTGTGACGTGTTCCGGTAGAAGCCATCCAAAATTCAAATTTTCATCTGAAGTAAAAAAACGTTATAGAGTGTAGCCACTTATCGTTGTCATGTATAGGTCATGTTTCTATTCCGAGGCAAAGAGCTAAAACTAATGCTTTTCACAAAGAATTTAAATAATTGCCTGGGTTTTATCTTTAGCGAAAGAAAAAAAGTCAATTAGCGTATTACTAATTGTGCGCACACACTCAGTTAATGAGGACAATCTAAAGGCCAATGATATTTCTCTGTGTGAATATTGGTGATTATTTTGAAAAATTCAACACGTAATGAATAGCATGTCATTAAAAAATCTAATAGGCGTCCTTCAGATATCTATCTAAATGCATTCATAATCATAATACGCACTAATTGACCATTTTATCAGTCTAAGGCGAATAGATGTCAATAAAGCTAAATGCCGTATTAATCTAAATGGCCTGGGAAAACATAAATATGCATACTTGACCGGCTACTAATATGTATATCCAGCACACTATGTATTCTATTTTGAACAGTATCTACTAATACGCCGGTTGAGTTTAAACTGTTTGGTAACTATGGATCAGTGTATATGAAGTATTTGACATTTATATGTTCATGTTAAGAGAACAAAATATACGAGGCGCATTCAAGTTATAACTCCTCCGATTTTTTCTCAGAACTGGAAACAGGTAAATACATGCGGTTTGCTTTAAAATAAGCGGACACTCTTTGCCAATGCGTGACAGAGATGGCAGTACTGTACGGCACACAAAACCTTTAGCGGCAGCGGCGAGAGTGAGAACTGTTTTCGATACCTCAAATGGCGATGTTTTCATTACAAAATCAGCGGTAATCATTCGTTTTCTCCATTTGCGTGGTGTGACACAGATAGAAATTCATCGTCAGTTGAGTGAGACATGTGGTGATGGTGTCATGGATGTGTCTAATGTGCGTTCATGGGTGCGACAGTTCAAAGAAGACAGGTGGCAACAAACCAAGACAATCTCGGCCTCGCACAAGCCGGTCTGACAAAATGATCGAGCGAATGGAGAAAGTTGTTTTGAGGGATCGCCGAATGAGTGTGGAACAGATCGCCTCCAAAGTTAGCATTTCTGTGGGATTTGCGCACACAATCCTGCATGACGACCTGAAAATGCGAAAAGTGTCCTCCAAGTGGGTGCCACGAATGCTCACAGACGACCACAAAAGTGCGCGCGTGGCATGTTGCCAGACAATGTTGATGCATGATGAAGGCTTGAGTAGGAATTTCTCTTCATCGATTGTGACAATGGATGAGACATGGATGTCGTTTTTCAATCCTGAAACGAAGCGATTTTCTAGTGGTCAAAACAGACTCCTAAAGAAGCGTTCGCAGCGGCCATGGAATCATGGCGTCGACGTTGTGAAAAATGTGTACGGCTACAGGGAGATTACGTCGAGAAGTGACGCAAGTTTCATAGAGAAAAAAGTCGGAGGTGTTATAACTTGAATGCACCTCGTAATAAGCACGTATTCAAAAAACAACCAAAGTATATGACTAGTTACCAGAATAGATAAGTGACGTATGTTTGATGTCAACACAATACTATTCATATTGATTCTGAGGAATATTGTAAAAGGCGTCGGATATTTGTGACTATTATTAAGATTACGGTAATTACAGTCGTTGTGGTTAATCATAGCAGAGTAAAGTAGGATAGAGCGTCAAGTATAGTAATAAGAAATTTAACTCAATTTTCTTGGTACACTGAGAGAAAGGAATTGGTTCATCCAACAAACCACGAAGTGTTGCACCTTTATGTGTTCATTCAACTAAAAATATGTTCATTCAACACATTAGCGAATCTATCCAATTCACCTTGCAACTTAATAGAACACATATTACTTTTAGATCAACCAAAAAATTCGTTTCACACAACAAACGCAAATAGAGTTCCTTGAAGACATCCTTCTTTATTTAATACAACACACATTCAGATTTGCACAATCAATGCTTTGTTAGAGGACTGGGGACTGTACATACTGTAAGAGCGAACGTACTAGGATCACCCGATTTTACACGAACTAAGCGCTTCCAAACGTGTATTGTGTTGAATGTCACTGTGGAATGTCATTTGCTTGTCAAAGTTGCGTAAACGCAAATTCATTTGTGCACCTTGCTCACGTTATAAATGGTGTATTCGTTCACGTACACGTGCAAGCCACGACTTCGCTCTCGCATTTCCGAAAACACCTTGCTCATGTTATAAACGGCGTATTCGTTCACGTACACGTGTAAGACATATTTCCAAAAAATGCCGATTATGCTGGCTGATCAAAGTACGCTCGCTCTTACGGTATAGCTTGACACTATAATTGTTTTAGTTTCTACCAACATTCTAGTGTAAGTTGGTTGAACATTAATTTTAAAGTTGATCCAATTCAAAAGGTTCAACCAATTGTATGCTGTTGTCTTAAACCATATGGAGTGTACATTTAACAAAGTTGGTTGCGTCAATCAATTTTTGGTTGACTCAACCAATTTTTCACTCAGTGTAGTAGCGGCTTCTTGTTCTAAAATAACAGGATAAGATTGTAACCACAACTTTACGTTTGGACAACAAATTTATTGTCTTCAGAACAAACGCATTTTTCCGTTTTCACATTTTCTTTTTAGAAAAATCTCATGATAAAGAAAATAAGCTACCGTTCTCTATTCTGTCGCAATATCACAGTGTTTGCGTTAAAAAAATATATAATTGAAACTCAATCCGTGATTTTCTTGGTTGTTCCGATGTAATTACATTTTTTTTAAATATAAACTTCGGTAAGGATTCGAACCTGATATCTCCCGATCGCCGGATAGACGTGTTAACCACTATATTACAGGGTCTTTTGCGAGAACGAATCGCTTTTTAACACCTAGAAGTTATTTATGCCTGCAGATACATTATAATATCTTGATAGACAAATATTATTATTAGTATTATTACGTGCCAAGTACACTAATTTATATATCGGGTGGCGCATTTTAACCTCAACAGAGGAATATCTCCAGAAATATGAATCCTACGAAGAAATTTGTCATACCATTGTTTGTTCGTCTCATCGGGAGCCGCAAAATGACGATTTTAGTTTCAATGTAGATGGCGCTATGTTTATTTTTTTTTATGGAAACCCTATTTTTTATTACATATTGCAATTCTATTATTTCGTAGATGGCGCTGTAATTGGTGAAAAAACCTTCGTTTATTCTAATAGAAACCCTCATTTTGCGTTTTATCAAATTTCCGTCATATGCTATTGTTTTTGTCTTTATTGGCTAATCAGAAAACAACAGCATATCACGGAAATTTGATAAAATGCAAAGTAGGAGTTTCCATTAAAATAAATAAAAGAATATTTTCAAAGAATGGTTAAGAAACTCTCATCAATAAGAAGTTGCCGTTTATGGCCAACGTTGAAAAGCGCCGTATGTTTTATAGGTATAATATAATTAAAAACTTAGATTTATGTGGATATTTTGCTACTTTCAACAGTAAGATTCTTTTCTTAAGAAGTTTTAAACATTTTAGATAATGCTTATATGCAATATTCACCTGTTTTTATGAAGAACTATTCTAATAACTTTTGCATTGATAAGAATTGATTAAATCTTAAAACTGCGCCGCACAAGTTACGAAGTATAAGCAACAGGTTAGTTGGATAAATCCTACCGTCATATGGGGATCATTCACGCAAAGCTTGATGAATCCAATTCTAGTTCGAGTGTAAATCATATACAGGATCGTGACTTCTGGCAACACAGATACTTGATTTTAAGCAAAAATTGATAAATATAAACATAATTGCATACGAAACTACCCTCCTCTCGCATGTGCAGACAAAAAGCAACGATAAAAAAATCTTGATTCCTGATGAATGTTCTTTGATTAGCGACTAGAAATTAACGTACTATTATCGTTTAATCTCGTGTTGCAAGAAACTTGTGGTACTTACAAAAGCGCTCGGATAAAATTATATCGCAACTTAAGAAATTCAATTTAAAGCTTTCCTATAGCAAATCACTAATTAAATTTGTGATATTAGATATTTATTTTTTAACATATCGGTTTCGTAAGACTTCCACATGGATACTTCGCGGTGTGATTTATTCAACTTTATTCTACTGTAGAAAACGGCATGAAATATAAATGATTTCCCGTAATAATTTAGCAAAAAAATAAAAATAAAACATTATTAATCTTCAATGATTTTTTTAACAAAGAGCTTTGTTCTTTTTATTGTATTGCTTAAATCAACATAGGCAGAAACTAATTTCTTTATATGTATTTTAAACATTAGCGATAAGAAATGAGCCAAGCACTTCCCGAAGTAAATCTATAATTACAGTTATTACAACATTCACAATCAAAGCTTTAGTTGGATTTTTTCGTAATTCTATAATGGATATAATTTATTAATAGAACAACTTACTGATACAACAATTATTAAAAGTTACATCATATCATATCAATGTCACAGATGTAGAAAAATTAGAAAATACACCACTTTGCTTTGATGGATTGTAGTGATTTCATACATAGCTAAAACCGAATGAACCCGCATTCACTCTTAGCATCTCCTCCCAGAGTCTTGTTTTAAATCATTACCTACCTGATTATATTTTCTTCTTGACTCTGAAACGCATACCTAAATAACTAAATACATAAATGTTGATGTCACTCGTAACCCCGGTATACGTTCTAGGGTCAAATGCAAAACTGTTTTTGAGTTGTCTGTTTTTCTACAGAGAGCATAGATTAACCGCACGTGTTCTACATAAAATATATTTTTACAAATCGTCGCCTTGGAATGAGAGGGTTTTATCTGCGAAGACATTTAATAATTTATTAGATGTCCCTTGAAATTTAAAAACTAATGAAATATCGTTAAATAGAACCCGTTAAATAGAAGATTAAAAACTCATAAAAAAAACCCAGATACCCTCTCATTCCAAGATGACAATATGCTACTTACTATATTGTGTAAAATGCGAGATACTAGTATAGATGTTCACAAAAACATTGAATTTTTTGTTTATTTTCCAGGGGCACATAAAAAATAAATACTGCATTTTAAATTATTTGTCCAAAACCACGTTTTGCAACGTACCTCATTAATTATCAACATATACATTATACTAATTTTCCTAACAGTCGAGATTTTCCACAATTAAAAAAAAAACCTTGAAAATTAAAAGTGAAACATCTACACAGTCGAAAATTAATGCATTTTCAAATTCATCAGTATATGACATCATAATTTTAACTTCCAGCTTGTATTACCTTAAAAATAATGAAATTAAAGAAGACAGGCACAGTAATACCAAGTTTTATTTGATCTCCACGTAATAGTATATTTTTAAAAGTAATCCGAAATTAGGCAACGTTCCCCTAGAGCAGCAAAGTTTATGTTAACTTAAACATTGTATATATGAGAAAAAGAAGCGTTTACAGACATTTCTCTTTAACTACCTTTAAACACTTCGTCTAAATAAATGCTACCCATATAATATCAAATAGGTCAAGTTGAGCTTGAAATGTTTCTTACGCTTTAACAGCTTTCAGAAACATGTAGTTTTCAGAGCGTCCTCGATAAAGCAATAGATGTGTGGCAAATCGAACGGGAGAAACTAAAATTTAAACAGAATTTCTAGGAACGGGAAATTGGTTTCTCTTCAGAACTTATTCTATATTTAACATAATATAAGAACATGTAAGAATATACTATGCTAAATGTTGCAATAACTTCTTCGTTGATATCTTCTTGGTATACCGCACTAGATAAATTCATTTTCTGCGTAATTAATGAGTTTCGAGTAGAATCCTGTATGTCACTTATTTAATCCTAAAATAATACTATTTAAGTTCAATTTTATAGCTTCCATTTCAATTTCTCTTTGAGTGACAGCTATTCTTCTGAAAGTTTTTATAGCGACATGCATGTGCAGCAAATTCAATATCGCTATTTAACGTCAAAAATATGTGTACAATAACATTTTTTATTATTAAAAACAAGATATTTCTCACAAACGTAATAGAGAATAAAAACCACCCTTGCCAAGAATAGTTTGCATTTTTAAAATTGAAATTTTAATACTATTGGCAAAATGATAATTGTGATTATGTTGTTTAGCAACTACTTCTTTACATGATTGCATTATCTTTTCGAAAACGTGAATATGTGTTGGCTGTTCTATTTAATCGAAGAAAGTCGGCACATTAAAAATGAAATTGAACTGTCGACAACGCCCAAAAGTTAGTAGCTATACAAAAAAATAAAAATCGACGTGGTTTTTTTCTGTTAAGCTCTGTACACGGTATTCTATAAATATATAGTAATTGAATAAATGTTTATTTAATCAAAACATAATTTTCAGTCCGTAGATTCGGGAGTATCAAGATACTCCTTCGACAATTTAAAAGGGAGTAAAATATAAATAATGTTTTACAAAAGATAAATTGATGCAATAAAAAACTAACCCCAAAAGTTGACTCTCTAAGTTGGTGCGTCACGTAACAGAACCCCCCGTTCTTTTCTATTAAATATGAACAACTTTGCACAATAGAAATAAATAAGTGTTGTTATTTGAAATTGTATTTCTCGACTGACACATCTCATGCATGAATAAAAAACTTACCTAAATTAGAAAGGCACTCTACACCCATAATGTATGTGTATACAGTGATGTTCTAAACGACAGAAGCTGGCATTTTTAGAAAAAATAGGTCAATTTCTATTTCGGAAATACAGTTCAACTGTATTTCCGGTGTCATCGGAAGTGACGTCAACTTTCTTATTTTAAATAGAACATCCTGTACATTTTTACGTTTTTGGAAAGATAATTGAAAGACGAATTCAACGATACCACATATTTAATACTTTAACTTAAGAAATATGTCGATATGCAGCAATAAAGGTTTTGGTAATCTGTTTTTGTTGTTACGCAAAGTTGGCTGGCAAAGAGCGCCAAATTGTCTGTTGTGACGCCAGACTGATCCGAAGAGCTTGTTGCTAAGCAAAGTAATCATAACAAGTGACGAACTGTCAAATCTCAATTCCAAAAGCGTAAATTATTCTTGCTCTTTATCGTTATTATCCTTGCATTTGTTATAAGTTCTTTCTTTGTTCTCGTTATTATTTTCTCTTATTTTAACTTGTTTTTTTTTCTAATTGTTATTCCTTTACTTTATCGAGCTTTATTGCAATTAATTAATTATGGTAGGTTTGTTTAAATTTGTTAGTTTTTGATAGACAATATGTCTGTCTTTTAGTTTTTTTATGTTATTACGTTTATTATGGTTTTGGCACGAACCAAAATTGCTACCTTAGTCTTGAAATAAACTTCTGACAGTACATTTGAATTTGCTTTGAAAATAAACCATTTAGCCAAATACGTCTTCTATCAAAAACGACTCGAACCGAAAATGGTAAATATAAATTTCGGCCAATTACGACACACATTTCATATATACAAGATATTATATACTTACTATTTAAATTTCAAACAACTACATTTGTTTTCTTTAAAAATACTATATCGCAATCTGAAATATGCCACACGAATTCGCGATCTAGCGTCTAACATACTGACATATCGACAATCGTAAAATATAAATATTTCTTACCGAACTTGACGACTTATTACCAATTGATATTTAGTTTGCGAATAGATTGTAAAGACACAATATAATTTACTGTCTACGTGTCTGCAGAAAAAAATTATATAGCGAATATTTAAGACCTAAAAAATATGGAGCGAAGAGAAGTTATTTAGCCATTTCTCCGGAATTATCGTTGGCTGATGATATATTTACCTAATAAAATGACTTGAAGACAGGAAGGGGGGCTCACGGCTATACTTTTCAAACTTTTGTTTTGAGTGTAAGTTAATTGAAGTAAAAATAAGAAGACATAATTCGTGCGTTCACTTAGAAGAACAAATGTTTCTCTGTTTTACTATCTTCTATTACTAAGTCAACATGTCCATTAGTAGACGATTGTATTGGTACTGATACCAGTCGTAAAACTCCATGGAATAATACCCTAATGATTTCAAATTTTGTTGTAAAAGCACTGCTTTGAAATGCATCATTAATTCATTATCAATAATTTCATACGAAAAAATGCAATGAATAAAACTAAAGCAGTATTGTTATTAAGTAAATGAGTAATAAGTAAATCGTCATTGAAATTATTATTAATTTTATAATACTGAAAGTAATAGAATATAAGTGACTGCATCCATTGAAGTAGGGTCGAACAGACTTTACCATTTTCTTGTTGGACAAAACGGAATTGTTGAGACGAACAGACTCGCTGTCGGACCGACAGTTGAGCCGCATTGACAAATGTGACAGGTTGAATCAAGCTGATAAACGTCTTGGGCCAAGCCGAGCTGGACTAATAAAGTGTCAGGCCGGGCCCAGCCAGGTTTACAAAAAAAAAACTCAAAATACCCACCTCTAATATGTACATGTATCTGACAAACAACGTGTAACTAGTTTAAGAGCAAATATCTCATAAAGGAGAAAAAGGCGAGCATAAAAGATATTGTTTATATAATTTCTAACAGGTTGTCGTTAATTGGAGTTAGATCAATACTCAACAAATCAGTTTTGTTTTTTCATACAAATTGCTTTCAACATGTTTAAGTCTCGCTCGTTATTTTGTTTGAAAAGTGCTATGTGGCTTTATTTAACATAATAAAATTATGGTCTGTGATTAAAAAATATAAAGCTAACGCGAGTTTTTCCATATTTCCAAGATCGATTCTTATTTTTTTTTTCTCTATTTATTCAACATTCCGTAAGCTCATACCTGTGTTTAATTGATACGTTTCAATACCAAACAACAAAAAAATGGGCAATATTGTAATAATACTATTTCCTATATATTTTTGTGAAATATATTAACAAAATAAAAATCGGACATCTGTGATAAGCAGGCTCAAATATTTCCTACACTTTAAAATTCAGTTCGCAAAACAGATGACTTTAAAAGTAAAAAAAGAGAACATGTGATAACTTAAACGGGTCTGCGGTATTACTTGGAGAGAAATCTGCATGCACTCGAGATAAAATTCTATGTATAAAATATAGTATTTTTAAGAGAAGAGCAGTCATTTCCGCCCAAGTGAGTCAAGCACGTTCCACGTAATAACGCACTATTACACATTAAAAATTTAAATATTGATCTATAAATAGGAGCACGATTTACGATCAGCAAGTGTGGGTCGAACATGTTATTCTCTCTGTGTCGCAAGAATGTCCTTCCTACTATATCGAAGGCTAATGCTCTTTCGGTGTTACCTATGGAAACGATAATAGACAGGTATCCTCTGTTTTGTGCATTTCAGCAAAAATATTACGATCCGCGAGCGGTATCAATGCTGATTGAATCTGGGAGCAGTATAAACGCTCTCTTCAATCCCTTTAAATCTGTTTGCATTTATCTATATTCTCCTAATAGAAAACTATAATCGTCGAATTTTTGGTTTTATACGTTTTATAATGTTTACATATACTTCAGACTGGACATTTGTCTCTGTTTTCATTCTTTTGGTGTAGAAACTATTTAGCTTTTTGATAAAACTAATTTCAGTATGACAGAAGACTTTGTGTGGTAGTAAGTTACCCTCAGAGTGTTAATGTCCTAAAGTATTAGGACGTCTTATACAATTAATTCCGAGAAAATCGAGTTAAAGTTTTGTAAGACTTGCAAACCGAATGACCGAATAAATCAGATTTATTTGGTCATTCGGTTGATAATGAGGTTACCCAGGAGCCCTCGAAACAGCTGTTCTGGGTTAATTTAATTAAGATTTTGTGTGGCGAGGAGTATGCCGATACTTTGCATTGTTTGACATACTACCTCACAGTCCTTGATACCATTCTTGTACGTAGTTTAAAAGTGCGTTTCAACACGCTGATAAAACTGTAAATATACCGTCCGGTACCTGCGCAGTGCAAAGGAGGTGTTCCAACTACATTCAGTACCGTACCTGGAACGATAACAATAGTGTTCCAACTTAAGTTTGCAACGTACAAGTCTCATCCTTATCTAACATTATCTTTTTTAGTATCGATACACAATCGAATTTAGAAAATGTTCCAACATCTATGACACCATTTACTAGTTCACAAACGATGTACATTGGCATAAAAGTAAACCTGGACGGTATGCAGTAAACCTGTAGGAAAGCGACCCTTGTTTATACTGCCAATACTATCTCGTCGCTTGCCAATCGTCCAAGTTCATTTTTATTCCATCGTACGTCTTACGCACGCGCAATAATCGATGTCAAACAAACCTTAAATAGGACAGTAGTACTGTAGTACCATTGTGTATACAGTGAGGGTTTTAGTGAACTGTTTCAGTATACAGTGAGGTCCTAAGTATCCCCCTTCCATACTAACCTTTGAACGACAAAAGCTGTTTTTTTAGAAAAAAACAGGTCGATTTCTATTTTTTGTGAATTAACTTCTGGAGTTATCGGCAGTTCAACTACATTTCCTGTGTCACCGGAAGTGACATCAATTTTATTATTTTAAATAGAACATTCTGTATTTGTTTAGGCTTCTGGAAACGCAAAATGAACGATGAATCTAACGATACCACACAGATTACACTTTACTCAAAAAATGCAGCAATAAAGGTTTTGGTAATCTGTTTTTGCTGTTATGCAAAGTTGTCTAGGACAGAGCGCCAGATTATTTTCTGCGACGCCAGGTTGATCCAAAGAATTCGTTGCTAGGTAACGTTATCACACCAATTGGCGAACTGTCAAATTTCAATTCTAAAATCATTCTTGTTATTTATTAACATATCATACACTCTTCATTCTTACGTTCTTTGTTCTCGTTATTTTCTCTTATTTTTAAGTGTTTTGTTAAATATTATTTCTTTACTTTATGGAATTTTGTTGCAATTAAATAATTATGGTTTATTTAAATTTGTCATTTTTTGACAGTCAATGTGCTTACATTTCAGTTTTTTATGTTGTTGATTTTACAATGGCTTACGCATAGACCATACAAGATAAACTACAAGTAATCTTAATATTCGGTGAATTTGGAAAAAATTCCACGAAATGGAAAATGATGAACACTGCCCTTTTAGAGCCAGAAATATATATACTTTGCGCTAAGTAAGGCAGAACAGTTAGGATAAAATCAACAGAGCAAACTGCTTTGGCAGAATATAGCAAGATTTAAATTATTGGGCAATTTGTGTGACCATGGCAAATAAGTTGACTCAGAAATTTTCCATGGTTCGTTCCAAAGCCATCTTAAAAGTAACAATATAAGAAGCCTGAAAAACAGACATGTTGCCTACCAAAAACCAATAAATTTAAAAAAACCTATCATAACTAATTCATTCGAACAAAGTTCGACAACGTGAAGAAATAAGAGCGATTCATAAATATAGATAAAAGCAAGGAAAAATAATAGCCAAAACAAAAAAAGAAAATATGAAAAATGCAAGATATAATAACTATAAGTAACAAGAATAATTTAAGTTTTCAGAATTGAGATTTGACACTTCGGCAATCGTTATAATTATGTTGACTAGCAAACCGCTCTTTGGATCAACCTGGCGTCATAACAGACAATTTGATGCTCTTCCCTAGCCAACTTTGTACAGCAATAAAAATAAATTACCAAAACTTTTACTGCTGCATATTCTAAAATTTTTCAAGCATAACGGTATCGTTGAATTCGTTTTTCGATTACTTTTCCAAAAATGTCAAAATATACAGGCCGTTCTATTTAAAATAAAAAACCTCTGGTGACATCGAAAATGTAACTGAACTGGCGATAACGCCAAAAGTTAGTTCATAAAAAATAGAAATCGACCTGTTTTTTTTCCCTAATAACCCTCACTTCTGTCGCTCAAAAGATGTCAGGGGTCTCGCAGACCTCTAACTCGCGTTCACATAGTGTAATGAGATGGACATTGTTATACATATGCCTATGCAGGACCAAATCTAACATGCACAAAATATATTTTGTTATAATTTGTGGAATCGAAATATTTTCTAAAATAGATTTGCACTAGGAATATATTTTTGCATCAAATTTAAACGGAGTGCAATACAAGATATGTTTTTATTTACTTTTGTACCTACTATACTATTTATAGCTCCAAAATGTTGTGATATTTTTTAATGGAATTATATTTTATGCTTCGCGTGTCTTCTTGCTAACTTTTAAACACAAGCTACTAAAAGCAGTGTCGTGAACAATATATAGGGATATGACTTCAATTTAGCATTTACAGTAAATATCTATATTATACTCAATACTCCGTTAATACCTTATTAATTTTCAATATGTGGAACCTGTTAACAATGACAGTTCAAAAATTCAGCGATAACAATAAGCCCACTAATACATATAAGATCTATCGAACGTAACTATCAATCACTAGAAACATATTAAAGGAACAAAGGATAGAAATATATTAACCAAGCTAACATCATTTCAACAAATCGGAACAAACAAAAAAGTCAATCAATTGCTTGAACGAACCTTATTTGATGTGAAATAGGATTCTATTTTAAGGAAATTTTAAAAACTATCTTTTCATTCACTAACTAGTTTAGACGGACCTTCCTAACAATGAAAGGAAGCTATAATGGCATTGTTTCCCGAGTGTTCGTTCTAGAAACTTCGGCAATCAACAACAAATTTATAAAAATTCTAATTTAGATCTTCTACTAAATTATTATACAACAGTCCACTTCTTAGATCAATTTAAAATTCTCAAATTACAAATAAAGCAGTACTGGTGGAAATATCTACATAAAGTATTTTTGCCTAATGTGACAATAAAAAGGCGCAGTATATCCCATACTTATTTTTTTTTTCGTTTATGTCCCACAGAGTAAATTAAATATTTAAAAGCACTTAACAGTCAAGTTGATGAACTCATAAAACGGTTCGCTTCTGCACATCTTTCCCAATTCAAGGGACGTTATATAGAAGGATAATTATTATGATTGCCGCGAAATGCTGTTATTTTATTTTTAGAATCCCTGATTTTAAGTTCTGGTTTATGACAACGTATTGTCAAAGTTTAAGTTTCTCTTGAATCTTTGTTAATTATTAATTATAAGCTTTATGAGATGCGCGAGAGTTTACAATTCGTCTTACTCAAAATACACCAAATGTCCCCACTTTTTAGCACTATTATTTTCAAACAAACTGGCAACATTTGTACACTACTTTGTAGTCACATTAATGTGTTGATAATAATAAGTAAAGCTGGCCACGAGCGGTACCGCGCAGTAGCGTAGAGTCGACCAGGCCTCGCGTTCCACTAGAGTTATTTTGCTAATAGAGATGTTTGCTGCCGCAAATAATTTCGCTCATCTTTTAAATAAAAATTAAATAACACGTGCTCAAACACTTACCATTTTAAGAGTCCGCCGTGAAATCACAGAGTGAATAATGTCTGTTAAATATCTGCAACATTAGATATGTTTCAACTGTTGTTTCGGCAAAACTAGTACGGCATGAGGAAAAAATGCGTTTATATGCAGAGAACGAACGTTCTACATCTAGTGACGTAATATTTGCGTAAGTAAAATAATCTTTCAAATAACTTAACGATTCTGTTGATGCACCTTCACAAATGTGTCTTAATGTGCCAAAATCAGAATTTTTCTCAAAAACACTTTCAAATTTTTCTAGAACAGAAACATTTTTTGCGTTTTCAATCGCGCTTAGCTGTGCGTGAACATGTTGCACTATTTGTAGAGATTCTTCTAACGGCACCTCAGGATTTTGTAATTTTTCTATTGCATCTGCTAGCCCGAAGTAATTGTCGTGAATGATTTTTAAATCCATTTTAACCTGACTATCTTGAAATTTCGACGGGCTTTTCTGGATAGCGGCAGCTTCTTTTGTATAGAATTGTAAAACCACGTTCTTAATATTGTCAAAATATTTATGATAATAAAACGCGGCCTGCAACCATGTTCCCCAACGAGTTAGAATAGGTTCTGGTGGCTCTGGTATACGGGGGCACAGTCTGTGAAATTCGCGAATACGTTTCGGTGATTTGACAAATACTGCTTTGGTATGCGCTATTAAAGCGTCTACCTCAGGATAACATTTTCTGATACTATCCGCCACAAGATTGAGAGCATGAATTTTACACGTAATGTGTAACAAATTAGCAGAATGCTTTTTAAGAGACCGGCCTACAGAAAGCATGTTTGCAGCACCATCACTCACTAACATCAAGAGTTGGTTTGTTGAAAGTTCAAACTTGTCCAATGTATTTAACACTAACTTTGAAATTACTTCGGCCGTCCACTGTTGTATTCATTTGGAGACTAATGGAATTGAAGGTGCTGATTGATGAGGTTCCAATTTGCATGCCATTACATTAAGAACAGAATGTTTCTTCCGATCTGTTGTTTCGTCGACACATAACCACAATTTTTGATCTTTCAACTCCGATTTTATTTTTTGTTCAATATGTTCGCGCGCAGATGGCACAATTCTTCGTAACGATGTTCGACTTGGTAATTTGCACTCCGAATAGTTATTCCAAAAGCAGATAAATGGTTCCTTGTCTAGTAAATTAAACGGTATATTACATGCGATAAACGTAACGCATTAATTAAATATACATTTTTAATTGTCTCGTGCGCAATTTCTTTTTGAGACATGCTTTTCACTATTTACGTGTCGTAGGCAATGTTGTCTGGACCAACACATTAACGGGATTTTACAGATTGCACGTTTAATTTTAGCACCTTCATATATTAAGTCTGGAATTTCTGCAATAAATTTTCGAAGTTTGTCCGACCGCGGTCGTTTTGCTGACGAAATCATAATTTTTCTAGGACAGATAAACAATTGCGCAAATGACCGGCAGCGAAAATATCCGTACTGCTCCGCAGACGAAGTAATACTACCGTTCCTCTCGGTCCGAACTGATTCTACGCCGATGCGCGGTACCGCTCGTGGCCAGCGTTAATAATAAGTTAATAAGTATAAAAACATAAGCATCACAATGATATAATGCAATTGGTGAGCAGCAGTATGGATTCACTCCGAAAATAAAACAAACAACCTACAATTCTCATTCACACATTGAAGTTCCGTATGTACAACCTTGGCCAATAAAACGAAGCACCTTAAACTTTGCAAAACTTAAAACTTTTTATTAAAATATATTTACAACAGCACCTACATAATAAAATTCTACATGTAAGTTAATATCATATATGACCTTATCGGGCTCTAATGAGTGCCTCTATACACACAGAGAAACGTTTACTTGTATTAAGGCTGTCCGCGTCAATTCAAGACAATTACTGTTTCAATTATCTACAATACAATAACTATTTTAAATCAAAAGAAATATTTTCTTAGCGTTTTTTTCTCCGTTTAAAAGAAGTATATACTTGTAATGAAATAATTGTATTTCTTTGTTTAAAGCCCATTTTACACGCCGCGATTTATTGGCCGATTAATTGAACAAGTTCTTGACCAAGAAAACGGCGGAAATATGCCGTTTTACATTCTACAATAACTTGTACAATTTTTTATCGATCGTGAATACTCGTCTAGCTTCGTTAATAGTTGAACAGGGAAATTAATAAATAGGAAATTTTCGTCTGCGTATAAAAATAGATTGGTAATCTGCTTTCGTCGAAAGTTTTTAGCAGTTTTGATATAGGTGCAGATATATGTCAGGTTACTACGAATTCGGTTACTTAATTCCAATTATCAATTACATTATAATCGTCGTAAATTTTCGAAATCTATCCTTAATTTACTTTAAAAACACTATTCAGAATTTGTAGGTACTTTTCTGCTACTGGGTTGGTATTAAAATAGCAAAGTTCTATTCAATTGTTCAAGAAATCGTACCGATTTTTGCTGTTTTACATGGTACGATAAAATCGAAGATCAACTTGTTCAATTGATTGACTAATAAATCGTGGCGTGTAAAATAGGCTTAAGACATTTGTTAGCTTGATTCAAGAAAATCTTGAAGAAAATTTGAAGAAAGCGATTCTTAGAATAAGTAAATGGCCGTTATAACACGAAACAATATTTTCTTAAGGATAGTAAGCAGTTTTCTTACTTCCAGAAAGCGTTTAGGTATTGTTCATAAATTAATAGCTTCATTTCCTTAAAATAAAGCATTTATTTACTTAAAATTCTTGAAATGTATATATTATTTATATTCACATTATTAATTGCAGTTACCTTGTTTAAAACAGTACGACATATCCGTACATAATGCAGTAAATTATTCTCATTGCTTGTAATTTTAAAAAGGCTAAGGTTGTGGTTATCTACAGAATAATGTTCAAACACATGAAAAAGTACCTAGAAATAATAACCAAGATAATGTTAATTGTAAATAGTTCATGGTGTTGATAGAATCGTTCCCGGCAAAAACAATATGAGAAATAAAAAAAGCGCTGACGTTTTTTGCTCCTGCTACATCGTTCCCTCAGTTTACACCACAAATCTTCAAAAACAGCACTAAAATATTTCCTGGCGCCACCTACTTGCAAGAGATATAGTTATGCCGTCCTAGACAATAGCAACAGAAACAGGAATACAGATGCCATACACCCATACAGTGATATAACCTTTAGCGTACAACGTTTCATAAACATTTTCAAAAGACACTGGTTAATGCAATCTTTTTTTCTTATTATTACTATTTACCACGTGTACTAATTTAATTATAGTTCTTTTTTCAATATAATAAATAATAATAAAAAAAGGGATAAACAAACTTAAATATTATCTCATTAATTGTTAAACTACACAAAACTGATTCCAATTTAACTACATTATTAAAGAAATAATTTAATCAAATTGTAACGCACAAAAAAAAACTTTTTCATTAGCTCATTCACTTGCTCCTAATTTGACTTATTATTAACTTTCGGTTTTTTCCATTATTGTAATTTTTCTTCTATTAGATATTCTTGTAGCTGACCTCATGTGTTTTTTGAACACGAAATCGGTCGCCTAACTTCTCAATAAAACTTTGTGAGATCTGGACCATTTTTTCATTCTTACCATTAATATGAATACATATTTTCTTAACTTAAAACTAAATAATTTACTTGGAAGAAATATTTTTCTGTCTTGGATCTTCTTGAATTTCTAGCCATAAGAAAATATTTATTTAATCTAAAAATGTAGAATTTCGAGAAAATCTATATTCTTAATGCAAGAAACCATTTCTTTCCATTGTACCGCCGGTGGAATAGTTTTCCACACTTCTTTTATTTTGGCTTCAAGTTGTGTTTTTGAAGTGTTTGTGACCCATTATTTGGAATTTTTTGCAAAGTGCCAATGCTCGATTGGATTTAGGTCTAGAAATTAAAGATACACCAATTCAAAAATGGCATTTTCGCGTATTCAATCTTTAGTTTTTCGAGCCATGTGGCAGAGGAAAAAATGTCTTCTAAAAACTCCTCTGAAAAAAGTTTTGCATATGATGGTCCGAATGCCGTGACATGCGAACATTTCCCCAATGGCTTGTGAAGACATGCACCTTCATATTTAAGAGTAGGAACGACGCAATTCTTATGAAATTCTTCTTTAACTCTACAACGCACAAAGGTACTTCCAGGGGTACCAAAAAGCTGAAAAAAGGAACTATGGATGTACTCTACTTATCAAAAGTAATGTTTATTTTTTGGAATTAGTATTATCATGATAGTAACATTCAGTTTGAAAGCAACCCTTTAATAATTACCTATAAATTCCATTCGTTGGACCACATCATTTTCCAGTTTTCAATTGTCCAATGTTGATGCCTCTTTGAATATTTTAAACGGTCTTTTTTTATTGACCTCGGAAAATAAAGGCTTTTTCTTGCCTTACAGCCTTTTAATTCTGCACCATTTAAGCGTCTTTTAACCGTTTTAGCAAAATTTGTAGACCACTTTCTGCACTAATTTCTGCAGACAGCTGCGAAGAAGTTTTCTTCCTATCCTAAGAGAAGATACTCTCTGGCTGTTATTTTGGGATGGCCGGTTCCTGGTTTACTTTTATAAAATCCAGTAGTCCTATACCTATTTATGGCTAACTGAACAGGACGACGTGAACACTTTAACTTTTGAGCTTGCGAGATTCCTGTGAAACTCAAAATGGCAATTTGTGTCCTCTTAGTTCAACTTAAGTGTAGCTTTTATGCCATAATTATGGTAAATATTTACGAAAAACACTTACTATTTGCTAAAGCCTGATTTAACAGCTCGTACGCAACTGAAATTGGAGTACTACTAAATACATCTGTATAACCGATTTTGATTCTTAAAATCGTTTGTGTCTGGATTTTATATATCTTACACTATTTTTTCCGTAAAATTAAAACGACGAATACTTGTTATGCATTTAACAGCCTAGTTGTAATCAGATAGTATATTTCAGTTTCATCTTTTCAAGCGATCTCTATGTAGCAGCCCATAAATTCATTGGAATTGTTTTTAAATGCGGTGATGTTCATCTATAAAAGATGCGAAAAGTGTTGTAGCTATAAATCTCATAAATATGTAACAATGTAATTCAGCAATATTACGCTGATACTGGTTTTAGAATAGAAGAATTCTATCCTATCAGAAACACCACCCACAACTCTAAAAACTAGCCCAAAAATTGCGAATTTAATGAATATACATACTGTCGACCAGTGTTATTAATAATATTGTTTATGACCCCGATATTTTTCTTTCATATTTTGGTGCAGTGTCACGTGTAAATTAAGTTTAAAGCGTTTTACATAAGCGTACCTTTCAACGGCTTGGTCAGTATTAACCTATTTTATATTTTAAAATGTCGAATTACAATTTATATTGTTTTTTTTTTACTTGTCAGCGTCATAGTTTACTAAAGACATACTTTCATACTCCAGTATATTAACGACGACATGTAATGTGCAATAAAAATTTTGGAATGATCACAGTGTAACATATAAACCTAAATGTAATAAACACATACACACAAGTCAAATTGCAAGCTATTGGCATCAGATCAAAGCATATCATATCTAATTGTTCACTAACAAATTACAAATAAGACAATTGTGTTGTTATACAAGCAAATAACGAATTCATGTAGAGAAAGTGCCTTAAATAAAGGAATTTTTACAAAAACGCCACATTTTGCAAGAGATATGAAATATTTATTACCAATAGTTACGCAGTGTTTTATAAGACTTATTGCAATATCTGACAAATTTTGCTGAATTATTTCATTTACGGGAAATGTCAAATGAATACATGTCACGTAACGATTAAATACGATGTCTCTTTCGATTAGAATGACTGTTATAACACAATTTTTTATATACTTAATTTTCGGTAATTACGGGAAACGTAGATTTTACCTTGAATCCACAATTACTCATTTCCTGTTATTGTAGAAATATAAGAAAACTATTATTACACAACATAAGTTTATAAATACACGTATAACTTTCCAAGCGTCATTATGTTATGCAACGTATCTTCCCACATAAATAGATAAATAAGTCATCCTATTTGATAATTGATGGCATATGGAAAAAGTCACGTTCTTTTTCTCTTTCGTTAGGTTAAAAAATGACCCAAGCAAAGCCTACATTAAAAGCAAGTTTTCAATAAGTTCTGTAGGTACAAAGTACAAAAGTTGCTTAAATGTAATTATGTTCATCGCTTAAAAAACTAGAGTAAAGCGTAACTGTTGAATTGCATTTTGTGTTAAACGTACAACTTCTTCTCAGAGGCAAAATTTTTGTATGTTTATGAAAAATAAATCAACCTTTTCTTCTAAAAAGGACTAGTGTTTTCTCATTTAAAAGTAAACAGGAGGCGAGAAGGGATACCTTATGATCGCACTGTATACAACATTGCAAGCTACAAAGTATTAAGAAAGACAATGATGCAGAAGCAAATTCAGCAAATAAGCTATGTATAGTAGTCCCAATTGGAAACGCACATATTATATCATCATTAACTGCGTGAACGTAATTTGTCATACATGGAAAACGACACTTACATATATCAAAGTTTCAAAAAATATCACAGCTCGTTGGAACTTACGTCTATCAAAAACAAATAATCAGAGAAATAGCGAAAGTGCAGGACACCTTCTGTGAAGGATTTCATTTATTCCACAATACATTTCGTTTTTGTATTTCGGAACGTTTCCATCATGTTACGGTTTACTTTGTAAAATGATTTCGTTTTGACTACTTTATTATGACTCTTTCAATCTGAAAAACGTTCTTATTATTATTATTATTATTGGCCTCGACGGGAAATCATTAGCCACATACATAATTTCCTAGCCACCCGAACGGACACCAGGACAAACAGGACACACACTTCACACCTGGGGCCGATCAGGTGACTAACATGTCAAACACAAAGACAGGTAGGCCACGGAAAAAGGGAAAACCCACACAGGAAAGACTGAAAAACGTTCTTACCAGCAAAAATTATGAAGTACCTGTTTCAAAAGTAAAATTCGGAAACAGGGATGTTTGGATATTTATATCAATTAAGAAATTATTTAAAAAGGACAGAATTGAACTTGAAGAGGATTCCGAAATTAAATAAGTGGTAACGGAATAAACGGGGTACCGTAGGTATAAACGTGGAAGTTCCGAATTCATAGAAAGACATAAAAAATACGAAAATAAGTTTTGAATGTAAATATTGAAGTTATTAAGAATTCTCTTGGAAATTTGGATCTTCAATTTATATTATCATTAGAAAGGAGGAAATATAAACGTGGGTACTTTTTGTTTATTTGTATGATCTATGTGTAGCATTGTTCTTAATTTGGTTAACACCGTTGGACAATAAACCATTATTATTATTATATAAATAGATTCAAGGTGTTACGACTCTTGCTGTTACTTTCTTTCGGTAGTTTTATGTTCTCTATATCTATGTTGTGATCAAGATGGACAAAATGGCCTGCTAAAGTAAAGTTATAAATGTATAATGATTGTGTTTAAATTTTTTAAATATACTTGACAATTTATTCTGCCACGATATGTGGAATGGTATCTTTGTAAACTTAAAATGACTCGAATTTTTTTCAATCGGTGTCCAAGTTGTATTTCATTACGTAAAATTAATGTTTTTAAATTTATTATAAATACTATTTATAAAAGTGGTGCTATATTCGCCTTGCTACATCGCCTATAAAAAAATCTAGTTCTTTGTCAAAATTAGCTGTAGATAAGAGAATCGGAAATGATCTGTAGAATAAGATGTTAAAACCTGATTTTTAATATTTGTGAAATGTATTTGAATTAAAATGTAGGTAGTTATTAGTGAAAGTTGGCGTTCTAAATATGTAAAATTCCAAATGGCTGTTCTATCTAACAATTAAGTCCGAAAAAGGGAGCTTATTGTCTATCTCTGTCTCATGTGTAGTTTTAATTGATGGATATAAATTGTTAATAGTGTCCAAAAACATTTTCGCGTCAAAATCTTTGTTAACTATTGCGAAAATAATTCATAAAAACCTCGGTTAAAAATAGTGATAAAGGATAACCCATGGAGGCACCAAAGGTATTACATACATAGTTTAGAAAGTTTTATGTATTCTATTGCCTTTTCTACTTCACCCGAGTTTTCTTTCTCTGTTTGAAGCTATTATATCTAGCTTGTTTGCTGAATTTACTAGCTTGAAAAAATGATCTTATTAACAGACCGGGTGTCTCAGATTCTGTTGCACAGCCAATATGGTGGTTACTTGAATAGATAGAAGATTATCTTTTAGAAACAAATTGAAAGGCAGGAAATGTGCTTCTAAGTACATCTTATGATATTAATAAAAATTGGTCCAAAAATGGCCCAATGACAAAAAATGTTTTTTAATGGCATGCCATAATTTTTATCAGGTAATCTGACTCTTCTTGTATTTCGCTTTACAAGCTTGTGCCAATCACGTCTCTTTCAAACATTGAATACCATCAAAATATTTTATGCTCTTGAAAAACAACAAACACACCTCACCTGAACGTTTTTTTAAACTTCTGTACGTAAACAGTAGAAAAATAACTAGCTGTGGCTACCATTTGCCAAAGAGTAAACAACCGTTTCTATCACTTAATCAGCTGTCATCTAATTAGTCTTTTTTGGTCAGAAAAAATGCCGTTTACTTTCAGTACTAATGAATATTCAATTGCCGTATAAATGGACCATATTTTTACAATGCTACTACTCTTACTGGTAAAAGATATAATTTCTTAACTGAAAATTTTCCAGAGCTTTTAGAGGTAATTTAAAATGCTCCACCACATCATAATAGTGCAGTAATTACGTTTCAAGAATCTTGAATTGGCAACAGAGGTCCTTAAATGGCCAACTCGACCTCCAGACCTGACACCTTCCGGTCTTTTCCTTTGGGGTTATGTGAAAGATGTTTAAGTTGTGCCGTCAAGGTATCTTGATGATTTCAAACTAAAAATCACCCAAACTTGTCCAAGTATAACTCCTGAGATGGTACGAGGCTCTTGTACGAGAGAATTGATTAGGCGGAGAATTGATGAGGGCTGTGTTGGGGCAGGAGGAAGACAATTTCAACAACATATATTTTAATTCTAACTGTGTATAATTACGCTCCAACAATGTTTATAATTTCGTTTTCTTTTTAATTTATACTTCTGTTTTAGCTGTGCTATTACGTTTATATTTTAAATATGATTTGATTTATTAAAATTATATTGCAATAAAGTTGTTATTTCTGTTTAAAAGATTTGCACATGTATTTGCCAAATGAAGTGTGTTTGTTGTCCAATTGAAAAAAAATCATAGGAGGAGTGAAAAAAATGGAATAATTTCAAAACGCGAAATAAAGTGAAAAGCAAGGGGAATCAAAATATATTATAAAAAATATGGTGTGCCCTTAAAAAAAATGTATAATTGGCCAATTTGTGGACCACCTATATTAATATCATAAGAAGCATTTAGAAGCACATTTGCTACCCTAGAATTTCTTTCTAAAAAATAATCTTTTATCCAATCAAATAACCATCATATTGGCTGTGCAACAATATCTGGGACAGTCGTTATTTGGGAATTCCTACCAAAAATAAATTAAAACACAATATCGGTCTTGTTTTCAGAAAGCAATTTAGGTAATGGAATATTTATGCAAAATTTATTTCAAATATTTACATCTGTTAGTAATAGTTACTACTGTTTTGTATGATTTATAGCTAAAATATCTACACGTGTCCAACCATAAAGGTTGGACCTTTTTGTTGCTTGGGTGACCCGATGAGGTAATTATTCTGCGAGGCAAGGCTTTTTGAGGTACTCTACTTTTCATCTCGTTATATGTAATGACATCATGCAGTAATAACAATGACAGAAATTCTACGTACAATTGCTTACGATGACAGCATACAGCTTTCGTTCACTTCTAAGAAAAATAATATTTCTAGATTGAGAATATTTCCTTAATCGCTAACGATGTAATATAAATTATATAGCAGCTCTGGCATTCAATGAAACAAAATCTAATATCCTATATAATAATTATTTCCTCGAGTCGTAACCAGTAATTTTACCACTTTATTAGTCGTACACACCTCTCAATTATAATACGTTGCAGATTATTACTCCTTGGAACCTATTATTTCACTTCGAGATGAATAATAATAGATTGTCCCGAAATGGGAGTTTTGTTTATAACTAAGCGTCTAATTACTGGGGGCAATTTCAAGAATGGCACGAATTCCTTAGAAACGGAACATAGTAGAACTGGGTTTAATTAATTAATGCGTACATACGCTAACCGCAAGCTTTATTGTTTATGGCGACCATGCTACGTTGTTTACAATTATTCCCGAAATGGAAAGCAGTGTACAACGGTAAACAGACTTGGTATTGTTAAACGTTGCAATTGTTAAAGAAAGAATTCGCATCACGCATTATAAGTACGAAAATACCATATGTATCATTTTGAGGCTAGCTTACAGCATTCATACATTACCGGTCACAAATGAGGGATCGATAAGTAAATTATAAGAAAATGGTACACCTACGTCGAAATAAAATATACAGCTTCTCCACTTACTACGTGGGTGGAAGATAATTCCTTCACTAAATAATTCTGAGAAAAAGTTTTCAAATAAGAAATATTCAGAAACAAGTTCGGCACAACATAAAATTATATTCAACTATACAGAATGTTCATTTTCCGCTGCGCACAATACAAGCTTGGTTCTTGTTTAATGAAATAACCTGTATATTACTGCGTTTTTGGCTGCCTCTTTTCAATTGATGCTAGGCTTCTTTCAACATTCCCTATACCAATCCAGCTGTTTTTGGAGATAATTGGCATAATTTGAGTGTTTTGCGAAATGCATCCTTCTTTAATAAATAGAACGTGTGTGTTTTTTGTTAAAGTGTATACGACATTATTTACAGATTTCTTCCTCTGTAACTTCTCTAAATCTAAATTGCATCTTTATTTTGTAAATGGTTGTTGTCATAAGGTCGTGTTTTGGAGCCCGGTATTTGATTTTGTGCAAGTACTTTGCTACTTCTTGCGAGTCTTCTGTCTTCTTTATCAATTGCTTGTATTTCTCGGTTCACAACTTTCTACAATATCACGTGGTGAAATCAATATCAACGAAACGAATTATTATGTAATCAAATGTAGCGAATATTTTGATTCATTTCTCGCAATCACTTGACATTGAACAGCATATGAGATTGCTAACGTAAATTTCTCGAGCATAGTTCAAACAAGCTGGGAGAACGTACATATATACATTCACAGGTAAATCTCTCAACTAATCCCACAATCTGCTAAAACCTACATTTAATAACAACATGATTAAACAGTGAAACAGGATACACACACCTATAAAGTTAGATCAGATTTTATGAAGACTAAACATAAGCGAGACCAAGTTCTATAGTCTATATGATTACTTTACGGAACGTACAGCTTTTTCCCAATAGAGGACAAAATCAATAAGGTATAAATGGATCGGTTAGACTTTCGGTCGTATTTCTAAAATTACCTTGATGACCTTTTTGTATAGAGGAATAACCAATGTTGCAACATTATCTACTATTCTCTCTGATACAGTTTTAAATCGGGATTAAGGGTAGGGAAATTTAATTTAAAACAGACTACGAAGCGGTCAAAATATAAGTATTACTTAAACGCTTAGGGTATTACAAATAAATTAAATAGAAATACCGCAATCAGTTAACCAAACATTCCTTATTTAAAAACCGACTATGTTTGTTTTGCGGTTTGTTTACTAAATATTTGATATGTGCGGTTCCCAGAAGCAGACCACGATCGTCTGACTTTCTTATTTCATTTTTTATGTCTATGGTTAAGTCTGTCCTTTGAAATCGTCTCAGATATCAATTGGAGTTGCTTCTACTTTCAACTAACTGTAGCTTAATGTTTAATATAACTTATAACATACAGATGAACTCGGATAAAATGAACTTGAACAAATTTCCCGACGTGTTAATTTTGTGGTGATTTATTTGAAAAAATACATTTTTGTTCCTAATAATCCAAATTTATTTTCCGCAAGTCTTTTTAAACATATAATTCTGACAATTCTGGCGATCCCTGACTTCTTTGGTCGCCAAAGCACATAAAAACCCGTCGATATCCTTTCTAACAGGTTTTCCGATTCTCTTAATTTTTGAAATATTCAACTTATCCACACCTTTTAAATTTTCTTTATTGCTTCTAATTGTGGCCACAGTTGATTAATTAATGATAAATTAAACTGCTGGCATATTTTTGAATTTGAACGACCTTTCTCCAATTCAGCAGATTAATTTATTTGATTGCGTTGTGAATATAGTTTCACAACGCAATCAAATAAACTAAAAAAGCATGTCAACTGTATAGAGGAGGAAAGTCAACCGTACTAAACAAACGAAACCTGGCGAGAAAGTAACCAATGAATTAGCGGAAACGCAAATCCGACACATGTCTGATCTGGTCCAACTTGAACAACTGCTGCGTGACTTAGTTCGTTATAACCGAGGAATGTGACCGAATTTTGCCGTTAGCTTGATCTTTAAAACCCAGTGTTCGCTAGAATCGATTCCGTTATGTAAGCAAGTTCAGAATTCACTAGAAGTACAGGAGATTTTTTTTGTTCGTTAAAAGTAAATATTCTTTATATCTAGGGTACGTTATATCAGAGTTCATCTGTATACATATAGAAAGATTTTTAAGTATTAACAAAAGATGCTGATAGACTTTGGTATAGTTCTGTATTTCCCACACATTTTAGAAACAAAGGTTTTAAGATCATTTATTCAAACTAAAAATCACCAAAAAATCAAGGACCCACCAAATTAAGTTTTTATAGAGGAATAACTGATTTACGGCGTGCTCATTTATGGATTAATAAATATCGCAATAAACTCCTTTCTAAGATCTGCCTAAGGAATTGAAACTGGACTCATTGTCGACATGTAAAACAAAACTAATAAGAAACTACGCCTCGACATCTAAACGTGACGTTGTATCGTCTAGAATATCACATCACGTTTTGAATTTGTTATTGTTACTCGCCAGGAAAGATTACGAGATACAACTTCGTTTTGAAAACCATATTTTATTAACCCACCATTCTATTTCTTTTTAACGAAATTGTGTATGAATGTACTATCATGTTCAGCTAAAATGCGCGGTTGAAATTGAGAATGGTAACATTCTAACCGAAGCGTTGAGTTATGGAATGATATCATGTTTTTTACACTATCATCTCTATCGTCCTTCTCAGCAATTTGTTATCTAACAGATTTATGAGCGAGAGGTATTCGTACCCGGAGATACAATATCGAGTATACCGTAAGAGCGAGTGTACTATAGTCATGCAGCATAATCGGCATTTTTTGGAAATGCGAGAGCGAAGTCGTGTCTTACACGTGTACGCGAACGAATACGCCATTTATAACTTGAGCAAGGTGTTTTCGGAAATACTAGAGTGAAATCGTGGCTTGCACGTGTACGTGAACAAATACGCCGTTTATAACGCACAAATGAATTTGCGTTTACGGAAGTTTGTCAAGAAGATGACATTTCACGTTGACATTCAACACAGCAAAATTGGGTGATCATAGTACGCTCGCTCTTATGGTATATGAGTTCCCATACTAAAACGTTAAAACGCATAGTTTATACATTCTAAATGTTTGATTCATATTTTACTGTATTAATTAAATTTGTTTCAGAACAAAATTTTAGCTAGTTGGTTTAATATACACATGTATTTACATATAACAGAAGTGTAAGAAAGTCACTTTATAGCACTTATAGCAGTTATAGCATTAATAATAGGAGAATTGTAGCAAAGGATACTTCGATCGCTTGTTTAAAATTAAGGATGATAATGGAACTACTAATAAATCAATTTACCAAAACAGATAAACAACGTTTTGTTTATACTTTAGTTTTTGTAAATTCATAATGAAATTACAATAGAGGAATACAAAAGAACAGTAAATATGAACTAAGATTCACAGATTGTGAATAAGAGACATTTGAAAGAGACAGCATTATTGCCAATAGTGAAGGGTGGTGTAAACGGGAGAGCGCGCACAACGATTCGATTTCCTCGTGTATTTCCGTTACATAGTACAATGCACACAATATGCAAGGAGAGAATCGAATCGGTGTCCGCAACCTCCCGTTTACGTAACGTCATCACCCACAGCTACTTAATTTACTGCGTACTTTATTTGTTAAGAATTTGGGAAAGGTTAAAAGATAATTGAAGTACTACACAAAAACTTTGGAAAAACTGCAATTTTATAAATACAGGGTGGGGCAGAATGGAGTCCCCCATTTGACGGGTGAATTGTGACAAAACGCTTCAAGATAAAAGAAAAAGGTTTTTATTTTCGGAAAGCACATATCATGCCATTTTTTTGTTTAAGTTTTAAAAATTATATCATTCATGTGGCTTCCTTGACGGGCGATACACGTATTAAGTCATTCGACAAAGTTTTCGGTCACTCTTGCCAGCACATCTTGTGGAATTCCGGTAATTACGTCCTCAATTACCACCTTCAGGACTTCCAGAGTTCGAGGTCGAAATTTGTAAACCTCAGCTTTGAGGTAACCCCACAGAAAAAAGTCGCAGGGGCTCAAATCCGGGGAGCGGGGTGGCCATGGGATATCCTCTCGTAAGGAGATCAGGCGACCGGGAAACATCTCCTGTAAAACTTCACGTGAACGACGGGCAGTATGGGCCGTTGCTCCATCCCGTTGAAACCAGAAGGCTTCTCCATCATACTCTTCCATTTTTGGGCGTAAAAACGTCTCCAGCATCTCACAATAACGCCCTGAAGTCACAGTAACAGCTGAGCCTCCTTCTTCAAAAAAATTAGGCCCAATAATGCATATAGAGGACACTGCGCACCAAACTGTCACGTTAGGGCTGTTGAGAGGTTTTTGGTGCAAATGACGAGAGTTTTCACTTGACCAGTAACGAAAATTTTGCTTGTTTACAGTGGCGTAAAGGTGAAAATGCGCTTCGTCACACAATAGCGCCAGGAGGTACAGCTGTTAGGATTGCATTGCAAGCATCTTTACGTTTCACGTAGTCTTGCGGGTTCAATCTCTGAGCAATCATTATTTCGACAATATTCCAAGGGCAGCAGCATGTTTTCGCGCAGAACGCGTTGGAGACTGTTCGATAAACGCTCTAACTGCCGCGATGTTTTCGGGAGTTCTTTCACTTAGGTCGCCCGGCAGGTTTTTTAGGAAGAAAATAACTGATCCATTTCCGAATGGTTTTAGAGTCAGGAACACTGTCGTGACGAGTTAAATGGAACCGCCTGCGAAAGGCCCTCTGCGTCGCCACCTCACTTTCCCCGTTTTTAAAGAAAGTCTCCACGACAAAGTTCCGACCACCGCATGGTGACTACCGAAAACGGCGTTGTTCCCTCGACCTAACGGTACCTGCCCCACCCCTCTACCTGCTCTAGCGCCTGTGAATTTTTAAAACTAGGGACTCCATTCTGCCCCATCCTGTATAATTATATTTGCAATTGCGTGACACCTAATTTATGGGAGGTTAGAAAATAGTTACAGAGCAGCTTGAACAAAATAATTTAGCATTTAAATACTTCAAATAATCGCAAATAAGCTATAGCAAGTGAAATCAAAGATTACGCAATTATAACAAAAATAATAACTAGCCAGCCTTGCAGAGAAATCTAATAACATTTTAAATAGTTTATAATAATAATAAGTAATAAGTAGGCTAAAGATAATTATGCACTAAAAACTTCAAAATATGGAGGCAAATATGCACCAAAAACATCAATAATATGCGCAACAAATGTACTTTTACATATTTATTTTTCCGTTAAAAGCACAAACAATTTTTTTTAATTGAAAATTATTTAGTTAAAATTAATTAACAACACAAAATTATTATATTAAAATTCATTCAATTATACAAACAAATTATAATTACATTTAATTACAACATGGCGTCACAAATTTTTAAACGTAAATTTGCGCCTATTGCTAGCTAGAATATTTTTGTATTGTGAAAAAACTCACTCGACATCACACGACACTGTATTAATTCATATTTTACGTCACTGGCACTTAAATGTTAATTTTTTCATTAGAGGTTTTCAATTTTGCAACACCTTACTTACATCCTTCAATTGTTGGTAGCCTGTATTTCTTTACTTCTTCGTTTAATTTATTAATGAAATTATTTCTCTTGAGTTTCCAGCAGAATAATTTTTTTCCTAGTAAAAGTAAAAGAATTATTTTATTAGCTATTGCATCACAAAGATTTTGAATTGCTTGGCTAAGTTCTTGTATTGTGCATGGCGTATTTTTAAAAACTTTATTTTTTTGCGTCGAAAAACAATAATAAAATAGTTAGATCAGGAGAACGTGGCGGAAAATCTGCTACACGGTTATTTTTATAACCCTGTAGCAGATTTTCATGTAAGAGGTTCATTGTTTTGTTGGAAGTATTCATCCCTTTGTTCGTCATCATGCAACTGATTTAGAAAAGGTTAAGTTATTACCGTATCTTCCTGCGTTTACCGTTTCATGAAAAAGCAACGGACCAATAATTCTGCTCCGTGAAACTATCCAAACACCAACCTTTTCAGAGGTGCAATGGTGTCTGTATCATGAGGTTTTTCACTGGACCATATACGCATGGTTTGTTTGTTAATATAATCACTAAGGTAGAACCGAGCTTCATGTGAGAAGAAGGATTTGTCAAGAATATTTTTCGAGATCTTTTCTTTTTCCCATGAAAGTTTTACAAATAACTTTTTTGACGAATGATCTATACGCCCGCACACATCCGCAATACTTTCAGCAGTTCTTTCCTCGAGTCTACAACTACCGGGTTTGCGTCTTACTGCACCAGTTTCACGAAATTTGGCAACGCAGCGAACAATTTATGTATATTTTGTAGTATGATACTACAAAATGTGGAAACTGAAGACAAAATTCATCCATGCATAGTGGCATAGTAGTTGCTTTTGTAAATTACGAAAGTAGCTTTCAATGATAAACGTTTGGTGATCTGTAGTATGGTAAACATACTTTAAAATTTCTAAGATACGTCAATAAACATCAAATTTGTTTTGAATTACCAAACTTGTCAATAAACGTCAAACGTAATTTGAAGTTTCAATCTTGGATTTAACTGCGTGTTGCAACCAACATAAAAATAATTAAAAAAAAACAGGCCTCTCGATTATTTTTTTTCAGATCATATTGTACAATTTGTTATATCGGATGGGATATGTTTGCTGAATGTATTACATATTTGATTTTATATTTTATACATACATAAACTTTATCGCAAAACCAATTTCACTTATTTCTTTTACATACAGTGTGTACAGCGATTAAGTATACAAGAGAGAAATTTCTTTTAATATTGATTTTTGAAAAAACATTATTCTTCATGATATTTTTTGCTTGCTTTAAAAGTACCAGTAATGTTTCGAAAATCTAAAATTTATTTCTAATAATCTGTAAAAATATTTCTGCATTATAATGAAGATAGCGATGATAAATTGTTTTCCTCAAACTCACGTTTATTGCTGTTAAACTGACGTAAAAATGCAAACGTTACAGCAAAGAATTTATTTAGTTAAATGTTAGTCAAAAGTATCCAGGTGTAACTGTAACAAAAATGGCTCTTAAGAAATAATTGCAAAATTTGATGAAACCGGATCGGTGGTCGACAAAAAGAAGATAAGAAAGATGTACAATGAGGATGATGCGGTAACTATTATGGCAATGCAGTCCGTTGAAGGCAATCCACGTTTATAATGAAGACGGAAGGCAGCGGTGTCAGTCACATCTTATTACAATTTTTAAAAGAAATACATTTTTCCATGTAAGCCAAAATTTAGACATACCCTTGAAATTCACGATCACGCTTTTAGCCTGGATTGCTGGTTATGGATTGGTGAGAAGCTTATGGAAAACAGAAACTTTCATAAACACGTATTGTTTTCCGATGAATGCACCTTTTCCACAAACGGTGTTGTGTCTTCACAAAATTGCAGATTTTGGTAACGACACAATCCCAATTTTAAAATCAACCCGAGAAATCGGCGTTACGGAAAAGTTAATGTTTGGTGCGGAATGTTAATTAATAAAATTATTGGGCCCTACTTTTTTGACGAAAATTTGAATTAAGATAGTTATTTAAGTATGCTACAAAATTTTATAATTCCATCAGTACAAGACGTAAATTTAGAGAACATTTATTATCAACAAGATGGATGTCCAGCTCATAGCACTTTATTAGTTCGCACATTGTTAGACCAGCAATTTACTGGGAATTGGATTGGACGTTATGGTCCAATACATTGGCCTGCCAGACCGCCAGATTTATCTCCCATTGACTTCTTCCTCTGGGGATATCTTTAACAAAAAGTATACCAAGAACCTGTAGGAAACAATGTAGAAATATTAAAACAACGAATAACTTCAGCGGTTAGAGAAATTAACTTGGAAACTTTAGGGAATGTTTATAAGGAATTCAGGAATAGAGCGGAAAGATACGTAGAAAACGGAGGAAATTATGTAGAATGACAGTTTATAATAAATAAAATAGTTTTTTATTTTTTATTTTTATTTATTTATTTATTTATTTATCATCGCTATCTTCATTATAATGTAGAATGATAAAAATCTAGTTTTCTATTTTTACAAATTACTAGAAATAAATTTTAGATTTTCGAAACATTACTGGTACTTTCAAAGCAAGCAAAAAATATCATGAAAAATACATTTTTTTCAAAAATCAATATTAACAAAATTTTCCTTCTTGTATACCCCATTGCTTTACACACTGTATATTAACGTTAGGCTAATATTTTATTGTTACAATATGAACTCCCAGGCTTTATACTTTATCGTTAATAGAACAAGTAAAACTCTTTCGGAGAAACAATTGTCACAACCAGATATAACGCGAATGATAGTACAATGAAAACTTATCTTTGTAGACCAAGTTCAAGTACGCAACTACCACTAACAAGGCCAAGAGCTCGCTTCATAAAGTGCTCGTTTCGTGTTTGTACTCGAAGTAATACTCAAATACCAAAGTAGGTCACATTTAATAGAGCATTATTACGTTTTTCAAGGAAGCTGTTCTACCTATTGTGGCTACCGACGATAGCGAAACAACGCACATGAAATAACGAGACAATCTAACAAGAGCATATATGGAAATGGTGGTTGAAGTGCGTCTTTGATTGTATTAAGTTAATAACTAATCAAAACACAAAGCACAATAAATTTTGTGAACTGTCTCAAAGGAAGCAAATGTAATGAAAATCCATATAATTAATTGATATATTCCTATATAGATGATTCGGAAAGAAATATTTAAGTATGGCTATAAACTCAGATTTCAGCGATGGATTTTTCTTTAAAAATGTATTCATAGGTGGCAATGGATTTGTTGCACAGTGAGGTCTTATAAATTTCCGCCTTTCCCCCAACGCTACAACAGAAGGTAGCGTTTCTATTTTGTATGAACTAACTTTTGGTGTTAGCAGTTCGATTGCATTTCCGGTGTCACCCGAAATGATATCAACTTTCCTATCCCAAATGGAATGGCCTGCATATTTTTACGCTTTTGGAAAGGTAATTGAAAGACAAATCCAACGATACCAGATATGTTATATACCGATCGGGAAAATGTGAAATTAGCTATATCGATATATGTACGGCGGGAGAGCGAAGATGGGATTGAGTGGAATCCGATCAATTCGATGCGAGTCGCGCTAGTACGCTTCCAGAAATGTTGAGGTGTAGACCTACTGTTTGCAAGAGCGCACGTAATAATTTGAAGTCATGGCCGCCTGGAAAGGAGAGTTTCGCATATTTATTTTGTTGTTGCTACGGAGCTTATACGAAATTAATAAGAAATTCTAACGATGAAAATAAAAAGAGATTCTGATGAAATAAAAGAAAAGAAAAATAAATACTCTAGAAATTCTTACTAAGATCGTTCGCACATACTGCAGTTTACGTCGTAACTAACCACATCGGTAACCGTCATGAGCTGCCGCCAGCCCCTCCGCTTGTGGTGAATCACCCATTCTCGTTTACTGTTATCGCATCTACGCTTCGTATAGCTAGACATTTTCTTTCCTTATGTGTATATAAAATCGGTTTTAAAACGTCTTTCAACGTTGTCCGATAGCCATTCTCCATTCCTTCCGGTCGTCCCATTGTCATTTTCTGATATCTCTGGCACTCATTGTTTTATTTATTCCCTCCTTCCATGTTTTCCATGTTTTCTTTGGTCTTCTCCTCTTCCTGTGATACTGTGACATCTACTCCATAGCTTTCTTTAGGAGTCTTGTATCATTCATCCTCTGAACGTGTCCATACAATATCAGCTGTTTATTTTCGACCTCCTTCATCAATGACTCCTCCACTCCCATACGTTGCCTTACTTCCTCGTTTCTTTTTCTTTCCAATCGGGATATTCCTATAGATCTTCTGAACACATCTGAAAACATTCTCATTACAAGAACGTCTTGCTCGGAAGCCAGTCTGTTCTTTCTCTTCTTGCTCTTTATAGTCTGCTTCTTTCATGTTTCTTAAAACTCTTCTATACAGTCTACGAAAAGTACTTGTAACCGATATACCCCTATAATTTGAGAATTTAGTTTTTTCTCCTTCTTTATAGATTGATGAGATGTAGGCCATTTTCCATTCTTCAGGTAATGGATATCCATCTATGAATAGATTAAAAATCTTAGATATCATGGAATATAACTTGTGTGTCCCGCATTTCAAAAGATCTGCCGGTATTACGCCTGGGCCAGGGAATTTTCCGTTCTTTAATTCTTTGATCGCCTTCTCTACTGTGCTCTGCTCCAGTACTACTTCTTCTTCTATTATTATTATTTCTGATCGTACGTTGTTATATTCGGGTCGGTCCTCTTTTAGTGGTCTCTTGTTCTATGTTATACTTTAAAAAATATCATGATATGCAGCAATAAAGGTTTTGATAGTTTGCCACTTTTTTATACTTAGCTGGTAAGGAAAAAGTGCCATATGAAGCAATCTTTATAATTGGTGTTGAGATTAATAATTGCTATCCTAGTGGAACCGGAAATGTTTGAGAGAACTTTATACCTACTAATGATAAGTAAATCGCTAGGTAGATAGGATAAAATCTACAAGGTTAACTGCGACAGAAGATAATGAGATCCAATTTATTTGACAACTTGTTATGCAACTTCAGCAAACAAAATTATAATTGTTGCCAGCTTGGTCGAATATTAAAAGTAACACAAGTTTATCTTGCATGGCTCATGTAAAGGTCCATCCTAAACTCCAAAACTAACAAAATTGAAAAATAGTCATACAGCTTAGCAAAAACTGACAAATTTGAACGGACCTACCATGATTAATTATTCCCAAAATAGTTCGATAACGTGAAGAAATAAAAATTAAGAAAACAGGTAAAAATTATTAGAAATAATGAGAAGGATGAATCAAAATATGAGAAACGCAGAATAAATGGAAATAATTTTCGTTTCTAAAATTGAGATTTGACAGATTGAGAATTGTGATTAGATTGCCCAACAACGAGCTGTTTGGAAGAACTTGGCGTCACAGGAGACAATTTGGCGCTTCTTTTCGGCCAACTAGGTATATAAACAAGAATGGACTATATTAATACCTTTACTGCTGCATGTCGTGATATTTCTTCAGTTTAAATATAACGTGTGGTATCGTTGGATTCGTTTTTTCATTACTTTTCCAATAACGTAAAAATATACAGGATATTCTATTTAAGATAAGCAAGTTGGCATCACTTCTGGTGACACCGGAATTGCAATCGAACTGCCAATAACACCTAAAGTTAGTTCACCAAAAACAGAAATCGACCTGTTTTTTCTAGAAATGCTAGCTTTGTCGTTCAAAAGTTAATATGGGGAAGCAGGGGGAATGGAATACTTTAAGACCTCACTGTATAATCGTAACAAGCTCTTAAAATCAAGAATGCCTGTTGATATTAGCAGTCGTAGTAAAAATCATATTTTGAACGTTGTCGTTATTTAAAATAAAGCCGTTACGGTTTTGCCTTTAACTGTACTAGTCTAGACACAGGCTCTAACGAAGCAACATTACCACAATTACAAGACATGGTAATGTTATCTGTATAGCTACTGATACTGTAATCTACTGATCCTGTAAAATCATTTATATATGAAATAAAGAGCAGAGGTCCCAATACCGAACCCTGTGGTAGTTGAATGCTAAGCAACTATATAGGCATATACATGTATACATGTATAGCTATTCCCGAGTCAGATTCACATATTTCAAATATACGGTCAAATATAAGGTACATAATAGCCGTTTTCTATTCTGGCTAGGAACACATTCATAGGTGCGAAATGTACCCTTGAATATTGGGGCCTTTTCATTACTATACAGCCGTGTAGTATTCGAGAAGGACTATGCCATTTATGTATATCGTTCATTAATGTTTGATCCAAAAAAAACTACCACCTTTACACAGTGCGAGGTTATTTCTTTGTTTTGCGCATGTCATATTCCTGAGAACATACCACTTAAAACGATAGTTTTGTGTCTTGTTATAGCGCTTTCACTAAAAAAATATAGAAATACATATAGTAATTCTTACTGGGGACTTGGCAGTTTATATTCTTACTATTTCATAAAGAATAGAACGTATAATATAACAGTTGTCAATCAAAACTGATTTAATTGCTGTCGAAAATAATATTGTGTCGAGGACCTTATACAGATTAGCTACTATGTGATGCATACCTATAAAGAGTTCTCTGTTGGTTACGTATCTGACTATTAAATCAGATTTGATTGACGAATACATACGTAAAATCGTTGAATATTATTGCTTTAAATGTAAAATAACTATAGCCAGGGTGCTACAATGACTACTAGCTACATTTATCCACTATTGCAATGATGATAATTCGTGCTGAAATCCTCCTAGCAAACAAAGCGTATCTAGATTCGCTAAACGGTACAATGAATTTTAAGAATTAGCTGTGCATTATAAATTATAAGCAATATAATTCCATTTGTAACTAAGTTTTCGTTGACCCAATAAGTTCTACGATAGGAATATTTTTAAACTAATAATGGTATATTTAAATTTGATAGTTATTAGTCTTTCTCATCAATAAAAAAATCTAGAAGAACCGAAAGGAAACCCTCTCAATGCTTCACAACCAACCGAGAATACATCGTATAACACATTAAGGCTATTAACACACGAGACGGCGTGTGACGAAACATCCGACGAATCGTCCCCGTACACACGAGGCGGTGGACATTCGTTACTATTTGCAAACGTTGTCAGTTCGCACTAGCCGAAAATGGATTCAGATGATGTGATGAGTTTATCACTGTCTCAGGTCTCTTATATAACGAAATAATGAAAAAAAAGTATAAACATATCTGGGAACATCCAATTATTAATGAACGGAAATGTAAGGGTTTATTTTATACAATTATATGTCAAAGGAATCATTCTATGAACTTCTGAATATTTTGAAAGACAATTTAACTAAAATGGATACCGTAATGAGGGATAGTATTTCTCCAGAACAAAAACTGGTTATATCAATAAGGCGAGAAATTGTTTATTTCCATTTTATACATAATGTAGATGTAAATATTATTAAAATAAATTTAAGTCAGAATCACCAGGGAAAAATAAGAAAAATTTGATTGTGTCGACTGAGCTGAAGATGGAACAGGTGTTGAAGCTTGGGAGGAAGTACACGCTTCTTGCCTGAATTGATGTTGCCCGCGATGGTTTTGTACTTGTTGCAAAAGCGCCGGGGTGCTTGAATACGAACTTTCATATTGTTGGAATTGATTAAATTGTGAACAAGCTGGTAGTGGAACAGGCATAATACTAATGATTTTATTATTAATGCATTGCACAATTGCCATCCTTACGTTTAATTTATTGTGACTGGGGATCCGTTTTAACGACGGCAGTAGAGATAGCAAGATCATCATCTGTTTCCTTCGGTTATTTTCGTTCTCTTCGGGGGGTGTTCTTCTCTAGCACTTCAAGTAGTTTTGTTTTCATTGGGTTTAACTTGTTTTTCTTTTCCACTTGTTTTTTGTCCAACGTGGAAGGAGCGGTAGCTTCAGTGGTTTGCGAATCATGTCACCCTTGTGTATCTCCTACTTCACCTAGTTCCATTGAAGAAGTGGTGTATCGAAGCGTAATGGTATCCTTAGTATTAGTATCCTAAGTGATACCTCTACTAAAAAATGGCTTGATGTAGCTGCGAAATTTGAGAAGAATGGTAATTTTCCGCACTGTATAGGAACGATTGATGGTAAACACACAACCCGCTAAAAGTGGCTAAAAATGTTCTGTAATTATAAAAATGACTTTTCATTCATCCTTTTTCCTTTTAAATTGAGAACGATTTCTCTTGCTTCATATACGATATTACATTTAAGTATTTACTTGAAAATAATCGACGATTGATTGAGTCCATCAATGGGATAAAAATTATCAAATAAGATGTATTACATATTTCTTAAAAGCTGCACTGATGTGGAGCACGTACAGTAATCAACTGATGATTTATAGGTGTATAAAATTGTTTAGGAAAACTGGGTAGGATGTACGTGCTTAACACAGGCGACAACGTTATTCATGAATGGGAATAGAGCTTCTAAATGAGTTCTTGTAAAAACACGGTATTAAAAAATATTATAAAAGTAACTACTACAATTGTTGAAATTCTCGAGATATAACTAATCTATTGAATCATTCGGTTACTAATATTTCATTTATTAAAATCATTCCGTTTTGCCTACAACTTGTAACTAAGTTAAAATATGAAAAAAAAACTCTAAATTATATTTATAGAAATCATACTGTTATGCAGCAAAGGAATCACGTTTGGATTGACCATTTTATAATTATATTTTTATCACTTTTAATTTATATTATTTTAAGTTTTTGTTCCTGAAAATTGTTTGCTTGCACAAATAACTGCTTCGCTATACTCACTAAGGCAGTAACATAACAGCATTTAACTTTTTCCCATATATTCCGCATAGTACATAGCTGCAAACTATGACGAACTAAATTTAGTTATGAGAGAGAACGAATCATTTCGGTAAAAGTCATTACTAGAGTGAGGCGATGTATATACTACGTATATTATTTATGCGCACCCGTACGCATTTGCGTATACAAAAGGAGGCAATTTACGCGTTTATTGTAATTTAAGAAGCGAAGGGAGCATAAATGCAAGTTAAGCCTGAAACGTAAATTCGTTCGTGTGTTGAATTATAACCGTTGGACCCGTTAATTGTTTGCGGCACACTTATTTTTTAACACGCCTCGTGTGTTCACGCGATCAAATGTCCAAGAGACCGCCGTCGACAGATTTACAATAGGCACGGGTACTTAAAGTCATACCGCAATTCTGTTGGCAGCGCGGAGAGTCTGTTAATCCGTGAGAAAGTGCGTGCTGGTACGGTTCAAGTGGTTTCCACAACCTCGGTCTTCAAAACTCTCCTTCTTCTGTTAATAAAATACGTGTAATGCTTAATGTCGTAACACCGCGTAACCATAAGCGAACCAGCACCGGACTTATTATAACCGAATATGGAATGACTCGAACCAGCGCGATACATTGTACATAATTCTCACCAAGAGATGACTGCGATTCTAGAACAATGCTTTTGCTAGATTGTATAGGGTACATAAACTGAATGATTTGCTAAAATATAGACAAAAAAGTAAATATCTAAAATTATAACGGCGAAAATCTCGCATCAACTTAAAGAAAACTGCTGCCTTGTTAATTCAATTGTTTTCATTGGTAAATATCTAATTTATAACATTTTTAAAATAATGAACTGGCGTACAGAAAGTAAAATATGTACTTTATTTTGATTTTTTTGTTAATAGAATACATAGAGAAACATCTAAAAAGATGAATTGCTATTAAAAATAGTTGAATATTTCCGCTTTTGCACTACCTACACAGCAATATCGAGTTAGGGGGGTAGCGTTGCAGTGGTTGTCATTTCATTTGTGTTACCGTAATCAACATGTTTCGATTAACAGTTTGGGGAATTCTATTAATCCGATCAACTTGTCACGTTTGGACAACAAATTTGGTGTCCCACAAGGTTCTGTGTTAGGCCCAGCGTTGTTTCTACTTTATAATAATGCTATTCAATGAATTTATATGCTGTGTATACGTCTATTACAATTACCAGAGAACGGCAAAATTTTGTAGGATGACGTCAGCCGCAGCAGAGCCATATGCAGAACAGGTGACGTACGCCGTGATTATTTCAAGATCGAGGAATCAGCGAATGGTATGCAATCGTAGTATTCACATCGAGCTCTCCCCTCAAATTATTCTGCATATATTTACTATAACTATTCTTTATTTCGTTATTGGGTTTTTAAGGTATTTATTTTCCATATTAAACACTTAACAGCGGCGATACAATACTTCGAAAGTCGAAATATAAAATTGAGAGATGCGTTCAACACATTAAACGACACTATCAATGAATTAAAAGTATTCTCGGTGATATTGGAAATAAACTGATTCAAAAACTTGATGCACTGTTCAGCAGAAACCCCGATTTAAATACAATATACCAATTGTCAACAAATTTCAAATTGAAAATGAAATACAAAATTCAGTGGTACCTCGGTTTAATGTTATTGGTTCCAAAAACATTTCGTAATCGAAAATTTCGTAACTGGAATCAAGTGTTTTTATAAGAAATAAAGGAAATAGAGATAACTAAAAAATAATCACAATTTCATTTTATGCATTTTAAATACAATTGAACATGTAGAAAATAATGTCACGTAAAGAAATCAATAAAAACTCATGATTTAAATTATAAAGAAATAACTTCAACTAATACACTACTTTTAATAAGGACTCTTTTTGACGTATGAAGACAGTGGGGGTGAGATGGATTTTTCATATATATTACAATATTAGCGACGCAACAAATACGTCTGACTGTAAAAGTCCCGGTTTTGTTCGTAGTACGCTATTCAGTATTGAAAGCGTTCTTTCAACTTCACAACTTGTAAGCGGAGCAAAAGTAAAATGTGATATAAGAAAGTTATATTATATATATTATGTAAATGTAAACTTTACTACATTTACCACGAAATTTTAGGGCACTGCATGTTACTATTTGATTGAGAAAATTATCGCAGAACGAGGCTGGATCCATGTTATCGTATAATGGATTCGGATGCGAAGTATCGTATAAAGAATCCGAATTCGAAATTTCGGATAGCGGATCCGGATCCGAGGTTTCGGATAGTGGATCAGGATCCGAGGTTTTGGATAGCAGATCCGGATCTAAGGTTTCGGATAGCGAATTCGGATCCGGATCCGTGGTTTCGAACAATGGGATTCAAATCCGAGATTCGGACAGCGGATCCGGATCCGAGAACCGGATACCGGATCCGGATCTTAGGATAAGGTTATCCGGATAGTTTTGGATCCGGATATCCGGATCTCAATTTTATCGGATATCTACAACACTAGTTCTTGGGCTTAAATATGGATCAAACTACAAACTGCAAACTCATTGTAATCAAATTGTTTCAAAATTAAATAATTTATCATTTCTTTTTCGAAATTTAAAGTGTACTTCAATAAAAGAACAATTAATCGCAGTTTACCTCTGGTGGAGGGTGGGTTGTGGTATGACATCTGCTTCTGGAGAACCTCGCCTGCTACTCAGGATGTTTTTGTGATACAGAAACGTGCTTTCAGAATTATGGGGAATGCGAACGGTACACATACATTTAGAGCAACCTTCAAAGAAATGAATGTGCTAACGTTAACTGGGTTACACGTCTTTGAGAAGTGTGTATATATATTTTTTAACAGAAATAAGTTTATTTATAGAGGATTCTAAGATTCAACATCATCTCATAAGAACTGGTGATCGACTTTGCATTCCCTTTGCAAGGCTGGAACTGCCTAAATTGTCAGCAGGTTGCATTGGACCAACATTGTTTAATAAGTTACTTTGGAATTTTGTTAATTGCACGAATTTAAATCACTTCAAGAGGCAACTGAATCTTATTTAATTGATAGAGTTCTATATAATTTAAATGACTTTTTTAATGATTGACTAATTATTATTAATTTTATTTTTGCGTTGACTAAACCCATAAGTATGTATACCTATGTCTTACAAGGTTGATTTTATTATTATTACTAGTTTGTATAACATTTTTAATGACAGCTAAAAATTTAAAGTTACCGCAGATTATCGACTTTAAGTTATTCGACAGTTTAGTCGCCTCGGCAATAAGTATAAGGCTGGGAGCACACGGTCGATTGTTCGTCGACGCAACAATTTAGTTGAGTTGGTTTGAAATCGTGAACATCATCAATTTATCATGGACTCAAGTGCTCATCGACTAAATAATCGAGTTGATCTGCAGTTGTGATGTGTATGCACCTACATCTAACTTGATATATTTATGTCCATCAACTAAACTATCACTCGACTAAAAATCGATTGTGTTCGCTCGTTCTAACATCATTTTATAATCAATTGCCACCAATTGCAGACGCGACTGAATTATCGAAAAAAACATTTAAAACAACTAAATAATTTAATCGCAATAAGGGCGCACACTATCCGTAGTATAGTGTATAATTCATCACATGATCCGTAACAAAAAGTTGTTTTCTAAAAACAAGAAAAAATTCTGATTTCCTATTTTACATGCGAAAGATCTCCGAATCGTTTGTTAGTAATTGTATAAACAGATATCAACTTTAGTTACAATAAACGAAATGCTTTCTGGATATAGAGAAAGATGCAGTCTTCTCTAGTACGAGGTAGGCGCCATAAATTCTCGGCCTGACAGGCTATCCAAGTTCGAGCGTGTTCAAACTCCGTTGTGTGATAGTTGCACATGTGCGAGACCTATGTATATTACGGCTCGAAAAGTAGCAGTTTTTAGTAGCTAGCCAGACAACCACACTAGTGCATGAAAATGTCTCGGGTAACGAAAGTTCAGTACCGCGCGGTCATTTCATTTTTAACAAAAGAAGGGCATACGCATAGTCTCATTAAACAACGTTTAGACGGCGTTTATGGTGGTTTATCCCTTTCATATTCCACTGTAAAAAAATGGGCAAAATGTTTCCATTTGGACCAAGAAGTCCTTGAAGATGATGAGCGCCCGGTGAGCCGGTTGAACTGATAACGCCTCAAAACATTCCAATTATTGAACAAATGGTCGCCTAATGACAGTGAAGGAATTAGCAGTGATGTCCAACATTTCTGAAACAAGTATTCCCCCTGCTTTCCAATGTGAACGTCGGGTCGAATGTGCCCGCTCATTTTAAACATGTGTGGAGACGACCCGAAACCGATTTTGGAGTCCACTGCCATAGGAGATGAAACAATGATTGTGTATTATAAACTTCTATCCAAAAAGGAATCGATGGAATGACAGCGACTCGATGAACCTCGTCCCAGAAAGCTGTAATACAACATTTTGAGGGAAGAACTTTAGATTATTTTTACAAGCGTATAGAATTATTAACTGCCCGTTGAAATAAATGTATTGAAGTTAGGAGAGATTATATTGAAAAATAAAAATTGTTATATTTTACCAAGTTTATTTTTTCTACATCAGGCCAAGAATTTATGGCGTCTACTATGTATGTATACACCGTCTAAACTAAGCAAGTATGGCATAAAAATAAACACTATGTGATGCAAAATTCAGGCTCCCGAAGAGTCAGTATGACATCGCCTTAAGATCACGCCACCATATTTTCAATTCTGGGCGTAGTATTACCATGGACAACTGGTTCACAGGAATTTCTCTTGTGAATACACTACGAACCAAACGACTCACTATTGCCGAAATAAGAAAAAATAATCAGGAGTTATCACAAGAATTTTCGAAACCAACACGTTGTCCAGAAAACTCCAGTATGTTCGCCCAAAAAAATAAAAATTATTGGTATCCAGTATGCACTACAGTGACGATATAGATAAGTAGTCTGGGCAAACAGCGGTAACAGTCAGTGTAGTAGATATATGGTGCGGAGTCGGCGATTATTTATTTCACGCGTTCACAGCATTAGTACTAAATCGATGCTATATGCGAGTAGTTCTGTGTATATGTAGGCTGTCGTAACTTATTTCGTAATTGTACGCTTATGTTTGCTTTAAAAATGACGCAGTTAGGTACGTCGCGAAAACGACCAACGGCAGACACAATTAAAAACTTTATAGTAGACATGCCGGACTTAATTTTTGATGGCGCTAAAATTCAATGTCTAGTTTGTACAATCTCTTTAATGTGTTGGTCCACAAGCCATTGTCAACGTCACATCGAAAGCAAACAGCATTCTTCTGCAAAAAGTGGCATACGAGACCAAGAAAAATTTACATTTGATTTGTGTTACTCTTATTTTATGTAATCTATCGTTTCGTTTACTAGACAAAGAAGCATTTATCTCCTTCTGGAATAAATATGCGAACATATAGAAAAAAGAATGAAAACGGAATTGAAAGATAAAAAACTGTGGTTGTGTGTGGACGAAACAACAGATCGTCAAAAACATTCTGTGGTTAATGTAATGGTACGTACAATGGAATCACATCGACCATCATCCTCCTTCTTACTTGTTTACAAAAGAGTATAAATTGTACTGCCGATGAGATTTTAAAGATGGGGTTGAACTCATTGAACAAATTTGAAGTTTCAACTAAGCAACTTTTAATGTTTATGAGTGATGGTGCCGCAAACATGCGTTCTTTGGGCCGATCTCTTAAAGAACACAGTGGTAACTCCTTACATGTAACGTGTAAAATCCATACTCTAAATCTTGCGGCACAAACGATTCCTACATGTTTTCCACTAGTAAATGCATTTATTGCTAGTACAACGGCAGTGTTTCTAAAGTCCCCGAAACGTACCCCACTATTTCACACACTGTGTCCTGATTTACCTGAGCCACCGCAGTCGATTGTTACACGTTGGGGAACATGGTTGCAGGCTGCGTTTTACTACAACAAATATATTTTGATCAAGTAAAGAAGGTAGTTTTGAAATTCAATCCGACAGAAGCTGCAGCAATCAAGAAAAGCCAGGAAATATTTCAAGATAGTCAGGTTAAAAGAGATTTACAAACTATTCACAACAATTATTTCGGACTAGCGGAGGGAATAGAAAAATTAAAAAATGTTTCGATGTCGCTAGTGGATTCTGTTCAAATTGTGAATGATGTTCACGCACAGTTATGCGCTGTAGAAAGCGAAACAAATTGGTGTGTAATACGAAAATTTGAAAGTGTTTTAGAGAAAGACTCCAATTTTCTTATATTAAGACAAATTTGTGAAGGTGCGTGTGAAGATGCATTAAGTTGTTTCAACGATTATTTTAAATATGCAAATATAACATCGCTAGATGTCGAACATGATGCTAGATGTCGGCATTAAAAAACATTTATTCCGCACGTCGTACTCATTTGATTGAAACAGCTGTGGAAACATATCTAATGATTCAAATATTTAATAAATGTTACCCAGTTTGAGATTTCATGGAAGACCTTTAAAACGGTAAGTGTTTCAGCACGTTTTATAATTTATTTCTTACCTTCTATTTTATGTGTAAACTTTTATGCGCTCGCCACGCCTCTGGCTGTTATCGCATATTTGCCCAGGTTATAGATAAGTAAACAGATAAACCCGAAATTAGTTCGGTTGGAAGAAGAACAGAAAGATAATATATGTTCGCATAAAATATGCAAAGTTTATGTGTCTAGATCATCTTCTTGCAATTTGCCCAATGTGAAAGACAAAAGTGTAGAACGAATAACGCGGGATGTATTTATTACATTAATGTATTTGTGATGGGTTTTACATGGTTTTCCTTAAATGTAAATTAGAATATGGAATACTAGTTCCTTTATTGTTTTACTTTCTTAGTTCTTCTTAGTTCTCTAAGAAAATAAAGTGATTTTATGTTGTACAGGAAACGAAACAACGTGAACTATAAGAACTATATTTTTTTAAAATACACCGATACCTTCTTAGAGAACTAAAAATAGGTATGGTTCTTCTAGTTCACGTTGCAGTCAAAATAACCAAACAAGATACTATTACCGAAATAAATAAATATTTTTTTCTGAGCAGTCTACAATCTCTACAAGAAGAATGTTAAAGTTTATTAAATAAGCTAATATATGTTTACCTATTATTTTGACACTAAAGCGCCGGACAGACCACCAGGATGCCTGTAACGGTAGCGGTGGCGATCGTAATAAATAATAACGATCAAATACAATTTATGCGAATGCATGCGTTGTTGCACATCAGTGGCGATCGAATTACGATCTTGTCTCGTTCAATCGTGCATTCATCAAAAGAATCTACATTCATTCGAATATGTATAATAAACCGCGTTTAATTCATTCGTAGTTAAGGATACAATGTACAGAATTTCCCCTCTTCTTTTCTTTTAAGATTAATGTCATGGGTCCAAACATTTCTGGTCTGCCTATAGATATTGCTTTAGTAATAAAGTAATAAAAATATTAAGTAATTAATATTCAATGAAACGAAGGATTTATACGTGGTTTTCCCTGTTTTCATAAAATAAAGCTATCAATAAAAGAGTTTCCTCATCAATCTCTTCCTTAAATTCAAATATTTTATTTTTATCAGTAACAACTACATACTCTTGTGCCTAAAACTCTGATCGCACTCCGATGTGTTCGGTTAGGCGAACACTATCGCAGCCGCGGCAGTCAGTTCGGCGCTTAACGAATATACAGTACTATACATAGACATTAAAGGCTATTTCTAGTATTATGTGCGCATATCGTTCATTAAATTACGTACACTGTTCGTGGGTTTGATGTAGTTGCATATGGATTACATTAAGTGTAAACCACGGTTTAAACACTTTAGAAACATAATACGTCATCTGCGTATGGTTACTTCGTCAATTGACAGTTACATTTAATGTGTGATTAACAGTTATCTATTAGCGACTATTATTGACTCAATGTATTTATTTTCCCAAGCACCTTATAAACATGACTAGAATACCATCGACCTTTATTAGTAAATGATATGGTGTAATGGCACATAATTACTTCCCGTACCGTTTTGTTTAACACCGAATGCGTTAACTGTAGCGCCTATTGATGCTTATATGTACAGCGTGTCTACCTAGTGCGTGGACAGAAGATACAGTCGCTCACAGTCGTATTCGTACAGCATGCATATAGGACAGAAATAGAACAAAACAGGTGTTATATGATAACAATATTAAATAATTTCTATCTTATAAGAAACAGTATAGAATACACCATACAAAATTAACATACAAATTTATTTTTCACAATATAATTAATTTTGTCCTTTGGAGACAACAAAATGAAACAAAATTCATATGACATTCATATTCGTACAGTAACAATAATCTGGATTCCGCAGCGTAATAAAAAATCCTCACTACTTAGTATGGTAACCATTATTTTTAATAACTTCATCTAATCTCTTCGGCATAGATTCCACCAATGTTTGCATTATATTCGAAGAAATATTTTCCCATTCTATCTTCAATTTTTCTTTTAATGTTTGCTTACTTGAAATTTGGGGTACTCTCATTTTATTTTTAAGTTCAACCCACAAGTTCTCTATTGGGTTAATGTCCGAGGATTGGGGAGGAGTACCCAACACTTTAAGGCAATTATATAATAGCCATTCCCGAGTTATATGCACTTTATGTTTAGGATCATTGTCTTGATAGAAGACAAAAGAATCCTTCAACTCCAGTTTTTCCGCACTGACTTTCAAATGTGTTTTCAAAATGTTTATGTACATATTCTTGTCCATTGTGCCGCCGATGAAATAAAGATGTCCAACTCCAGCCGCAGAAAAACATCCCCATACCATGACGGAACCTCCTCCATGCTTTACTGTTGCCTGTAAGCGTTGTTTCTGCAAACTTGCCCTAGGTTTCCGCCACACCATTTGTCTGTAAATTACATTTATTTCACACACAAATGTAATTTAATGTTTCAGTCTGATGAAAGACAAATGGTGTGGCGGAAACCTAGGAGAAGTTTGCAAAAACAACACTTACAGGCAACAGTAAAGCATGGAGGAGGTTTCGTCATTGTATGGGGATGTTTTTCTGCGACTGGAGTTGGACATCTTCATTTCATCGACGGAATAATGAACAAGAATATGTACATAAACATTTTGAAAGTCAGTGTGGAAAAACTGGGATTAAAGGATTCTTGTCTTCTATCAAGACAATGATCCTAAACATAAAGCGCATATAACTCGGTAATGGCTATTCTATAATTACCCTAAAGTATTGGATACTCCTCCCCAATCCCCGGACAGTATTAACTCAATAGAGAACTTGTGGGCTGCACTTAAAAATAAGATGAAAGTACACCAGATTTCAAGTAAGCAAACATTAAAAGAAAAATTGAAGATAGAATGGGAAAATATTCCTTCGAATATAACGCAAACATTGGTGGAATCTATGCCGAAGAGAGTAGATGAGGTTATTAAAAATAATGGTACCATACTAAGTACTGATGATTTTTTATTACACTGCGGAATCCAGATTATTGTTACTGTAGGAATATGAATGTGATATGAATTTTGTTTCATTTTGTTGTCTCCAAAGGACAAAATTAATTATATTGCGAAAAATAAATTTGTATGTTAATTTTGTATGGTGTATTCTATACTGTTTCTTATAAAATAGAGATTATTTAATATTGTTATCAAATAAGACATGTTTTGTTCTATTTCTGTTCTATAAGCATGCTGTACGAATACGACTGTGACTGTAGTTTATTTCCTAAGCAATTTAGAGAAAAAGGTTTCAAATAAAAATATTCGGAGACAAAAGCAGCACAACAAAAAATTATACTCAAGTATACAGAGTTTTCAGTTTCCGCTGCGCACGGTACAAGACTAGTTTTTTTTTTAATGGAATACGCTTATATTATTACGATTTTACTGTAGAAGTAATGGCGTCTATATTGGACAAATACAACATTTAAATGATAGGTTAAAAGGTCACAAATATCAAAACAACATCACTGCCTTAAAAAAACACAATAAATACTGGATATATTTTCAATTTTGACAATGTCTCTATACTTAATAAAGAGGTCAATTATAAACCAAGATGCATACTAAAAATGATACAAATCAACAAACATAAAAATTCAGTTAACTACAAAACAGAGATCGAAGGACTGTCTAAAATTTATTATCCTATTTTACAATAATTAATTATTCAAACTATTGAAACAGTTCACTAAAACCCTAACCACAACACTTAATTCGTACTGGACGCACGTTTCGATAGCCAAGCTATCATCATCAGCAGCAAGACTGAACTAACAAGCTAAGTGAAAAACTAACCTTATAAGGAAAATAAATTATGCAATATGTAAATTTAAAATCGTAAAATTTAATGAGCCGCTTCATTACACAGGACTATAAATAGCCTAAAGGTAAATGAGCCGAATGACGTGAGTTATTAAATCCTAGAATACAATGAAGCGGTTCATTGCACATGGTTAAAATTACAACTATAAATGATTAAACATGATGTAACAAAGGATAAAGGCTGGAATTTAGTGGTCCTAAATCTGAATTCATTAAGTGAGTTTTGTTTTTGTAAATTTCCATGCCTTCATAACAATTTAATTGAGAAGTACTCCTTACGTTTTTAATTAACTTTATATTATCCAGTACGAATTAAGTGTTGTGGTAAGGGTTTTAGTGAACTGTTTCAGTGTTCCAGTGCCACAGTTTTAGAGTATCCGTTTAATTCAAACTATTAATTTTATTACATTCAATTTCGACCCTTGTGAATAATTTACGATAGTAAAATATTTTATAAAAGATTTTTTACACTTATACAAATGCGAATAAAAAAAATTTCTGGATGCGTGCCGTCTCGCTGGAATCGGAGTATTCGCATTCGCCTTTCTGTCAACCAACAAAGATGGCTAGAATATTCCTTTTTAAAAATAAATCAAAATAACCACAAAATTATAGCATTGAATATTTTATAATGTTTTATTTACAAAACAAAACCAAATTTTAAAGTACTTGTGTTAGTTAACAATGTTATATTGTAAGTTCAATCAGACAAAAAACAAACAAAAAACCTTATTACTTAAGACAATGTATTTAACTTATTATAGCTGTGGTCATGTATTTCTGAAGAAGACAATAAAGATTGTCGAAACGTTGAAATTAATAATTTGTAATTAATAATTAAGTTTTAATTAACTCTAACTACAATATCCAATGAAATCTCCCTTGAGTGGACACCTTCGGGACCCTCCGAATGTGTCCGTTGAAGAGAGTTGTCCATTGTTGAGAGAGGGTCAACCAAGTTTTACGGCACAAGAAAGATTTGGAATATCAGTAAATATTAAGTCAAGCAATATAACTTATTAAAACTAATAACACAATTTTATAGTAAAAATAATAACTTTAAAGTAAATAAATATTACGATAAACAGAATAATTTATTCAAATAGACGTAAACTGTACAGTGTACATATGTATATACATATACATACATATATATAACATATACGTATCTACATGCTTATGATTATACATATATATGCAAATGAAAAGAAATTTGTTATATATGTATATAATTATGTAGGGTATGAACATTTATGGCCTTGTAAAATAATCCACCATTTTGCTTTGGCGTGTTAGCTTTTAGCTTCTTATCCAAAAAGTGTAATTCTATTTTTTTCACCAAATTTAGGGCAGTGACATCGCCTATATCATGACAAAAATCTTCAAGTGCCTTAATCGCTTCTATAGCTTGTGGATAATTTTGAAATGTGTTTTCACGAATTGATTTCACTGTTTCCTCGCTCGATTCCTCACTTACATTATCATTATCTAATTGAGGAGTGATATCGAGTGACCCATCAGTGTCTTCGATTACCAAATCTTGATCAATATCCAAAAAGGTTTCAATAGTATTTTGATTAATACCTAAAGCTGCACCTGCGTTACTCATTTCAGCTAATACAAATAGGGGTATATCATCTTCTCCAGTATATTCAAGCTCAGGCTGAAACTCAGGTATCATTCCAGCCTTTCGAAAGCAATTTCGCACAGTCTCTGATGACACCTTTTGCCATGTTGCATGAAATATACAGCATCTAGTAGACCAATTGACTTCGCAAGTGCTTGTGCAGAATTTGATATTTTAATTTTTGCTAAAATTGTTTTAACTACCATTGTTCTATAGTGTGCTTTAAAATTTTTTATAACTCCCCGATCCAGTGGTTGACACTGATGTGCAGTTTGGGGGCAAGAACACCAATTTAATATTTTTTAATTGAATATCTCTTATATGGGAGCAGGCGTTGTCAACAAATAACAAAATTTTTCTCTTCTGCATTCCCATTTTAAGGTCTAAATGTTGAAGCCATTCCGTCATCAAAATACCGGTCATCCAAGCTTTCCGATTAGATTTCCGTATCACTGGTAGGTCGTCTAGATTAATATGTTTAAAAGCTCTGGGTTTAGCAGTTTTACCAATGACCAGTAACTTTTCTTTCTCTCCAGTCATATTAACACAGTGTAGTATTGTCACTCTTTCTTTCCATAATTTTCCTCCATCACATTTTTCATTTTTTAGGTGCAAGGTTTTATCGGGAAGAACAGGAAAAAAGAGTCCTGTCTCGTCTGCGTTATAAATATCATTGGGTGAATAATTTGGCATAATACTCGGTAATTTATTTAAAAATGTTACCACATCTTCTGGATATACATTAGCTGATTCTCCAGAAATGGATTTGAAACTGATATTACGGCGGTTCAGAAATGTTTCTAACCATCCACATGATGCGCTAAATCCGCGAACACCTAAACATTCGGCAATGTCCTTAGCCTTGCTTTGCACTATTGGTCCTGTAAATTTACGAACTCAAAAGGAAAAACATATTTTTCTCTCATTTTCTTAGCTGACAGTGGAATATGTTTACTACGCGCTCTTAAAACCAACTCGTAACACATATTATCGATATATCTTCCTTTTACCTTTAAGAAAGTCCGTTTTTCGTTTACGTTGACGTCTGATCGCCATTTAGCCAACAAATCTCTTTTTTTCTTGACGATATCTGCTGCTTGGGTCTTGGCAATGTTAAAGCGCTGAGCTATATCACGAACGCTTATTTTTTCCTTCTCGTACACGTCCACTATTTCAATTTTTTGTGCGAGCGTTAAAAACTTTTCGGTTCGATGCCATTTCGATAATACAATTGCACTGATACGCTGAATATTCTAAATTAGGTAAACGCGCAAGTCATTGTCAGTCAGTTAGATCGGGGAATTACCCGTGCTGTTATCACTACTATTGCAGATCGAGAGGGCATTGGCCCACGCTCTCCACAAGAGAGATCGGTTCATGAAATCGCACCAAAACTTGGTGTCCGCGTCCGTTCAAGAAAGAGTCCGTTCAAGGGAGATTAAGTTATATGTATTTTCCGTAAGGTAAATTCGGGACCGGCAACATATGTCCGCTTAAGGGAGTTGTCCGTTATGGGAGATTTCACTTTATTTAACGATAATGCCGCTGAAACCAAGAAAAAATCTTTCAAATTATTACGATTTTAGATGCCTCTCTTCAATTCATGTCAACTTTCATCAATATGCCCTACACCTATCTTAGTTTTTGTGATACTTTACATAATTTGCAAAAATATAACAAGAACATACTGAAAGTCGTTTAAAAAATTGCGCAATTTAGCTAAACTGGATGAATTTCTTAAGGCAATGCATAACATGGACATTATACGAAATAATATTCCCGAAATGTTAGCAAATGTTCAATAAAATACAAGGAATCGCATTACAGTTTGTACAAAGCAAAATAGTGTTCACTTCGAATAGAATTGAAAATAAATTAAATTTTGCAGTTTATTTTTAATGAGTATTTTCAGAAGAAAGCATTTCGTCGAAGCACTCCACAAATGTGAGAAAAAAAACTCAGCCACAGAGATTCATATTTAATTTACTAAAGAACCACACATTTTAGGTATAGAGAAATGTTTATAGATAAATTTAAAGGGGGTTTCGTTTAAAAAAAGAATTGAAATAGCATGAATCAAACATGACCACGATTTCTTCTTTTCAATATATTGCCTGAAACTCCAAGAAATACTCAATCGAATAAAATTTGAATCACCACCCTATTGTGTAAGGCGCTTAAATTATCAGCGGTTAAAGAAACAGTGACATTTCGCAAAAATCTTATAGAATGTCAATTATCTGAAAAACTAAGGTAGAAGGATAAGGGGAATATTGATGAAAGATGAATTGAAGAGAGGCGTCTAAAATCATAACAGTATACATGATGTTCCATTAAAAAAACTAAACTTGTATCGTGAAACGGAACACCCTGCATACTTGGACATAATTTTATGTTGTGCAGCATTTGTCTCCAAATATTTCTTATTCGAAAACTTTTTCTCTAAATTGCTCAAGAAGGGAATTATCTTCCGTCCACGCACTAGGTGGACGCGCTGTAGGGTTCCATCTTAGGTATTTCCCCCTTCTTTAGTTTGAGTGACAGAAACCAAAGCTTCTACGGAAAATACTTAAACCTTTATTTTTTTTTGTAAACTGACTTTTGGTGTTGACTATAGTTCCATTCCATTTTCGGTGTCCCCAAAAGTAATGACAAGTTCATTGTAGCCAAGCGCCCAACTTTCATCCAAAAAGTTGGTTGTTAGGCAACATAAGCACTACAACAGCTTACAATTTTTGTGCGATAAAGTTCAGTAAAGTAAAGAAACAAAAATTAACAAAACAGAGAAAAATAAGAGAACATAATACGAAAACGAAAATTTGAAGCACGAAGGATTTGGTAACAATAAATGACAAGAATATGTTGTTTAAGAATTGAAATTTGAACGCTATTAAGCACACTGACAATTGTTACGATTATGCTGGTGTAGCCATTGAGCTCTTTAAATAAATCGGGCGTCACAGGAGACAATCTAGTCTTCCCCTGACTAATCTTGCAGAAAAACAAGAACATTTCTTAATGTAAAGAATAGCATGTGTTGTGTCGTTGCATTCGCTTTTCCATTACCTTTCCAAAAACATCCAAATGTTCGGGATATTCTGTTTAAGATAAGAAAGATGACGTCACTTGTGACAGCGAAAATTGAGTTGGAAAGGATGACTACTTTACGGTTTCACAATCTAAATTAAAGTACGTGTATAAAGTACCATATTTAATAGAACAGTTAGTGAAGTGATACAATTTTGTTACGGTTACGTACACACATGTATTAGTGTATGTATATTTGGTTGTCTCATAATATACTACCGCTGTAACTGATCTTACATTGTAATTTAAAACCGAATCTAACATTTCTTTCGTCAACTTATGTCAAGGTCAGAAAGTCTGTGCATGTTCATAGCACATGTAACACATAGGTTGAGTGCTGTAATAAAATAATGTATAAGGAAATTACTAAAATTACTATAAAAAATTCAGGGCAGATAATGGAAAATTTAATTGGAGGAATATTTGAGCTGCATTGTATTCACGATGCTTCCGAACTAAGTTTGCTATAGAGAATTACAAAATTCACAAAACGGATACGTGTATATCCTTCTACATTTCCTAAATATTATTAATATTTTGTAAGCCTCATTTTACTTTAATGACCAACAGTGCGTTGTGACATACGAGGTGTGATTATTTATAAACGGGACTGTTGTCATAAATTTTATTTATTGCAAGAATCCCACAATTTAACCACCTGCAAAGTACTTCCCTTCTCTATCTATACGCTTCTGCATACGAATCTTCTACCGTTCATAGCAATGCTGCAAGTCATTAATTGTCAACCCGTTCAATACATTGGCCGTTTTTGCTTTCACCTCTTTCACTAAAAGCGAGATCACTTTTCACTTTGGGGAAAAGAAAGAAGTCACACGGAGCCAGATCTGATGAATATGGGAGATATTCAAAAACTGGAGCTGGTTCGTTGTTCTGATGTCCGATACTTGGGGTATTATGACTGAACGGGTATCTGAAGGTCCAACAGTTAACCAACACTATTATATTGAGGTTTTGGGAAGACTCACAAAACGAGTTAGGAAGAAACGGCGCCAGATCTCTGAAAGACACTTGTATTCTGCGCCAGGCCAACACACCAGCTCACAATGCCGTTTCTCCCAAATTCACCAGATCTGGCCCCGTGTGACATCTTTCTCTTCCTAAAAGTGAAAAGTGTCTTGAAGAGAACTCAGATTTTCACGAAACAAATAGGAAAAAGAACTGTGAACGTAGGGGACGGGTTTATCTGCTGCATTGCTGCAGATAGTGGAAAATCCGTGTGCGAAGGTGTATAGATACAGAAGAAAACTACTTTGAAAGTGATTAACTTAAGTTAAATTATATTTATGGCAACCATCATTTATAAATAGTCACATCTCGTAGTGTTGGCAAGTGCTTATTACGTTTCATCAAACTGTACTTGTGCTTTGATTAATGTTCAATCCAACGGTCTAACCTAACCAATCTCCATCAACGTCCCAGTTCTGCTACTTCATTTGATTATTGTTTCAACAGTATGTCACGAATATTTAATAGTTAGTGCTGTTTCAACTTGCAGAAGTCTTCGTGTAGAGAATTTTGCATTCTTTCAAGCATTACAATTAAAAAGTGTACTTTAAAATTTAAATAAGTTTTCCACTAATGAACACAGGCGTTTTACCGGAGTAGCGGGCTGTGTGCAAAAATTGATTCTTTCATGTTTATTTTTCGTTCAGTTTAGGAAATGAGAGCATGCGTTGCATTTTATGTAACGTGTTATTCGTTATAAATATATAATTATTAACTTAAAATGTGTAATGTGAGCAAGGCTAAAAAACGACCTTTTGCTGGCACAGTAAATAAGTTTATCTGTGACTTTCCGGATTTGTTCTACAACGGTGCTAAAATAGTTTGTAAAGTGTGCGAGAAACATTTGACGTGCTGGGACAAGGCGGACTGTAACAAACATGTAAATACCGAAGAACACAGAAATAGAAAGAAGGGCGTGCCAACGAGAGCTGCCCTTATTTTCGATTTACTTGTCATGATGATAACCTGTAATTTGTCACTTCGCTTACTCGAAAAAGAACCGTTTCAGAACTTTTGGTATAAGTACAACCCAAATTGAAGTTGCTAACTACGAAAGCGGCACGTAAGCATGTTTTATTTGTACGTGAAGACGTGGAGAAGGAAATCAAATCTACATTAAAAAATCAGTTGCTTTGGTTATGTGTTGACAAGACAAAATATTGTAAGAGAAATTCTATTCTAAATGTTATAGTACGTGTACTGGACCCTCATAAACCGACATTTCCATTATTATTAGCTAGCAAAAGACTGGAAAAGTATACTGGTGTCGCAACTGTAAGGGTGATAGTACGTTAGAAAACTTTCAAGTCTCACCACGTCAAGTGTTGATGATTATGGGCGATGGTACCGCGACAATGCATTCGGTGGCCCATTCTCTTCTTGAACACGGTTGCAAGTGTTACGTGTAAAGTGCATGCTTTACATCTTGTGGCAGAAACTATTCAACAATGTTTACCCGAGGTAGACACATTAACAGCAAGTACAAAAAGAGTGTTTCTTAAATTTCCAAAACGTCTTCGAACATTTCACCCACAGTGTCCTGGTATTTGTGAACTACCACAGCCGATTTTTACACGTTGAGGAACATGGTAGCAGGCAGCTCTTTATATGTCGAATATTTCAAACAAGCAAAAGCTGTTATTCTACAATTCAATCCCGCCGAAAGTGCAGCTATTAAGGAGAGCCAGACAAAATTTCAAGATATTTCCGTTGAAACAGAGTTACGAACTTTTCATAGCAATTGTAAAGGATTACATGACGGAACAGAACATTTAGAACGTTGTCGTTAATGGAATCAATGCAAACAGTGGACGAAGTGTATACGCTGCTACGGACTATACATATAATTGCGTTTTAGAAAAGGTCGAGAGCGTGTTAGATAAAGATTCTGATATTATCACATTAAAACAAATTTGTGTGCATCAACTAAACCATTAACTAAATTCAAAAAGTGTTTTAATCATGCATGTATTACGTCCGTAGATACCGAACGATCTTTTTCAAAGTGTAAACACATTTTTCACCACGGCGAACATCGTTCAACGAGACAACTGTGGAAACATATCTAATGCTGTCAACTTATTACGACTCTTATCCAGTGGGTGATAATACTGATAATGGTGCTCCTATTTTTAATGTTCGGTAATTCCGATGCAGCCTATTCTTGATAACGCTGCTTAAGAGGGTGAGTGTTTCAGATATTATAATTCTTGATTGGTTCTGTTATTATTGTTCGATTTATTACTTATTTTTGGGTACTGCACTTACCGAAGGAAGCGCCTATGCCGTGCAGAGACATTACCTCGCTTTACTAATGAAACAAGAATACCAACTTCTTGATTTCATAAAACATTTGACGAAAAACAGAATTCAACTTTATATTTCTTGAGTTCCGGGCCGAAACCTGTGATTGCTTCTAACGTGGGGGTTGCTAGGAAGTTTAAGCAGTTGCAATTTCCACGTATGATGTAAGGCGTAGCTATCTTCGTGATTTAAACTGCTAGGTTATTTGAAGATCTCAACAGATTCACGGATTTTCCTACTGTAATAGTGAGGGTTGCGAGACAAGATGCGGGTAGAATTAAATTGGATTTGGTAGCCAGTTTCCAGTATATGTTCAGTCAGCGCGGACCCAGCTACAGGCAACAACTACGTACATCGCTCGTGCTCAGTAACACAAGTACTGACCGATCATTTTGTTTCACCGGTGTGCACACGAACATGGAATCTGGTAGACACTATAGGGACCTCCAGATGATTGTGGTCTTTGATGGGGACGGTTTAGAATTGAGTTTGAAGATGGTTTCTATGCTCTTTAGTTTTATAACATAACGGTTCTAAGCAATGAAAATAAAATCTACAACTCACAAGAATTACTAACGGTTGTCGTGTTTCTAAATGGCACCTGACGGAAAACACTCAACCCTCCAAAAGCATTTGAAAGATTATTTCATTTTACACTTCACAATACACTTTCCTTGCACTAAAGAAGATAGGCAGCGTTCCTAAAAGATGTGAAATAAAGATATTGACTCGGTATAGAATTCCATCAATAGATCTTCAATTGAGAATCATATTCGAAATTGTTTTATTTTTTTTAACTTGTGAAGCCACTTTGGCCTTTCTTTTTTGCTTATCGATTAAAAGTTATGTATGTATGTATATGTATCTCCCGCCCGCTAGAATAGCTATGCATGTGAAATACGCTTAACTTGCAACATTATCAGCAGATATTATACCCTATAGTGACATTTTAGTAAAACACTATGTAAAGGAACGTGGGTACAACCTCAAACTAAAACCGTTTGGAACTACCATTACCAAAACTCGCTGAATTAACTAGAAATTTATCGACGTAGCTGAAACGTTATACATATATAGACGTAATGTGTCTGGCTGACTGCAGTTATATTACTTTTCTCTTCTGGAACGTTTGAATTGCTTTCTCCATTTGTCGTTGAGAAATGGTTTCGTGTCCAACGCAAAGAATACTTTGTACTTACATTGCGATATACACATCGAATGTGTTGCAAATACAGCGAAGAGCGTTAGTCATACGAAGAAAATACGGCATTTTATACACTGTATATGGTTCTGTATTTCTTCGTTACTCGCTCTAGAAGTTAAAAAGCTCTACCGTTGCTGGGAAGTAAACGTCAGTGTGTATAGTCACGCATTATTCACCGGCTACTTTTACAAACGGCTCAATTACAATGTCAGACTTGTGGCAATACAGAAGCGTAGTATAATAAATTGCGTTGGGAATACTTTGTACATTTTCTGTATACTCGCGTTCTTGAAATTCTCGATTTTTTAAGCTAAAGAAAACTACTTGTCACGAAATACAATTACACGGCTCTTTATTAGTTGCCTTTCAGCGGAATTCCAGAAGATTAATAAAACCACTATTCTCATTGACAGAGTTACAATTTTCCAATAATAATAATTTACCTTACCATTCCATATCACTACGATAGTAGGAGTAATCATAATCCAGTAGGTACACAGGGTGTTTCAGAATGTTTAATAAAGCTAGAGTTATCCTATACTTTCAAAACAAACAATCCTCCCTGAAAATGTGACCCCAATGTTTAGTTTACTCAAACAAGAGACGAAATCTGACGTAAATGTCGACTTACGCAATTTTTACCATCATCTCTTAATTATTTTCTTTTAGCAAATGTATAAGGAAAATACTTTGTTATGATCAATGTAAAATGTTATACAATGAAGCAACAAACATCGCAGACGAGGCATTTGAGGTGGATTTGTATACGTCAAAACAAATCTTTACAGTAAAAAGAAACTCTTGCAATAAAAATGTAACCAAAACCTGTATTGCTCTATATCGTCATATTTCCTAAGTTAAAGTATAGCATATGTGGTATTGTTTGATTCGCATTTCGATTACCTTTCCAAAAACGCAAATATATACAGGACGTTCTATTTAAAGTAAGAAAGTTGACGTCACTTCCGGTGACAATTTGAACTGCTGATAATAGTTCAGGAAAAATAAAAATCGACCTATTTTTTTTCTAAAGACGCTTAACGGGACTTTAGAACCGCACTGTATATTTTACGGCTAAAAAAATTAGTCTACTTATTTTCGCTGTTTATTATTTATACGTGGTGGTTAATTTACTAGGCAAGGCACATGGGAAAGTGAAGGTTACTTCGAGTAGACGATGGAATTGGATCAAAAAAGATTTGCTTTTAACATCTTGAGCGAAACAAAAGTTTATAATATTTGGTCATAGCATCCTGTGTTTTTATACGAGAAACTTACCTACATAGCTTCATATTTAATTTAACTAAAGAAAGACGTATTTTAGGTACAAGGAAATGTTTATAGTCCAGAAGAGCGTTCCTATTAATTCGTTTTTTGTTGCTATCAAAACTTTTCTCCTTTTGTCAAGTCTTGTTTTTCTAAGAAATCTTTCTTATGCTAATGAATCAACTACATCTAATAAGAAATAAAATTATTATAAAGATTCGTGATTCCACATGTTACATTCAGTTACCTCAAAAATTCTCAATTATAAGGATATTAAACAATCATTCCAATCAAATTAAAATTTTAGCGAAGATACGATACAGTGGCAGATTACCAAAATTATAAATTGCCATAATATTATGTAACTTATCGCATCAATTTTTTCGTTTTATACAAATATTTATTACATAATAGTTATGAACCGTAGAAAAATGTATACGAACAATAATGAGAATTTCCTTAACTTTGTAATTCCAAAATTATTTGTCTGTTTCCAAACTACTAAGTTAAATGTCCGTAAACCGTGAATGCAAACCTTATAATTCTTAATTGGCCTTCACTACTGAGAGTAGACTGAATTCACAAATGGCGTAAGTATACACATTGCACTTAACGTATAGGTTCTCTGAAACAGCGTTCGCATTGCATTCGAACATAATATGCACATTACGCCTGGTGTAAATGCCATGCACAATACGCTTTACATATTGGGTTAATGAAATTAACAGTCATTCGTCGCATTTATAAACGGAACACTTACCCCAGACGGACAGCCGCTTTTTTAATGACATTCACGCTAAAAATAGCTTATCATATTCCCGGTAATTTGGCGGAATAAAGCAATAAATCACAATAAGCGCATCCCACGAGGCGTTTAAGTGGCAATTAGTCAATTTATGTATATGTTAAACTTTAAGCTACGTAAATGGGAACATTTTGAATATCTGGTAGTTGATCTGCGCCATTGACGTTACGATGGCTTATTAATTGAGTTTAGTTGAGTTATAAAGCGCTAGCGAATGCGAATACATTTTATGTGAGGAGACAAACGAGAACAGACGGTTTTTCACGTGATATTTAAGTTCTGTTTACTCATTTGTATAATCTAATAATTTAGTTAAACGACAAAACATCTTCCTTAATAACCTTTTCCTGAAGTATGCAAACGAATGTATTTGCAATGCAAAGTCCGTTGCGCCTTCGTAAATACTTTCCGCCTCGTTATTTCGCAGATTCTGACAATCTATATTTGAGTCTCCTTTTTATTATGTGTTCGTCATAGAAAAGATACGGCCTGTATAGTTATTCCAAAAAAAACTAGAAATGTATGGTATTTTTAAACTCAATTATATTGTTATAAATTAAAGATCTCTTCAAACAAATCAATTCAAGTGCTCTATACCGGATCATAAAAGCGCCTTGGATTATACTACCAAAACTTCAGATGCGTTAATTAGGTTGCATAATTGAGTTTTAATTTGTGAGCGAATTCGAAAAACCATCCACAGAAAAGAACCTGCATTCAGAATAGACATGTTCTGTAGTGCCTCATATACAGTGATGAACGAAACACCTAAATGTCTCCATTAATATTACAGGTATTGGTGTGAAATTCAGTACTTACTTGTAGGTAACTGATTATGAGGTCTAAAATGGAAACATTTATCCGATTTAACCGGGAATCACCTTCAACTTTAAAATTTTAAATGAAACATCTGTATATTTTTTAGATTCTGATAGAATACAATATTTTCTACGGAGATATTAATTTTCGTCTTATTTGCGGATTAGTTTGTGTTTAAAATGGACAAGGAGACACCGGCAACCCGAAACTTCAGATTTCGATGAAACTCTAGAGACTGAAGGAGTGCCTTAGTATAAGAACAATACAATCAAATCTTAACAAATCAGATTTAGATTAGATTTAGTATCGAAGTGGTTCTTGACCTATTCCACTGCGACAGTTTCAGGTCTATTGTTGTCCTCTATCATTAGATCAATTACATACACTGTCCTGTTAGCAGGCCTACTATTGTTCTGACTTTCTGTCCCAGTCGATATTTATCATTTTTCCATTGTTTAGTAGTTGCTTTAATTACCGTATATGCTACTCCCACCGAATGTTGTGGGTTTCTGTCAGCATTTGACGAGTCTGCTCGGGCTAATTTGTCTGCTTTAACATTCCCTCGATGACCTTCGTGTCCCGGTACCCAGACCAGGATCACCTTAGATCGGCTACCCAACCTATTGAGGGCATTCATGCATTCCCACACTAGTTTCGATTTTACCTGTGTGGAGTCCAGTGATCTTATCACTGCTTGACTGTCTAAATAGATAGCAATAGATCGATAATTACTTTCCTACTTGTCTAGTTCTTCGATACACCCCAGCACTGCTGCTATTTCGGCTTGAAATTCTGTGGCGCTTTGCATTAGGCTTAGTGACTTAGTTATTTTTGATCTAATCCCGAAAATTCCGGCTTCGACTCCAGTTTCCGTCTTTGAACCGTCTGTGTACCAGATAGATTCGGCTTTGATAGGCGGGCCTTTTTTCCATTCTTCTTTATCTGATATTACCGTTTTATAATTCTTGTCGAAGCTGTATTTGGAACTAATAGCGTCACTGGGCCCGCTTGTAATCGGCCCCGCCTTAAGTTCCTTTAATAGTTTCTGATGATCTGCACCCTGCGATCTAATTATGGGAGGTTGACCATTCATTAGCCTGTAGCTTGTTAGCCTGGTCTCTCCTTGAATATATACATGTAGTGGTTCTAGGTTAAGGATGACCTCCAGAGCATCTGTCGGCGTGGTTCTCATGGCCTCCGTGGCACACAGACATGCTAGTCTTTGTATGCCACTTAGCCGCCTTGTTGCCTCCACCTGCAATGTCTTTGTCCACCATACCACCGAGCCATATGTTATCATTGGTCTGATGACTCTCATGTATAACCACAGCATCATTTTTGGGCTTAGTCCCCACGTTTTTCCACACAACCTTCTACATCTGCCTAGGGCAATAGTAGATTTGTTGATGGTTTTATTGATGTGAGGATTCCATGTATGTGTTTGATCGAACCATACACCAAGGTATTTTGTTTCTTTGACCAATGGCATCTCCACAATCTCAGCAATGATCTAACGCCAATTTGTTCAACTTCCTCTCTACATTCGTTGACTATTACTCCAGCTAAGTCGAAGGTATTGATCTTTGATAACGGAGGCATTTGCGCCATTCTGAATACGCTAATCGACGTCAGTATTAACAATTCTTCTATTTCAATTGTAAACAGTGCTAAAAGCCTCGGATTAGTGATTGATAAATCTTTCCGTTATCGAGACTTTATTGAGAATTGCTTACGGCGATCTTTTAGTAATTTAAAAATATATATATCCGTTTCGATCAGTTTTGAATCAAAAAATTAAAAAAAGCTTTTTGTGAAGCTTACGTACTCTCTGCATTTAAATATTGTTGTGAAGTTAATCGTTCTTGTTTGGATTATATGACGTCGTATCGTATTCAGAGGGTGCAAAACAGTTGCCTTCGTTACATATATGGTATTGGGAAATATCAACATATTTCACACAAGTTAACTGAAGCCAAATGGCTCAATATGTGCAATAGAAGAGAAGTTCAGACTCTAACTCTTTATCATAAGATACTAATTAGTAAAACTTCTCCATATCTTTACAATAGGATTCGCTTTAGGACGGACATTTACAATGTCTCTACCCGATTTCGCTGTTTGATTTCGCCTCCTTGCCACAGAACAGCTTTATTTGATCGTTTTCCTTTTGCATTTGCAGAAAAAATAATAATTCAGGAAATTTGAAATCAAGTTCTGTACATGCTTTCAAACATAAGTGCCGCAGTTGGGTCAACTTATAGGATAATTGGCGGCTGAATCACCTGATTTCTGGGTACCGTTCCCTCCAAAAATTTTCAGTTTTTAAATTTTTACAAATATCTCGGAAACTACAACAGATACCATTCTTTTTTTAGAACATAATTTGAAGTGTATTACATAGTCTCGGGGATGATACAAAAAAATATAGAGTGAGGCAACAAAATACCATAAACTTTTGTTTCACTAAAGATATTGATTAAAACTAATGCACAAACGCTATCTCTTTTTGTACAATTCTAGCATCTACTCGAAGTAACCATCAGTTTCCTACATACATTGTCTAGCAAGTTAACAAACACGTATAAATAATAAACAATGAAAATAAGCAGACAAATTTTGATTAGAGTTCAGCATAAAATGAATAGATTTATTTAAAGCGTCGCACAGCAAGTATTATTTTCTGCAATAAAAAATATAATAACATACCGAAAGTTGATTAAAAATGTCCCAATTTATCTAAATAGAAATGCTTAGGAAAAAACCTGCTGGATGAATTTCCTAAGGCAATGTGCAACGTGGACTTTACACAAAATATTACTCGGACAATATTAGTAAATGTTCTATAAAATAAAAAAATCGCATTAGTTTGTATGAAGCAAAGTGGAGCTCACTTCGAATAGATGTTGAAATTGTATAAAAGAAGTTTATAGTAAGCTTGTTCCAACACCCTCAGAAAACCGTAAATTTACCGTCCAGTACATGCGCAGTACAGCACATTTTTACTACAGGCAAATGCCTACAAAAGAATTCTAGAACAGTTTCTCTGGAAAAATATACAGGATGTTACATTAAAAAAAATTAAATGGCATGAATTAGATATGGCCATTTTGTAGTTAATTGATTTACAAAAAAAAATCGATATGCTGCCGAAAACAAAATATTCAATAGAATAAAATTTGAATCACCACTCTAGCATGTAAGGTGTTTAACCTGGCAGCGAACGGGTGAGGTCTCTCAGTCTACTTAAAAGCGAAATGATGGTATATCTTTTTAAAAAACAAATCAGTTTCTAGGTACTTTTCTAGCATGTCTTTCTACGTCTATTACCATAGATAATTGTATCCGAAGATGTTCCGTTAAAAAAAAGAAAATGGTTTGTCCTGAGGGACCCCACCCGTTCGCACATGTAACTTTAGCATGCTGGTACAAGGTTGTGTTTATTTGCTAAAAAAGGTATCCGGATACTTTCCCGGTGGCACACATATTTTTGGGGCTCCCCTTGATTCCTGCAGGTCGTTTGCTTGCAATTGCAGTATTAATTCTTGCACAGTAACTTGTTGATGTCAGCCGCTACACGCTTTTGAAAAGTTTTTAGTCTCTGTTGAAGCGTTTCACTACGAGATTGTACACACAAAGAATGTAAATCACCAATTTTTTTGACTGGACTCCGGAAAACATTACCTATTATTTTTTTACCTCAGTGAATAAATATCATTGCGTAGTTCGAAATGGATCCTTACGAAAGGGAGGTAAGAAGACTACAAGCTCTGTATGATAAAGTTATCACTGAAGAGGAATTATCCGACAACGAAAATAATGATGATTCTGCGGATAAGTAGCAATTCGAACATAGCGATCATGATAGTGGAACGGAGCAAGATGTTGCAGTACCTTCTCAGGATGCAGATAATGAAGGTGCAGTACAAGACAATAGAAGTTCTTATTATTACGGCAAGGACGGAATAAAATGGAAAAAGCAAGCAGGGCCCGTAAATGTTCGTACAAGGCAAAGAAACATTGTTAACCATCTACCGGGTGTCAAACTAGTGGCTAAGGATGCGCGTCCTCCTTTCCAATGTTGGATGCTATTTTTTAATGACATATTAGGAATTGTTGTTGAAAACACCAACCTTTACATAGAAAATATAGCACCCACATATCAAGACAAAAATGATATACGACCTACAGATGTCGAGGAAATGAATTGTTTGCTTAGTTTGTTATACTTAGCTGGCTCTCAGAAGGGTGGATGAAAACAAGAAGAATTTTTTAGTAAAGATGGACTGGGATCAGAGATTTTCCCTGCAGCGATGTCTCTAAGGAGAATGAGACTTCTGTTACGGTGCTTACGTTTTGACGATACTCTTACGAGGGGTAAAAGAAAGAAACTGGATAAACTAGCTGCCGTTAGAAGTTTGATTGAAAATTTCAACGAGAAATTGAAATGTAACTATTCAATAGGACAGTGCACTACGTTGGATGAAATGTTGATGGGGTTTCGAGGAGGTTGCTCATTTAAAGTGTATATCCCCAACCAAACCTAACAGGTATGGGATAAAAGGGTTTTCCATAACAGACGCGAAAACAATGTATACGTCCAATATTGAAATTTACGCTGGAACTCAGCCAGATGGCCCATACAAAATTAACAACTCTGCAGCAGCTGTAACTGAAAGGCAGAAACATTACTAGTGTTCAAGTGGTAAGAAAGCTGTTGGTCGACCACAAGCTTACAGTACAATCCGACCAAATAGTAGACAGCTACCACAAGAGTTATATATTAAAGACATATATTAAAAATAGGGAAATGAAGTCGTCCAAGTTTGCGTTCAATCAAGACATGACAGCCGTCTCTTACGTACCTAAGAAATCTAAGAACATCTTGGTCATATCATCCATGCACCAAGATGATAAAATCGATGACAGTACAGGTGAAGCTATGAAACCAGATATAGTAACTTCCTATAACCACATTAAAAGTGGTGTAGAAGCGGTAGACAGAATGGCTTCCTCATATAACACTGCCAGAAACACTCTGCGCTGGCCGATGGCTATTTTTTATGGAATCCTTAACGTTGGGGCCATAAATGCTGTGATTATATACAGGACCAATCAGCCAGATTGCAAGTTTCATAAAAGTCGAAGACTTTTTCTAAAGTGCCCAGGCATTGAATTAGTCCAAGATAATATGCGAAGGCAGGCATATGCACCAAATTGCCCAAGTTTAGAAAGTCTGCAAGACGTTTTTAAGGCAGGAGTTATCCTCAGCAAATGCGAACAGGCTATGTCCCCCTTCCAACAAAATAGGATGGTGCAAGTACTGCAAAAGGGTTAAAACACGCTATCACTGCAAAATTTGCAAATCCTGGCTTTGTATGCAGCATATTACTGCATGTTGCGGCGATTGCTTAGAGAGAAACGAACTCTAACTTTACACACCGGTACGTTGCGTCTGAGGGTAGTTACAGTATTATCATATTTTTTTGTTACATTTATGTTTGTTCAAGTAGTTACCTACGGATATTGAATTTATTTTTGTTTTTTTTCTTTCGCATGTACGTGTCTTTCTTTAAACTATTTTATTCAATAAAAGGAAAGTTTAAGATTCCCTTTATATATTTACTTTACCCATGGTATTACATTCTAGAAGCACCAAATAAAGGTTTAAATAGCCCTTAATAGAAATAACTGATAACACTTTGAAAACAACCAAATTTTAAGAATGACCCTGACAGACCCCACCCCCAGCGGTGTGATTTTAGAAGCACCCGTCCACTAGAGGGTTAATATATTGGCCATTAAAGAAATAGCGAAATCTCGTAAAAATCTCAAATTATCTCAATTTGTTTCAAAAACTAAGATACACCCTCTATATTTAAATACTTATGTGGTGCAGTATTTGACCGCGAATGTTTTTTATTTGAAAGCTTTTTCCCTAAATTACTGAGGGAAAGGATTATCCTCCACCCACGCATTATATGAACACGTTGTATTATTTTATAAATCCAAGAATTATCCACAATTTATTCTCTTGAAAGCAATAATTAACACGTGGTTAAAACGGTCGGGATGACCACCAAAGTTTCAGTAAAATGTAACTCCTTTAAATTTCACCAATATTTCGCCCTTATTTTAAAATAAAGGCGTAGAGTTATATTTTTCTGAAACTTTAGTCGTCATCTCGAGAGCTTTAAACACGTGTTAGATCCTAACGACCGCCATACTCCTTGAAGTTTTAGCAATAATTAAGTCATATAAAGGGTAAAGTCTTTAAAACAGTATTAAATTATGTGTCTCAACTCAACTGTTATCTCCGAAGTCAGCCATTCTTCAATAAAAAGCATTACTATTTCTAACAGCAATTAGAGTCAATGGATTTGCCAGTATTTTAAGATCGATCTTCTTTGCTAAAAGGTAGCACTGTCTTCTGCACGTTTTCTGCGAGGGTAGTAGCTCGACTAGTGGCTTAACCCGCCAGAGGTAATTAAATAATAATGAAACCAACTACCAACAACCACCATGTACTGTTCGCGGAAAACGTGGAGCACTGCGATTTGCTCACTTCTGTAGAGGTCAATATAGCTATTAACTTCGACATTTTCAGTGATTAGAGTATGTTTAATTAGATACTCTCATCCATACTGCTAACACTCGCTTAAATTTGTGCTATGTTTGATTCAACCACATCAAAACAAACCGATACGTACATCAACGAATAAACTCATTACACGTACATACATAATTTTGCAAATTCATCGTTTCCCATTTCGAAATCAATTACCAGCGGTTATTATCATACATTTAAAATTCAACTCGTCCTAACCTATATGGCGACAGAAAAGGTGAACGAAACGGCACAGACAAAGGTGCCTTTCCATTGTTTCCCAAATAGAGTCTACAACTTTTTGCACCTACTTACAAATACACCAACACGTGCGATGGCGTAACGATCAAACGTTGAATACGTAATTTCCTTTCCCATTCATTTACAAACTATTATTATACTAAATAAATATATACCGACCCATAACACACAAACACACCAAAAATAACAATAATTACACGCAGCGCTAAACATGAGCAGTAAAACGAAGGAATCCTCACATAAAATAACTGAAGGATATAATGAATAGTAGGTGCGTCCATGTCTCTTCCTAACCAGCAGGGTTTCGGTAAGGTTTCATAGAATGTAATATTTCTAGGAAATTTCTCACGAGAGGCAGAAAGAAAAAATCTACAGATCATGATCATAGTATCATATTAATTCTTGATTAATCCAGCGCATTATTTAGTCCACAAACGTAATTGACTGCATTCAAGCTATTGACATCCGTTTATAGATGCAGACCCTTGAAAAATCGAAACGTTTAAAACAGAAGTCTTGCTTTTAAAAAATATCATTAAATTTAACTACAGATCAAACAAATATTGAATAATAACGATTTACAAATACTTATCGTGAAATTCTGTAGTGATTAACAGCTCTTTTATAAGCAGAAGAAAAATGTAATGGCAAACGAAAATGTAGATGTACCAGTTTTTCGGCCAATGCACAGTGGGCCGGGTAACCGAATTAGGGCTACAAAACTATTATACAAACCAAATCGTTTCAATTCCCATTGAAACTAATCAATAATTTAAAACACCTAATTTTTATTACAAACAAGTATATTTAGAAGAAATACATTGTTGCTCTTAAAAAATCATATTTTGAACTACAAAAATAAAAATTTTACAGAAGAAAGAATATAATATAAAAAACATTTTACTTTTTACTAGAACTTAGAGTACATGAGGTAGCTTAATCTGAGTCAATAGTTGCCACCGGAAGAACTTAGTGCCTCCTCGTCACTATCCAGTTTGTCATTATCATCAGTTTTGCTATCTAAGGATGCATCAGATAGCGTTTGTAATAAGGATATTACTTCTAAACATAATCTATTTTTACTTTTGACCGGCAATTTTAATAATCCTGTTATATATGGATCAGAAGATACGAGTGACATGTTCATTGGACCTCGCTTAGCTTTTATGGGCGAAATTTTTCTTGTATGTGACTGTCTTTGAAATCTTTAAACTTGGATTCTTGTGCTTCTTCTGATAATTCACCAATTGAAAACATTACAGAGTTAATTATTTTATTTCCATGAACAAGCAACTTTTGGACAGAAACTGCCATAAAATACCAACAATAGGCACTCATCAATATCATTGTTGTCTCCCTGGCATAAATTTGATATTTTTCAGAACTTAATTCATATCCGCAGGAAATTGCCTGCAAAATTACGTGGAACTTTTCCATAATACATTTATCAACACTCATAATTTTAGAGAAGAGTTCTGCATTTTTGAAAAAGCAACGAGTAGTATTCCCATCATTAGTGGTACCACTTCCTCGGGGTTCCGGAACATGCACAAATAATCCCATCTTTTCTTCAAAATTCGTTTGAATTTTACGTTTCCTTTCTGCCAATAAATCTTTATCTGTTTGTCGGTCGTCCTGGTCTCTGTTTCCGTTTTATTCAGTGAAGCAGGTAACTCGAAATCTTTTACCCATTCTTCGTACTTATCCATAAACACCTTACGATTTCTTGAACATTTTTCCCCATCTTGTTTTGTAGTTACCGTAAAATGAGTCTAGTTTTGTCTTGAGATCTTTTTGTTGTGGCTCAGTTAAATTTGGTATTTCTAATTTTGATTTCACATACTCATTTGGCTTCTGGACAACAAAAGGTTGTTTTTTCTTGTCAATTGTAAGAATAGCATTCACTACATCTTCGAAAATCAAACCTAAAAAAACTAATTTGAAACGGTTAGTTAAAATTTCCAATGTTACCCGTCACATAAAAAAAAATTTTTCGCCATATTCTCGCAAATTCTCGCAAAATTTCTCGATTGTATGATAAAATAAAATGTTATAGAAGTATTTCTAATAAAGTTTGAAATCTTTAGATCGCTTTTAGAATCCTTGTCAAAGTCTAAAATTTAATATCCAGATGCATATCCAAGCTTCTTCAGCCATTTCACACTTAACAAACAATAATACCTAAATACGTTGATTCACTTATCGAAATATGCACAATTTGAGGATACACATCGAAGAGTCCGGAACGTACTGATTCGATTCAAATGTCTATAACAAATTAAACCTGAGGTGGTTTGGACATGTCTGGCGTTTGGGGGAAGGAAGAGCTACTAGAAGAGTAATAAAAGGACGAGTTTGTGGAAGAAGAAGAGAAGGACAACCTAGGAAGAAATGAATGGAATTCGTAACAGAGGACCTGAGACTGCTAGAAATAAGAAACTAAAAGGAAGCCGTACCAGACAGGAGACAGTGGAGACGTACTGTGGAAGCCTTGGGTCACATAGACCTGTAGCGCTATTTTATTATTATATATTATTATATTATAACAAACTAAACAAACAAATTTTGTGATTATTAAAGAAACTACCAGGTACAATGGTTATATCAGAAGTATAAAAACATTTAATTGTGCTTCGCGCTCAAGACACCCCATTGAAGTGACTACCAAGAAAATTATCGATAAAATCCATGACATCGCGTTGGACGATCGCAGAGTGAAGGCTAGAGATATTGTCGAGATGGTAAACATCTTGGATGAACGCGCAAGGAATATCTTCCACAAACATTAAGGTAGGTATGAGAAAGCATTCAGTGCGATGGGTGCCGCGTTTGCTCACTACGGAACAAAACCGAAATCGAATTACCTCCTCGCAGCGGCCTTCGGACATGTATCAACGCAATCCAAAAGAATTTCTGCGGCGATAAGCAGCAAAACAATGAATATTATCTGGCGAACGTGTCTCGAAAGCTGTTTTTTAAGATTCGCAAGGTATCGTTATCAATTATTTGGAAAAAGCAAAAACGACTACGTACTACATTGCATTATTGGCCAGATTTAATGAAGAATTGATTAAAAATACGCCCTTCTTTGGCGAAGCAAACGTGCTCTTCCACCACGCCAATGTATCCGGCCATTGGATTGCCGTTGCAACCGCTAAATTGGTCAATATACGCTACCAATTTGTGCCGTATCCGCCTTATTCTCCGGATTTGGCTCCATATGACTTTCTTTAACCAAACATGAAAAAATGGCTGACTGGCAAGAAATTCTCATTCGATGGGCGCCAAAACATGGAACTATTTTGCAACCTTAGGGAAATTTTACCTTTTTATTATAATATTGTTAGTGTATGTAACTTTGTTAATGTAGTGTTATATAGCGACCTGAGCTTTCAGAAAGGATTCCAAGTGACGACACTACTTATCAAATGAAAACCGTACTTAGAAAAACTATTTGCAAACCCACAAACTCCACTTATTGAGAACTGCAGGGTATAATTGGCACTTGGGTGGGAGAAGGGGCAAATATTACACAAATAGTTAAAACTCAGGGAGCAAAATGACTAGGTCATGTATACCGAATGCTGAATCAAAGACCTGTAAAGCACTTTTCGAAGGAGAAGGCCAAAGAAAAAGCAGAGGTAGACAGAGAAAAAGATAGTTGGAAGCAGTCAAAGAGGATATTGGACTGGGAGGAATCCAGGATTGGGAAGGCAAAACGATGGAGAGGAAGAAGTAGAAGTTAGTAGTGAAAACAATTGAAACTATGAGTCTACAAGACTTGTAGTGTTGTCGTATATAACATAATCGTAATTATTGGGTACCATCGTTAAGTATCATCAGAAACCTTGCAGATGTCATAGCCATGGAAAGAGCAACATCCCTGCTGTAGTGCATTATGTGCATACGTTTTAACGTAATTCAGTGACGTAACATAATAAGTAGTCTTTAAAGATTATCTACCCATGCTTCGCAAAAGTTGTGTCTTTCCTCTAGAACACATGTACTTCAATTGAAATTTAACAACTATACAGTCCCAGAATATTAGACAGTTCCGTATCTACATAGGTTTATGAAATTTATTAGTAAAAGTAATTAGACGTAATTGCACCGTTTTCCACTAATCCATATGTCGTGAAAGTGACGCCAAACATAAATCATTATTTATGAACGCATTTGGATATTTCGCCATTAATATTTATGATTCTGGACAAACAACAGGAAAAAGATAGTATGCATGAAGAAACTTAATAGATTTTTCTTCTAGTTGGAAGTCAACAAACTACATCTGTACTTATATACTTACATACATACATACACAATAACAATAATAATTATAGGAATTTTATGAAACATATACCACAGGATGCGGTATGTCCGCCGGAGGGCGCAAACAGCTTTCTCGTTGTATTGTGAGATATATACCACATTTATTTTCTTTAAATGTTTAATGCTAATGTAAATACCGCTTTTTCCCGGAGTATCTAAGGCATATGGCTAAAGCCGTATATGTTTTAGGTTTACATTAATTGAAAAAGACGACATGTAACGTTTTGTATTTTATTTAATGAACTACACTCAGGATTCAGGAATTTATTATTTATTCTATTTGAAAACTATTTTAAAACACAAATAAAAGTAAAGTAATGATCATAAATGAAAACCAAGGCAATCAAGCTAATAAAGAGATTAAATGCAGGGACAAGACATTGGAAAGGGTAGCAACATATGATTAGATATAGAGAAATAACAAACAAGGGAAATAAATCAACGAGAATATATTACTCGCTAAATAAGACATATAGACATGGATACAAAAATATAACACCTACGCGTGTGAACATTGGACTCTACGGATGAAAGATGAAGCAAAGATAATAAATGTGATGGAGATGAAACACCTAAGAAGAAAGCGGGAAAACAAAATGGGATAGGATTAAGAATGAAGACAATAGATAATTAACAAAACAAGAACCAATAAGAAGAACAATAAAAAGAAAACAACTGAATTGGTACGGATATATAGCAAGGATGGAGGAGACAGGTAGAAAGACAAGAGAAATAATGGAGACAGGATATTCAAACAAGAAACGAAGAGGAAGACTAAGACGAAAATGGATAGACCAGATAAAAGAAATGGGGGAAAAGAGAAAGACTTTGGAAGAAATAAAAATAATGGAACAAAAAGCCGAAGAGAGGAAAAAATGGACACAAGATGAACCGGAATCCACATCCTACACCTGAAAAGGTAAAAGAAATCGAGAAGAAGAAAACTATTTAACGTAAACGTTAAAAAAGAAAAAACATTAATAGTAATAAAAGAAAGAAAACAAATGGTATTTCTAGACCCTTTTTGCGTCATTCTAAAGGAGGAATATGTAATCCATATTTTTTGTAAGTACATATTTGTTAAAGGGAAATGGAGTAGATTATTGCACTAAATATAATCCAACTTGGAGTACTCGTCCATGATGATCGAAAAATCGCGCGCAACTGTGCGTTGCGCATAAAAAAAGTCTAAGCTCATTTACACACACAAGATTGATAAGGGACATAAATCGGGCTTTTATCTAAGTTGCGTAAATAAAATAACGAGCGTTTAAAAAATGTTGCATCCATGTTATACACTCGCTTAAAGCGTGCAACATACATATTTAATTGTTGGCGTTTGAAAGTAATGGCAAAGATACATACAAATCAGTATGAATGTTCATAATATTCGTAAGGTTTTTGTTGGTGCAGCCTTAATATATAAGGGGCAGTCAAATGAAAACGAGACAAATGGAAAAAAAGTAAGTAAACTGTTTATTATTCCAAAAGTAATTACCATAACTGTTAATACATTTATTCTACTGTGAGACAAGACGGTGAACGCCTTCATGGAAAAAAAATACCTTTCTTCAGGGCTCCAAAAATATGGAAATCGCATGGGGAGAGATCTGCACTGTAACACGGCGCCACAATTAACGCACAGCGATACGTGGAAACTTTGCAAAAATTCAAGCGCGCCATCAAGTCCAAACGCCCAGGAATGTTGATGGACGGCATCATCCTGTTGCAGGATAATGCCCGCCCACATGTTGCCAAGGTTGTTTCAACTACGCTGCAGAAGTTTCGCTGGGAAGCCCTTACACATCCTCCATACAGTCCAGATCTTTCTCCATACGATTTCCATATTTTTGGAGGCCCTAAGAAAGACATTCGTGGCCGTCGATTTGCTTCGGACGAAGAGGTGCACGCCTGGGTACAATCATGGTTCCGTAGGCAACCGCAAACATTTTTCCATGAAGGCATTGACCGTCTTGTCTCACAGTGAAATAAATATATTAACAGTTATGGTGACTACTTTTGAAATAATAAACAGTTTACTTACTTTTTTTCCATCCGTCTTGTCATTTGACTGACGTTATATTTTCAATGACGACGAAGAAACCGCATTCAAAAGAAACTGGGAATTTGGGTAAAATTACGAGTTAAAGAAGAAGAAAATTGTAGTATCATGAACAATTTATTTTATGATTTGCAAGATGAAGATGAGTTTTTATACGAATTTTCCACGAGTGTCTGCGTATTAGTTAATTTAACCCCTATTATTTAAACGACGTGGTTTGGCACCTCTATTCATCACGTCTTGCAATCAATTCAATGCGGTGGTCAGCAACTGGGCGGACCGTCTTTTTTTAGTAGTTTTGTAAAAAATTTGTAAAATTAATGATAAAATAGATTTAATCGTACCATTCTCGCAGTTTCCTCCGTGTTCAAAAAAAAGTTGTAATTATTTTTTCTCTTTCACTACTTCTTGTAAAGTAGTCACTTTATTTTTTATGTCTTCTGATTAAGCATTTAGCTCCTTGGATGATATGTAAAGCCTGTTGTCTCTTATTTTTATCTTTATAAAATATTTGTTGAAGCTCCCACATTCATGTGACTCCATAACAAAATGAATTTTTCAGAAAGACCACGGAGTTGTTCATTTTCGCCTGAACACGTCAAAAGTTGCGGGTTTGAAAATTGCAGCTTCAAAGTTTCTTGATCTGTTTAGAATTTCTTTTACGTGCAACATAGCCACAGTTTATAAGCATGCAATATTCCGCGCAAGAATTAATCTGTCCAATAAATCATCAATCACACCCTGTTTACACGTCGACTGACACAAAAATAATCATATACCTAACGTGCACGTGAAAAATACCTATAGTTTTTTTTAATTTCATTATAAGTTATTGCAATGTTAACCATCGAGAGACATAAGGAATCAGAAATTTGCGCATCACGTTTGTCAATTCAACAGCATGCTATAATAAAGTATTTAGAACCCTACGACATCAACGTGATAAAGCTGTTTAAAATTCGGAACGCAATCTATTCGCACAAATGTATACCGTATCACGGCGTCTTATCGATTCTAGCCATCGTCAGAGACCAGAGAAACATTCTTTTGACAATGAACTCGTAAATTATGAATAATTTACGAGATCGTGTTTCAAAACATCAGCACTGTCCATATTTACTATTTAGCGTGAGTCGCAGTGTGCTCCGTATGTCAAGTTCAAAGATACTGGTATTGCTGTTGGGTCGCGTGCACTTCCACTATTAACTCTGATCGGAATCTTATCCATCCCTTTCTTGCGGTCGCATACCGGATTTTCACTTACAAACGCAACTTGGAATTGTACTCTATATTATTTTTCATCCATTCCCTTTTACTTGCAACAAGTTTTTAACGCTACCACGCAACGGGGTAACAAGAATATCATTATCGTTCTGTAGACTTCTGACATTTAAAAATACTCCATTTAATATTCTGACATACAATGTTAGTCAAAAATGTTTGATTTGTTATCGCGAACAATAATAATATCCATACGTGAATGTATATTTAACTAACAAGGTTCCCGGGCGTCAAATTCTGATTTTAATGAAATTTGGTAATAATGCAGAGCACAACTAAAATATGCACACGGGAATTTTTTTTTATCTGTCGAAATTCGCTTTGAAAGGGGTTGGGGTTTTCTCAATATAATTGCAGAGCGGAGAAAGAGAGAGGGAAGGAATAACTACAAAAGCGTGCCGTATTTAAAGATCTTTTAGAATATGTGATTAACGTACTGGGTGGCCAAATAAGAATGGCAGCAGGTTATATCTCAGAAACTAGTAATCACAGAGCTTTCGGGTAAAATCTTCTTTAATAAACGTGGCCAAAAGAAAATACTGGAAATGATTTTGAAGTTTGTAAGATGACCAGTAGATGGCGTAACGGTCACGACTAAGTATAAAATTAAAGTTTTCATAGTTTTCTCTAATTAAGAATTATCGAAAATAAACGCATTTTATTCCCAATCCGTTTCCCTTTTTTTGCGTTAAACATATTTTGTCGTACCTTGTAAGGTAAAGAGGTGGGGAGACGTCAATTCCTTTTTTAAATAAATGTTGGTTATTTCTGTTAGGCTTAACCGATTTAAACAATCTTAGCCTCGTTTAAAAGAGCTTTATTTGATCTATCAAATGCAGTTTTGGTCTACTTCTCATTAACCGTATCCTCACCACTAGAGGACGTTATCTGACTTTATAACAACATTTATAAGGCACTAAAATAAATAATTATCTTTGAAATAGGGTATATTTTTTTTATTTTTGCTAATATGGTTATATTTAGAAATTTGAATAAAATAGCAGGCAGTCGGCAAAACCGTGTCGTCTAGGTGCAACAAATATTTACATTCTTTCGTTAATATCTCCGGTTAGAGAAAAGATATCGAGATGTCGTCCTCATTGACATCTTGAGTTTTTAACTCTCTACTTTTCTGCGCGAAAAGAAACATATCGTTCTACTTAAAATGTTTGCAAAAAGCCGCTTTATTTGTTATAAAGTCAGATAACACCCTCTAGTGGTACGGGTACAGTTCATAAGAAGTAGACCAAAGCTATTTGATAGATCAAATAATGGTCTTTTAAACGAGGCCAAGATTATTAGAATCGGTTAAGCCTAACAGGAGTGACATTTGTTTGAAAAAGCCATTGACGTCTGCCCACCACTTTACTTTAGAAGATACGACAAAATGTGTTCAACGCAAAAGAAAGGGAATTGGATTGGGAATAAAATGTCTATATTTTCGATAACTCTTAATTAGACAAAGACGATGAAAACTTTGATTCTATGCTTAGTTGTAACCGTTACGCTATCTACTGGTTATCTTACAAACTTCAAAATCATTCCAGTATTTTCTTTGCTCTGATTACTACTTTCTGAGATACAGCCGGCTGCCATTCTTATTTGGCCACCCAGTTCAATACACGGTGTGTATAAAGTACACGTGGTGAAGTTCTTTATGAGATTCCAAGTCGATTCTCATTGATTTTTACAATTACATTTGCAACTAAAACAGTAGTATACAATTAAAATACATACATTTAATTACAAAATTACTACTTTCATAATAAAATAAAATGTTTGCTACTATGTTGAGAAATGTATGATTTTTTAAATTGTTCTTGTAAAGAAATATTACATGGTACAATCTTTTAAAGTTAATGTTAAAGTATTTTATTGAGCATAGCACAAAGAACATCAGTATGCATAATTCTTTCTCCACTTCTTACACACCCTATATAATAATAGTAATGATATTATGAATACGAATTTGTCTATAATATCCTTTAAAGGTGCAAATGGGCCAGGCCGAGTCGGGCTGGAATATTTCAGATGCGGGCCGCACCGGCTTTTTAACCAGCGACCCGTTTGGCCCGTCAAGCCCGTTCGGCTCGCTAAGCCCATTCCCTGTCAATTTTGAACATTCTTTTTTGACATTCAAACTTACCAAACTTTTGTTTTGAGAAGTTTGGTAGTAGTTTAGTAGTAAGTATAAATACCTTAGTATTTACATACTTTTAAAATTAACAATGCGTAAGTTAAAGACTATGGTGTAACAAATTTACAATATCGAAAGTAGGGCCATGCATAAATGCAAACTATCTATGTCCACTCGTTCAACGCCGAAGCCCCTCTGACCTCTTTCTCAGTGTCTCCAGCTACTTTTATGGTCTCCCTGTTGTGCAGGCGTAGGAAAGTAAACGTATCTCCTTACAACGATGATCTCAGCGAAACGGTTGAATAACTTCACATCAAAAAGTGTTCTGCTTAATGTAAAATTTTCCTACAAAAATGTAAAGAATAAATTCAGTGGTATCTCAGTCGTAATATGGTAAATTAAATATTACTGGTAAGAAGTTGTTGCGTCCGTTAGGAAATGGCAATATTTTATGGTTGACGGTACAAATGTCCAAGATCACAGAGTTAGTCTTTTAGTTGCGTCCTCGCATGGCATGCACTATGCTATTTTTAGAATAAGAAAAAGTAGATTGAAATGTAATATAAAATTGTAATTCCAAAGGTATATATCTTTATTAGGCCTGATCAAACAATCGCTGCCGCAAAAAAGAGCAAAGTGACGCTCAACATTCTTGTACAACCTGTCCAGAACAATGCGTTTTCTACTTGATGTCGTTAAATTTACAAACGGAGTAAAGCAAGTTTGGTGTTAAAATACGCGGATCAGTGTGTACGCGTAACTTAGAGCTTATGTAAGTCACATATGTTAGGTTTCTGTTCTATAATCTCGTAAAATTTCATAATTTGGTATTTATTTTTTTTAACTGCCGAAAGAGTGTCTAGGGACACCCCGGGCCTTACGACCGGACCACTTAATTAACCCATTTAGAAAAATCAGTTTTTCTCGTTTATGTAACATTACAGTACATCTGTAATTTGATACCGAAAAATACACGTATTCCTTATGCCCTTTAGAGCGTCGGATCGAATTACATATTACATGCGGAAAGAAAAAAATAAACACAGGAAAGAAAAAACCAGATTGATGGACACAGGAAATTAAAGAAAAAATTAAAAGAAAGAAACAAGCGTGGCAAAAGTACAATAAAACGAAGAAGGAGACAAATAGACTGAAGCATTTATAAATTAGAAGTTAAGATAATGATAGGGGAAGCAAAAAGAAAAAGGTGGGAAAAATTTGGCAGGGAACTGGATGAAAATAACAATAGTCAGTTTTGGAATAGAGTAAGAAATGTGAAGGGAGGAGCAAGAAAAGAAATAAAAGGAATTAAGAATAAAGAAGAAGAAATAAAAATAAAAAGACCTGAAATATTAAAGATATGGGAAAGCCACTATGCTGACAAATTTAAACAAAGGCAAGAAACTCCAAATGAAGAAGGTGCAGAAATCGAAGAGAATGAAATAGAAGAAATAACACGTGAAGAAGTCGAGAATGCGCTCAGAAATATTAAAGTGAGAAAGCAGGCGGAGAAGATAATGTCGCCCCAGAGATGATGAAATAGATGGGTATGGAAGGCATAAGATGGATGCATAGAATATGTAATGAAGCGTGGAAAACGGAAAAAATCCCCAAAGATTGGGAAAATAATCTAATCCTCCCTATACATAAAAAAGAAGATTCGACACAATGTGAGAATTTCAGAGCGATCTGCCTATCCTCGGTAGGATTTAAAATTTATGCCCAAATTTTAGAGAAAAAATTAAGGAAAACTAGAGAACGAGCAAGGTGCATTTAGTACAAACAAACAAATGACAATATAAGTATTATAAGAAATATAATTGAAAGAGCTATAGACAGTGGGAAAAGTGGGAAACGACTTTACCTGGCTTTCATTGACCTAAAGGCAGCTTTTGATGTGGTAGAGAGAAAATCAGTTTGGAGATGCTTACATGAGTTGCAAGTAAATAACAAATTAATAAATGTAATAAGAAGTACCTATCAGAGAGTGAATGGAAAAGTGCAGATTGGGGGGTAAGATCGGGAACTTTCCAAATGGACAGAGGAGTGAAGCAAGGGGATAGTATGAGCCCACTATTATTTATCACATTGATGGATACAATAATGAAAAACACTAGAAGAAAAACTGAAAAAAAATACAATTGTATACAGAAACCTTACTCCCATAAATCTGGATGGTCTGATGTACGTCGATGACATAATACTGATTGCTGATAGTAAAATAAAAATACAGTCAATAATAGACATATGGACAAATGAATTAGAACAACTGCATATGGAAGTAAATATAGAAAAATAAATAATGCAACATTAACAGAAGAAGAAAGAACAATAACATGCAATCAACAAAAACTAGAGGTAGTAACGGTCTACGAATACTTAGACAGCGTCATCTCAAATGATGGAAAACTTTATCTGGAAATAGCAAAAAGAAAACAGAAAACTACAAATATATACCATGCATTGAATAAAACAATACTCAATAAAAAGGAAATAGACATAAACATAAAAACTAAGGTATACAATACCATCGCTCTGCAATCAATATTATATGAAAATGAGACTTGGGTACCCCTGGAAAGACACCACCAACAAGTAAATACTATGGAAATGAAATACCTCAGAAGGATAGCCGGGAAAACAAAATACGACAGAATAAGGAACATACGAATGAGACAGATGACAAAACGAGAATCAATTGCAATCAAACTAGAAAATAGATAATTAAATTGGTTTGGCCAAACAAGAATAGATCAAGATAGACTGGTGCGAAGGGTGATTCAGGCAGGAAGGATGAGGAGGAGAAAGCGGACCAGGCCAAGAAAGACATGGATTGAAGAAATAAAAGAAGTAAGTGCAGGACGCAGAAAAACCCTGGCTGAGATAAAAATATGTGCAAGGGACCGGAAGGGATGGAAAGCATATGTTCACTTAAAAGGACAAATATTTCACGGAAAAGATTGTACTAGTGACATATTGTGAGCCATTTAATTAATTTTAAGTTTTATTTGCACATCTTCTCCAAGTCTTTATGTTGACCTTGGACGCATTGTACACAGCTAGATGTAGCTTGGTAAGACTGAGACAATTTCTGAACTGGTTATAATACTTGCCTAAGGATGTGCAGTTAGCTCGGACGCGGGAGCAATTCCTGTTTATTAATAAAGAATTTATGAGAACGAGGCCATTTTTTTCTACCTTATTATGGTTATTAATTTGCTTACACAGTCGTTATGAATTATTTTAAAAAGTTTTATTCGTATACAAAGTAGACATATACATTTTTAACCTTTTAGTTTATTTATGTACCTTATCGCTGTGATTATAGTATATGCCAGTTGTTGACCACAGTGTAAAAGGAATTCGTAAATTTACTTAATTTTATCGTCCATTGCGATTAGATTACTCAAGCAGTGCTGTGATTACAAGGAATTCAATAGGAGGGCAAAATAAAATGTTAACCAAAAATGCTTCTTTAGTTAAAAGTCAAAATAATAATAATATTCCATATTGCTATTTCGTATGACAGAGTAGAGGAGCTCCATTAATGCTAGTACCATAACAATAGCGCTAATGGCGTGACAATAGTATGAACTCCATTGATTAGCCGAAACCAAAGTTTTCATTGTGTATTTCAAAAAATACCAAATGAAAGATATCTAACGACACGATACATAATATTGATAGGTGTTACATCCATCGTAGTAGTGCTAAGAAATCTAAACATTAAGCGCATTTAGGAACGTTATTAAGAACCATGGATGACGCAGCACCATCAATCTAATGCCTGATTGGAGCATTAGATTGATCTACACATTTAAGTTTTCAATAGATAAATTGACACTATTTTGAACGATGTGGAAAAATAACTAATGCTTTCGTTCAAAATTTCGCCTAGAATGTCATCAACAATTCAGAAATTAAAAGTGTACAGAATATTCCATTTCAAATACCGATAGAAACGTAACTTAAAAAATTAAATCTTCATGGCATTGTCAAAGTTGGCCCATAATTTAAATGGTATTTGACGCCAAATACATTGTAACATTTGAAGAAATACAAGCTTTATATGTAACTTTTTCAGTCCGTCCTGTACATTACAAGAGCTTTAAATTATGGATACCGATAGTCCTTGCACAAAGGGTTTTATTTTACTGCGATCAGTATATCAAAGTTATTAGATTAGTTGCTCATGAAAAAAAGAAAATAGTAAGAAGTAATTAGAACAATAACATGATACTTCTGGACTACTTGGAAAAAAAACTTGCTCTAGAATTTACCAGTTCCAATTAATAGCAATCTTGTTATTCAAAAATTCAGGGTATTAAAATTACGCTTCAGACTGAAGTTCATTGGTCTACATTGTTCGCATCCAGTTTTGCCCAGATAATTCAGATCCTTATTTCAACTTACTGAAAGGAACTTATTCTTCCGTTTTTATTTACAATAATAGCAGTAATAATTAGAACCCGTAAAATGCCCTAAGCATTTTCAATTACCTGTTATGTTTGAGTAAGAAAATACGGTATACTTTTCATTATCGCGAAAGTCGGCTATTACTCTCTAAGCGAACAGTCAATTACACGCCTACCTCTTTCAGTTCCGATCGGGCGCTAATAAACTATCTCAACAATAAATTACTTCTACCTGAGTTAACTACCTTCTAACCCGACCATTTAGCTCGATATCTCTAGCCATTACATTACACTCATTCTCACTGCTAATTGATCACCGTTGGTGGCAACTACGATTATCAATTCACATAACTATTGTAAGAAATGTCAACCACGATTTTCTTTTGCTATCCATATATTTGTATATATTTGTTTCACGTTTAAATGTGTTCATTTGTTTAGGCAAATTACTAAATAGATTTCTGCAAATTTTGTGCTTATTATATTATTTTTGTTTTATTTACTGTATAGTGTATATACTCTTTTCAATTTTTATTAATGACTTGATTGCTTGCATTATTATTTACGAAAATTCATTCTATTACTAACATTTTGATTATTAAAATCATTTGGTTTCGTTTTCCAATAGTTTCTAGTTTTTAATTTTGCTAAGTAATGCATCACAGTTCACAGTAAAGGGGATTGAAACGGCAAAAAACCGGTTTGCATATATGAAAGACGTTCCATTAAAAGAAGTAAAATTTGTTATAGTTTCGTTGCCATAATATTATGTAAAAACATTGAAAATTGATTGGTTCGTGTGTGTTCGTGAAATGAAAACCACCGAAGTTACTATCACTAATTTTATTCTAACTTTCTAATGATAAAGTATTTACATATATTAATGGATTGCAGTTACGTCTTACTGCTAGGAGAGTTGAGTAGAATCTTGAAATGCAGCTTCATCCCTAACTACATAGATACACACATAACACCAAATGTGTCCATATGGCGTCTAGCTAGAATAGGGGAAGTAGAACAATACGAGTTATATGCGATTTCTTAACTCGTAAGAACATAGTCAAATAACTTCTGAAGAAAGGGACGAAACTCGAACGGAAACAAAACATACAAATCCTATCCTCTAGACCCCCCAGAAAACAATGCGACAATGAAACAAATATGCACACATGTTAAAAGGAAAATAGAACATGCTGAACACTACTGTACTTAAAATCTAAGAAGAAATAAATTGAAATCTAAGAAATAGAAAGGAGGGGTATTTAACAATAATATATAACAAGAAACCGACTACGTCAATGAATTCTAGAGATAAAATTACATATGTAGCTATTTTTATTGAAACTTTTATAATAGCCGGTGTACAATAAATTTTTAAAATAGCCAAAATTTCAATACAATCCTTTAGTTTCGACACCGATCGTATTATAGCGATGATCTAAGAGGCCTATTATTATTTTCTCAAAAAGACCTCGGAACACCTTTGCTGAATTTTTATTTATTATGGTTTCCGAGATAGTCTATAAGAACGTCGAAAGTGAAACACTGTAATAATTTAGATAATATGAACACACAGAATGTTAAAAAAAGTGGTGGTAGGATATTTTAGCCACCTACAGTTCTTGTCAAGACAAAAAGTTTATCGACTACTTCAGAAGGTACTCCTAGGCCCTAGGGAGTACCGCGGACTATTGACTTTTACGTCAATCGATAGTTTAGTCGCGTTTAAAACAACTAAATAGTTTAGCCGCAATGAGTGCACGCACAATCTATAGTAAATAGTTTAAGTCATCACAAGCTCGGTCAAAATGACAGATTTAAAACATGTTTTATAAAAAGATATCTTTACTTTGTATGTATATTTATGATGGAAGGAAAAAAATCGAATTCATTGGGCGAAACGAGGATTGCCTTTTATCTATTGCGAAGAACTAATAAAAGCAAATGTTCCCTGCTGGAAACCTTTTTATTGTTCTTCAGAGTATTCCCCGTAATGGTCAACACATTTCTGCATACGTTGTAACCAATTTTCACAGCATTTTTTCCATAGCGAGTCAGGTACCTCCGCAACAGGAGTTTCCAAAGCATCGACTGCACTATTCCGGCATCGAAAATCGTCGATGTAGTTTGTTTTTCACGCGTGGAAACAAAAGAAAACGTTAGGCGCTGTATCAGGACTATACGACGGATGACCTGCCGATTCGATGTTTTGAGTGCTCAAAGAGTTGTTTGCATCGACGAGTGGGATCTCGCATTGTTGTGGTGGAAAACAGTCCTGCGTTGCATCGAGCGTTCGTCTTTCATATTTCTTCGAAGACTTCTGGTAAACAAATGGTTGTATACCATTTGGAATTGACTGTTCTATGATCCTCTAAAATCACGATTGCGACATGTCCAGTTTTTTCGAAAAAACACTCTTCCATTTGTTTCAAAGTGTTTCGAGCACGGACGACGTTGGTTGAATTTAGCTCATCTTGGAAGACCCAAACAGTCGACTGCTGTTTATTTTCGGACCCATACGCATATATCCAAGATTCGTTAGCTGTGACAATGTTGTAAATGATTTTTTAAATATCACGATCGTATTTCTTGAGTATTTCTTTGAACCAATCGACACAAGTCTTTTGTTGGGTGATCGTTAACTTATGAGGGATCCAACGCGCACAGTTTTTTCACTGTTAAATGTTCACGCAATATCGAATGTGTGCTAGTCAAACTAATGCGTAAGGATGCCTGAATTCACGATAAATGACGACCTTTCCTTAATCAGTTCGCGCACAGCATCGATGTTTGCTGGCACCATAACCGATTTCGAAGGGCCTTCTTTAAATTCATCAACCAGCGAACTACTAATCCACGTGCAAAGTCTCAAAGACTTCGCATGAAAATGTTCACGAGCTAATTCCATTTTGTGGCCGAGGGGAAATTTTTAACATAATGAAAACGACAAAAAATGCGTGGGTAGGACAAAACGTTCTGAGGACGTATCGAATAACATACTAGAAAGGCAACTCTGATCATGGACGTGGACCCGTATTGTGGCGCCTCCCGTAGACATACCGGAAACTATCAGCAGAATACGCGGTTTATTTATTTTAAATTTTCTTCCATTTCTGTCAAATTCTGTATTTATTTCTGTGTTAGAGCACAAAATACAAATTTTTATTCACATATACATTTATTAACTGAATTCAGGACTAGATATTACACAGTACTCATAGGGTGTATGGGTGTCCTTCGATGTAATACCTTCTTCAATAGAGAAAATATGTATATTGTCCACGTTAAAGCAAAAATACTGCATTGAGAATTTCTGTAGAAAGCTAAAAGACTTACGGGCCCATTAAATGTTACACCTTAATCAGCGATCAGTCGAATCTACATTTAAAATGCTTCAAACAACGTTATTTAGTTTCGCGCCAATATCCACATCCTAACGAATTTTGATTTTCTCACCGTTTGTTGCGATACGCCCCTAAATGGTCTCTTTACGCTAGAATTGAGTTTAATTGCTATGTTTATTTCTAAATAAAACACGTAATATTTGATATTTCAAAATTCTACCCGGCTTAATATCTTCGTTATACCCTATTCTTGCATATTGTTGCAATTTCAATTACTTTCATTACTCATTACTAACGCTGGCCACGAGCGGTACCGCGCATCGGCGTAGAATTAGTTCGGACCGAGAGGAACGGTAGTATTACTTCGTCTGCGGAGCAGTACAGACATTTTCGCTGCCGGTCATTTGCGCAATTGTTTATCTGTCCTAGAAAAATTATGATTTCGTCAGCAAAACGACCGCGGTCGGACAAACTTCGAAAATTTATTGCAGAAATTCCAGACTTAATATATGAAGGTGCTAAAATGAAATGTGTAATCTGTAAAATCCCGTTAATGTGTTGGTCCAGACAACATTGTCTACGACACGTAAATAGTGAAAAGCATGTCTCAAAAAGAAATTGCGCACGAGACAATGAAAAATTTATATTTAATTTATGCGTTACGTTTATCGCATGTAATATACCGTTTAATTTACTAGACAAGGAACCATTTATCTGCTTTTGGAATAACTATTCGGAGTGCAAATTACCAAGTCAAACATCGTTACGAAGAATTGTGCCATCTGCGCGCGAACATATTGAACAAAAAATAAAATCGGAGTGGAAAGATCAAAAATTGTGGTTATGTGTCGACGAAACAACAGATCGGAAGAAACATTCTGTTCTTAATGTAATGGCACGCAAATTGGAACCCCATCAATCGGCACCTTCAATTCTATTAGTCTCCAAACGAATACAACAGTGTACTGCCGAAGTAATTTCAAAGTTAGTGTTAAATACATTGGACAAGTTTCAACTTTCAACAAACCAACTCTTGATGTTAGTGAGTGATGGTGCTGCAAACATGCTTTCTGTAGGCCGGTCTCTTAAAAAGCATTCTACTAATTTGTTACACATTACCTGTAAAATTCATGCTCTCAATCTTGTGGCGGATAGTATCAGAAAATGTTATCCTGAGGTAGACGCTTTAATAGCGCATACCAAAGCAGTATTTGTCAAATCACCGAAACGTATTCGCGAATTTCACAGACTGTGCCCCCGTATACCAGAGAAACCAGAACCTATTCTAACTCGTTGGGGAACATGCTTACAGGCCGCGTTTTATTATCATAAATATTTTGACAATATTAAGAATGTGGTTTTACAATTCGATACAAAGGAAGCTGTCGCTATCCAGAAAAGCCAGTCGAAATTTCAAGATAGTCAGGTTAAAATGGATTTAAAAATCATTCACGACAATTACTTCGGGCTAGCAGATGCAATAGAAAAATTACAAAATCCTGTGGTGCCGTTAGAAGAATCTCTACAAATAGTGCAACATGTTCACGCACAGCTATGCGCGATTGAAGACGCAAAAAATGTTTCTGTTCTAGAAAAATTTGAAACTGTTTTGGAGAAAAATTCTAATTTTGGCACATTAAGACACATTTGTGAAGGTGCGTCAACAGAATCGTTAAGTTATTTGAAAGATTATTTTACTTACGCAAATATTACGTCACTAGATGTAGAACGTTCGTACTCTGCATATAAACGCATTTTTTCCTCATGCCGTACTAGTTTTGTCGAAACAACAGTTGAAACATATCTAATGTTGCAGATATTTAACAGACATTATTCACTTTGTGATTTCACGGAGGACTCTTAAAATGGTAAGTGTTTGAGCACGTGTTATTTAATTTTTATTTAAAAGATGAGCGAAATTATTTGCGGCAGCAAACATCTCTATTAGCAGAATAATTCTAGTGGAACGCGAGGCCTGGTCGACTCTACGCTACTGCGCGGTACCGCTCGTGGCCAGCTTTACTCATTACTACATTCGTTAATTACAATGTCCCAGTCTGTAACCGAACGCATCACATACTCTTTTTAAGTCCTGGAATTTCTTCATTTCTCTTAGTTTTCAAACAATACTGAGTCTAATAATAATATTCATCTTGTTCTACAATATGGTCACATTTAAATTGAATTTTATCCGCAGCTAATCGCAAACTTTTGGAATTATTTCTATATCTCTAAAGTAGCATGTTTTCAGTGTTAGGTTTAGCAATACCTTTTTATTTACCTTTGATCGAGAATTTACTGAACTCCGTTAGTTTCATTAAATATTTGATGAAAGTATTCGCACCTTTAAACATCCAATATAGATAATTTTTATCACAATATATTCTTGGTTGATTAATATATATTCGATCCGTCGGAGAAATATGAAAATGCATGATTTCCTCGATATTTCCGATATATTAAATGTTTCAAAAAGTCTCGACCCTGTAAGGAATCAAACCTGATATCCCCGTTTGCCGGACAGACGCGCTAACCACTACATCACGAGGTCTATGCCTGGAACGAAATCACTTTTTAATGGTGGTGTAGCGGTTAGCACGCCTGTCCGACAAATAGGACATGACAGGTTCGATTCTTTACCGAGGTTGAGATTTTTTCAAGTGTTGGATTACATCGGAAATACCAAGAAAACCTTTAATATTCTTGGTTGACTTCTTATATTGCCAAATTAAATGTGGGCAAATTTAACATACATATTAACTGCAGATGCCCAATTTCACGATTACTGAATATATTTACTAAGCTCAATATTCAATGCAAAAGACATTTATTCATACAAATATTTATACACTCACAGACAAAAATATTGCATATTTTATTTTCGGTCTTTATTGTTTTTCTCTTTAAAACTTTTGTGATTTTCGTTGCTAAATCTTGTACACTTGAGTGCTTTGCGTTATTGATAATCAAATAAATTACATATGGGGAATTTATAGCAAATTCGTGGAGGAATTATTAAAACAACTTGTTTTTGGCCAAAAACGTTTAATTGAAAAAAGCAGCATTAATTACCCCGTAAACATAATAACAACGTAACATAATAACATTTTAATATTTAGTATTTCCTCCTCTTGCTCTAACGATATCCTGCATCCTCATAGGCATGCTGCGCAAAAGATTTTTGATGATTTCTTCAGGAACTCGATTCAATTCTTCCTGTGTAGCAATTTTTAGTTCTGCAATTGAGTTAGGAGCTGAATTTCGTGCTCGTATATATATTTTTAGAATGTTCCATAGATGCTCTATGGGATTTGCGTCATTACTATTTGCTGGCCACTCAAGCGCTGCAACCCCGACATCCTCAAGATACTGAATTACTGTCCTTGCGGCATGGGCTCGGGCATTATCATGCATTAGCATAAAATTATCGTAGCCAACAAAGCCGGTATAAGATAAAACATGTTCTTCAAGGAAGTTGTGTATGTACCAGTCAGCATTCATTCTTAAATTTACATCAATGAGTTCCGTGCGACTCCCCCAACTAATGCCGCCCCATAACATAACGGATCCGCCACCAAAGCTAAGATTTTGTGCAAGATTACATTCTGCAAAACGTTCTCCTGATCTTCTGTGTACACGACTAAGTCCATTAGGCTTCCATAATTGTATTCTTGTTTCGTCTGTAAAAAGAATCTTTCCCCATTGATGTCCATTCCAGTTAGCATAAGCTCTTGCAAATTCTAGGCGTCGAATTTTGTGACGTGGGAGAAGTTGAGGAACTCTGGCAGGACGTTTTGGATTTAAGCCGACCTCCTTAAGTCTCCTTATTACTGTTTTGACAGATACATTGACTTGTCTTGTATTCAATAATTCATTTCTAAGATGCGGTGCTGTAGGTGTACGATTTCGTAAAGATTGAAGTCTCAAATATTGGTCATCTTTTGGTGTTGTACATCTTTTACGTCCTTGACCACGCCGCCTTTTGTATTCTCCAGTCTTATTGTGTCGTCTTACTATACGAGAGACAGTCGATTGTTGGATATCTCCGTGCAATATCTTCTTGTGTACCCTTCATTAGTCAAACAAACAATTTTAACACAATTTATGACCCTTAAATGAAGCATCTTGCTAACCGAAACTACACACTTGTACACTAAAGCACTGGAAATGGCATTCTGACGATATCGAATGGAGATCAATCAGTATTTTGGTTTCCAAGGCACATTACGCCAATTTATAACGTTTTAACGTTACCTCTTATTCACTCATAAAAGGTTATACTAAAATATTCTTTTTTTCTGTAACAAATTGCATAATACGTAGAACACACCAGTATGAAAGATTTAGCAATAGAAATCAGAAGTTTTAAAGAAAAACATAATAAAGACCTAAAATAACATATGCAATATTTTTGTCCGTGAGTGTATAAAATGAAGTTTCGTTATAAATAACCATCATTTTTCGAATTCTAACATATTTTTACGTGGGCAGAAGTAACTTGTCAATATGTTCAACTGTTTCTCATATTTAAACCAAAGATTGATGAAAGCTTAAGAAAAAACTAGAAATATTATTCATTTTACTAATAGACCCTTCATCATTCCACATAAATTATCAGATTCTTCCCAACCGCGAATATTGAAATCGGTAATCAAGCCGTATTTCCCGTGTAACTGGATTATACTACGCCACACCGCATTGTTCAATAACGGGGGGGCAATAACGACCCTTAGCTTTTATTAGCACAATTACCAGAGGATATTTCGAACGCGCAGTATTGCACAATAAAAATTAATTTGTTAGAATCCATAAATGCATTTGTTTTCAATCTCGTTTTATATTAATGGAAAAAATATTACCTAAAAAATATTAAGAAATTTTATAATTAATTATGAGGAAATAGAGAAGTGGGGTCCTTGATTTGCTGAGGTAAATGGATTTTCTGCATATTATGCAAAGCTATAAACATAGGAAGTGTGCAATGATGAACGAATTTCCCTGTGTATAATGGCTATTTGATGAACCAAATACCACATAATTATCGTAAACCCAGTGTACAATATAACGATAATTCTGGTTTATTCAATACCGTAATGACGGTAATTGTGAAACAGGTAATAAACGATAAATTTGAAAGGCATTTAATTAGTTTGTGATAACTTTATGGAAATCATTAGGGCACTTAACTATTAACACCGTCGTATTAGGAATTGGAAAGGTAAAAATGGCGAGCCGAACGAGGCAGCAAGGTAGTGAGTCAATAACATGCAATAAGTAGTGTTCCGTATTAACAAAAACTATGTCTCGTGTTGTGATTGCAACAAACATCATCACGCTTCATGTATAATAAAAATACTCGGTGTTTTCATCAATAAAGTGGGAAAATTAGTAGTGTTGGGCATAATCGACATATTTCAATAATCAAATGAATCGAAATAAGAGAGACATATTCAGTGCTGCTTTGGAGATTAGCAATATAAACTAAGAGGCAAACTCAATGATAGCGGCAGTAGATAGTGCTCAGAACCATGCTGATGACGCCGAGTAGGCAGAAACATGTCCATGTGTTAGCGCTATTTTCTCTGCTACATTGTTTTTGCCGGGAATGATTCCACCAATACCATGAGCTATATTAGCATTTATTTTTTGGTTATTGTATTAGGCATTCTTTCCACGTGTACATTCTAAGTGTTTAATATAACTAAAAATCAGTTCGTTCAACTACAACCAATTAGAGATCCATTAGCTGGTTGATTTAAAACAATTTATCTGTGTGTATGTAATTTTCAACTTAAAAAATAACGTGATTCGCGCTTTTTAAGGCAATGTGTTTACCGCATCTGCTTCGGTATTCGACTGGTTATAGTTATTTCGGCTCATATTTCAAATAGACATGTATGTTAGGTGCAACGTTGAAAAGAAAACTGACGAACGTTATGTTTTAACCAATAAAGTTCGCAGTATGTGTAGTGGTCGTATTTCGGATTGTCGTTGGAACCATTCATAACAGCGATTCTTTCACATAACGACCGTCCTTAGTGGAAAACATCTACTTTTATTTCCCAAAAGATTTTGTCTGAACCAAGAAATATGTTTGCTTTTACTGCTGTCACAAAAGTGCACCCTTACTACGAATCAATAATATCACATCAAGCGTAACCCTTCCTTTTTTTAAAGCTGCATCCGTCAGATATTGTAAACACAGTAATAAATGATCGAAAAAAAAAATTAAAAAAAGTTGTAGTTTTTCCAATTAAAATGAACATACCGATGCTAGTAGTCATTTCCTTTCCATGTTTGCTTGTTTGTTTCTACTTTGTAAGGTTAGTGAAATTTAAATCCAGCTTCCTTTTTATACTAGACCGCACATTGAAAATATTAAAAATTATAAGTCGTTCATCTTGGCTTAATAAATGAAATCATTTGAAAATTTCCGTTTAACCTAGTATCAAAATCGGGTAAATAAATAATGATATCAAATGTAGTATTTTATTAGGAAAATAAGGGCATCTTTGTTCTTATACAGCACTTCCACTAGTCTTACAATTTCTCGTATACAAGTTTACACATAAGAGTAAATTACATTTGGCGTAAAAATTAAATTTCTAGGAAGATACTAGGAAGAAGGGGTAGGCGCCATAAATTCTCGGCCTGATATAGAAAAAATAAACTTACTAAAAATACTACAATGTAACAATTTCTATCTTTTAATATAATCTTCCTTAACTTCAATACATTTATTACAACAATCAATTAATAAGTCTATACCCTTGTAAAAATAATGTAAAGTATTTCCCACAAAATGTTGTTGCAGCTGCTTGCAACTCACTATCGTCCTTAAAACGACGTCCCCTAAGGTCTTACTTTAAATGAGAAAATAAATAAGAACCATTGTTTTATCTCCTGTGACAATGGACTCCAAAATCGGTTTCGGGTCGTCTCCACACATGCTTAAAAACGAGCGCGCACATTCCACCCGACGTTCACAAAGAGCAGGGCGAATACTTGTTTCACAAATGTTACACATCATGCTAATTCCTTCACTTTCAAACGGCGATCTGCTAGTACCATTTCTTCATTAATGGACATCTTTTGAGTTATCAGTTCAATTGGCCGACCGGGCCGCACATCATCTTGAAGAGGTTCTTGCCCTAAACGGAAGCATTTTGCCCATTTTTTTACAGTGAAATATGAAGGGATAAACCACCATAAACGCCGTCTGTAAATGTAATGACCGCGCGCTACTCAGTGTATTTTTAAAAATTATGTCTACATGTTCACAATGTACAAAAGGAAAGTCCAAATTTTGTTGTATAATACACATCGTATGAAACAAAATGTTTGTTTTTTTTTTTTAATATGGGGAAATACAAAAAAACAGATTTTGCAAATGTAACAAGATATTGAAGGAATCGTTCACAGAATCAACTGATAAGTGCGCTGCCATGAGTTGAGCAATACGTACAACAGCGAAAATGTTATCAGCACAAACGTCACATTGTACATATGTCACTATTTTTTTTATAATTACTTTACTTATACATACTTCGAACTAATTATAGTTCTATCCTCAAGGTAGGGATATACGGACCTCCAAATTCATTCAGTAATCGGTTCTGCATACATCCATATATGTATACCGAACTAAAATGTTTTCATCATATTTTACATGTTCCGTGGACCTGTTCTGGTTTCTGATTGAATCATTCTAGATATTCTGTTGCTGTAACCCTTTTCAAAAATCAAGCAGTATCCGTTACTGGATTTGGAAATGAGAACAGCATAGTGTCACGCTCCTTCACACTGCATTCTGCCACACAACATCTTCTAACTTTACTCATTGGTGCATCTTTGGCACATTCTCTCATACACAACTGTTAGAGAAATGTAATTTGTAATTGTTAGGATAGGCGGGAAGAATGGAACCACGCAAATGTTTTTTTAAATGGACATTTTGATGAAACTTTGCAATTAAGTGTGACGTATAATGCATCTGATTTCGAATTTTTTGTTACTGCACTCCCGGTTTACCGGAAGTAACCTCAACATTTTTATTTAAATAGGACACCCTGTATATTTTTACATGAAAGATAAACCACCTCACATTTACTGAAGAATTAATTTTATTTATTGTAAATTAATAACAAAATGAGAATCATTCAAATATTCAAACAGATCGCCGTTTACCTCCTGACAATATGCAAGCCTGTTAAGAAATTCCTCAATTACCTTTCCCAAGGCTTCTCTACGGATTAATTTACATCCAACGACTATTTATTGTCTCAACTACTGCAAAGTTGTTGGTCGTCTAACGTAAATACGTGATTTGAGATGACCCCAAAATAAAAAAGTAGCATCCACAAAATTCTTAACTCGTCTATCATAGTGGGGAGGCGCTCCATCCCGTTGAAACTAAAAATGTTGTGATAACTGTCCATAGTGTACAGGAACTGTCCATAGTACAGGAATAATTTGGTTATTCAATAAATACAAATATTTTTCCCCATTCAAGTTTCTGTTTATAAAAAATGGGCTTATGAGCCTGTTTTCTACATTTCCCATCTAAACATTCAACTTTTGTGGATGTTGAGTATGGGCTTCATGAATTCAGTGAGAACTCTCATTTGACCAATACCTTGAATTATGTCGATTTACTGTTCCATTTAAACAAAAAGTTGCCTCGTCAGAAAATACCACATTAGTTGCAAAATGTTCCCCCATCATTCTTTTACAAAACTCTAACTGTCGGTCAAAATCATCATCTGTCAATTTTTGAATCAAGTGTACTCTATACGGATGGTCTTTTCTCTTTTCAATATTTTCCTTACAGAACGACGACTTACACCTTGGTTTCGTCCTAAAGTTTTGGTTGTAGTTTGAGGTGATTCTTCTAATTTAACGGCAATGATTTCTTTAATACCTTCCTTAGTTGCGGTCTAGGGTCTTCCAGTTTTTTGGAAATTTTTAACCGTCCCAGTCAAACTAAAACGTTTTAATGTTTTAGTAACAGCTGAACGTGTTATAGGATTTATTTCGGGATGCAAATCAATAAAAAGATGACATACTTCTTCGAGTTCTAACACGTTCCCAAAACCGATCACTATTAAAATTTCAATACGCTCCTTTTCATTTAAATGCACCATTTTCAGCCGTACAATTAGTAATTAGATAGACGTGAATTAAATAAACTTGACAGTTCTTCAACTATTACCTGCTGGTACACGTTTATTTTTAGTAATAAATAAAAATTCAAGTTGCTTATGCTTATCTCCATAGTTTATACTCCAATGTGTAAAAACTAAACAGTAAATGTGAAGCACTTTATCTTTTCATATTTTACTGATAATGGTACTACAATCAGTATGGACGAATTCGGAAAAACAAGAACTATTATAATATGCAAAAATATACAGGTGTCCCATTTCAATAAAAAACGCTGATAGTACTTCCGATTAAACCGGAAGTACACTGTCAACAAATTCGAAATCAGGTGCATTATGCGTCGTTACACCCACCTGGGAAGTTTCACCAATATCAATTTAATTTTTTTTTTAAAGTGAACGAATCTTCCACAATCCGCGTGGTGTAGTGGATATCACGCCTACCCGGCAAGCAGGAGATGTGAGGTTCGATTCCTCGCCGTGACGTTTTTTTTTCTGTAATTAGTTACGTCGAAAAATTCCAAGAAAGAATTATAGATTTCATAATTACCGACGGAAGCCAAATATATTAATGTACAAAATAAATTCTGTTTTAACATTGTCATAATTTTTATACTTTCTAAGGTCATAGAGTTAAGCTTTAGAACGCGAACTTGGACGAAACATTGTAGTCTGTAATATTAAAATTTAAGTTAATTGAAATAATATAAAATATTTACTATTATAAAAAGTGTATCGTAATTGGCCGTGATTTTTGACAAATGCTATCGTGAACAAAGGAGCGAAGGGGCACTACCAGAATCTTTCTATTTAGTTGAAATCGCTGATGAGTGAAGATGTATTTGACTATGTGTTTTATTTTCCAAGTAAATCCACATGTGTTAATTCAAGTTCTGGGTATTCAAAAGTACGCCAGGTTCGAATGCGTGACACGTTACCATAGAGAGTTCGCGTAACATCGAAGTTTGTGGTTAGTTTTTCTTCTATGGATTTAATTTTCACAAAACGCTATTATTTGCGCATATTTTTATTTAAACTGCCGAAGGAGTATCTAGGAGACACTCCCGGATATAACGACCGTTAAACATCATTTCATTCGTTTAAAAAAACAGTTTCTCTAATATTTATAACATTACAATATGTAAGAAGAGTAATAGTACTAAATACAGCTAAAATAGCGCCGCCAATTTCTTGACGGGCACTGAATGCACCACGTAATCAGCTATAACCAATGAACTCGGCGAAAATTCTCCCATTTAACATTTCGAATAAATAGCAACGAATTGATAATATTAGTCTACTACTTATCTTTTTCTTCAATGTACCCCAGCACTGGGTCTGTTTCGGTTTGGAATACTGTAGGGTATTATGTCTTCATAATTCCCCAGAGATAGGCAGATTACCTTTAAGCCCTTCTATCTGCTGGTTTACAGTTGCTGCACTACTGCGGGGGTTGGTTTTCCCAGCTTATATCTGGGTTTTCACCTGTTCCACACGTCTTCATTACTGTTCGATATCTTAAAGTGGAACTCTATTCGCAATCCTGGTCATACAATAATGCGGTAGAGAGCGATTCTGTGACTCCTGCACTAACCTGGCTAATAGTGGATTGTCCGATATACTGGCCCGTTGCCATCTTTGCTATCTCTCGTAGCCACATCGCCAAATTTGGGACATCTAGGTCCGTTCCTAGTTGATCGTTGAGGACGAACTATGGGGCACCGTGTATTTATCGCAATGTCTTATTCTGTAGAGTCTCTAATCTTTTCATGTGGAGGATGAGCCGTATACCATGAAAGTGTGCCACATATGATAATTGGGTTTAGACATATCTTGTACAGAGGAAATTTGTTTTTATGCTTAGCGTGCTATTCCTGCATAAGCAACATCGCATTCCTTGTTGTAGTGGACTTCTCCCTAATCCGCGGTTTCCATGTGAGGCTTCTATCCAATATAATCCCATATAGTGTATTGAATTAGGATTAGTGAGTTAATTATTACACCTACTAATACCTACTACACTGAACGAAAAAAATACGTAAATACAATAAAAAAGTACGTTAACGTAACCTTTTTTATCAAAATAAAAAAAATAGTATACATTAAACAAAAATTTTAGATATGTAGATACAACAAACTAGCTTTTATAAGTTCTGAAAGACAATTCTATATGCAGTAAGTACATTCATACATTTTAAAATATATAAGAAGTTGTACAACTTAATTAACGAAATAAGACAAAAAGGGGGAACTAAGAATGTCGCCTAAAGCAAGCAATAATTCAAAATTAACAAGATATCCTTGTTCGTTATGGGTGACTATCTTGTCTGCGACACCGAAATGCAGTGCGATATCGCCTATATAACAGATACACCCTCGATACAAATCTCTCAGGTCACATAACTTCCGTTGCGAGAAGAATACACACGTACCACTACTCCGAAGGACAGGATGAGATTGCCGGTCTTATTACCGGTTGACCATTGCCTATCGTCGGCAACTCACAACTCAAGGGAATAATATCCACAATTAGCCACCCTACGTTCGCAAACGCGTACGAAAACAATTGCTGCAGGCATGTGGAGGTTATGTTCGGAGGAAAATTCGTTAATTTAGAACCGCTGTTCGCTGGTGTTTCAACCATAAACAGTTTTACAAAGGTCACATTATTTTTTCCGTGTTTGTTTTTGTAAGGCTGGGAAGGTGTTTGGTTTTAATTATATATATTTAAATGTGCATTTCATTGATACTTTCCGTAACAAAAGACTTAAGTTTAAGATTTAGTACGCTTATATCTCTTTGTAGACGGTTCAAAAACCAATAGAGGGACTGCAGCAGGAGTATTTTCTGGGGAGCTCCATTTAAAAGAATCATGGCCGCTAGGGATGGAGATCACCGCGTTTCAGGTACAAATCTTGGGGCTAACCCTAGGAGCGTACTGGTTAACTAACCTTAAGATTACTAAGCAGAAAAATCAACCTGTTTACCGTATAGCAAGCAAGTAGTATCAGCGTTGAACCGAACATCGAATCTGCTACTAGGCTGCCACAGAGCTCTATCCTTAGTCTCTTAAACAAACAATATCAATGTAATATGGCTGAAGGGCCACAATACACACACTAGGTGACAAGCGGCTACATCTTGCGAACATTATGGCTATTCCTCTGGTCAACGTCCTAACCTATACCAAAACAGTGGGTTGGTTGACGGTCTGGAGAGCTCCCTGGCATACAGAGGATGCATAATAGACTTATTGTGGCCTAAATGCTAAGAGATCTATTTCATTCGCTCATTGTCCATAACCACCAAAAGTCCTATTTTATTGTTGTGCTAATATCTAGTTTCAATGATAGTGTTGATACTTGATATTGTTGTATTGGGCGAAGCGTCAGGTTACAGAATACACCTTGCCCTTCTAGGCATCGATTACTGTGATCATTAACCAACCCTACTAGAATCTTTTCGAATCCAGGTGTTCCAATCTCCGGTAGAAATTTTTAACGTACCAAACATCATACTGATCCGGAGCCTATAGTTTTACTTCCTTATCTGAGAAGAAGGCATACATACAATACGGAACTTTTATCCATAATTAAAAACCAACCGTCCCAGCCGGATTTGAACCCGCATCGTTCGGATCGAAAGGCAAGTGGACTAACCATTCGACAACCGAGACGGTCATGCTTGATATTTTTAATCGACTAAAAGAAACATTAAATAAATTAACAAAGCATGATTAACGTTGACGCAAATGTTGGGCCGAACGTGTAAAGGCACAATGCAAAACTTATTCGTTTTTCAATGTCGTGATAATAAGAAAATACATAAAACATTAAGAATATTGATATATGATAAACTGATATAAACTTTGTACTTCCATCACAAAGATTGAAAAACAAATCTGTTATTTCAGACGTGCTCAGGTGAAACGCCCGCGTTTTTGGTTAGCCTTTTTGTGACGTCACCCGGCCGAAATAATCAACCACTTCCTTATTTGACGTTGGTAGAAGTGCATTTGTATTATCTATTTTTAACATTAAAAACTAATTTAACGTGAAACCGTTTTATATCTTTGACATAACAATAATTTGACATTCACATAACAGTTCAACGTAGTACAAAAGAATATATTCATTTTACAAAACCCAAATTAGTTAAATATGTGCTATTATATACATACTGTATTACTATAGTTGTGGTAATTAAATGGAATAGTAATACGGAAAGCGCTATTATTTAGGAAGAGCTAAATAATTTCATTTTATACCGAAATGATATTTATAAAAGGACCATTCCTATCAGAAATAAAATTAAGTATGTAATACGCTCTGGTATTTGCGGCGAAAGTAAGCGGCCTGATGGGGGCCTGTCGGCAACCGGATTGCGTCATACCAGTCGCAAGTGCGTTTTAAATCACGTGAATTTTAAAGATTTTCAAAAGCCTTTTTCTCTTAAAATAATGAAATTCTGATAACTACGCTTAGAAAATCATGTTTATTCCTAAATAGTCATTACATGCAACTTCTAAAGCAAACAAAATTTCATGTAACTTCCCTATTGTAAATTCAATAGGGAAGTTTGCTTTGCTCACGTAGCTTTGACAAGCAAATGACATTTTACACAGACATGCCAAATGCTTGTCAAGAGTCAATCTAGCGTAGTAAGTACCCTATAATACAATATCATCAAATAATAAAATAGTATGTTCTCCCTTCGTACTTATTTTAACTAGACTTAATGATAAATTAGTAGAGATTTGATGGTAGTTGCCACAAGCCGTATATCAAAATGTGAAGGAAAACATCAAAGTTGAGCAACTTCACGTTTGCGTTTCCGTTAATTATGACTGAATGTATAGAATGGTATAGAAATTGAACTATTTAGGGCCAGAATACTCGGGCAGCCAATGAGCTGCCGCAGTTGGCAGCTTCAAGCTGTCGCAGTTCGACGGACCATCGTTTCCAATGCAACCGCAAACACGGACTGCAACGAGCTGCTGATTTGAGCAGCATCTGTCAACTTGCTGCTCAACGCCGCTGTGCAGTTGACAACTGTGCATCGCACACGAACTGCTTTAAACTGTCGAGAAAAAAAAACACGCATGCGTCTCCTGTCACCACCAATAGGGAACTTGACAAAAATTTTAAATTGGAAAAAGTTACTACAAATTATAAGTATATATTCTATGAAAACATGTATCATTAAAGAAATTATCCTTTTTTGTCCCAAACAGCCACTATAAAGGATTGAAGATGCAGTAAAATTCATATTATTCCAAGCGGCCTTAAACGCGCTGCTATTGGTCGTGACGTCAAATAGTATGATCTGTCTATGCGACAAGCTTAACTTGTGGTTAACCTACCTGTTTATGTTAACTTATCTGAACTTATCATACCTACTATGATTGAAGAAGGATATTGGAAAGGTCAATCCGACAATCTGCCCTTTGTTGATATGTTTATGGTAGCAAATTTTATTAAAAATAGTGAAAGTTTCTATCTTGGGGAAGCTGGTGGTGTTAAAGCAAATAAGTATAAAAGTTGTAAAAATCTTTTTTAAATTAAACGTCAGTTTGAATCTCATATAGTTTTCCATATATTCTTCTAACTAAAGCAAAATAAAAAACTATTATTGTGTGAAATATTTAAATTATAGCATGTAGTATTCAATACTTACATTAAAACGATCCTCGCAGATATGAAGAGCATTGGACTCTGGTGAAATATCATGTACATAGCTCTTCACAGGCTTTAAGCCATTTTGTTTGACGACTGCCATCAAATGGCAATCTAATAAATATTTTATTAGGCGTTTTTATCATCGTACTTTTGCAAAGTGGCACCAGGCAGTACTTAAAGTATTTTTGATTATTTTTTTTCCATAATAAACGCTTAAAATTTACAATAGGTTTGTTCGTTTGTCAGTTAGTGCTAAACGGAGTAGCTCGAATTTCTAAATTGCGCGTTCGTTTGTAAAAAAAACTGGCAATCCGATGTTGGTTTGTATATGTTTGGTAACTTCCGACAGTTTTGAACTGCACAAACTTACACCTCCTCGGTAGGTGGAGTAAGTTTATGCAGTTCAGTGCAGCTGTCTACATTGTTTGCCTAACCCAACTTTACTTCATATTAATACAAAATGACATCCGTTGTAATAATTTAAAGTGAAATACAACAATTAATAAATAATAAGGATTTTTTAATGGTATCGTGATTGTCAATTGTCACCGTTCTCAATCTTTTAGGTTATGTATACTATACAAATACCAATTTGTACTGTTCGTTTGTACCCATTTGGAGTAGTTCTGAGCAATCAAAACGATCACGTGATCATAATCCTATCACACTCTAGAACTAACGCGAGCAAGACAAACGAACAAACCTAATATATCACAAAACAACTGTCAATAACAACCGTACGTCGGACAGTTGTCAGGAAAAGTCATACTATATGACGTCAGTCGGCTTTGCGCGCTTTGGAGGTCATTTGAAATGCTTTCGGAACGCGCGAAACTTTCAACATTTTTTATTAAGTTATTATTGGTTTTTAAGGGATAATACTTGGGGAATAATCGTTTTAGACGTAACAATATAATATTATTGATACAAAAAAAAATTGTAAAGTTCCTTATTGTATAGTATCTATAACCCCACTTTTTACAGTAGTGCACATACCGTACGAACGAGCGTATTATGATTGTTACATATGTAATGTATAGATTTTAAGTTCCCGCGTCTCAGACCGGCCAACCTACAATAAAGAAATTGTTGTTAGATTAAATAAAATGAACACTTCTGTTACGTGCAATGCTTTATTGTCACCACTTTTCTATTGACACTGGATAAAACCTTACATAAACTACCACCACCTGGCACGTGGGGTCCAATCCTCTACTACCCAAAACACTACTCCTTAAAAGCTACCAACCTCATACCAATATTGCCAACTTAAATATATAAAATTATTTTCCATTTTTAACACCCCCACTAAAACAATTTTATTATACTAATCCCATTAAACTTGTACAAAGTGAATGTTGAATTTTTACTAAACTTTTAGTTAGACAATCTGCTACCATATCTTTTGTGTTTACATATTCTAAATCTATATTACCATTATCTATAACATCTCTAACAAAATGGAATTTAATGTCAATGTGTTTGGTTCTTGGTCTGTAACTATGCGTGGATGCCAAACAAAGCGCACCTTGATTATCACAGCGAATTGTCATTGGTTCGTTCACCTTTTGGAGTTCATGTTGAAGATTCTTCAACCACATTGCTTCTTGAATCGCTGCTGACAACGACATGTACTCCGCTTCAGTACTCGAAAGTGCTACTGTTGTTTGTTTCTTAGTACACCAAGAAATTGCACTTCCTTGAAGCATAAAAACGTATCCTGTGACTGATCTCCTATCATCGGTGTCTCCGGCCCAGTCTGCATCACAGTATCCGATTATTTTTGAATTACCTCTTTTGTTGAATTCAAGTTTCTTTTCTGTTGTTCCTTTGAGATAGCGCATAACTCGTTTCACTGCAATCCAATGCGGTTTTCCAAAATCTTTGTTAAATCTTGATAAAGTACTGACTGCGTAAGAGATATCAGGTCTACTTATCTGTGCGGCAAATAACAGACTGCCTATAGCTTCTTGATAGGGAATTTTCTCTACTTCTAATCTTTCAGCAGTACTTTTAGGGCTCATTTCTTTCGTCAATCTTTGGTTGGGATCCAATGGCGTACTCACAGGGTGACTGTCTTCCATGTTAAACTTCTTCAGCACCTCTTGAATATACAATTCCTGGTCCAACCATAATTTGCCTGCGTTTCTGTCTCTTGTAATTCGCATGCCCAGGCAATGACGTGTTTCTCCAATATCTTTCATTTTAAATTGTCTTGACAAGCTCATTTTCAATTCTTCTCTTTGTCTGACATTGTTGGAGAATATCAGCAGGTCATCTACATACACAGCAACTATCAGTATGTCTTTTCCTTTGATCTGATAATTATACATGGATCGACTACGCTTCGCTCTAAACCAAATTCTTTCAGAGCGCCATTTAATTTCAGGTTCCAAATTCTACTTGCCTGTTTTAAGCCATAAATCGACTTTTTCAAGTGACATACCTTTTGCCCCGTTCTGAAATGTTCAGGTTGAATCATGTATATATTTCCATCTAATTCTCCTTGCAGAAAGGCACTAACTGCGTCCATTTGATGAATATCAAGATCATATTTTACTGCTAAGGAAAATAGATATCGAATTGAGTTGTACCTTATTACAGGAGCATATGTCTCTTCATAATCTATGCCCTTTTTCTGCGCACATCCTTTGATAACAAGCCTTGCCTTGTATCTGCAAATTTTACCATGTGCATCACGTTTTGTTTGAACACCCATTTATTGTCTAATGCCTTCTTTCCTTGGGGCAAATCACAAAGATCCCATGTGTCATTTTCAACTAGTGATTTGAGTTCTTCATCCATGGCATTTAACCATTGCTGCCTGTTACTGCTAGTTAGGGCCTCTTCAACTGTAATTGGGTCGTTAAATTCAATACTTTGTGCCATGTAAGTTACATAGTCATCAAATTGCTTGGGTTTTGGCTCTCTCGTAGTTTTCCTTCTTACTTGATTTTCTTCGATAGATTGATTCGGTCTATAACTATCATCAGAATCTCTTCCGTCTTCCTCTTGCGTTTCGGAATCTACTTCTTCTTCATCTTGGCTGCTATTATTGATTGTGTTGACCCCCACTGAAGTGTGATCATCTTCAGGAATATTCTCAGCTACAGGTTTATCTTTTGTCCCTTCATCGACTTGTTGGTCGTCTAGGAACAAGAACAGCTCGTTATTATTGTCTGATGAAGTACTTACCAGTCCTTGTAAGTCCTCCATAAACTTCACATCTCTGCTCTTCCAAACAGAGTCTGCTTTGGGGTCATACAGCCTGTAAGCTTTAGATTGCTCACAATATCCAACCATAACACATTCCGTCGATTTTGGATCCAATTTCTTCCGCTTTTCTTTCGGGACGTACATCATTGCTTTGCAACCAAATATTCTTAAGTGCTTCAGCTCCGGTTTATGACCAGTCCATGCCTCCTCAGGTGTGGATACCAAACCGCTGACTGGTGAGCGATTTATTAAATATCCTGCAGTTACCACTGCTTCGGCCCAAAAACTTCTGTCCAAATTAGAATCACACAGCATGGATCTTGCTTTCTCCATTATTGTTCTGTTCATCCGTTCAGCAGCCCGTTTTGTTGCGGTGTATACGGTACACTGGTCTGGTGTATAATACCCTCACTCCTCAAGAATTTATTCATGTCTTCACTACAAAATTCAGTTCCATTATCCGTCCGCCAAATTTTTATTTTCTTATTTGTTTGGTTTTCCACCAAAGCTTTGAACTCTCTAAATTTAGTTTTGACTTCATCTTTTGTCTTTAATAAGTAAATAAAAACTTTCCTGCTATAATCATCCGTAAACGTCAAAAAATAACGTTTTCCGCCTTTAGATGGAATTTCTATAGGACCACAAACATCGGAATGAACTAATTCTAATACTTGGCGTGCACGCTTCTGACTGCTTTTGAAAGGGTCTCTGGAATGTTTCCCTTTAATACATTCTGCACACAAGTCTTTTTGACTTTCACTAAAGTTAACACCAATTGCCAGATCATTTCTCAATCTTACTAGATTCTGCATACTCAAATGTCCCATTCGTCGATGCCATAAATTAAAGTTGTTTTCTGTTACTGTCATACTAATTTCTTTGGGTACATTTAATTTGTATAAATCTCCCACAAGTGTGGCAGTAGCAAGTAATTCTTTATTTTCATTCAGAATTTTGCAACCTGCCTCATTAAAAAGTACAGAATTCCCTTTTTCGGTAATTTTACTGACGGACAGTAAATTTGTGCATAAATCTGGTACATAGATTACATCTTTCACCTGAATTTTATTTACTCCTTCGTAACCCATCACATTGAGAGACAAATTTCCAATACCTTTGACAGCTTTTTCTGTGCCATCTGCTACATTGATATTTGATTCAATTTTAGAAATATTTTCAAGAAATCTTTGATCGCAAGTCATATGGGCTGAAGCCCCTGAATCAACGTACCAATCGTGTTTTCTTATTGCATTATTATCGATACTGACACTAAAAGTACTTAAAAACGTGCCATGGTTTGTTGATTCGTTTGCGTTACTTCCCGTTTTATTTCTCCTACAATTCTTGGCAATATGCCCATGCAATCCACAATTGTAACAGCGAGGACCTTTCTTTTTGAGGTTAGGTTTGTTTTACTTAAAAGAACTGACTCTTTGTTCGGGCCTGTTTTGACCTCTTGCAATAATTTAGTTTTAATTACAGTACCTGTTATCTTCGAGCCAGAGTTTTCGAGTGCCATTATCATCGGACCATATTCCTCCGGAAGTCCTGCTAACAATATAGCACCTACCCACTCTTCGGACACCTGTAGGCCGCATTCGCCAAGTTTATGTGCTGTCGTAATTATTTTATTAACATACGTCTCTACTGTATCACATTCTTCCAATTTGGTGCCTAATAAGGTTCGCAATAAAGCTATTCTTCGTGTCAACCCTGTATCACTGAACACTTCTTTAAGCTTTGCCCAAATATCTTTGGCAGTAACTGCTTCGAGGATGTGATGGTGATTTGTCTTATCCACTAATAAAATTAATTTTGACCTTGCCTGTATTAGTTTCGTTGCGTCTGTCTCTTCAGCTTCTACACATTCCCACAACCCCTCATGTTGTAGGTAAGCTTTCACTTCAAATGACCAGGACGCGTAATTTTCTACACCTTTGAGTTTATCAATAGCTGCTAACAACGCCATTTTATATAGAAAATTGTTTATATATTCACCACTAACACAAATGCAAACATTCGTTCATGTATCTGGGCCCATAACCTGTTGTTAGATTAAATAAAATGAACACTTCTGTTACGTGCAATGCTTTATTGTCACCACTTTTCTATTGACACTGGATAAAACCTTACATAAACTACCACCACCTGGCACGTGGGGTCCAATTTCTCTACTAACCAAAACACTACTCCTTAAAAGCTACCAACCTCATACAAATATTGCCAACTTAAATATATAAAATTATTTTCCATTTTTAACAGAAATATACTACATAGAGACAACGACAATGTAATGGACGATTATTAAACGTTTACAAAAGTTAAATCCGTGTTCACATTTTACACGCATATTACATGGTGGCAGCGAATAGAAATAGTACTTATTAGTTGTTACGACGGATATAGAAGCAATAATGGAATTAAATTTCAATTTACCAGGCCCCATGGTATTCGAAAATAATGTACCAGCAAATTGGGAAAAATTTATGCTTTATTTAGAAGCAAGCGAGAAAATCGGCAAGCCAGATAAACAAAAGGTAGCATTACTATTGCATTGCATGGGAGATCAAGGAATTGACATATACAATACGTTTACTTACACTGAAGAAGAAAGCAAAGAAAACTCAGAAAATGTTCTCGCTAAGTTTGATATATATTGTAAACCGAGAAAGAACATAGTATATGATCGATTCAGATTTTTCTCTCGATCACAAATGAACTCTGAATCAGTTGATAAATATGTAACTGAACTTAAAATCTATACATTACATATGTAACATGCTCTTTTTTTTTTAATTTAATTTAATTCGTTAAGTCATAATCGGACAGATATTTAGGTCGTGTGATATGTCTCTCACATTACAATGATCACCCGATTTTACACGAACTCAGCGCATCTAAACGTGTGCTGTGTTGAATGCCACTGTGGAATGTCATTTGCTTGACAAAATTGCATAAACGCAAACTCATTTGTTATGCACCTTATTCACGTTATAAATGGCGTATTCGTTCACGTACTATCACTTGCATAAAAATCTGGGACAACTCTTATGAGCTCATTTTGACGTTTTTTCAATCTTGTGACAATGACTTGTCCATTTACAATTGACACTGACAGACAATTTTACATATTTTTTCATAGTTTACAAAAGACAGGTTTAAAATAAGTAATGTCGCTTGTACCAGATTTTTATGCAAGTGATGGTACATGTGCAAGCCACGACTTCGCTCTTGCATTTCCGAAAACACCTTGTTCACATTATAAACGGCATATTCATTCACGTACACGTGTAAGACACGATTTTGCTCTCGCATTTCCGTAAAATGGCGATTATGCTGGCTGATCAGTAGACTCGCTCCTACGGTATATGTTAATAATTATATGCATGAATTTATTTTTCCAGTTATTTATGTTGATTACGAGTAACTAAAATAAAAACCAAAATTACCTTTTTCGGCGTTATATACAAAGTGGAGTTTTTTTTTGTTGTGCTTAACCTTATAAAAATTTTTCGATTTATTACAATTACATTTATATATTTATCCATAAAGAGCTATTAGTAATGATCTTGCTTATTTTATCCTATTTTTTTGCATATTTAGGTATCCAATTCAATATTGACACACAAACCTTCTAATATAAACATACATACACCATATGAATTATATTGTATGTAAATTTTTCATACTCCATACTCAACAACTTTATTTAGCGCGAAAGGATATTCTCAATATTTCTACGTATGTATATATTTTTGTACGTAACCATATACATAACATTGCTTTTCTGGCTTATTGGTTAACACGATTAAATGACCTTAAGATTTTTTCAAAATATTTTGACAGCTGTCAGTGGCAAGCGGAAATTGACGGAAATGCTGCTCAGACTTAGCAGCTTGAAGCTGCCGCAACGAGCAGCTCGCCGACAGCAAATTGCTGCCGACAGCGGCAGCATGAAATTGCTCGTGTATTCGGGCCTTAAAGTATCCATTTTGAGATTCACTTTCCCGTCAATTGTGAAACGGCTTTAGGTCAGGTGAATTTGACAATGTTTGCAAATGTTTCTGCTACTGAAATTTGATCCGATACATCTGATGTAAATGTTTGTCGAATAAAATCTTGTTGCTGGTGATAGTATTGTCTTGTTCCACAAATAAACTACATTATACGGTACCCAACCCGCACTTCGAAACTTGGGTAGTTTGTAGACCTTACAGAACTATGTCAAATACACTAAACAGTTGGCAAACACTAAATATAAAAGTTCCTTAGAAAGATAACCAGACAATCCATGACCTGTTACTGATTCAAGCTTTCTCCTTCACAGTGTAAGGTTACCTACTTTGTTGTAAATATGTAAATAGTACAGTGAGATCAAAAATGTCTGATTGTGTTGGCGTACCTGAAAAATTGGTAGTAACACGAAACAAATTCACAGTTATTATGAAAATTTCAGTAGCGTCGAAGACGGAAAGTTGTGCTTATAATGGGTAATTCTTGAGGTTTAAATCTCATTGATAAATTTGTTAATACTTTTTCTAATTAATTAATGAAATGAAACCCCGGACACATGTTTAGTATTATTAAGATGTGGAAAATGAAATTCTATATGCAATAAAAAAACAAAAGTTCTACACATCATATTTCAATAAATAAGGCAAATATTTACCCATGTATTAGAATAAAAAGAATGTTTATAACAAATGATACATATGTAAGTTTCACACATTTGAATTCCATAGATTAATTTATGAATATAAAACTCATTTGTTACATTAATTATTTCAGTACCCGCAATATAAAATTTCTTATAAAAACTGTTCAAAATGTTCACCTTCTTGAACTCTTCGTTTCATGTTTTCGAAAACATTTTATAATGTCTCAACATTAATATTTTGAATTTCGTTTTCAATAGCTGCCTGTAGTTTCAAATTGAATCGATACATAGATTCTATTCTCAAGCTCAAATATAAAATTAAGGATAGATCGGGGCTTGCTATCCTAAATTATCTCTGGGAAAGTGTGTTCCAAAAATTAAGTATCCTGTATGTATCTCTCTGGAAACCGTGCATTCATCATCTTTAGTTCCTTTGGATAAAATTGTCTAATTAATAATAGTTGGAAGCCGATAACTCGTCTACGTGACATTGCTACCCATACACCAATTTTAATTGGGTGTAAACCTGTTTCGACCAACATGTGCGGATTTACAGTGGACCAAGTACGATAGTTCTGGGAATTTACATAGCCAGATAAATGGAACCAAGCCTCATAAGTAAAAAATGTATTGTCCAATACATCACTGTCATTCATTACGTCAAGAAACCACTAACAGTATTGTACTCGGGCATTAAAATCTTGGGCAAACAGTTGCTGAACCACAGTCATTTTATACGGATGCATGTGTAGTTGTTTACGAACTACATTGTGACAACTTCCGTATGATAGCCCTAGAACAGAAATGTTTATTACATATATTATATTAAAAAGACAAGACAAGAAGAAATTACCAGTTTGCTGTGAAAGTTTACGAAAAGATTTATTTGGGCTTTGTTGCATTCGTTGACTGATACTTCGTGAACCTCTTCCGTTACAATTGTAGGTCTACCAGGGGACTTCCGTTGGCATACACTTCCAGACTCCATAAAGCGTTCAACAGTACCTTGTTGATGTTGAGCAAAAGTGTCAAACGGTACAACATCCTCCGGATACGTTGTGATGCACTACTCATAGCAAAATTCCGTCGAGTATATCCAAGAACCCTCTTCATTTTGCATCCCACTACGAAAATACGCCATTACGATGAATGTGTCTTGTTCCACAGAAAACACCATTATCGAACCGTTATCGTCCTTTAGTACTGATAAGTACTGTTATTTAAAAATATAAAGGGAAATATACTAAAACAAAGTGAGAATAACAGATAACCACACACGATAAATCTCACTCAAAACATCCGCACGTCAATGAGAATTACAACTATCAATGTTGACAGTAGAATATGTTATAAACTTAACAAGCCAAAAATATCTGCTTCCGGATTACCAACTTAATCACCCTTTTTTGATCACACTGTACCTAAAACGATCTGCATACCTGCACAAATGCATTTAAATGTTTTAAATTAGAAAGTACGACTCAATAACTCATAATCTACTTAGAAAGAAGAAAGTAAATTGCGTTATCGAAGAAGTAATATGTGATTAAATATTCAGATTAACTATGGAACAACAATTCTTTTTTCACAACTTACACAAATTTTCTAGGCGAAATGAGGTGTTTCTTAGTTAACTAAAACTGTAAAAACAAATAGATTAGATTGGAACTGTACGTTTGTATTTATATACGAGTTTACATTGCGCCAATTTTAAGTACACCCACTACGTCTGCTTATAACATTTAAATAATACCGACACTAATAATTTGGAACGAAGTGGTTTGACATGCGGTAATGAGTTATGTTGATATCAGGATGCATGCTAGTCGACGTTTGAATGTTCTTTCTAATCTTACTGGTACAGCTTTTTTTTTGAACCTTGATCCGTTCTCTGGATACAGTATGGTACAGCATTGCTGAGATCACTACAGCAGCCAATATAAATCGTATGTACGAAGGCAGCTCGTCTATGAACCAGCACAGCGGTAATGTTGAGAAATATTTTACACCCATTTCCACCAGGTCAGTTATATATCCGTGCACTATTTTAAACCCACACAACATAATTTATAACTTGGACATTTTTGTCGAAAACTTCAAACTTGACAAATTTGGAGACGTCATCTAACGTAATTATAAATCTGTTGCATGGCGACATAAGAACCATTGGCGTCAATAAATGGACAGATGTGCCAAAAGTCCAGCTTCCAAATAATGCAACAAGGTTGCTTGAACACGCTCATTTTGCCAAATATACTCTTAAAATGAGAAAAACAAACAAAAGTGTTCAGAATAGCTAGTGTCAGATAAGCACGGAAAAAAAGCAGTTCAGTAAATCCCGCTTAATGCGATTACGGTTAATGTTATAACTAGCTAACTGTTATGGTTCTAGTTCAATAATATAGACCCACAAATACACTAAATATATGTGTATGTTTGTAGTGCAAGTGTCTTGTAAATCCCTATTATTCACTTGATACTTACGTAATCTAAGGTTAAAATAATTCCATTCCTTTTTTGCTGAGAAAGCATAAAAGAACATAGTTACTGAAGTCTTAGTGGAAATTTTGGAACACTCAGTTATGTAAAAAAGATAAAAGGAATACTTTTTGAATTGTTGCGTGCGTATTCTAAATTCTGGAAAGATGGTATTTGTATTGCTAGAAAGTTAAATAGAGTAATATTCTTCAGGACTATTTAATATAGACTGAAACAACTGATATGTTATAAATTCTTATTATTGCAATGTTATACATTATTTTTCTTGTACATACTATCATACATATCATAAATAAGTATTTTTATTTCCAGTTGGACAATATAAATCTATGCTTGGGCGTACTACGAGCTCAGCATGTTTCCGGAGTGGAAAACGTTTCCGGACAGGATCTCAGGGACGGACGCCTGAAAGCTATTCTCGCGCTATTCTTCGCACTCTCCCGACACAAACAGGCGACGAAGCAGAAAACTCAGACACAACATATTGCACAGCAGAACCCGGCTGACATGACGCCTAATAGGTAGGCAACTATATTAACACATGTGGCTAATAGGTTTTCGCGTTTTGTACCTCCGCAACAGGCGCGCTTTCATTACATGAAACTATTTTATTAGTAACAGTTTCAGTACATACTAGAAGAGTATACTGTATCTTATGCCATTTTAATACTTAATATTTTTTTGAACATGCTTAGGGTGTGAAAAAATATTTAAAGGACTAAATTATTTACTTCAATACAAGTATTTATGTAATAGCTTTTAGAATATCAAATACATATTTTTTTAATAATTGAACTAGGCCCAAAAAATGGTATGAATAATTAGGTGGAAGTAAAATAAAGGAATCGTGAGGTGGTCTGTAAAATTTCGATTTCTTCTTGTGGAGATATTTAAAACACTCAGTTACACAATAAGCAATTGAAAAATTTAAATGAGATTAAAAGTAAGCCGAAGATCATATTAAAACAAACTTTCATAAGCTTGATACTAAGAGCAATGAAAAATTGAAATATAAATATTTACTTCTTAAATAGAATCGTTGTGCCTTTGAATATTATTTAAGTCGGTAAATTTTGCAATAGTTATCTTTTATTTATTTATTATTAATTAAAAATGTGTTGGTGAGAGACAATCACGCTGTTAACATAAAATACTATGATTGGGTAAATATTCGTAAACTCACCAGAAATTTCAAAATAAAAATATAGTATCATCATCAGAATAAAGAAAAGACCAGGTCGAGCTGGAATATTTCAGATGCGAGCTGGGCCGGACTTTTCTAAAATCGAATGAACTGGTAATTTTGAACATTCATTTTTGAAATTCAAATTTATTCTTCAAGTAAGTATAAATAATTTGATAGTTTGATACCGAAAAATATAAAAAGAATATAATTTATACGCTCACTTAGAAAGACAAATGTTTCACATTTAAGGCAGCGGATTTCTCATTATCTCTGCTTTATTATTGGATTAGTACTGGTAGCAGTCGTAAAAGTCCACGGAATAATATTGTAATGTTTTTATATTTTGCAATAAAAACACTGTTTTGCAAAGCATAATAAGTTGATCATCGATAATTCTACACGAAAAAATTTAATTTCTAAAACTAAAACAGTGTTGTCATAAATTAGGAAAAACCTCTTCGTGTTTTAGTATATCTATGTTAGTTGTTCCGATTAAATAAGTAATAAGTAGATCGTTATTAAAATTATTAGTTTTTTAATATTGAAAACGGTACAACATAAATTAATTTTTTGCATCCGTTTAAGTACGATCGAACGGATTAGACCATCTTCTTGTCTGACAAAATAGATTGTTGAACCAAGCAGACTTAACGAGCCGATAACCGGCGAAGCTGGCGGACCGAACTGACAAACATGTCGGCCGAGTCTACAAAAATCTCAAAATGCCCGCCTTTAACCTTGTGCGTGGGTGGAAGATAATATTTCTTCCCAGGCGAAATTATCGAAAACCTTTTCAGATACAACTTATTCGTAGACAAATCCTGCAGAACACAAATATATTTTTATGTTCCAAGTAAAATGAGTGAGAGAAAGTCTCTTCGAATCTCATTATAAATATTTCCCTATACCTCTATAATGCGTCCTCATTTAGTATATTGAATAAATAATAAAGAACGAAAACTAACAAATAAATGTTGATTAGAGTTTAATATAAAACGAACAGATTTATGTAAAGCATCCCACAACGTTTCTTAGGCAGTAAAAAAAAAATAAGAACATATTGGAAGTTGCATTATTGGGCGAAACGCTAAGTTACTAAATGCACCTCACACTTCTAGGCGTCGATTACGGTAGGAACTCGGGGCCTACAATTTTACTTCCTTATCCGAGAGGAAGGCATACTCCGATTTTTATCCCTACATCGAGAAAAATTTGGAACAACAATCCCCTATATATTTCTCAAATAATATACAATTTATTGTAAAAATTACAACGCGTTTATTCTATCCAATAAAATATGTAGTTGCTTCAACAAAAATTATGTTGTTGTCACATATTTTGCTATTGGGTAGGCAAGAAACTATTTTCAGTTTTCACACATAGAGAGCATCATAATTGTTTTGAAGGACATCTATCAGAGTTATAGTTTTTTCTTTTTGGTATTTGACATCAGTTACATTTAGGTTACTTTAGAAGCAAGTTGTGCGTAACTTTGTTTGTAGCTGTTAGTTTAGGATCAATTTTAACATGAGGTGCAGAAACGAACATTTTCGGCACATTTTACTTTTTTATTTACGTAAGGAAAAGAAAGCTGCTGCGGCTCACAAAGAGACAGGTGAAGTTTATGGCGTTCATTGCATAACAGAACGCACGTGTCAAAATTAGTTTAACAAATTCCGTTCTGGCCGACCTACTGAAGTTGATGATGACCAAATCAAAACCATAATTAAAGAGAATCGCCATATAGCTATTCGAGAGATTGTATAGAAGTTAAATGTATCGCAGAATCAAAGAAAAACGGCCAGAATTTGCAAATCGCGAAGGATCATGATAAGCCTCACACATCTTTACTAACTCGTGGAAAATTATTGGAGCTTGGTTCAGAAGTGATGTCGTATCCCTCATACAACCTTGACCTGGCACCATCTGATTACCATTTATTTCGAAGTTTGCAAAACTCTTTGAATGGCAAAACTTTCGCAAATGATGATAATCTTAAATCGCACTTAGTTCAGTTTTTTGCTGATAATGACCAAAATTTCTATGAGCGCGGAATCATGAAGCTGCAAGAAAGGTGGCAAACGGTTATTTTACAAAATGGAAAATGTATAGTTAATTACAGTTCATTCTGTGTATAAAAAATGAGTTTTATTTAACACTACAAAACCGAAATGACTTTCTTGACAACCCTGTATATTTATTGCTATATGGACTACATATATATTTTTCTCCGTGTAACTAAAAACCAACCGTCCCGCCCAGGATTTGAAATTGTTTGAAAAATTTTATAGTTTAGCGCAACAGAAATGTTTATGGAAAAACTTTCATTACGAATTTTTTAATGTAACATATAATTCCAATATTATACAGAATATTACACACAAGTTTGTAGTATCTCGTTACAGCACCCTATGCATTTAAAGGAAAAAAGTAACTGCATAACTTAATTTACTAAACAAGGACGCATTTTACACATAGGGTAATATTCATAAAAATAATTCTAAGAGAGCTTCTCTATCAAATTGTGGAACAATATACTAGGTGTGCCATTTAAAAAATTCAAACATGAATCAAACTTGGTAACGATTTCGATAGTCATTTTGTGGAATCTAGTTGATCTAAAATGCGCGATATGCTGCTGGAAATTGCAAGAAATACTCAGCCGAATAAAATTTGAGCGACTACTCGAGTATCTAAAGTATTTAAAATGTCAGGCATTAAAAAACATGGGTCTTTTGCAAAACTCTCAAATTATCTCAAAAATTAAGCTGGATAGGTATAGGGATTGTTGGACAAAGTCAACATGTATTGAAGACAGCTATCCAAAAACAAAGTCATATACAGCGTATTACCTTTAAAAAACTGAACTTGTATCGTGCACAAAAAAAGTGAGCGTCCTGCATACTCGAACGTAATTTTCTGTTGTATAGGACTAGTCCTCAAATAACTTTCATTTGAAAGCGTTTTCATTAAATTATTGATCTTGCACAGACCTGTCTACCTAGTGCGTCTTTGATTCTAGAAAACAATTTCAGCCATTCGAACTTTATTTCCATAAGCTTTAATATTTCTAGAATTATACGTTTTATAAAATAATATGCCATAGTTTCTCTATATCTAATATCTACCATTGTCTGCTGTTAAATATCATGTTACGAAATCGTTTCTAATATTTTGCTAAGCAACATATTTGCTGTATTCTGTTTTTTGTCGCTACTTTCCAGACGGCATGACTATATCTCTTGGCACTAAGTGGCACCAGGAAATATTTCAACGCTGTTTTTGGAGATCAGTGGCATAAACTTAGAGGCAAACAGCGATGTGAACAGCGGAAAAAAGCACTCAAAGCAACCATGATGACGCCGAGTAGACAGAAACATGTCCATTGGTTAGTGCTTTTTCTTCTCACATTGTTTTTACCAGGAATGATTCCATCAATACCATGAGCTATAGCAGCAAATTTTTTTTTATTCTTTCTAGGCATTTTTTTCACGTGCAACATATTTGCTATTTTCCTACATAAAAGAAAAAATTCTAGTTTACGATTAATATAATAATAATAAGTAATCTTTATTTCACTTTTGAACAATACAAAAGTTAGAGTTTTATATAAGATATGAAAAAGAAAAACAAAAGCGAAATCAAGAGGCGAGGTTCAGACAAACAGTTTTGAAAACTTAAAACTTCAAAACTAATTCACCTAAATTTTGCAATAGCTTACAAAAAAGAACATACATGTGCAAGTTGAAATATACAAGTGCAAAACAATAATAGAAAAGCGAATGTGGATCATATCTCCTAGTGTGTTTCAAAAAGCAACTCATGGATGGTGCGTTTAAAGAGATAGATAAAGGATTCCTTTAGATGGATAGGCCACGGATTATACTAAGTAGTACAACTTGTGTAACTTGAGCCAATGTAAACAATGCGTATGTGAAACATGATAATATCTTCTTAAACCAAAAATAAAGCGCAAACAGGTATTCTGCACATTCTATATATGCTGGGTCTCAAACGAATTCAAACACGAGGGCGCAAAGGGGTCAAAGGGGCGCAATAGTTAAAAATAAACACCACAACTTCACATAGTGAACTTTTCAAATTAACGCTGAAATCATTTCTAAAAGAGTAAAAAATCCGAAGATTGGAATAAGCATTTTTGTTATCTAGATGTTTCACCTCTGAACGAAATAGGATGTTGGTATTATTAACAGTGAAGAATATGCTATTGTGAATTCTACTACACGTGTGCTTGTAAAGCTAGAGTCTTAGCTGGATTCAAAAGTATGCTGTTGTGAAAACTGAGAAACATAATCAAGATCTACTTGTATTGCCCTTACCACTGCCTGTAATTTATGTGGAAAAAATGATTTATATATTTGTGTATCATCAGTATACATCATAATAGTTTTTAATAGAACTTGGCAGAAGACAAATATGTATAGAAAATAGACGTGGCCCAAGAATCGATCCTTGTGGGACACCTTTGTCTAAGGCAAGAAATTGGGAAAACTCAAAATTGAGACTGTTGCCTACCCAAAAAGTAAGACTCCATCAGCGTAATCGACACATAATCAAACCCAATGTAGTGCAAGATAGATAACAAAAAATTAGGCTTTAGAGTGTCGAAGACTTCGCTGAAGTCCAGCACTACTAAAACAGCGAGTCAACATCGCGCGCTGCAATGAAGTTGTCAGTCATATAGAGCATCGCGCAGTAGTGCAACCACACCCACTACGACAGCCAAATTGATTACTTGGTAACATACTATAAGTTAGCAAATGTACGTTAATTTAGGATCTCATAATCTTTTCGAATAGCTTACTAAAGGCAGGTAAAATACTTACAGGGCGAAGATCTCCTTAACTTGTAGGAATTTTGCATTTGGGTAAGGGCAAAACAACCGTTTTTTTTTTCATGTGTCTGGGAAGACACCATCCATCTCTTACAAACCAAAGAAAATCCTGCTAATAACCAATTACAATAATTCAGTTTGTACAGCGCATAAACGCATTTGGAGTAACTAAGAGGTCCACGGTGTTCATTATTAAAGTATACACCTACTAAGCAAAGGCATATAACTTATTGAACGTTGGTTGTAATAGGAAGCAAAGCAGGTTGAAGTGTAACAATGCTCGCCGTAATTAAATTTCAGTGCATACTAAAGTCTTATTTCTTTTTTACGCCTTTATCTGGCCAATGCAAAATGTCCTGAAAACAAAAGTTAAAAATATAAATTCAAGTGTCGCCTTTGTCGTTATAGCGCATGGAAAGAGTTTTAATTAAAACTTTGAAGGTGCAACTTACTGTGGAAGGTTGTATTTTTGATTTTACGAACGGCATTTATAAAAATAAACTCCGCGCGCGTTCCCTCTAGTATTTCAATCCGTTACACCAAAATGATACACGATGTAGACGGCAGAGAAGGAAACTTTTCGCCAGTTTGGGACCGGTTGAAAATCAAAACGACCCTAACTAACTGGCAGGGCGGCGGTAAATAGCAACCAAGCTGCGCTCGCACGGTACACCGCCAAATTTATTTATTTGTCTCGGGGGAATACAAATTATGATTATTCAGATTGTAGCACGGCATCAGCACACCGCTGCGCACTAGACCATGACGACAAGCTGAAACTTATGCATCCCTGCCGGTGTATGCCAGAAATGTCAATAATTTGCAGTGCACTGTTGTATACCTGGAATATTATATAGTAAAAATGTTTTACTTGTGCTATTAATAAATATTGCGTTCGAAATATTTTAATTCTGCTGTTTTGATCTATTTGATCCGATATTAGCTTTTGTTTTTTGTTGCGTTTGTTCTTTAGTGCCTTCATTATTGAGAATACAGAAAATATCTACACGAACACCGTAAGACATCCGTAAGCATTACAATTTCAAATTATTTTAACATGTCCAGGCTGGTCCCAAAAAAGCTACATATTGAAGTTATAAAGTTTTTGCAGAATATTTGTTCGACTCGTTACATGTCGAAAAAATATAATTGCATCTAACGGAATGGGATCGTTTGTATGACGCGTCTCCATATTCAATTCATAGTTAATTTTCCCATACCTTTTTGTGAAATTTATTTTTTTGTTTCAAGGCACATAGCTACGGGTTACGGATGCCGCACTTTGTACTTACACAACATTGTATTCCTTATTGAATCTTGATGATTAGTACATGGAGTTGGTGTTCATGCATATCTTAATATCCATACGAATATACTACATATACATATAAAAATAGCGTTTGCAGCTATTTATTTGCTACCATGCTGTGACGATCGATCATACCTGTGATAAATTTCTAAACTTCAAGGAAATTGTATTAATTATACAAGCAAAATTAATGAAACTCGATAATTTGGAACATTTTGGAATGATTTATTTATTGACGCTAATTTGAATTTTCGGATTTCAAAAACCGATATGCGAGGGAAGTTTTTTATGTTATCTACCCTAACCATGAAAACAACAAGTTAGAGATTAAATACAATTTTATTTCTCAACGTAAATGCCATTAACACTAACACACTTATTTCAACGTTTTTTCTAATAACGCTATGCCTTCGAATAAAAATAATCTGCAAAATACCCACAACGTTGTCCAAATTCGATAAAAAGCAACGCTCTCTCAAGTGTTTCTCGAGTTTTAGAAAAAGACAATAGTCACACGAGGTAGTGAATGTAAGGTGGATATTGTAATTCCTCAAAGCATTCATTGACTACTGCTTGAACAATTCGTGCTTTCTGCACCCTGCAGTTGTCGTGCAAAAGCATAGTTTTCTGAGTATAATTGTGGGGTCCTTTTTTCGCATATTGCCGCTTTTAACTTCCTAATTGTGCCTTTGTAGACATTCCCCATTATTGTAGTCCCTTTTAGCATATACCCAATTAAGAGAATCCCTTCGCGTCCCAAAAAACTGTGATCATCACTCTCCCCGCAGAAAATTGCATCTTCGCCTTCTTAGGTGGTGGACAGCCAGGCCTAATCCTCGGTTATAATTCCATAGAAGGAGTCATTACCTTAGGATAAAGCATTCAAATCCTCCTCGCAAATTTGTCGTCTACACAGTTTTTGTTCGGGACTAAGCAGTCTGGGAATCCATTATGCCGACACTTTGCTCATTCTCAAATCTTCGTGTAGAATTTTAAAAACATTCGTTTCGGATGTTCCTATTTCTTTAGCAATAACTGAAACTTTTACTCGACGGTCAGCCAAAACCAAATCTCCAACTTTGTTGATGATTTCTTCATTTCGTGCTTCCAGAGGTCTTCCACACTTTGGGTCATCATGAATGGATTACCTGCCCCATTTGAACTGCTTGCACCAATATTTGACTTGAAAATCGGACCGATTATTTTCTCCATACGCTGCCACCATTCTCTCATGAATATTCTTCGGGCTACTGCCTTTTTTTCGATAGAAATTTCATGACGCTTCTGTGTTCAAAATTCAAATCACTAATTTTCGCTTCTTGAAACTGATATATGAGTGACAAATGTTAAGCGATTGGAACCAAATTTGGAGATGACACTACAAAATGTCACAGAAACTTTGCATAGCTGAGTAGATATCATAAAACTGCCCTCGTATGTAAAAAATACCAAAATAGGCAGAAAGAGTTAAAAAAACATCTAATAATAATCCATGTATTCGCATCTTCCAACGGCTTCCACCATCAGTATTCGCCAAATTTAGAGTAAGGAAACCGACAGAAAACCTTAGTATGACGGTTGCGAGCCCGCGGTCAAAGCTTAGCCGTTTGCTGTCAATTTAGTTATTAAGGGATCTTGAAATTTTGTCTGTTAGTTAACTATATAACTTTGGCTTTAAATTTATAGTTGTATTTTAATCTAATTTCACTGTTTTTTAAATTGACTTTAAATTTGTCGTACTTTTTAAATGGAAAGTGACCATCTTTAGCCAAATTTTGCAAAAAAGTGATCTAGAAATCATTTTGAATGAACCCTATTAGAAACAGCATGTCTTCAGTCACCTTAAAAATGGTTTTCGTTTTTCAATGCGATTGGATGATACTTAAACATAAGAACCAGGAGAAGCGCATTGATAACATATCCATTGATACATATAGACAATTGTTGCATCTTCAAGTGTACTTTACCTTTAACGATTCTCTTCAATTTAGACCTATTCTAACACATATTAAAACAAAATACTCATGTAGCTTTGAGTTGAAATGATGTTAAAATCTAATACCGGTTTTTTAATGTGAAATCAGTGCTGAATAATTGTAGTAACATCCACGAATGTGGATGTTACTACAATTATTCAGTATCCTTTTCATGGTGTTTCAATTAGCCAATGCTAAGTTTTTTTTTTATAAATAGCAAAGGGGCAATATAGTTTAAATACTGACCTGAATTCGTTTGAAAATATTGTATGAAAAAAATCATTGTTAATGCTCGGAATAAAATAGTATGTGCCATTAAACATCAAATCAACAAGTAATTTGCTGTGGTAATTTAGTACCTCTATACATAACCAAACTACTTTTATGTCTAATAGTTAATGCAAGTTTTGCATTTTCACTATTTTCTTAACTTACTGCAGTATACGTCATTGGACTAGCTTATCGTAACTTCTCTCGGATTTTGGAGTGTGACCTTCCACTGAAATGAATTGAAATCATTCCAACGAATGAGACAGAGAATTCCTTAAAAAAAAGTTACTATGAGTAATATCGATGGTTTACGAATGCTCGCCACAGTAAGTTAAGAAAATATTTGCACGGCAATTGGATGTTGGTGATGATCCAAACGTATGTAAGGATGTTATTAATAACACTACTGAAACTGTTATGGCATCAAATGCTCAACACTTTTAAGAAAACTGATTCCCTTTTCCCAGAGATCGTTCAGGCAGGGTAATTGAAAGTGTTTTTTAAAGAACTGTGCCTGCCTTAAAGTTAAGTTCCATCCAAGTAACAGAAGAGAGGATGTAGTTTCATATTATTTGCAAATAATCGACTATACTTATACGCTATGTTTCTTGCAAATAAATGCAAATAAGAAACATATCCACTAAAAAAAAATGGTCATTGACTTCCAATAAGGCTGCCTGTTAGCTGGTTCTTCATGTATTCTCCCCTTTTGTGTACACAGGGCTGCCATCGCAATGTAAATTACGAAAACAAACACGAGAAGAGAAATTAATCCTATCCTTCGATTGAATCAAACGTTCAAACCTTACCCCTGCTATACTTTCTAACTCGCTAAAAGAGAAAGGGGATGTTTTTAAATTTATTTTATTATCGATTTAGTCAACAACTGAGAAACGCGAATAGAATCTGATAAGCACGTAGAAAACTCAGTGAACGCGGATTAAATCTAAAGTAATTGCCCGGTGAAAACGTTTGATAGCAGCTGTGCAAAAAGTGAGAAGGGTATACGTACCTACTTATCGCCTGACTTAAATTTATTACGTTCCACTTATTTATCGAGAGAAGAGAACGCGAAAATGGGGAAGGGAAGTGAAAAAACGACTTTTGCTGGAGTTTATATCTATGCGTTATCATCAATCTCAAAAGCTTTAATACTGTTTTTCGGCTAATTACTTTTAACAGAAGAGTAATGTTCGTTTAAAATCTGTATAGGAGCATTTTATTCAAAGGTATAGTACACATAAGACATTCTTTTATAAACCGTACGGATTTGAGAGAAAAAAGAACGATTTGCTTCAAAATTTCTTTACGTCTATACATGAAATGATTCGACACGTACAGTTACTCCCATAAGTATTTGGACAGGGTAAAAAAACATTGGTATTATTTTACTTAAGTGTATTTCGATATTTTTTTGCTCAAATAATGTAGATATGATATACTATTAGACTAATGTGGAGAAAATATAAATTAAAAGCTGAAATTCTTGTAAACTACATACATAAAAAAAATCAAAACACAAATTGCACATATTCATATACTCAAAAGTATTTGGACAAAATACAGGGATACAAAGAATAGGAAGGATTTCTTTAATTTAGTATGTAGTTGGGTTACCCCTTAGATTGTATAACACATTTTAGTTTATTTGGTATTGACTCCACTAACTTACTTGTAAATCCAGGATTAATTTGGTTCCATTCTTGGTTTAAAGCGTCTATTAAGTCTTGTCTCTTTGAAATCGTATGTTTACGTATTCTAGATTTTAATTCACCCCCCAAATGCTCAATAGGATTGAGGTCCGGTGATTGTGAGGGTGTATTTAAACATTTACGGGTATTGAACAATAACCATTGTCGAACAACGAACGCCGTGTGTTTGGGTTCGTTGTCATGCTGGAAGATGTAATTGTCTCTTATACCCAATTTTTCAGCACTTTGATGCATATTTTGTTGTAGAATTTTTAAATATGTAAATTTGTTCATAATACCATTTATTACATGTAACGAACCTACACCATTCGCCGCCATACACTCCCAAACCATCACCGAACCACCTCCATGTTTCACTGGGGCACGAAGATTTTTTTTGTTTAGCGCTGTACACGGTTGTCGCCACACTTTTACTTGACCATCGCTCCCAAAAAGATTTATTTTTGTTTCGTCCGAGAAAATGATACAGTTCCAGAAGTCAGGAGGGTATTTTACATATTCCTCTGCGAACTTTAAACGCTTTTGACGATTTACCTTACTGACATAGGGTTTCTTCCTAGCAACTCGTCCATGGAAATTATGTCTTCTTGAGACCGTTCGTACCGTTTCACAACCTACAGATTTGTTAAGTGTTTCTTTTATGTCTACTACTATTTTAGGAACGCTCATAAACGGATCTTTCTTTGTTATCCGCACAATTTGCGCTTCGTCCCTTTCGCATAGCTTACATGGACATCCAGATCTCGGTTTATTTTCAATTATATTCTCAGTTTTGAACATTTTTATTATATAACCCACAATTGAATGGCTCCTGTTCATTAATTCGGCTATCTCGCGGCAGGTTTTCCCCTTCCTGTGCAGGTTTATTATTATTTCGCGCTCTGAAACAGTAGTTTCTTTACCTTTCATTTTGAAACACTGTTGTTGTTCCAGAGACTGCAGAAGTACTGATATGAGTAGAGATATTTACAGTAAACATGGGAATACCCACCTAATGCGGGTGTAGGAGATTTACCGCACATTCTGTTATGAACTAATACCCTGTCCAAATACTTATGAGCGTTCGCCGCTGCTATTATCTTTTTCTATTGTTTTTCCAGGGCACATGCAATTATTTCTAAAATATTTGATACGTGTTTCCTAAAGAGTAAAATATAATCTACAAAATTATTATAATTCAAGATAATTATGTGAAACCATATAATTTTTACATAAACAATTGAGTTTATATAGAGCTTGTCCAAATACTCATGGGAGTAACGGTATATAGGGATTTTCCTTCAAAACGTATATTTAGCAAGATATTGATGTGTAAACAATCGTAGTTCACGAGTCGGCGGCATATTTGAAAAGCCATATCTCCGATTCTATTTGTTGTAGAAAATCGATCTATACGTCATTTGATGAGTTTCTCTGTTGCCTTGCTGAGATCGTATGGAAAAAATTTTTAATTATAAAATCACAAAAAATAATTTAATTGTTTAAACACTTTTTTATGCTCGTCCCCACAATTAAACAAACCGAAAGAAATATTCATCTGCAGGCCATGTTTTTATTTTCAACCATATTTTTTTCAAAGTGGGGTCTCTACTAGGTCGAAAGATAAATATTTCGCAACGCACGTCATGCGGCGCGCTTGAAGTTTGAACAAATTCTCATTCATTTTTGCGTCTTTTTTCTTTAAGCCACTTTTTATACCAGTTTTCCGTTCATAAATTAATCCCTATCTTTCTAAAAACGAAGAAGTGAATTTTTTTTTTTGTCTAAATGACTAAATACATTTTTATCGTACACTCAGCAGCGCAATTAGCAAATTATGACTTTCGTTCTACGTCGAAATTCAATGGAAGTATTATGACAAATCAGAAAACGTGAATATCGTTTAAACCACATTAATTTATTATAATCTGGTTACAAATTAAAGATCACGTTTCGACAATATGTTACAGATAAAATTATTATTTCATAATTTCAACTTCAGTTGCATGTTCTTGCAAAGAAAACTGCTTCGCTTTTGTTTTCTTTTCCGTAATTGGCATGATACAATGGTATGTTAACGTCCCTTTCACAGTTTGAGCCAATTTGAATCTTGCCCGTAATATCTTTTCTTCTTTCACATATTCTTTATTCTCTACAAATTTCAATGGTATGTTAGGAAGCGACTCGGTTGCCCATTCAAATAATTCTTTCGGCGTTTGGATCTGATTGTTTACTCTTTGAAGGCTAGCTCAAGCAACCAATCTCTTTAAAGTTTCTTTCTGATGTGAGATTGACATTTTTTTTTGTTTTTGTATTGCGCACTAGCTCCATCGGAAAAGTACGTAATTTTATTTTTTTGAAGTTTTTTTTTAATAAAATCAACTAAGTGTTTTTGAAATACATGAACGGCAATCGTGTCGTGTTGCAAACATTCGGATATAATCACCAAACTTTTCATTCAAGTTTCACTGTCATCGTGCCTGTAGTCAATTGCGAATGGATGCAGTGTGGCCTGATTATTATTCCAATGAATGCCTTGTACAGAATTTTGAACAAAAGAATACTTTTCAGAAAAATCGCTGACTAGAATGCACTCATTTTCTGTCAACTCTTTTTTTTTGGAATTCATGAAATCACTTTGATTTTAAACAAGAAATGAATGAAGCAGTAATTTTTCCAAGCTGGTCTTCAATTTTTGTAAATAGTCATAAACTGGAAATATCATAACTTGTAAGTTCTGTTGACGTTTGTCCATTGTCTGTAAGTGATTTCGTCAGTAAAATTTTGCTCGAAAATGTTGTCTAATTCGTCGATCAGTTGTCATGTACCAGGACACTCAGAACACCCAAATAACAGTTTGTTGATGCTTCAAAGCAAACCATACGTCTCAAACAGTCATCGTAACTTTTTATTGGGTCCAGAGTATTGGTTGTGAGTTTTTTTAGATTTGCCCCTTCGATTAGTAATTTAACGTTCTCGTGAATGGCACAAACGCACACCGAATGAGTGCCACTTGCACCTGCTAGCACACAATGTTTTGGCCGTAAGGCTGCGAATTTAGAATAACTACATTTGACTTGCGGATAATTTTCCGTAAACAACTGATAAAATTCTTTTAAATTTATCAGCAATAATCTTTTTTGTTTGTGAACGCGTTTGTCATCTACTTTTACAGAAACATAATCTTTCTTTCCAGGCATCATACAGCTATTGTCATCATATTTATAGAAGCTGATGATCAAATTGACAACTTCTTCTAATGACGGATGGCTTTTCGGATTAGGGTCTGATAAAATTCTTTTTCTTCAGCAGTTTTCTTTGCAACTGTGATCATGTGAGTTGTAGCGAGAGGAAAATGATGTTGAATCTTTCGGAAAGACCAATCTTTTAAAATAGTCAAAATTGTTATTTGTTTTCCGCGCTCTTTGGTTGCATTAAATTCGTCCTTCAAAATGTGTAATATATCATTATTTGCATCATCTTCCTCAAGGCTATGATCATTTAGAATGGGGGGGCAACATGAAAATTTTTTTCTGATATTGCTTCACATATCAGTTTTACTTTTACAGCATAATAATGCTTTTGAGAAGATTTTCTTTTCTTGATAGGCGAAAGTTCCAATTAAATTCAAACCCTTATTAATTGCATCAATTGCTTCAGAAGTTACTTCTTTGTCTTCCTCAAACTTTACGGGACTTTCCAGGGCATCCATATCCACTTGATCACCCATCAACTTTTTCGTGCTAGAAAAATAAATTTTTGATTAATTTCTAGAATTATATCGTTTAACTTCATTTTTGAAATGAATTTCTGAAAATAAAATATTCGGAATCATTGGATAAAACTTCATTTTGTTAATCATAATTCAAGTAGTCAGGTTAGAAAAAAAATCATTTACCAAACATCTTGGTAGACATAAATTTCAAAATAATATGCTAATAATTGCATTAAGAAAATAAAATGTGAGAAATGAAGTATTTTTTTAGATGCAATAAGCTCATAAATTACTTGAATTTTACCCTCGAAATGTGATTGTAAAGTAAGAATAGCAGTTAGACATGCCTCCTGAGTTGTTTGAAATTGACTGCTCTTTTCACTGTTGTTACGTAATTTAGGCAAATTACGACAGCACGTGTTGCAAATTTTTTGAGCAATAGACGTTTCCGTGATAGGCTTATTTAATGCCAGTAAATAATGCTCCTGGACTTGTCTCAGGGACTTGTTGTTTCGGATGAGGCGACAGACCAATCGGATTGAAACATCTGTCTGTTCGGATTTTGGACTCACGTAATGATTTTGATGATTTTGGCATTTTCACTTTTATAATTTCTACATGGTTTTCTTATAAACATTGCAATTAAAACTTCTGGGTGTGCTTACTACGTTATCAACTTGACGCTCTGTGCACCGCGTGACGCGCGTTTGGAAATATTTAGTATCTTTCGACCTAATAGAGACCCCACTTTGAAAAAAATATGGTTGAAGATAAATACATGGCCTGAAAACGGATATTTTTTTTCGGTTTGTTTAGTTGTGGGGGCGAGCATAAAAAAATGTTTAAACAATTAAATTGTGATTTTTTGTGATTTTACAATAAAATTATTGCAAGGCAACAGAGAAACTCATCAAATGACGTATAGATCGATTTTCTACGACAGATAGAATCGGAGATATAGCTTTTCGAATATGCCATCGACTCATGAACTACGATTATTTATAGCATCAATATCTTGCAAAATATACGTTTTGAAGGAAAGTCCCTATATACGTGTCGAATCATTTCATGTATAGAAGCCGTAAAAAATTTTCCACAGAAATTTTAGATGTCAAATTAAGTGTACGGTTTATAAAAGAATGTCCTACATATGAAATACTCAAAATGTTTTATATGATTCAATGTTTCCGGCGCCGTTGCAATTAAAATGTATCTGAAACCATCAGTTATGTCAACCAGCTGAAACCTAATATGTAGAAGGAAGCAGGGTACGTATGTTATATACAATTCAATATTGTTCTATAACAAAATATCAAAAATATTTTTATACGAACATTGCACATGATTACCTGGTGCATTTTGTAAAGTTATTTTCAAATATAGAAGGTATAATGTTTAAATACAACACCATATACAGGGTTCCAATTTTCTGGAAATGTAGAATTGTGTAAATGGAAGTACGTCAAAATTTTCAAATAATGCAATAAGCTGCCTTTCAAAAATATTTCTAGATAAGTAGCCAACTAGGCACTTACTTTGCAATTTTAAATGGAACGCCCTGTACATTATTACGTGTTTGGTTTTTCTGTCAAGAAATAAACCGACATAATAAGGATTTTACATGTCTATTTCTAACAGATTTCGAGATATTTGATTGTCTCATCAATCCCATAAAATTTAGGTACATCTGTTTTCTGAAAAAAATCCGAAATCCAAGCACACTTTAACGTAAATTTTTACAATATTAAATTCCATACCTAGTTCTATCTAAATGTTGTATTAGAACGCCTTTGAAATATACAGGTGTTCAGAATTGAACACCAAACTTTGCCAAATTCAAATACCAGAAACGTCATTTTTTGTATATTTTTTTGTATCGACGGTATAGGAAATTTATATCTGCAACGTCTTTGTATAATGATGCATATACAACATTGAAAGAAAAACCGAATTTTTTCTTTTACAATTTAAAGTCTATTTTTGTTATAATTTGGTTTTTCTTTAATTTATCAAAAATAAAATTGCTTTTACGTAGAAAACGGCACTGTAAAACAAATTTAGCAAGTCAAACAATAAGGTACTCAAAAATAATGATAAAGCTTTACTAGTCACTCCACCCATACTTTAGCAGTTAAAGGTGAGAAAACCGTTGTAGGTGTCATGCAATCTTTGTACTTTACAACACATAGTTAGACAATTTTTCCAGCCATTTCTGCAGACAGACTTACTTTCGCCAATATTTTTGGTATTAAAGGAATCTACAAATACGTCTGGCCCTTGAGTTACACAATCACTGTTTAAACCCGTAAATGCGTTCAATGTTTGGAAAGCTCACTTCAAATCATTTCAAAACCTGCCTAACACATATTCTCTTCCCAAATATCGGACCAAACAGTGTTCTCTTGATACCAGAAGATAAAACTGTAAATATTTTAAATATACAAAAAAAAAAAAACAGCAGCAATGATACAACCTCTATATGTTTGGTTTTAGACCCTGGAAACATTTCATTGGAACTTTTTCTGATACACTGGTTCTTATATAAATTTTCTAGATACACCGGGTTAATATACTTGCGGGCGACTTTTTCGAACGAAATTACGCCCACTTTACAGGAAAAATAGCCCTTTTTATCTAGCTAGATCGCAACCCTTCAGCTGGTTCGCTCTTTTTCGCCCCATCCCGTACAATTTGCTTCCTTTTGACCCTCTTTCCCGTCTCTCTCGCACCTACTGACGACCAATCGATAACCGAGGGCGCAAGAGAGGTTACATATTTTTCACAGTCACCTCTTATATATTATATGACATAGATTTGTATTAGAGAAATAGTATTACTGAAGATATGAGAATTATAAATATCTCGAAATCTGTTAGAAAAACATGAAACCCGTATTAATTGGTCCATTTCTAGATGGAGTAACCAAAAACGTAATAATATATAGAATTACGTTTTCGTTCTACTACATCGTATAGCAGCAACAAAATGAATATAAGAAACTGTATTTTTCAACATAATCTGAGAATACAGAAAAATTACGCAGTAATTCTGTATTAGTACATTTTGTCAGAAGGCATTGAATTATAATATTACGTGATTGAGCCGACAAGAGTGCGTACCGCTGCTCGCTTTATGATATACTGCGATTGGATGCGATCTATCAGTGAGACTCGAATGATCTGTTGCCATTCACCAAGGCAATATCCCGTTCATATCTGGACCGACGTGTATTCTACGGTGATCAGACTGATACTGATCAGTACAGTTGCTTACTAGCGCCAACGGGCAGTGGCGGAAGTTGGATACAACCCTCAGTATAACTACGAGTCTCAACCAGATTTGTTGTGTGAACATGTACGCTGCCGTAAATACTATTTCGTAATTCTACGTTTGTTTTAAAAATGTTGCCTACGTCGCGAAAACGATCAATGTTGGACAAAGTTACAGAATTTATAGCAGAAATGCCTGACCTAAGTTATGGAGGCGTTAAAATTCAATGTGTAGTTTGTAATATCCCTTTAATGTGTTGGTCCAAAAGAGCTTGTCTACGTCACGTAAATAGTAAACAGCATTCTTAAAAAAAAATTGCACACGACACTATGACAAATTTAAATTTAATTTATGTGTTACCTTTATTGCATGTAATCTACCGTTTAATTTACTAGACAAGGAAGCATATGTCTTCTTTTGGAATAAATATTCGGACTGCAAATTACCAAGTCGGGCACCGTTACAAAGAATTGTGCCATCTGTTCGTGAACATGTTGAAAAAAGAATTAAATCGGAGTTGAAAGATAACAAATTGTGGTTATGTGTGGACGAAAGAACAGATCGTAAAAAACATTCTGTGGTTAACGTACAATGGAACCGCATCAGTCGTCACCTTCAATTCTATTAGCTTCCAGACGAGTACAACGATGTACTGCCGAAGTAATTTCAAAGTTAGTGTTAAATACACTGGAAAAGTTTGAATTTTCAACAAACCAACTGTTGATATTTATGAGTGAGGGTGCCGCAAACATGCTTTTTGTAGGCCGGTCTCTTAAAAAACATTGTGCTAACTTGTTACATATTACGTGTAAAATTCATGCTTTCAGTCATGTGGCAGATAGTATTAGAAAATGTTATCCTGAGGTAGACGCTTTAATAGCGCATCAAATCCCCAAAACCTATTCGCAAATTTCACAGATTGTGCCCCCGTATACCTGAGCCACCAGAACCTATTCTTACACGTTGGGGAACTTGGTTAAATGCTGTTTTATTATCATAAATATTTTGAGAATATTAAGAACGTGGTTTTACAATTCGATCCAAAGGGAGCTGCGGCTATCAAGGAAAGTCAGTCGAAATTTCAAGATAGGTTAAAACGGATTTAAAAACTATTCAGAACGATTACTTCGGACTGGTGGAGGCAATAGAAAAATTACAAAATCCTTCGGTGTCGTTAGTGGAATCTCTGCAAGTAGTGCAACATGTTCACGCACAGCTATGCGCGATAGAAGACGTAAGCAATGTGTGTTCTAGAAAGGTTTGAAAGTATTTTAGAGAAAGATTCTGATTTTGGCATATTAAGACAAATTTGTGAAGGTGCGTCAACAGAACCGTTAAGTTGTTCCAAAGATTATTTTAATTACGCAAATATAACGTCACTAGATGTAGAACGTTCGTTTTCAGCATATAAACACACTTTTTCCTCACGCCGCACTCGGTTTGCCGAAGCAACTGTGGAAACATATCTAAATGTTGCAGATATTTAAGACATTATTCACTTTGCGATTTCACGGAAGACTCTTAAGACGCTAAGTGTTTGAGCACACATTATATTTTATTTCTTACCATTTATTTTGGGTAAACTTTTATGCGCCCGCCACTGGCTGTTGGTGCAAATTGAACAACTCTACTGATCAATATATCAAAATGAGGTACTTAGTGTAAAAAGTTCAGAATATGCAAAATTGGACTAAACACCTGCTGGCTCTGACCCACAGATATGAAGTAATGCGATCGTTTCTACACTATACGTCCGACTTTTCGTAATTCATAATTAATACTATTAGCATGTAAAAACTTGCTCATTTTCTGAAGTCTAATACTTTTTCAAAGCACAAAGCCGGAAGTTCTGCAATTACTGAAAACAGTTTTTTATTTATCACACCGCTAACATTGTAACATAAACAAGAAAACCATACATCAAAATATATCCCTTCGTTAACAATTCTACATAACAGCCGAGTCCCTTTATGGAGGTAACAATCCATTCTATAAGAGAAATGTACCTTAATAATGAGGAATTCTCATATTTCGTAGTGGAAAATCTTAAAGAAATGAAAAAATGTACAAGAACCAGTAGTTAAAACCATTAAAGTGCAAAACAAACCAAAAAATCGTGGATTTTTAATTTTATAAGAGTAAATTTGTACCAAGACTGTTTTTTACATAATTTCTCAGTTAAAACTTCATTTATCACAAATTTCAAGTAATGTTCAACCATTTTTGCGTTATAATTATAGCTCGCAGAGGTAAAATTCCTAATTTCTTTTACAGTGTACTGCTATAAAGATGTTACATGGTATACTACAACAGCTCCCAATGGGTCATATACCACGGTGACGGGAGTGACATTTGCACGTGTAAATTACTTTGAAACTTGAGAAATGGCTTTAAATTCCTAATTGTTAGATAGTCATTTGGTGATTTTAGTCCTTGAACTTGCAGATCTATACTTTAAATTCAGTTTGATGTACTAATAATTATGTTATATCTATTGAATTCGCAACGGGCACAATTGCTCTTTCTACAGATGTATTCAATTTCAGCTCAAATTGCGTTTTCTTTATTGACTATGAAAATTTAAGAAATTGAAGAAGTTACCAGTTAAATAAAAAGCTACAAAATTGTAGATATTTACTACAATTTACAAATACATTTTTGAAAATTTAGTAGTCGTGACACGTTACTGTGACGGGTGTGACGGACTAGAACATGGGATTTTAAATTAAACTGGCACTAAAGATGAAAGTAAGGTTTATTCGACATCTAAAAAGATTTAAGAGAGGAGTAGGCTGTTGTCGCATAGTATTTTTTCTATTATTCGAGTTCCAGTATTAAAAAAAAATGGTTTCTTTAAATGTGTGGGGTTTGATGAACTTTTTCCTACCAAACTTATACATTATATTAATAGTGGAAATTTTACAAGTTAAACCGTACCAAATAAATGTTACATTTGAAGTTTGTTTGCATGAGCTAAGGTGATATGTTAACTATTTAAAAAGTCTATCTAAAAAGTCAATTTTAATGCAAGAACTGTAGAACTGGGAGAAATTGTAATCTTCAATATAACATAATATAATCTCAAAAGAAGATTTTTTCCAAACTGTGCGTTATATACCCTAACAAAATTTGTAAAGACGATATTCTAGAAACGAACCTATTACTTGAGGCTGAAATATAGGCATTTCACGGATCATTCAATACATCTTTTTCTGAATACCTCAATGTAAAATCTAAAAAATATCGGTTCCACCCTTGTATAATTCTTCAATAAAAGCTTATTTTATCCGAGGCAGTATCCTAATGTTATTTCAGGCGTGTCTCAAACGATCATATCATTTCGGATTTAGGCCTGTATATGGCTGAACTTTTGCTGTATTTTCATAACGGCGACCCTTTCCCGAAATATATACGGTTTTCTTGTCACCTTTACTTCGATAAAAAAGACAAACACTCGATATATGGTTAGTTCAACAAGCCATATCGTATATGCACCAAAAATAAGTGCAAGATATATTTTGACTTTAGATACAATTTAGTGTATACTTAATCTCAGTAAAGAAAAATTATTGTATAAAATAGATTAATTGTTCAACTGTAGGCATTCAATGTAATTAGCAGTGGCTTACAAACACACACAATCAGAGTTAAGAAAAAATGTGATTAAATTTTAGCTTAGAAGTGCGTTATGTTCATCCAAATGTAATTAGAAGGTAATTCAAATTAAGTGCACACCATTGCAATGTCCGTTATAATTATAATATAAAATAGACTAAATTAGTAACCTAGTAATTAGCAAAAAAAAAAAAAAACAAGTAAATAACGCACTGGCGAGAAAATTGCAATTTTCAATTTCCAATTGGCTAACACCTTTTATTAGAAAATGACGACTTTAATGATTCAACATAATTCAGAATTAAGTGATTTCAGGTATAGAAAGTAGTAGGAATATTATTTGCCTGTGTTTTGGGGTAGAGTATGTAAATACAATCAAAAATAGGGGTAGTACTGAACACCAGACATGTAAAATTTCCTGATTTTTCGGTATTTGTACCTAATCGTTATTTTCTAGTGTGACACAATAGTCATTATAAGGACGCTGCAGAAGTATTCAAATCAGATTTTTGACCATCGCTAAAACATTCAAAGCGATTAACGAGTAGGCCGGGCACAGAGAGCTTCACGCCAGGTTAGAAGTGAAGTTGCCGCGCCTACAATACGGCGTATATATGCAGATGAATCGGTACGAGCTACCTCAGGGAATGAAAATATTGATTTACTGCAACAGATTCTCATTAACCCTTCGCAGGGTTAGCCGTAATTATAAAGACAAATATATGTATGTATGTCTAACGTACGCAAGGAAAATAAACGACCGTTGGGTAGTCACTAAATTTATCAGTGAATTTCCGGATTGGAGCTATAATGGGACTGAAGTATTGTGTAAAGTTTGCAAAATACCTTTAATGTGCTGGAACAAAGGCGACTGTAAGAGACATATAAATAGTGTACAGCACAAAAATGAGAAAAATGGCGTGCCACCCCAAACCCAATTTAAGCTAGATTTACTTATGATGTTTATTGTTTGTGGTCTACCGTTTCGCCTATTCGATAAAGAACCGTTTCGACAGTTTTGGCGTACATAGAATCCCAAGTGGAACCTACCATCACGGACAGTCTTACGGAAAGAGCTACCAAGTATACATAAAGAAATCGAAAATAGGATCAAAACAGAATTAAAAGATAAACAGGTGTGGCTAAGTCTTGATGAGACGACAGATTATAAAAAAAATCTAGTTTGAATATTATAGTACTAGATCCTATTAAACTGAAATTTGCAATCTTATTAGTTAGCAAAAAACTAAATAAGTGTACTGGTGAAGCAATTACGGGCGCAGTGCTCGATACGTTACAACAAATTCAGTGTCAACTAGTCAACTGTTGACGTTTATGAGCGATGGAGCAGCGACAATGTGTAGTGTAGGCCGTTCTCTTAAAGAGAAGTGCGGGAGTCTTTTAGATGTTACGTGTAAAGTTCATGCTTTACATCTTGTGGCACAAACTGTTCGAGAATGTTACCCGGAGGTGGATGCATTAATAGCAAATACAAAAAGGTGTTTCTCAACTCTTCCAAACGGCCTAGAGCATTTCACAGGCTTTGTTCTGGTATTCGCGAACCACCACAGCCGATTCTTACGCGTTAGGGAATATGGTTGCAAGTGGCTTTTTATTATTCTGAACATTTCCAAGAAGTAAAATCTGTGATTTTACAATTCGACCCTGACGAAAGTACTGCTCTTAAGGAGAGCCAGAAAGGATTTCTAGATACTTCTGTCGAAACAGATTTCAAAAGTATTAGCAACAATTATAAACGATTATTAGACGCAACAGAAAAATTACAAAATACCGAGTTGTCGTTGGTAGAATCAGTGCAAATCGTGGACGAAGTTAATACATTGCTACATGGTATAAATGACGCAAAAAACGGTCGCATTCTAGCAAAGTTCGAGAGGGTTAAAAAAAAAATTCCGATTATACGTGATTAAAACAAATGTGTGATGATGTATCTGCAGATTCATTAACTAGCTCTAAGGAATATTTTAATTATTCCTGTGTTACTTCCAGGACATTTTTTCATCACAACTACCAACCTTCACTGAGACAAATGTGGAAACACACCGGATGGTGCAAGTTTTTCAACAATCCTATCCATATTGTTAAGAAGTTACGTTTATTTATTAAATTATTATTTATTGTTACGGTATTAAGTACAACAGATTTTTGAAGAAACTACTTTGTTTACTTTTTACGGGTATTACATTACATATACAACAAATGCCGTTTTCACACAAAAACAAATAATAATGGCAATAAAAACACTTCAACGTGTGCATATATTCGCTTTATTTACCAAACATTTTTATTGCGTTAGCTTTTATTTGTTACACTGGGGTATTGATTTCAAAATATCACTTCTGTCGGCTGTGAGTTATACATACGCTCTTTATAATACGCGGCCCATGCGACTGATCCGATTCTGTTGCGAAGACCGTTTGTACCCGGCTTATTAATGAGCCATTTCGTCAAGATTGTTCATTATATGCGGGTATTTAACATGGTAGTATGTATATACCCAATTGTTATCAAACTTTCAGTTTGTTCGTCATTGCACACAGTTTACACTACAACCTTTTCTTATATTCATTAAAAATTAAACTGTCTCGTGTACACTTATCAGCACATTCTATACACACTTACTTGCGCCAGTTCATGATGCCGAACAAAGCCCTCATCTTTCACCGATTTCACGTTTCGAGTATTGAAGATATCGCGTGGCAAATATGTACATACCTTTTCACGTGATTAATTTTTATTCGGCAATGTTCGTAAACAAAAACGAAATGAAAAGAAATAGCAACCATTTTTGTTGCCACTGTATCATTTAAGTAAAATATAGTACGAGTACACTACCGTTCGTTGGTGTTTATTTTTCTTCTCTGGAAATAAACAATGGAGTATTGAAATGTTAATAATAATAATAATTTATTCATTACATGACATGTAGAGTGTGTAAAATTAGTAGGGACGCCGGATTTCTCCTTCTTACCAGAGGCGCCGAATATGTGCGAATACATGCGAACGGCTGAATCAGTCTCCGTTCATAGTAGTTGTCAAGCATGTGTTAGTGATGCAATGTGCTGCTAAATACCAGTGTTTCAGCGTTGCTAATTAATTATGATGAACGCATGTAGGATTAAAAAAACGACCACTTGCAGTTGAAGTAAATAAGTTTATCCGGGAATTTACAGACTTAATATACAATGTGTAAAAGTAATGTTTAGTATGCGATAAACCATTGTTATGCTGGGGGAAAACAATGCACAGCACCAGCATAAAAAAGCGGCCTAGGACCGAAGAAAAAATGTTATTTTGAATTCATTTTTATGAGGTTATGGCGTGTAATTTGCCATAGCTAAGCATGTTATAATCCATGGCATTTTGTTTACTTTGGCAATTTATATATTACGGAAAATCATTTCCGAATCAAATTAATAGAACAAAATTTGCATCATTGTTCTAGTGTGGAAGATGTTTAAAATAAAGAGCGTTGACATGAATTGAAAGGACGCATCTCAAAATGTGCAGTCGAAACTTAACATCCTGTATACCTACTTGAATGTCATTTTGTATAATACACAACTAATATGTAATTTTTATCTGAAAACATTTGCTCTCGATTGCTTAGAGAAAGAATTATCTTCCCTCCGCTTTACATAAATGAAAAAAAACCATAATGAACCTGCAAAATTCATGCTACTGCTAAGATTTCGAATAAAGTCATAATTGTAGTTGTTAAAATTAGTAACATCTTTGATGGAATCCATGATAAGACTAGTCAAGGCTGAAGTAGTTTCAGTTTTCTGAATAGATTCAAGGGTAAACTATTCCGCGATTAAGAATATTAATGACAACCATCCGCATTATATTCCATAGCACTTTATTGCGCTTCCCTCTCAGCCATGTTTATAAACACAACACACGCACAAAGTGCTGATACACTTCTCTCACATTACCGTACAGAGGGTGCATTCACGTATAAACCCCGACATTTTCCAAATATCCGTTTGCATCACACTCCACACTAATGAGGAGGGAGGTTAATGTGCTGCTTCGTCGCCGTGTAGGTAAATAGCTGCAGCTGCAGGGCAAATTTCATCCGATTCCATTAATTCCATAAAGTCCTAGTGAATGACTTAAATGTATAAAAGGGGAGTCAAGCGGGATCGCGTAGACGACAACCATTGTTTCTATGTTTATGTAAAAAAGTTTATTCAAATGAGCATACGGCGCGACGTGAGTATGGAGGAATGAAACTGCGCCGGGAATCGTTGGTATATTTCCAATTCAGAATTCAATATTATGCGTTTAGCCTACGGATATTTTCTCGTTTTTTTTTCCATGAATGTATGCATTCAGTATAAATATAGACAGAAGTCGACAAGGAATATGACATATTCAAGTAGCTTTAGGATAGAATGACACCTACCCTAGTTACAATTTTTTAATTTTTATTAATTTCACAAATATAATAGCTTATAACCCCGTTGGGCTGCTCGCCTCGCATGTATAAAAATAATCACAGACTTTAATGCCCATTGTGCTGAAACGTATTATTCAAATGTCCTGTGTATATCATCTAACATAGTTTTTAAGCAAATAATATTAAAATTTAAATATCTATATTGATTAATAAAACAATTTCCCACATATTGTAGCTCTTATGTGTGGCACTGTATATAGAAATTTAATTTTAGTAAAGTTTAAAAAGCAAGTAAAACTTAATTCTTGTAAATGTACTATACATAACAAACTAACACATAACAGTCAACACACTTTAAGAAAAAAAAGATATGTTGACCCAACAAAACACTCAACAAGCGATTGCGATACCTGAAAAGCGTCCCATCCAAAGATAGGGTAATAGTAGCAGTTTACATTACATGACCCTTATAATAATAGTAACATTTAAATCCAATAATCGGCCGTATTTACTAATTTAAAAATTAATGCCGTTACGCTTAGATTTTCAGTTTTGGCAAATACTTTTAGCTTTTGTACTAGTTTGCATAATACCTAAGCCACTTTGAGTACCTTTACTGGTTGCCAATAAATGCTGCAAAATTCCATTTCTCTCGTTCAATTTAAAATTGTTTTTTTATTAACTAATACGTGTATTCAAGAACCACTTCAGTTCATTTTGTGCCAACTCTAATTAACCGAAAATCATGACATTATAATTAACCTGGGCAAATATGCGGTAACATCCAGAGACGTGGCGCGCGCCTAAAAGTTTACACATAAAATAAAAGGTAAGAAATAAATTATAAAACCTGCTGAAACACTTACCGTTTTAAAAGTCTTCCGTGAAATCACAAACTGGGTAACATCTGTTAAATATTTGAATCATTAGATATGTTTCCACATCTGTTTCAGTTAAGTGAGTACGACGTGCGGAATAAATGTTTTTTAATGCCGAAAACGACCATTCGACATCTAGCGATGTTATATTTGCATATTTAAAATAATCTTTGAAGCAACTTAATGCATCTTCACACGCACCTTCACAAATTTGTCTTAATATAAGAAAATCGGGGTCTTTCTCTAAAACACTTTCAAATTTTCATATTACACACCAATTTGTTTCGCTTTCTACAGCGCATAACTGTGCGTAAACATCATTCACAATTTGAACAGAATCCACTAGCGACATCGAAACATTTTGTAATTTTTCTATTCCATCCGCTAGTCCAAAGTAATTGTTGTGAATAGTTTGTAAATCTCTTTTAGCCTGACTATCTTGAAAGATTTCCTGGCTTTTCTTGATTGCTGCAGCTTCTGTCGGATTGATTTTGAAACTATCTTCTTTACTTGATCAAAATATTTGTTATAGTAATAGTCGGGTACTTTTCGGGGACTTTAGAAACACTGACTTTGCATTTACTAGTGGAAAACATGTCGGAATCGTTTGTGCCGCAAGATTTAGAGTATGGATTTTACACGTTACATGTATGAAGTTACCACTGTGTTCTTTAAGAGATCGGCCCAAAGAACGCATGCTTACGGCACCATCACTCATGAACATTAAAAGTTGCTTAATTGAAACTTCAAATTTGTTCAACGAGTTCAACACCACCTTTAAAATCTCATCGGCAGTAAAATTTATAACTCTTTTGGAAGCAAGTAAGAAGGAGGATGACGGTCGATGTGGTTCCATTGTACGTACCATTACATTAACAACAGAATGTTTTTGACGATCTGTTATTTCGTCCACACACAACCACAGTTTTTTATCTTTCTATTCCGTTTTCATTCTTTTTTCTATATGTTCACGAGCAAATGGTACTGCATTACGTATCGATGTCCGACTAGGTAATTTACAGTCCGCATATTTATTCCAGAAGGAGATAAATGCTTCTTTGTCTAGTAAACGAAACGATAGATTACATAAAATAAGAGTAACACAAATCAAAAGTAAATTTTTCTTGGTCTCGTATGCCACTTTTTGCAGAAGAATGCTGTTTGCTTTCGATGTGACGTTGATAATGGCTTCTGGACTAACACATTAAAAGGATTTTACAACCTAGAAATTGAATTTTAGCGCCATCAAAAATTAAGTCCGGCATGTCCACTATAGAGTTTTTAACTGTGTCTGCCACTGGTCATTTTCGCGACGTACCTAACTGCGACATTTTTAAACCAAACATAAGCGTACAATTACGAAATAAGTTACGACAGCCTACATACACACAGAACTACTCGCATACAGCATCGATTTAGTACTGACGCTGTGAACGCGTGAAATAAATAATCCCCGACTCGGCACCACATATCTACTACACTGACTGTTACCGCTGTTTGCCCAGACTAATTATAATGATTACGATAATTATTTATATCCTTTAGTTCAGTCTTGCTGCTGATGATGATCGCTTGGCTATCGAAACGTGCGTCCAGTACGAATTAAGCGTTGTGGTAAGGGTTTTAGTGAACTGTTTCAGTATCCTTTAGGAGTTATATTTTCGAGGATAGTTACTTGTATCCCTGAGGTTGAGATTATCCAATAAAAGTGCTGTTGCCTACAACAACAACTAAAAATAATAAGTAATTTAACAAGCATGTAATGATGAAGTCACTGTTGTTAAAAAAAAATAATTTTATTTGTTCCTCATTTGTAAACATCAATTTATCAATTCAGTGTATTCACCTTGAAAGTGTCTCTTAACTGGCTAGCCTGTAAAAATGTTACTGGCTAGTCAGTAAAATATTACACCTGTGCTTTTTTTATGTTGGCGACTTTGGGCGACTTTTGTCAACGAATATGGCTTTTTTTAGTTTAGAAATACTAGCAAGACTGTGGTGACAGGCGAATGTGACTCAGTAGTATTGTGAGGTGGCTTGAAGTGCGGAGCGAAAGAGAAAGCGCCCGAACATGTTTACAAAGCAGGAACAACGCTGTTAGATAAAAATCGAAGTTGCACTAGGTCATAATGCTTAACGCTGTTATCAGGGCCTGCAAAATGCATGTGGCGATACTGCGTTGCCATATCGTACCGTAGCACGATGGGTGAAAATGTTTCGTGAAGGAAGGGGTGTCACTCAGGATCAACATTGTTTAGGACGACCCCAGGTTGACAGCCAAACAATTCAGCTTGTCGCTGGTTTGGTGGAAGCTGATCGACGATGGACTTCGCGGGAGTTAGCCGCAGAGGTAGGCAAATGCCACAAAACTGTGCTTCACATTCTGCATGACATCCTTAGATATTGCAAGATTGCAGCGCGATGGATACCTCATACGTTGTCCGAGGTGCAACGTTGACATCGTTATGCACTTGCACAGGACAAAGGGAAGGTGACGGTTTCATTGAATGGATCGTCACAATGGATGAAATGTGGGCTAGGTCCGAACCACGTTTGAAACGACAATCCAATGAATGGAGACGTGCCAGTTTGCCACGTCCACAGAAGGTGCGTGTGTAGTATGTTGACAACAAGAAGATGCTGCGAACGCATGTCGAAGTAATGTCCGTTGATATCTTACTAAGCATTAAGTCTATAAAAACGGTGATGAAGGAAAATAAAAGTACATTAGATTACAGTAGTTAGTAAGTAATGGAAAGATGTAAATAAATAGAGTATTAATTAAATTCAATAAAACTACTACTTGTAAGCAGTTCTCTCGATTTTAATTTCTAAAATATAATAGTAAAAATGTACGACATTATTTCACTTAAATTAAAAGAAGCTTCATTTCACGTGCAGCGCTGCATCATCTGAAGGTGATGTTAATTGCTGTACCTCGAGGACAGAATATTGATGCCTACTACTGTGAATTCCGAGACATCATCTCCGTCCAGCACTCAGGAGAAAACAACACCACTTGTTGGCTTCGAATACAATCATCCCCCATGAAAATGCACGGTGTCATAGTGCGAACGCTGTCACGGATCTCCTGCGACAATGGCGGTGGAAGATACTGGAACATCCGCCATACTCACCGGATATGAGTCCGTGTGACTTTGATCTCTTCGCCAAAATGAAAGAACTACTGCGAGGGATTCATTTCAACAGTAGGGTGGAGGATTATCCGTGCTATAGGACGATCGTTGCGGGGCATCAACAGAAGTTGACGTGCTGATGGTGTACGACGCCTTCCTGTTATTTAGCAGAAGGTGATAGACATGAGAAGTGATTATATTGAGGAAATGTAAGTGTTTGTACCTATGATAATAAAGGCATTTCAGATCTATCGATGTGTTGCCACTACTATTTATCCAACCCTCGTAATTTATTAATTTGAAACATTTCGTAGTTTTCGGTGCATATCTAATCAAATCATTATTTTCGTTTGATTATTAAATTATTGGTAAGTTATTTTTGACCGTCTCGGTTGGTTTTTAATTACGGATAAAATCGGCCTCCTTGTCGGATAATGAAGTAAAACCGTAGGCCCCATATCAATACGATATTTGGCACGTTAAAAATCCCTACCGAAAGTTGGTAGGGATTTTTCAGGATTCGGCAAAATTCTAGTAGGGTCGGCTAGTGATCATAGTAATCGATAAAGCTGGCCACGAGCGGTACCGCGCAGTAGCGTAGAGTCGAACAGGCCTCGCGTTCCACTAGAGTTATTCTGCTAATAGAGATGTTTGCTGCCGCAAATAATTTCGCTCATCTTTTAAATAAAAATTAAATAACACGTGCTCAAACACTTACCATTTCAAGAGTCCTCCGTGAAATCACAAAGTGAATAATGTCTGTTAAATATCTGCAACATTAGATATGTTTCAACTGTTGTTTCGGCAAAACTAGTACGGCATGAGGAAAAAATGCGTTTATATGCAGAGAACGAACGTTCTACATCTAGTGACGTAATATTTGCGTAAGTAAAATAATCTTTCAGATAACTTAACGATTCTGTTGACGCACCTTCACAAATGTGTCTTAATGTGCCAAAATCAGAATTTTTCTCAAAAACACTTTCAAATTTTTCTAGAACAGAAACATTTTTTGCGTCTTCAATCGCGCATAGCTGTGCGTGAACATGTTGCACTATTTGTAGAGATTCTTCTAACGGCACCGCAGGATTTTGTAATTTTTCTATTGCATCTGCTAGCCCGAAGTAATTATCGTGAATGATTTTTAAATCCATTTTAACCTGACTATCTTGAAATTTCGACTGGCTTTTCTGGATATCGGCAGCTTCCTTTGTATCGAATTGTAAAACCACGTTCTTAATATTGTCAAAATATTTATGATAATAAAACGCGGCCTGCAAGCATGTTCCCCAACGAGTTAGAATAGGTTCTGGTGGCTCCGGTATACGGGGGCACAGTCTGTGGAATTCGCGAATACGTTTCGGTGATTTGACAAATACTGCTTTGGTATGCGCTATTAGCGCGTCTGCCTCAGGATAACATTTTCTGATACTGTCTGCCACAAGATTGAGAGCATGAATTTTACACGTAATGTGTAACAAATTAGCAGAATGCTTTTTAAGAGACCGGCCTACAGAAAACATGTTTGCAGCACCATCACTCACTAACATCAAGAGTTGGTTTGTTGAAAGTTCAAACTTGTCCAATGTATTTAACACTAACTTTGAAATTACTTCGGCAGTACACTGTTGTATTCGTTTGGAGACTAATAGAATTGAAGATGCCGATTGATGAGGTTCCAATTTGCGTGCCATTACATTATGAACAGAATGTTTCTTCCGATCTGTTGTTTCGTCGACACATAACCACAATTTTTGATCTTTCAACTCCGATTTTATTTTTTGTTCAATATGTTCACGCGGATGGCACAATTCTTCGTAACGATGTTCGACTTGGTAATTTGCACTCCGAATAGTTATTCCAAAAGCAGATAAATGGTTCCTTGTATAGTAAATTAAACGGTATATTACATGCGATAAACGTAACGCATAAATTAAATATAAATTTTTCATTGTCTCGTGCGCAATTTCTTTGTGAGACATGCTTTTCACTATTTACGTGTCGTAGACAATCTTGTCTGGAGCAACACATTAACGGGATTTTACAGATTACACATTTAATTTTAGCACCTTCATATATTAAGTCTGGAATTTCTGCAATAAATTTTCGAAGTTTGTCCGACCGCGGTCGTTTTGCTGACGAAATCATAATTTCTCTAGGACAGACAAACAATTGCGCAAATGACCGGCAGCGAAAATGTCCGTACTGCTCCGCAGACGAAGTAATACTACCGTTTCTCTCGGTCCGAACTGATTCTACGCCGATGCGCGGTACCGCTCGTGGCCAGCGTTAGTAATCGATGTCTAGAAGTGCGAGGTGTATTCCATAACCCAACGATTCGCCCATTATTACAACAGCAGCTACTACTAAGTTATTGTCAAATAGATTTTAATTGTCTTAAATAATTTAAATCACACTGTCATTCTTCCCGTACTCTAAATGCAGCAATTTTGGTATTAATTAAATTAATTACTAAAAATGTGGAGGAAAAATAATATACAGCGAGATTCATGAGAGAAAATTCATATGAAAATTCAAACATGTAATAATACTATATACAAATATATAAAAAACAATAAATAAGCAAAAAATTATGAATAGAAAAAATATAAATAGAAAACAATGGGAATAAAAAATATCCTTATATCAAATTAATATAATTTAGAATTGGACCGTAATATATGTAGGTAGATATTTAGTGAGTAGCGTCTGCAGTAAAAGATACTATAAGCTGCAATGCAAAGTTGTAGATATCTAGAAACAGTTTTCCAAAGATATATCGCTATGTAAGAAAAAATGCTACAAAAAGTAGCAGCTTCTTTAAACCAAAAGTAGCAGTAGCAGGTTGTAACTATGCTAACGCAAACGAACAATTTTGCATGTCACTATAATTTAGTAAAAAAAGTCAACAATGAATGACACTACATTTGCAACTACAACATGCATTTTCTCGGTTAAAACTTTGCTCATTTTGTAACATTGATTCGAGGGCTAGTGATTTACCTCAAAAATTCTTATCTGTGTAGAGAGTCACTATTGCGTATAATCTCAGAGTGTCTTGCTGCATTATTTGCGCGAAATTTGAATAGTTCATCGTCTACCCCGTCGTCTGTTTCACCTTTAAATGTTTTTTCTAGAAATAAGCATATTGAATTAGAACTCCATTCATATTTCCGAATACATATTGCAAGATATTATGATTTATGACTGTATAGACATATGCTATTTTTAACTTCATAAATCCATAAAAAAACGAACTTAATTTCCATATTGATATTTCGCCCTTAGAGATTAAGCCTTTTCTTTTCAACCATCGGCGTTTCAAACAATGCGTCATTTAAGCCGTGACTCATCGTATGTATGTATATCGCACGTAATGCCAAAATTGTTGACCGTAACGCGTGTCGCTTCCACAATACACAGTTTTAACCCGTCGCTTATCCCTCGACTACCCGTTCTATATAATTGCTCTAGTTGTTATTGATTTTTAAAATTGTTTTCTAATAGAGTGCCATTTGTGATCGTAAAAATTAATTTTCGTAAGTGTTCGCGCTCTATGTGTGGGTTCGGCAACAAATCGTTATAATTCAAATACTTCAATATTATTAAATATTTACATCAGATTGAACAGTGTGGACGTTACTGTATCGTTACTATACGAATTGTACAATAAACTCGTTTGTATTATTGTACATTTTCGATGTATCCTTGTATATAATGTATACACTCGAATGAATACATTCACACATACGCACACTTAAACTATAAATACTTTTAAAAAACACAACTCGAAATACGAACTTGTGGAGTCAGTCAGAATGAGAAGAGTAGCATGCGGGCGCGTATAGCTCCTTGCTACGTCTAAAGCGTTTCGTGTTTTTAAAGAAGAGCGATTACGAAGAAACTGTAAAATCTTACTTAGCGGATATTACAGGGGATATATGTAGTTCTTTTTCCGTTAATACCAATACAAGTGCCTCGTAATTTCATGTAAGTATAGGCGTGTATTCGTACAAATGTAAATGTATATTGGACAGGTTTGATAAACCAGTAACAAACAAATGATTGCGTACCATACATGTATTCCAAAAAATACAAGGGCAGCGCGTGGGGTTGTTCATGAAATATTCGAAAATGTTTTTGAATTTCGCAATTTGCATCGAGATTAGATAGAAAGGCAGGTTAAAAAATAAGAGGTAAATCATACCATTAGAAAGAGATAATAGATCCGTCCAAGTTCAGGAGCACAGAACAATTCATCTTAAGGATTGTAAAAATGATATCAGTAACGCTAATTTTCAGACATTTTCAGTGGCATTTAGATCAAAAGATTGAAGTGGTGATTCCAGATTTTCTTGCTCGGGTTGAATTTTTTGTTTTAGAAACGACCTACATATTGGACTTCATGATTACTAACCAATTATTAATTTCGATACATCACTATTACCTTGTGTCAACTGTTCACTATCCAATGTAGATGTTGCACAGCAAACTCTAATCTTACGATTGTGTTTTTACCATCTATTATAGTATTTGGTATTATAGGAAACCAGTGGCGGCTGGTGGTGACGTAAATTGGAGGTCAAGAACAAAGCTTCGATTCCATCGTGTATTTCCGTTGCACATCGTATACATTGATCGGGTACTCTAAATCTGTGGCACTGGAACACTGAAACAGTTCATTAAAGCCCTTACCACAATACTTTACTAAGTATTGTGGTAAGGGCTTTAGTGAACTGTTTCATCGTATACATTATTCTTGACAAATACAGGAACAAATCAAAACGTTGTCCTCGACCCCCATTTACATCACCACCAGCCGTCACTGTACGAAATATACACCCGATTTTAATCTAATTTGATTAGAAGATAAGAGAATGCCTTTAAAATGTTTAAAATAGCATTATTTGTATCAGAAATGTTTTACTTAGCTTTCGTCCCTTTTTTGCCAGGTTTCTTTTTCTCTAATTATGTACTTTGTGTGTATCCGGTGAGCGGCCCAGCGGGATTATAAGCTAATAACAATGGGAGCCAAGTAGCTGTATTTAGTGTGCGCTAGGTATTTCATGAGTTCCGGCTACATGCCGGAAAAGAGGGATGGAGCCGCGTGAGTGTACCAGATGCGCCATAACTGCCACTGTTCCTTGTCGATTTCGAACGCCTGCTAACGTGCCACAGTCAAAAGCAAGCTCCCTTACCATTGGACTACCGAACCATTTATATTGCTTTATAATGGGAGATACGATAGTGATAAGTTAAATTCCTTAGTTACATCACACCATTTTTAAAAGTAGCACGAAAAAACGAAGTATGCGTCCCAATATTTGACAAAGCTAATGCGAAAATGCGATTAGTTTACTTTTTCAGACCTTTTCTTCTGGATACGAAACACTTGCTGTTACTTCGAATCAGAATAATAATTTAGAATACAACATTTATCAATATATTCCGAAATATTTGTTAATTATTTGATAGTTTTAATAAAATCGCTGTACTGTTGCCAATAGTATTACGAGTTGATAATGCGTAATGTCTCGCAAACTAGGGGTTTTAGAAAAAAAATGCTTCAAATAAAAATTAATTTGAAGTGAAAACGAATTATTAGAAATCTATCGGCAGTTCTATTATAGTTATTATTCATTTGTGCAAATCATTTTTTGGTTTAGCATGTAATTTCATAAAATATTTAAAAGATAAATTGGTAAAGGACATTCCTACTGTATTTACTTTGAAATGCCGCTAGACTGATATTTTGTAAACTATTAGCATCTATCCATCGAATTAAATACCGCAAATAAAGATTTTCTTAAGAGAATAATGTATGTACCTACGATGCTTAAACCTTATGCCCGACAATATTGCTATATTTGTGAGATGGTGCAAATTTGACCCTATTTGTTTTTGTTTACATTTTCGCTCAGATGTAGAAATTAATCGAATCTCCGAGTAAGTGCTGTTTGCTAGATCACTACTTTTAGATGAGCAGAAACACTACATTTATGGCACATATCAGTAAGTAAATTTTCTTGGATATGTAAGTTGATACATTTTTTCCATCACCATGGGGATCTCACTTATCATTAGAGATAAAGGGTGGGTTTAAATTTAGCAAAGTTGCTAATTTTATGTGTGTTATGAACCCAAAGAGAGAATGGACCTGTGAAAAATGACATTCGAGATTTTTTTTTAAAACCGAAAAAGCTCATTTTCTTTTTTCACCTCTAGCAGCTTTATTTGGCCTTGCAAAGAAAAACTAGAAACACATTCTCAAGACCGTTTTCGATCTTCTGTCTAATAGTGTAGTCAAAATTTTTATATAATGCTTCGGTTCTTTCTGGCCATCATCAACTTTCTTACTTCTCATCGGTGCCATATTGGATTTTGACACCATCAGAAAGAATCTTTTTTTCTAATTTTAAACATGTTCAACATGGCGCCAAAAGTTTTCAATATTATGCTTTAATTGACGAAGAATACATTTTAAGATTAAATAAGGTGGCCATAAAATTTAAAATTGTCAAACATTTTAATTATCGTTCATTAGTAAAAGAAAAATATCGTACACCAACAAAGAGAAACGAGATATGTTAAGTATTTTTTATTCATCGAATCCAAACACAGTAATAGCGAGTACAACATATTTAGAATTGTATTCAGAACGACAATAGCCGCCACGTCGTATCATTTTTCTAGAACTTAATTTTTCTAGGTTTTGATCATGTTTTGATAGAAACTTAGTCGAGAATACATCGTTTACCGCGGTATTTTTTTACAGAAATTTGAATGAAGATCAACGGGATATTTTACAAATACTAAGTTAAATGTGTGTTTTTGCTTCTGTATAAGTTTATGTAAATCTTGTATTTTCTAGATAAACAATAACCTATCATCATCTACACGCCTAGTAGCACCGGAATTAAATTTGCCCCAGACTCAAATATGGAGAATTTTACAATGAAGTAAGTTTAAACCAAATAACCATGTTAGCCGCAGCCTGATAATAATGTAAGACGACTAGAGTACTGCAACTGATTAATGGGAAGATTAGATAACGACAAATATTTTTCGAACAAACCCATCCGGTCAGATGAATCAAAATTTACCAATTTTGGAATCTTTTACCGAAAAACGGGGCATTACTGAGCAAAACAGAATCCCAAATAAAATAGGGCAAAGAAATCACAATATCGTTTTGGATTAAACGTTTGAATGGGCATTTTGGGAAATCATTTTATAGGACCAATTATGTATGAAGAAACATTAAATGGGGAAAGATACTTCGTACGAACGTATCTAACTTCTCAGAAACTACTATCTATTCAATCAACTACAGCATATATGGTGGCAACAAAACGATCCACCGGTTCACAATGCGACAATTATGAAGAATTACTTAAGTTAAGAGTTTCCAAACCGTTGGATTGGACATGGTGGAGTTGCTGTATAGTCGGCGAGACATCCTGACATAAGTTTTCTGGATTATTTTTCATAAGGAGTTGTAAAAAATAATATTTACAAAGTTGATGTGCCACAAAACAAAAACAACATCGAGGTAAATTCCAGAATGCCGATGTAATTCCTACAAGAACCATGCAAAGGGCCGTTCAAAATGGTTTATTGTTTTGTTTACTATTATTGTAAATGACCTTCTGGTCACATACAGCAATAATCAGACCCATGATCACCTACGCCTCTTTGATTTGGTGGCCAAAAACAACTCAGAAGACTGTGCAACAGCAGCTTCAACATATTCAGAGACTTGTATGTCTTAACATCACAGGTGTGATGCGTACCTGTCCCACAGCAGCTCTGGAGGTACTGCTGGAAATAACGCCGCTTCACATCCGCATTCAGAAGCACTCTTAGTGGAACGAAGGGATTACAGCCTGGGGATCTTAGAAGGCATCTTAAAATCCTTAAAGATCCCAACAAATTATGTGATGTATATTGCAAAGGACACGATCTCTATGCAATACAATTTTGATCGGCCTTATTGATTATTGAAAGCCGTACTGAGTGGGCATCCAGTGAGCCTCAATGCAAAAGAGGTACCCTGGAATGGTACACGGACGGCTCGAGAATAGAAGGTGTCGGAACAGGTATAGACATCAGTGATCCTAACTACTACCTAAAAATGCCTACGGGACCCCACATCAACATATTTCAAGCAGAGATTTCTGCTTTAAACCTGTGCGCCATAAGGAACCTCGAGAAAGGAATACGAGGCGCAACTATAAATATATTCAGTGACGGTCAGGTAGTTCTAAAACATGGGAGGGCAATCAAAAGGCCTCGTACTGGGAAAATATTCTAGGACAAAAACAGGCGAAAGCACTCATATCAGGCTCGCCAAAGACAGCAAAAATAGCGCTATCGTTCAGCAAAGGAGATCTTAGATTACTGACGGGATTTCTGACAGGCCATGTAGCCCTAAAATATCACTTATTTAAACTAGTTAAAGCTGAAGATCAAATCTGTCGTCTATGCAAAGATTTGGAGATGGCAGAACATTTCCTGTGTAAATGTGTTGCCATTAGTCGCACACGACACCAACATTTCGGTAGGCCATTTCTTGCACTTACTGAACTGAAGGAAGCAGATCCTAGAGTAGTACTAAGGTTTATTAAAAGCCTCCAACTATTCCAACACACATAAGGGCATTTTGTTACAATAGATCTATTAAGGTCGCAGTGATTAATGGCATCTTTGTCATGGCCCGAATATAATAATAAAATAAAAATAAAAAATAAAATATTGTTGTGTTCGTTCATTGTTAGAAATAAGGTGCAACATTTACATAAACTTTGGAAAAACACACCTTTAATTTACCATTTATAAAATATTCCGTTGGTTGTTATTCAAACTATTATTAATTTAAACATTACGCAGCGGTAAACAATCCATTCTCGACCAAGTTTCTACCAAGATCTAAAAAAATGATACAATGTGACTGTTGCTGTTCTGGATACAATTGTAAGTATCTTATAGTCGCTATTGTCGTATTTCAGTTCGATGAATAATAAATACTTAACATATCTAGTTTCTCTTCGTTGATGTATGACATTTTTCTATTGCTAATAAAAGGCCATTTTTGATAGGTTTAAATTTAATGCCTATCTTACTTAATTTCAAAATATATTCTTTGTCAATTAAAGCATACTATCGAAAACTTTTGTCAACATATTATTCTTGGTTAAAATCAGAAAAATAACTTTTTCGAGTACACCATTAGATAAAGGATCAAATGTGGCCAGAGAGTATGGTTCTAGTTTTTCCTTGCAAGGCCAAATAAAGGCGCTAGAGGTAAAAGAAGAAAGGTTTTTTTTCTAAATCTCGAACGTTATTTGTCACAGGTCTATTTTCTTTTCGGGTTCATAACAAACACAAAATTTAGAAACCTTGCCAAATTTAAACCTACCCTCTATATCCAATAATAAGCAAGATCCCCATAGTGAAGGTCGAAAATGAAACAGCCTGTACACATTCGTTCCTTTTGTTATCAATATTTCTTAAGGTATTTGTAATTTCTTCAACAAGCTCTTGAAGACTTCGTACAACAGTTAACATTTAATTAGATCCCTCTTTACAATCATTTTAATTAATTTTATATATTTTGGTTTTTTAATATGTTGGTCCAGTGTGGTGTACCTTACATATTTTATTTTTAGACAAATTCTTACTGTATATAAATCATATTCTAATCTGAGGATGGGCGATCGCACGAAACCAGCAGCATTGGAATAGACATTAAAGAATTTTTTGTGAGTAATAGACCATTTTATTTATTCTTCCATTTAATTAGGTCGTTGAATGGTTCTCCGCCGGAGCTTTCAATGCTCACAAGTCATTGTATCAACAGATTTCTCTAACCTTGACTGTTACAGTTACCGCATTTTTGTGAGCAAGCAGGGCAAGCCATTTCAAAACAGTTATACTATTAGTCACGTGTCCCCCAAATAACCTCAATTCCTTTATGACTTTAAATCGTGTAAAGAAAACTAGAAAAATCGATTAGGAACACGTTCATAGATTTCTATTTGATACGTAAAAGTAGATGAAGCAGTAAATATTAAAAATAAACAAACCACAGATTTCTTTGAAATTTCCGGTGGGGCTTTCAAGGAATTAAAATGATGGTTGATATTTATTTTATTTTACATATACCGCGTTAGTAAGTTCCGTAGTAAAGTGAACCACTAAAATATATTAACACTGTTGCAATGTTTGCTGGCTCTGAAAGTAAAAGGGCGTGGAGTCGCGCGACGGAAATGAATCAGAATCAGCAAGAATGCAACCGCTGTCAGAGGACCATCGCGCTAGACTCTAGTCATGCATTATCCCCTCAGTTTATTTCTTTAATTGATCATCCTTACCTTTCTCGATCTTTTCTCTTTTGGTTATTTTTGATTTGCTTTATTTGTATCTCGAAATTATACTGTACAGTAGTTTTCTTTTTAATTATGTTAGGTTCAACTGAATTTTTACACATACAAATATGATTCATTTTGACATAAAATTTCATTAATTAGATTTAGAAAACGTTTTCGTTTTGGAATTTGCATTTAAAAATTTATGTATTTGTTATGTACTTACTATCATTTAAACATTTGGAAATGCAAAAATATAATCTAGTTATTTTATAATGAGAGGTTCTATTTATTTTTGGAATTTATCATTTTTCCGTTTAAATTAAGAACATTTTCTTTGTTTCATATACGACAATATTATATTTAAGTATTTATTTTGAAATAATCAACGATTAAAGTCCATCAATAAGATAAAAATCAAATAAGGTGTATTACGTATTTCCATAAATCTGTGTCAAGCAGATATCTCGAACACGTATGCTAGGCCACCGACTTGCGACTGTGTGGGGTTGTCTAGGGTCACTGGAGAGGGCGTTCCTAGCACAGACAGCAACGTTATTTGCTATATGTATGTCACCAGCGCTTATAAATGAATCCTTACCTACCCTAGTATACAGTTTATTGTCAAAGAAATAATACAGACTCTTTCGTAATTTTTGCTTTTCAAATATCTAGAAAGCTACTGGCTAAACTGGAGAATGAATGATACGATGGTAACACCACTAGTACACTGAAAAACAAATTTAGTTGAGTCAACCATATTCTAGTTGATCCAACTAAACTCTGTTTGAATACGGGGGCAAACATCAAACACCATGTTGTTTCAAAAGAATATATCATATTGATTTAAGCGAAATATAGTTGGATTGATAAAATAGATAGTTGCCACAAGCAAATCTCATTCAATTTAGCAAAATCAATTTAGTTGACTCAAACGTATCGATCTTTCAGTGTAGGAAGAAACACTTTTAATCTAAACGTTAGAGTTATCAAAAAGAAAGATTAGTCGAACCAATTTTCTGAATAATTTAGATAATTAAAGATTCCACGTCAACAAATTCGTAATAAACATGCGAAATTAATTTTTGATGTGACCCTTACTTTTCAAGAACTGTTCAACACTTAGCTGTCGTATGTACTTTTCTATTTGTACTATTTAACGTTAGTTACATATTTCGATAAATTTCCACAGATGTCGGGATTAATTTCTGAAAAAAATAAATAATTTTAACAAATAGCTGTAGATATGCAACACGCAGAAAAGCAATATTTTAATACTTTCTAAAAGTTTATTGTAACCCCGGTCGTCGTTTTAATATGTTGTGTTCGTCCAACTAACTTCTGCATTATTATGTCAATATACATAGTCTTCTCAGTACTACAAGTATATATTACAAGTTTAGAAAAATAATTTTAACAAGTTGTCAATTGTTTACCGTCTATATATAACTGTAAGTATTTTTCCATTTCCCAGGTACCAGCTTTATTATATACATTTAAAATTAATCTAATTTTACGAATGTTGTACAATATTTTTACAGATAAAAAAAAATGTTTTTCATTACAATCACTTTTGTAATTAATTGTTGAAACTAAATTTACTTACTAACAAATCAAAAATTATACATTATTAGTTTTACTTTATGACCAACTATATTGATTGTTACTTTTAGCTGGCCTGAAGATGAGCGTATGTTCGAAACCGGTTGCATTTTTGTATTGTTTTTTTGTGGTGGCGGCCCAACGAGGTGTATAAGCTTCTTAAAGGTTGTCATAACCTCAGGAGCTTTGAGTGTGTAAAGTGTTCTATGGCTTTGTTACTATAACCCCCTCGCCGTAAAGGGTGAGGTGCAGTTAATTGTACCCCAACTGCGAATGGTGACTCGGGAGTGTACCGGACCCGCTAAGAAAATTTGATCCTAGCGGGATTCGAACACACAAGCGCAGGCCCTCTTACCACCAGATCACCGAGCTATTAAATAGAATTTTGTGTGAATAGACCATCACTACCGTCCTTAAAAAACAGTAATTGACTGAATGAGTGTTTTTATTGATTAGTAAATGAGTTGGTAAATTCTTGTACTTCTAGTTATTTATTTCGAATGAATAGTTACTTGTTCATCAGTAGTGGCGGGTGATGACGTAAATGGGAGGGCGCGGACGATAACGCTGAGATGTCCTCGTGAACTTTTTGTCAAGTACAACGTACACACAACAGAATTACATTACTGTGATATAAGATATCGCAAAAGGTATCTGGTGATTTAAAATGTTCAAGTTGAGATTGCCAATTAAAAATAAAAATTGTCGTATGCGAGCTTTTTAAAAAATAATTAGAAGCACATGAAGGAATAACAGCAGGAATCTCTAACTGAATTATCTTTTCCAAGTAACTCAATGCATCACGAAATTAATTGCTATAAATTGATTGAATTGTCATAAAGAAGCAGCTTTATAAATAATGGTTTTATTCCAACGAGTCTATAAAACAAAGCGAACGGTATTCTATATTTTCTCTTGCATCATAAGACAAATTGCAACACTAGTTCGTTTTCAAACTTTTGATGTAACCTGTATGTGTGTGTACCTATGTCCGTTTTCCAAAAGCTGTAACGGTCCATTCTGATGCAAATGTGGGGTGCAGCGGGACGGGAAGGGCAAGCTGATGCCAGCCGATGATGGCAGATGCAGTTTCACATTGTTAGGGTGCGCGTGTGGCAGCGACGGCAGTAGTGAGGCAGACACGGCGGACCAGTTGGGTCCATCACCATGGGCAACAACAGTTCTTCGGCAGGCATACGTAAATCCCGAAGTCTGCCCACCTCGCCCGAAGTACGAAGGTGCGTGTCTGGTGCCGATGGCAAGATACAACGACAAAACTCTCTGAGTGTTTTGCGTATATTAGTCTTGTAATTGTATTTGTGTGAGTGTGTTATCGTGGACTTCTTGTTTGTTTACTTCACGTGCGATTGCTTATGTGCTATATTATCTATCTAGATGTGTTTCTTTGGAGGTGTTATAGTACCATTTTTATATATCATACGTAACATGTTTGAGTTAGAAAGTCATATGATTCACTCTAATTTCTTTAGTTTCCCTAAATATTTGCAAAATAGGAAGTTGATTAGAAAGAATACTGCATGAATGTAATGGGAAATTTAATTGTTGCGTGTAACGAATACCACGTAAACACATTCACCTTAAACCCGTTATAAACTTTTAACTACCAACAACAAAAAGAAATTGATCACGCATAGATTTTTTAAAAGGAATCTTGTACCTTTAATGCAATAGCACTACGCCACTTAAGCCTTCCAAAAAGTGTACTTTCATTACGGAATCCTTGATGGATAACTTACAATAGGTGAATGATTATGTACTTATTTAAATTGTGCGATAAAATAGTCCCTGATTTTCATCCTAAATACTATATTTAGAAAATGTAATCCATGGCAAATTAAAGGAGATATTATTTATTTAAGTTTAAAATTATAAGATAGGTTTTGTAACAAGGTTTTGCTTATATCCGTATTAATTGTAATGATGCCAATAATGAAAGAGGCAACAATACAAGTAGTAGTATTAAATTGTTAACGCTGAACTTCCTCAATATAAACAGTTCTTATATTTTAAACCTAATTTCTGAATCGCTAAAGCTACAAAAATGTTTCGCAAAATGTGCAACTTAAATATCAAGCAATTCAAATACTCGTATGTTGATAAGGTAGAAATCAACGCAGCTGTCCCTGGTTTATCTTAAACTACAAATGCAAATGGTATTTGCGCAGATATATAGGTTTGACAATGGAAGCTTCAACAACCTTCGCCTTATCTATCAGTACATTACTCACTGCAACGGTTGAGTAATTCCAAAGGCATTTCCGACAGCTATATCATCCGCGCCAACAAGATAGTTTGGTGAGCTGTATAGATGCATGAGGAACTTGTTGAAGGAGGTATGGGGTTCAATACTACATAGATCCCAACTATGTACTGCAGTAATCAGTTGTTTGTACTTATCTTTTGATTGGTTAAGTGCAATACGAGTGTTAACCCACTCTTTTCAAAAGACAGAAAACTTAGTTGCCCATTCTTCTTGAACAATAAGTAAGACCGTTATTTTCCTTCCTTTTTTTGGTTGAAGATGAAACAATTCTGAATTTCTTGAACATTTTGTATAGTCAACGCCAAGGAGGGGCATTTAAAACTCAGCTCGGAATAACCCTCACTAAAGTGTCATTACCCAATTTACTTTTTGAAGGCATCATCAGCCATTTACGTTTTGAAAAGTAAATGAAGGTATAAGAAAACTTAATGTATTATTCGAACTGAGTTTATAAATAATAATACATTAACACACCCAATTTTCACGTAATAAAAAATCGCAACTGTAGTCCTCTGCCATTCGCGAACTCTACATACTAATGTACTAAATATACATTTTCATGAATTGCTCCACTGTTTTCTTCATCCTAATTTTCATTGCAGCTATTTTTTTTACTGTAGTTTTCTAACCGCCTTCGGTTTAACTGGAGCTAATAATCATTAATACAGTGGTCAAAATTGCCCCAATCCACATGCGTCACATTAAAATTCAGACAAATTTAATACCGAGGTTGGGCAATCCGTCCTAATACACGTTCCAACCGACAAATATAGGAACATTATGGATATTCTTTTGCTTCAAAACATTCATAAAATATTTACCTCTTTCAAATTGCAGTGCATTTGTAAGACACGTAATTCACTTCTAATTTGTAATGAATATTTATTTACGCACTCTAAATAGCACACAGTACTTGCAAAACTTCTTACAGCATTTACCTCACCCTTAATCAATTCCAGTTAGCCCAAATCACTGGCAGATGTACTACCCCATATATCATTTGCCTTTTTAGAAATTACACAGTCTCTTTGAGACAGTCTTTATGAAAAGCTTCTTTTATTTTTAATCACCCGTTTTCGATTATCCCATGCACAAACATCAAATTTAGACTCGTTACTGGAAATAACTTTCTTCCAATCGTCAAAATCTCAGTCTGCTTTTAATTTTGCCCAAATCAACTGATTTCGTTCCTGAACAGCAGTTAATAAAGGTTTTTCTTTGGCTTAAATAAATTACTTAGGAAAATGTAAAATTCGAGTTCAATTTTATGTATATAGTGTGTCCTTGGATTAACGCATGGATAGATAAGGCAGACAGGAAATTATTGAGTTGAATTTTCTTCTTTTGGGGGTTCAGCCATGCTTACACACTAAGTACTAGCATAATTTATTACTCTAACCATTGTTTTAATAACCCTATTATTGTATCTCCTATAGAAAATACATTTTACTAATTGAAAAAATTCCTTTTTTGTAAATTTCCTAGATATACTTGATTTTTCGGCAATAAAATTATGGCATAAATTACTTACTATTCAAGCATGGCTGAACCCCAAAAGATGAAATTTCAACTCTAATTTGTTAATCCGGGGACACGCTGTATATTTCCGACAACACTCTCGGGATACATTAAACCCATTGCGTTGATTCCAAAGGACCGTAACAATCCTTTACAGTGCTTCTGCGAATTTCTTTGCAAATGTTTCTTTGGGTTCATTCGGTTATACGAGGGTAAGTCAAATATTATATACACTTTCGCCATAACAAGCTTTGAAAGTTATCATAGTAGCGGCCGCTTGAGCATACGTTGAGTTGGCGCCTCGTTGGTCATATGTGCGGAATTTAATCACGATCCCGTGATTTGTCTGCTAACTACAACAGCATAAGTATGTCAGCTCCGCTATTAGTTTGCACCAAAGAGGAACAACGAGCAGTGATCTGATTTTTGTGGTCAGAGGGTGCGAAAGGTGTTGAAATTCACCGGAGACTTTTGTCATAATACGGGGACAGTGCTTTATCTCGTAAAAGCGTTTTTTTGTCGTGTGGATCGAAATGTTCCTTCTTTTTGTGTTACGCTCGTGCGGCCACTTTGAAACATTCCGATCCACAAAAAAAAAACGCTTATACGAGATAAAACACTGTTCCCGTATTGTGACAAAAGTCTCTGGTGAATTTCAGCACCTTTCATACCCTCTGACCACAAAAATCGGATCACTGCTCGTTGTTCCTCTTTGGTGCAAACTAATAGCGAAGCTGACATGCTTATGCTGTTGTACCAGCTAGCAGACAAATGACGCGATCGTGATTAAATTCCGCACACATGACCACAGAGGCGCCAACTCAACGCATGCGCAAAGCTTGTTATGGCGAAAGTGTAGATAATATTTGACTTACCCTCGTAATTCTATGTCTACCAGTATTTTTCCCTCAATTTCGATGGTTCCAGTTTGCCAGTAGTGTTTCAACAATATTTCACACTGAAGATTTTGCCATTCTTAATTCACTGGCGGTTTGCTTTAATGATTTTCTTCGACAATACTGAAACACAATAATTTCGCGCAATTTTTATGTTATTGTTTGTGTTAATGTTTGTATTATTCGCTTAGATATTAACAATAGATTTCCAACAGGTGATGAATTTGTTTTCCGTAGCTATTTGATAACATTTTTTCGCCCAGTAAGTTACTGAAGTTGTTTATTTTTGGAATTTCTATTAAAAATACAATTAAAGAATAAAGTGTTGACAATTGTCAAACTTTGATAGATCTTCAAAAAGATGTTTCTTTCGATTTTATAACCAGTTTCAGAGTATTTCCAACTATCTTAAAAATTTGCTGAATTTTTGAAAAAAATAAACCAACCCAACATATAGTTGTTAGGGCTCGTAGTAAGCAATAAAAATAGTGACCACTATTTTGATGCCAAATTTTTATCACAAATGTTTGTGCCAAACTTATGAAGCACCGAGATTGGCATTTAACAATCAATCAGTAAATAAACGAAGAAAATATAGTTAAAACAAAATTTCAAAGCGAAGCTTAAGGTCGAAAATACCATACGTAAAACAATATCGAAAAAATCGAGGTACTATGTAAGCCACGACGATTTTTAGAAACGGACTTAAACATATTGGCAAATTTACAAGGGCTTTTATTATTACTTACACTTATTAGGTACATATACATATTACAAATTTACCATTTGATACACTCATCATTTCTGATAATTTTACCATTTTGTACCATTAAGATATATTAAAGTAGAAAATTATAGTAATTATTCTTTGTAACTTTCGAAAATTGTTAAACCAAGGCTATATTTAAGTCTTTCAAAATGAGAAGAAAGTCTATCAAGAGTTTAAACGCATGTGCAACAGGGAATATTTAAAGTTTACTTCGAAATGAAACCGATACACACAAATTACTTTAATTTCAATTGAATGTCATAGTCTAAGGAATCAAAATATTATACATTCTTAATTCTCATTTGAATTAAGATTTAAATATAGGTTAATTGGTTCACGTAAGATATTTCTATAATCGGGGCATCTTGTGTGTAGTCTTCTAATGCGCAATCATATACGGAGAAATAAATGTGCAGATGCACGTCCTAACTAGCTTCACACTGTTACTCATGGTACTTGTCTTTCTTTTTCCGTATTAATTACTTTACATCGTATAAAGGATTGATTCTTTGAAAATACTAGTTATCAGATAGCAATTAAATTTTGATACTTCTTTTTTAAGTAAAAAGTATGTATTTAACTTTTGACATTTAGGTTACTATGAAATACAGTGACTCACAGATTAAAAGATGTAGTATATATAAAATCACATGGTGCCGGGAAGGAAGGGGAAATAACAAAAAGAGAGTAAAATAGTAAATAAACTTTAATCAAGCATAATGTTGTTAAGCATTATAGATTAAAATTAAACTTAAATTGTGACAAGAAACACGAATAGTAAACAAAAATCAAAATGTTCAAAAAGTAGCTCCCAGCCTAAGTGATGCAAACTCAAAAACAAAACAAAAAATCTAACTAGGATCATCAAAAATATTTTTAATATCGTGTAGGGTATCCTCCTTGTTTTAACACTTCTTCTCCCTATATTCGGGGGTTATTTTTTCCCATTCTTCCAAAAGAGCTTCCTTGAGATCATGTTTATTTGATATTGTACGTTTTCTGATCTCGCGTTCCAATTTAAACCACAGATTTTCTATTACATTTAAGTCAGGAGACAGTGGGGGAGGTTTAGTCACATGTGGATAATTATACAGTAGCCACTCCTTCACCGAAGCAGAGGAATGCTTAGGATGGTTGTCCTGGTAGAAAGAGAAAGTTTTGTTATATACCTAATTTGGCTGCGCTAGATTTAAGATATTGTTTCAGGATATCTAGATACATAAACCTGTCCATATTGTCCTCAATGATGCACAAATTACTCAATCACATGCCCTCCCCCAAATTTCACGGTAGGACGCAAATTTTGTGGTTTTAACGCTTCGTTCGCTTTTCTTCGGGCATGCGCATTACCATCTGAGCCGAAGAGGTTGAATTTACCCTCATCCGCAAATAATTGAGTTTTCCAAAACTCTAGGGACTTATGCTGGTGTTCGCGAGCAAATTCAACTCTAAGCCGTTTGTTTTTTGTACTTACGCTTTCCGCTTTTCTCAATATTCTTATTGTTTCTGGATTACACGATTTTCCTTAAGTCCTTTTCTATCTCTGCTGTTATTTTTTAGGCACTTAACATCGGATTGTCTTTTTGCTTTACGCACAATATACGACTCCTCTTTGAGAAAATATTTTGTTCGGCACCTTTCTTGATTTATTTCCTAACCGATTTTCACGTGTATAGCGTTCTATAATATGTTGGACAGTGGGGGCACTCGTATTCACTATTTCGGCAATTTTTTTTTAGTTTTTCCACGTTTAAAATAAAAGATAATTAACTCACATTCCTCAATTGTGATACGTCTGCCCATTTTCAAGTATGTTATTAAATAGACACCAAACAGTGTTAGACCTTTAAAATATAGAACTAGGGAACTTCCCGAGACACAAATTGGTATTTTACCGTAATTTCAAGTTTGTAAATCCAATATTTACGTTTTGCATCATTAAAGCTGCGAGCTAAATTTTGAACATCATTTTGATTTTTGTTTACTATACACGTTACTTATAACTTATAACTAACGCTGGCCACGAGCGATACCGCGCATCGGCGTAGAATCAGTTCGGACCGAGAGGAACGGTAGTATTACTTCGTCTGCGGAGCAGTACGGACATTTTCGCTGCCGGTCATTTGCGCAATTGTTTATCTGTCCTAGAAAAATTATGATTTCGTCAGCAAAACGACCGCGGTCGGACAAACTTCGAAAATTTATTGCAGAAATTCCAGACTTAATATATGAAGGTGCTAAAATTAAATGCGTAATCTGTAAAATCCCGTTAATGTGTTGCTCCAGACAACATTGTCTACGACACGTAAATAGTGAAAAGCATGTCTCAAAAAGAAATTGCGCACGAGACAATGAAAAATTTATATTTAATTTATGCGTTACGTTTATCGCATGTAATATACCGTTTAATTTACTAGACAAGGAAGCATTTATCTGCTTTTAGAATAACTATTCGGAGTGCAAATTACTAAGTCGAACATCGTTACGAAGAATTGTGCCATCTGCGCGCGAACATATTGAACAAAAAATAAAATCGGAGTTGAGAGATCAAAAATTGTGGTTATGTGTCGACGAAACAACAGATCGGAAGAAACATTCTGTTCTTAATGTAATGGCACGCAAATTGGAACCTCATCAATCGGCACCTTCAATTCTATTAGTCTCCAAACGAATACAACAGTGTACTGCCGAAGTAATTTCAAAGTTAGTGTTAAATACATTGGACAAGTTTGAACTTTCAACAAACCAACTCTTGATGTTAGTGAGTGATGGTGCTGCAAACATGCTTTCTGTAGGCCGGTCTCTTAAAAAGCATTCTGCTAATTTGTTACACATTACGCGTAAAATTCATGCTCTCAATCTTGTGGCGGATAGTATCAGAATATGTTATCCTGAGGTAGACGCTTTAATAGCGCATACCAAAGCAGTATTTGTCAAATCACCGAAATGTATTCGCGAATTTCACAGACTGTGCCCCCGTATACCAGAGCCATCAGAACCTATTCTAACTCGTTGGGGAACATGGTTGCAGGCCGCGTTTTATTATCATAAATATTTTGACAATATTAAGAACGTGGTTTTACAATTCGATAGAAAGGAAGCTGCCGCTATCCAGAAAAGCCAGTCGAAATTTCATAGTCAGGTTAAAATGGATTTAAAAATCATTCACGACAATTACTTCAGGCTAGCAGATGCAATAGAAAAATTACAAAATCATGCGGTGCCGTTAGAAGAATCTCAACAAATAGTGCAACATGTTCACGCACAGCTATGCGCGATTGAAGACGCAAAAAATGTTTCTGTTCTGGAAAAATTTGAAAGTGTTTTTGAGAAAAATTCTGATTTTGGCACATTAAGACACATTTGTGAAGGTGCGTCAACAGAATCGTTAAGTTATTTGAAAGGTTATTTTACTTACGCAAATATTACGTCACTAGATGTAGAACGTTCGTTCTCTGCATATAAACGCATTTTTTCCTCATGCCGTACTAGTTTTGCCGAAACAACAGTTGAAACATATCTAATGTTGCAGATATTTAACAGACATTATTCACTTTGTGATTTCACGGAGGACTTAAAATGGTAAGTGTTTGAGCACGTGTTATTTAATTTTTATTTAAAAGATGAGCGAAATTATTTGCGGCAGCAAACATCTCTATTAGCAGAATAACTCTAGTGGAACGCGAGGCCCGGTCGACTCTACGCTACTGCGCGGTACCACTCGTGGCCAACTTTACTTATAACAACTTAAGTTTAATTTTAATCTATAATGCTCAACAATATTATGATTGATTGAAGTTTATTTACTATTTTACTCACTTTTTGTTATTTCCCCTTCCTTTCCATGTGATTTTATATATGCTACATCTTTTAAGCAGTGAGTCACTGTATATTGAATCCTTCAAATTAACTTGGTCCGTGGCACCATTAAAGAACATACGTTAACACCAAACACCACTTCAGTATTGTTGCTCACAACAATTACATTGTAGGTGTTTAGAATATTTCAATGGACACTAAAATAGTAAAAAAGTTAGAATTGAATGAATAACATTAAGAACGGCTCTACTTTATTAGATTCCAAGGTGAAGACGAGAAATCACATTTAATGAATATAGAAGAAAAAATATTTGATCAAATTATTTCATGTCAGTAAATGCAGGTATACATATACAAATACAATTACTGATAGTACGCTGCATGTATCTATTAAGGGAAATTACAGGTCGTTACATGCGACATAACAATATATTGAAATTATAAAATTAGTGAAAATTTCATCTATACTCTATCTTTGAATAAGGAATGCGTGAACGGTTTATCGTAGCAAATTTGTAAGTAAAGCAGATATGTAATTATAATAAAATCATAGATTAAGCATTCCACGTGCTTTTAGACATACCATTATAATTATCTCCATATTCATAAAATTCTTTTTGCAACAATAACCGACAGTTAAGTACTTTACAAAAATATTGATAAGTACATATAAATCTGGGGCATAGTTATTAAAAGTAGATGAAATCGTTAGGAGAGTCCTGTTTCTTTTGAATACGCGATAAATATATAACTATATATACGACTACTTTTAAAATCACTATCATTATAAGTTGAACGTGTTTGAATATGTAGCTGCATTTACTTCTATATAGATACAGATTAATAAGCGAATGAAAGAAGCTTTTCAAAACACCCGTATACATGCATATATATCAAATGTAACTATTTATAGATCTGTCATTCGACTAATTTGAAAGCATCCACTAACAATAGAAGCAACAAATATCCAAACACTCCTATTCGTTTATGCTATTGTAAGAGAGATGCAGTTAGAAAAACGAGGATACCGTTTCACAAAGCTTAAACGAATAGGATCTCGGCGACGTGTTTATTTACTTTAACCTGAACAAATAACACTACCGAACTATCGTTTTGGCCATATCCATCTGTTATCGAGGACGAAAGTACGTATCAGTTTTAAACAAGATCAATCTCATTTATTGTGCTTTATGTAAGATGAAAATGGATACATGCAGGATTTTTTTAGAAAAATATACAAGTTAAATAAAGTCATTTATCTTGAGATTAATGTTGGTGTTTCCTGATTTACAACAAAAATTATTAATTACGTGGTAACATCATACTCACTATATTCGAATTAAAAATTTAACAAAAACGTTTTAATAAATTGTTTAAAAAGTTCAAAACAATGGATTTTTTCGAAACAAAAGTGTCTGTTAAATAACAACAACAGTATAGTACTTGTCAGATTAAAAGATATTACAAAATTACAACTTTTCCTCTTTTCAAATTTTGTAACAATATAATAATATGTAAGAAGTGAAAGCTGATTTAAGGAAGATAGGTGTAAATAATTGGGAAGAAATAGCAAAGGACCGAAAAAAATGGAAGCAAATAGTAAAGAAGATTGAACCTAAGGGCCTCTAAGGCCTGTAGCGCTAACTTATATATATAATAATATGTAATAACAATATTTTTAAATACGAGCACCCACCAACAAATTTCAGGGAATGGTGGTAAATATTATTAAATATAAGTTTCTTTGTTTGCGCGTCTATGTCTAGATAGCCATGAACGTCAAAGTACAATTTCTTGTTACTATTGCGTAATTTTTAACTAGTGAGAAAGACAAATGTTAGTCTACTATCGTCATCTTGATTGTAGTACATAACGGTCCATAGTGGATGATTTAGGACCAACTGATATCTGTAGGACTGTAATAATGATCGAATGGTCGATCTTTGTGATGTTGGTAACATGATCGGTAAGCCCAAATCGACAATCCATTGTAATGTTGCCCGTTGGAGGCAAATGAGAGTATATCAGAAGACGAGGTCATCGTAAAGGAAACGCTCAACAACAGCTGTAGATGAATGATTTATGACATTGCAAACACTTCGAAATAGGCGTCAGAGATCAATTCACAAAGAGCCATTTCTGTGTAAATTCAATTTATGGTAGGGATAAGGGTAAGATTTTTCGGGCGAGGCTCAATTATGGTGTGGGGTAGCATACATTTAGGGACACGCAGAGTTGGTGGTAATTCACGATAGTGCCTTAACTGCAGAAGAGTATATAAGGTATATTCTACAAGATCATTTGACGCTTTTCGCCCCATACATTATAACGAATTTCTACTTAATGGGAAACAATGCTTGCGCTCACGTGGCTCGTTGTGTAATAGGATTTTTAAACGAAGTGAAAATACAACAATGAATTGGCTTGCATGTTCCCCTGACTTAAATCTAATTTAACATATCTGGACCTTACTAGGCAAACGACTTAGATCAATAATTCCTGCAGTCCAAAGCACAGCAGAAGTTAGCACTGTTCTAATCATCATCATAAGAAGTATGGGGCTCGTGGAGATACACACGATATTTAAAAAAACATGTAATTTTACTTGTTTATTAAATGTCTGAAGGAACTGCAATTCATTTGATACAAACCCCTAATTTTAGGTTTATGTTCTTAAAAAGCAGACTTCGAAATAGCAAAAAGCATAACAAAGCAATGAGCTATTAGCTTACTAATTAGTAAACTTTTCTTTTAAGAGATTCCGTTTAAATTTGGAAAGGAAATTGATGTATGTATTTTGAAGACAGTATTTAGAATTTACGCCGTAAAAGTTATTCATCAATAAAAAATATTAACTTATTGAAGAATCATTATTATTGTTATTACAGTATTAATAATGCACTTTTTGCAACCTCTTTAGTTTACTAAAAATATGTAATTTCCAATGAGAACTATACAAATGTATATGGTACAGTTGCCATTGCACTACTCAATCAACAAATTTTGAGCAAATATAAATGCACCGACCTAAGCTTTCTTGATCATAAACCCTAGTTTAAGTTTAAGAAATTTGTTGCGTTAAAATGTAAGATACATTCTTGTCAATGATTATTATCTTCTTCAATATTATTACTCTAATAGGGCATGTATCGAAATGCTACCATGCGATAAAGGCCGTAGCCGGGTAAGCATGTATTTTGTGCCCTCAACCGGTTTGCAATGATATTTACGCAGTATATTTATATTAATATAAGAAGTGATTTTGTAAAATATTAAACTTCTACCTGGTCCCGCACTCAAGCTAGGGGGGAATTTCGAATAGTAAAATCAATTTTTTTTCTCCGAAACTAATTAACCGAATTTTCTGAAAATAATATATAGTCGAGATTCGATTATTAGTAATAAAATGAAAAAATATCAACTCAATAGTTCAACGATAAGGGTAAAAAAAAAATAATAATGCCCCCATCTATGGTGACGTCATACTGGCACCATCACTATATTATATGTATAGCATCCTCACACTATCTTCTATAATATATATTTTTCCCATAATCGTTAAATTGGTACTTCATATGAGAAACATAAAGAATATCTGCTGACTACATACTTGCTGTTCTAAGGTATATTACAACAATGTAGTCGTGCAAAAATCATTTTCGATTATAGTTTCCCTAATAAGAGAATAATCAATTCAATTCGGATAACTAAAATGTCAAACTTGTGTAAACAATTATTCAATTCATAGTAGTCATTTTACCATATTAGCAAAATCAGTGCACGCAAATAAAACAATTGATACACATGCCGCAAATTATTATTGGTTACTAAAAATACATGTGTCCAAGCAGATGACAATCGACTTGCTGCAGCGTTTTGTAGTATTTATTTACAGAGATAACCGAATATTGGTTATATATATTATCTGCTTCGCTCAAAATATTCTATAAACTTTAAACAAAGAAAACCTATACTGTGCTTATCAGCTGTAATAATGATATCCGTAAAGCATAATTACATATTAATTTGTTTGTAATTTCCCTATTTGAAATTCCCCCCTAGTTTGAGTGTGGGACCAGGTACAAGCTTAATATTTTACAAAACCACTTCTTATATTAATATAAATATACTGCGTAAATATCATTGCAAACCGCTTGGGGGCACGAAATACATGCTTACCCGGCTACGGCCTTTCTCTTTCTTAGAATAATTATTGAGCGAGAGAAAAATTGAGCGCCAAGGTTGAGGCGAGGTCATCGAGGATTTTAATAATTTGATCCAATGCGGCTCTGTGTGAGGAATACATCATGAAGTTGGAGGAAAAGAAAAGTCCACTTTTTCGCAATAACTCAAACTTTAATAAGAAAAGAGCAACCGGTTTCAGGATCCCTGAAAGTAGCCAGAAATATTATATAGTAGACTTAAATCATTAATAGATAGTAACTTGACAACAAATAATCCATACTAATTAATGTTAACAATTGTAAGAAATGAAGTTTAAGTTAATTTTACAAAGTATTTTTTTTTCAATTTTTTAAAAAACTAATTATAAAACATATTCCAACACAACGGGTTCATTCCCGATAAAGACAAGGGAACCAAGAAGGATTCCGTACAAAATACCAAAATAAAGGTTCCAAACAACTAATCTTTTTAGGGATAGTAAATGTATAAATCCTTCTTGACTTTTTTCGTATGCTGAGAACGTAATAGAAAAAATTGTACTTACAAGTTAAAAGTAGTAGTAAGGAAATTGTCAAATGAATAAATAGAAATAAAAACTACACATTCTATATATCAACAATTGTTGGACTACTTGTACGGTGGATAATTAGAGTAAATGAAGTTATTAAAAAACTTGTAAATTGGGACGTACACAACATATTTAAAACGGTCAAAGTGATAATAAAATGATAACAAAGAAACTGTAGGCAGGTTTTGTTATATCTTACTCCATCTACCTGTGGTGTTAATAAACCGGTCATTTTTTTATAAACTATTGTAATAAATATCCAAAAGATTTTGAATATATTCAAATTTATTGTTATTGATGCAGTGTCCTCTCTGGAATAATAGAGGAACACTGTAAATTGAGAAAATTAGATGTCGAAAACTGCACAGGACGTTATCTGTTGAACAATATTTCAAACATAGGTGTAGCATCAAAATTTAGTTGTCCATTTAAAGAGCGATCCCTGTTCGATGCCTGCTGACGTAAAATTTCAAGTGCTTCTAAGTTGTTAAGGTAGTATCCCTTGTTCGCTAAATGTAAAATTTCAAAATTATCGTTAACATTAAATTGGTGACCAGTTTCAGCCAAATGGTTAGCGAAATGCGAGAATCCGGTGCCGTTAGGTTGCGTACAACGTATGTGTTCTTTTATTCGGGTCTCGAAATTTCAATATGTTGTGTACGTCCCAATTTACAAGTTTTTTAATAACTTCATTTACTCTAATTATCCACCACACAAGTAGTCCAACAATTGTTGATATATAGAATGTGTAATTTTTATTTTTATTTATTAATTTGACAGTTTCCTTACTACTACTTTTAACTGTAAGTACAATTTGTTCTATTACGTTCTCAGCATTCGAAAAAAATCAAGAAGGATTTATACATCTACTATCCCTAAAAAGATTAGTTGTTTGGAACCTTTATTTTGGTATTTTGTACGGAATCCTTCTTGGTTCCCTTGTCTTTATCGGGAACGAACCCAGTGTGTTGGAATATGTTTTACATTTAGTTTCTTAAAAAATTGAAAGAAAAATTCTTTATAAATATAACTTAAACTTCATTTTTTACGATTGTTAACATTAATTAGTAGGGATTATTTCTTGTCAAGTTATTATCTATTAATGATATAAGTCTACTATATAATATTTCTGGATACTTTCAGCGAGCCTGATGATTGGACGTTAGTCCCGAAACCGGTCGCTCTTTTCTTATTAAATTTTGAGTTATTGTGAGAAAGTGGACTTTTCTTTTCCTCCAACTTTATGATTTTAATAATTATTTTATCTTCAGCGTTGTAATAAAGACCTCATATCTTCAATCCCAATTTAATTAAACTACAGCACTCTATTTCGTGAACACCTCGTATACTCACACCTTCACTGTGTGTCGAACATAAAATAAGTAGTTTGTTTCAATGATTTTGTAAAGCAAGTGTTCTTAAATCATTCTTAAATTAATCAATAAATTAGAAAAATTAATTCAGACCTTTTAACAAATTCAAAAACTAATTATAATTGGTTTAAATTAAAATTCGCATCAATCTTACTAATATAAATGGTTATTTGCAGATCAACAGCTATACCACATAAAGGTGGTAGCAGTATTCCTTTACCCGGTTCAGCTCTACCTGCAAGAAGATGTCCACCGGACAAGGTGCGACCTGTAGCTGGTTCCAGCCGTGCTTCCAGTCCTGCCATGTCAATGATACCTCGCGGGCCACCTGCAGCTCCAAACAACAGTCCTTATCAAACCAATTCTGCTCAACAGCAGCAGCAACAGAAGAACAACAATTCAATGTTAGACAAACTGAAATTGTTTAAATCGACCGATCGCCCAGCTCCAGCTCCAACGAACGGGAAACGAACCAGCAGTTCAAGCGGTGTTTCCTCTGCAAGAAGCGAAAAGTCAGACAGTAGTGCGAGTTTGGAACCAAATGTTGATTTAAAACCAATAAGAAACAGTTGTAGAGTAAAACAACAACGACCAACAAAAACTACGGTCATCAAAAACAGTCCGGTGCCTAGCAAGAAAGATGTAACAGTATCAAAAGCAGCAAAAACTGCACAAGAAGTGGAAAAGCACGCGTATAAAGTAGCTAGCCTCAATTCTAAATTGGGCGAACCCAAAGCTAAAGTCAGTGGGGGCAATAAGCGACTTGAATGTAATGATTTAAGTGGCAAGAGTTCCCAACTGCCACCGCAAAATGCCATGCACACTCCCAATACTGGAATTCCGAAACCGACAGCTGCTATTAAAGGGACAAGCAAGGCTCCTCGTGAAGATAAGAGTTCACTTAAATCGCCTACCGTATCTAGGGAGAGTTCGCAAGCTAGTATATCAACCAAGCCGACTATAGCTCTCGTATCACCTATGAAAATCGAGAATCAGTTATCGGAAAGCAGTCATAGTGCTTCAACAGGTCACCATAGCAACTCTAGTGATAGTAGTGTTATTTATAAACCATCCAGTGAAAGTGGTTCTGAGCATAATGTATTGGTAAGCAATAAAAAAGAAACACTAAGTTACCTAGAGGAAGTAAACGAACTGCCACCAAATAATCACGACAGCAATACTAAACTGGAGATAACTTCCAAGAAAACAAATGATGAAAACGTCAACCAAAATAACGACTTAAAGCCAGAAGAAAATATGAAGCTCAAGCCGGATGCATTCATACCTAATTTTCCAAATAAAGACATTTATCAGAATCTGCAACACGATCAACTTTACCATCAATCCAATAATATCTACCATCATTTTCACAATTATCAAAGTAACATATCATCATCTCAATTGACGCCAAACGAAAAGAATCACGCATATCAAAATAAAATCATTCAAGAAATCTATCAGGAAGAAAAACAATTGAATACCGTCAGCCACGGGGAAGAAGATGGTATCAATGTGGAACCGATGAGACCCTTGTTGAGGGGTTATTGCAGTACTCTTACGTTACCAGCACGACCAAGACATTATCCGAGAGTGCAGCCTGACGGTGGTGCGGATTATTGTGAGATATCGCTCGTGAATGGTTATTTATCCGACGGGGAGGTTCTAAGGAATCCGGCTGCAAGGGAAATATGTGACGGCTACATGTCGGAGGGCGGTGCAGCATTGTACGCCAGGAGATTGCAAACAATGCCAGCGCAAATGCCGAACACGTAAGTAACTTAGTATTTTGTTTGTAATAGCGATGTGTAATCGAAAATGCCTAGATTCGTTTAAGTAAAGCTAAACCCATGCTTTACACCATATGAACGATTGATTTTTTTTCTTACTTTAAGCAATAATAATCTATTGGAAAAAATTCACCAAATCGATCAATTTTAAGAAATCAAAAAGAAATACTTGATCTTTTTATTAGAACCCAGAAATACCACATTACTTAAAAATTGAGCAAAGCACAAAATCTTCTTAAGCATACTAAAGTAATCTGTTTTTCAACTGAAAACTACCTGAATTGCTTCAATATCAGTGTGTATCATTCCTTCTATCAAATTTTCGATATGTATTCAAATTACTGAACAAAATGACGTGAAGAAATATGTTTATGTTGAATACATTAAAATACATACGTTATACATACAGGGTATTAAAAAGAATCGTTTAAATATTTAAGGAGCATACATTACGATCAAAAACAAGTAAAAAAGCCCTAATGAACATGGGTCCGTAAATCAACCGTTTTCGTGATAAGGTGCATTTGTCTTTTTTGAAAATCAACGAAAGCCACAATTTTCATTATCACTTTACTGGTTTTCTTTTTTTTTGTTGCTTTAGCCATAGAAACCACGACTTTCTTTAAAGTAAAACAATTGTTTTCATAAATTTTATTATCAGTTCGCAGTGCCATGCATACGCTGTTTTGTAAATAAATGCGATTTAATAAAAAAAACAACTTTAAGTAAAATATTTTGTTTTCATATGACATTTGCGTTATTAATCAGTTCGCAGTCAATTCATAAGCTGTTTTCTGGTAGTGAATTTATTTTCGACGCAAGAGAAATTAGTTTCCGATTTGCAATGCCTTATTCAAATGCTGAAATGGCCGACATGGTTTTCATGTATGTTCGTGCCGATGGGAATGCTTTGGAAGCACGGCGCCTTTATTGGGAGACTTTTCCCAATCGTCAACGGCCTTTGCATGTGATGTTTGGAAACGTTTACCAGCGATTGAGGGATAGTGGTTCCTTCAAAAAACGCTTACGAAAGCGGACGTCCAAGGTCAGTGTGTATGCCTGAGGTTGAAGAACAAATCTGGCAATAGTAGATGAAAACCCCGAAACTAGTGTGAGAAAAATTTCGGCTGAAGTAGGCGTAAGTAGTCCTCTTGTTTGGAGAACTCTCCACCAACAGCTTTTATATCCGTACCATATCCAACGGGTACAAGCCTTTACTCGTCCTGACTACCGAGCAAGAAAGATATTCTGTCAGTGGTTCTTAAGGAAATCTGCTGAACACCAGAATTTTTCTTCTAACATCCTTTTCACTGATGAAGCCGGTTTCACTAAAGATGGGATTTTCAACTGCCACAATAATCACGTTTGGTCGTACGAAAATCCGCATGCTGTTCTTGACTCCAGACATCAACAGCGTTTCAGTCTAAATATCTGGCTAGGCATTTTAGGAGATCTTTCTGGTAAACACCTTGCCCGAACTTTTGGAAGATGTCCCTCTAAATCGGAGATTGAATGTTTGGTTAATGCAAGATGGGGCACCATTAGGGTCGCATTTTACGCTTGTTGTTAGGGAGCATCCGAACGAAACATTTCATAGAAGATGGATAGGTCGAGGGGGTCCCATTCCATGGCCTGCTAGGTCTCCCGACCTAAATCCCTTAGATTTTTGTAATTGGGATTACTTGAAAAGTTTAACGTACGAAACACCAGTAAACAATCTTGCCGAGTTGCAACAGCGAATTGATCAATGTTGTCAAACAATTCAAGCAAAACCGGACCTTTTGGAAAGGGTGCGGAGTTCCTTCTTAAGGAAATGTACATGTTGTGTTGAAATGGAAGGAGGACATCTCGAACATCTGTGATTATTGTGTTCTGTAACGCTAAACTCTAAAAAATGCAAAAAAAAAAAAATTAAAAAAAAAACAATTATCTCGAAAACGGTTGTTTTGCGGACCCATGTTTATTAGGGCGTTTTTACTTGTTTTTGATCGTAATATATGGTCTTTAAATATTTAAATGTTTTTTTAACACCCCGTATAATGAATAGGCTTAGGATAATTATACATATGCAAATGCATATTTTGAACATTTGTATCAATAAATGCATATTTTATTCTTTAGAGCACTAATGCATATTTCAGCTAATCTGGCGTTCATTTCGACTGCAATCTCAACGTCAAAAGCTAAGAGATTATCTTTACAAGACAGCATTGAAATAGTAGAAGATACATAGTTGAACTCGGTAATTTCTTTGGTATTTCCGACGTAATTAAATATTTGAAAAAAATCTTAACCTCGGACTGGAATCGATCTTCCGTTTGCCGTATAGGCGTGCTAATCACCACACCACGGGGTCTAGCACAGCTCGAAACAACCCTTAATGGAAAAAATTAACATTTAAGTGCCAGTGACATTGTAAAACATGAGTTTCCACCAATAGTGTCGTGTGAGAGTTTTTCACAGTTCAAAAATACTGACAATAGACGCAAATTTACTTTGGAAAATTTGTTACACCATATCGTAGTTAAATGTAATTATAATTTGTTTGTTCAATTTAATTAATTTTAATTTAATAATCTTATTTTTTTAATTAATGTTGACTAAATAATTTGGAAAAAATTATTTGTGCTTTTTAGCGGTAAAATAAATATGCGTTAATATAAAAATTAGCATTTATACTATAAAATTTGATTTTTAGTGCATATTTGAGCGCATATTCTTGATGTTTTTGGTGCATATTTGCATGCATCTTTTGAAGTTATTTAGCGTTTAATTATCCTAAGCCTAATAATGAATGTGGAGTACACAGCTGCATATTATTAAAACCAAGCAAAAATATTCTGATGGAATTTTGTTAAGGCATACTTAATATATGACTGTTTATATTTTTGAAAACAGTAATCTCTGGAGGGGCTCACGTTTTAGGTGACCTTGCATCGATCAGCGATGAGTAACCGATATCAGTATCGCCACAACTGCGTATGTATTATGCGTACGTCCGTTCTCAAGTTATTTTATTCACTGTTTGGGATTTTATTAATTTTACTTTAGCTCTATTTAAAATAACTATTAATTATTTGTGTTATCTATTTTTTGTTGTATACACTTATTTTATTCTTTGATATATCGTTTATTCAATTCACTGTTGCTTATTTAAGCAATAATAAACTTAATATTTTAGAAACTTTCTTTAGCCTTCAGTTAACGCCTTTACTGATTTAGGATACCTCTTAGCTGTTACTAGCGCCAGAAGCTTGGGATTGACACTGGACAATACATTCCGATATCGTGAGCAAGTAGATAACTGCATTAAAGCGGGTTATTGTAACACAATAAGAATTTTTTCTTTTCGGACAGTTTTAAACAAATGTATCAAAATACTTCTCTGCAATTCATACGAATTTTCACGTTTTTCTATGTTTTGTGCTGCATTGTGCATATCATGGTTGCCTAGACACCGTTACAAACGGTTGTTTATCATACATTCATGGAATAAAACAACACAGAAGATTTTCATAACAAAAATAGATTCCCAACACCTTTATTGCTCCATGTCGTAATATTTCTTAAACCAAAATATAACGTGATACCGTTAGATTCGTCATTCTCTTGCCGTTCCAAAAACGTAAACATATACTAGGGTACGTAAGGATTTATTTATAGTCGCGAATCCCATACATATATTGAATAATGTTGTCGCTTGTGCTGGAGCGTCCTTCATTCGTTTCGCGCGCTCCCCGCCTTATACTTTCATAGTGGGTAAACGTTGTAACACTGTCCATATATTTTAGCGGTTCACTTTACTACGGAACTTACGAACGCGGTATAGGTGTTCTCTTTAAAATAAAAAAGTTAACGTCACTTCCGGTGAAACCGGAAACGCAGTTGTACTCCCGATAACACCAAACGTTACCTATTTTTTCCGAAAGTAATGTATATATGTAAAATAAATATATAAAACTTATTGTTAACATCCGCGGGCGCAAGATAAATAATTCCTTCCTTGAACAATTCAGAGAAAAACCTTACGGAGGCCAGTCCTGCACAACATAGAATTCTGCTCAAGTATACAAGGTGTCACAGGACCAACTTACGTTAGCCATAGAAACTAAGCACATTGAAAATCTGTAAACACTTATTCATTCATTTTAGTCCTTGATTGCTAGTGATGTTTCGTATTCGCGCTTCTATTAAGGAAATCGGTGCTATTCGTATCCTTTCTTTGATGCCTTCAACAGTTGTAGCTCCAGATGAAAAAATTCAGAGGTGTCAAGTCTGAGAAGATGGGGGCCACAAATATGAACCTTCATTTGCTAGCCACTCTCCCTCAAATAGCCTCTCCAAAAATATGTGGACATGTGTTATGAGTCACGATCCACCAACAACTGGCAATGTATCATGTTCTTCTTGGACAAGATATGGTGAAAAATTTTCAAACGCACACCCTTCTTAAAAAACATAACATTTCTCCAAGGGTTCCGTTTGGTGGTGTCTCTGTAATGTTGGGGGGGATCTGCTTCGGTGCTCATACAGAGTTGGTCCCTACACGTGAGGTCTATGAATGCGGATTATTGCCTGAAAAACATCGTTCTTGAATACGTACAGCAGACGCTCGATAATGTGAACTAATTCAAATCAAGCGTGGTTCACATTATCGAAATGTTTACATTAGCGAATGTGATTTAAATAGTAAATGATTTATTAAAAGAAACGTTTAATACATACATATTTATAACAAAATAAACAAATATTCTAACAGCGATAAGTATTTTTTAATTAGAAGAAAAATAGTTAATTTTAGTCAGCGTAAATTTGCGCTTAGCATCGTCTTCCAATGCATGCGCCCGTAATTTACGAAGAACTAAAATATCCGTGTATGATACTTCTTTTCTTTCAGCCCAATCTAAAGCTTGGTTAAAAACTTGTATAGCTTGCGCGTCAGTCACTACACTTCTGACTTCAATGGAATCGTCCTCATCGTTCTCACTGTCCATATCTTCCTCCTTATTAGCATCATTCGTCTGCTTATCTTCGTTCCAAAAATTAATATCAGTTGGAGTACAAACAATGTTGGGATTCACTATTTTCAATAAATCAACAACATCCAATGACGCACTAATAACAATATCAACGTTGGATCGCAAACGTTCTTTAATTACGCTTAAGGGAACATCGTCTTCTTCATCATCTTCATCATTGGTACAAAAGAGATTGTTCCAACATTTTTGAATAGTTTGCTGATTAAGTTAATTCCAGGCCATATGTAAATCTAAAACAGCTTCTCGTAATGTTACTTTTTTTAAAGCCTTAGATATGTTTTCAGGATTCTTTGATAAGACAGACGAAAGTAGAAACTTTCGATAGTATAGTTTGGTGAGTCTTATTATATTCTGATCCATGGGTTGAATTAATGATGTTACGTTGGGCGGCATGTACATGACGAAAATTGACCCATCCCCGCTCCTCAGTTGTTGTTCTGGAGGATGACTTGGTGCATTATTCAATAGTAACAACGCTTTTATTGGAAGCTTCTGTTGTTTTAGGAAACTTTTTACCTACAAATTGAAAACACATCTTCAAATTATGAATAGAGCATTTGTGATAATTGATTGTCATACCTGAGGGACAAGGCGCTTGTGGAACCATTTCAGGAATATACTGCTTGTCATCCAAGCGGTTTTTGAACAGTCATAATCAACAGGGATATTAAAATTTTTAAATGAGCGCGGATTTTTTGCTTTCCCAATTACCAATGGCTTTATTTTGTGTGAACTAGAAACGTTATTCGTTGTTTCTCCGACTTTCTGCCCGGAGCAGATTTTTCAAATGATGCAATATAGGTTTTCTCTGGTAACATTTTCCAATAAAGACCACTTTCATCTGCGTTGTAAATTTGTTCCATTCTTAAATCTAGCTCTTTAATTGTTTTCATCAATTTTTCTTTGAATGGTTGCACTAATTGTGGTTGTGCTGATAATTTCTCACCAGATATAGACAGCAGTCGAATTCCATATCTTGTTTTGAATCGTTGTAGCCAGCCATCACTAGCTACGAAATTTTCAGTTTCTTTGAGTTTTTCATTTAACAGTCTAGCCCTCTCTTTAAGTATTTCGCCACTAATTGGGACATGATTTTCCCGTTGTTTTAAAATCACTTATACAGGGAATTTTCCATTTTAGGCGCCTTCGCATTTTTTAAAGTTTTTCTATTTCCCGGACCTCCAACTGTATTGCACGTTCTTTGTAAAATTTGTGTTTTCATACGCTTCATTTTACAGATTGTTGCATTCGATACTCCATATTTTTTTGCTAACTGTGTCACTCGCACACCTAGTGCAACTTCATCTATGATTTTTACTTTCTCACTCAATTTTAAACACTTTCTTTTATAGGATGTGGATGCCATAGTCGTAAAAATGTATCAACGCGTGCAATGTATTCGCTTAAGTTCAAAAATGAAATACGTACGTATAAACATATCCTAAACCCTCATACGACTGACCGAGTTTGTCGTACTTTATCGCAGAGGTGAATCCCCTACATAAATCGGTGCTTTGCTTACCGTCGCCAAGAATTGTTTACGTCATCGAGCGTACACATTGTTTACGTTATCGCGCGTTCCGTTTGATCCTATAGAACGAAGTTTGTATTTACATTAGCGCAATGTTTTCATTATCCCGTGTTTACGTTATCGAGCGTCTGCTGTAATGTCATTTGCTCTTTTTGTGGGTCTTAAATTTTTATTCATGCAAGACAATGCGGGTCTCTACGGGAAGACAGCTTATGGACTACCCGCATGCTGTTGATATTCCCTTAATGGAATGGCCACCTAACAGTTCCGACCTCAACCCCATTGAGTATTGATGGGACCACCTTAAAAAAAAAGGTCCGAGGTCGTAGACTCCCATCTGTCAACCTCATTTAGATGTCCTCTATCAAAAAGTCCCATTAGGACGGATGTTCATAATTTGATTACGCACGATCTCGGATCAATCTCATCCCCATACCAAGGGTTTATTTTTTTCTCATAGCATCTACAAAATGTATAATGACCTACCATCGCACTTAAAGCAAAGGCCTATCTGCCAATTCCGATCTAAATTGCGAGCGATTCTGTTTTCGAAACAGGGATCTGGTCAGTGTGTTGTAGGATTAAAACATTTTCAAATTTGCTGCAAACAGCTAAATTGGTTTTGTTTTTGTGGTATGATTCAATTTTAACTTTGTAACCATAGTTTCTTACTTAATTTAGTATTTACATTGCCCTACACAATGCCATCTTTTTAGTTAAGGAGTATATTTGGGTATTTGCTGTTGATTTTATTCAATTTTACTCATAGGATATTTATCTTAACATTGTCTTTACTCCTTTCCCTAAGAAGCGTTTATTGTTTGTTACCACAGTTACTGGAACTGTGAATAATTACAGTTGTTTTCTATCACTTTTCCTTTACTTATAAGTGTACTTTTACTTAGTGTACGATATTCCATAATGAACGTTTTCAAAATTTTACTTTATTTCTTTTTGTTACTGCTATAAACAGAAGCTCACTGTGTCATGTTCAGTATACAGTTACAAGGAGTAATTAAAACAGGCTTGAAAGAGAATGTTTTAAATAAACAAATCAATTCATGACATCATGACACGTACCAAAGAGGAATAGTTTATTAACGAAATGAGTGTTACATTAACATGAATACGAATTCTCATCGTAAATAAACGGTTTTTTATGCAAAAATTACTGCATTATTTCCTCAATTAAAATTATACATTCAGAGTCAAAAATATTGCATATTTTATTTTCGGCCATTATTATTTTTCTCTTTAAAACTTTTGTGATTTTTCCTGCTAAATCTTGTACACTGGAGTTTTATGTTATTGATTATCAAATAAATTACATATGGAGGATTTATAGTAAATTCGTGGAGGAATTATTAAAAAAAAAACTTGTTTTTGGCTAAAACGTTTAATTGAAAAGGGAACATTAATTACACATAAACTTAATAACAACGCAACATAATAACACTTTAATACTTAGTACTTCCTCCTCTTGCTCTAACGATATCTTGCATTCTCGTAGGCATGCTGCGCAAAAGATGTTTGATGATTTCTTGCAGAATTCGATTCCATTCTTCCTGTGTAGTAATTCTTAATTCTGCAATTGAATTAGGAGCTGGATTTCGTGCTCGTATATTTCTTTTTAGAGTGTCCCATAGATGTTCTATGGAATTTGCGTCAGGACTATTTGCTGGCCACTCAAACGCCGCACCCCCGACATCCTCAAGGTACTGGATCACTGTCCTTGCGGCATGGGCTCGGGCATTATCATGCATTAGCATAAAATTATCGCAGCCAACAAAGCCGGCATAAAGTAACACATGTTCTTCAACGATGTTGTGTATGTACCAGTCAGCATTTATTCTTAAATTTACCTCAGTGAGTCTCGTGCGACTCTCCCAACTAATGCCGCCCCATAACATAATGCAACCGCCACCAAAACTAAGATTTTTTACAAGATTATATTCTGCGAAACGTTCTCCTGACCTTCTGTATACACGACTACGTCCATCAGGCTTCCATAATTGTATTCTTGTTTCGTCTGTAAAAAGAAATTTTCCCCATTGATGTCCATTCCAGTTAGCATGAGCTCTTGCAAATTCTAGACGTCGAATTTTGTGACGTGGGAGAAGCCGAAGAACTCTGGCAGGACGTTTTGGATTTAAGCCGACCCCCTTACGTCTCCTCACTACTGTTTTGACAAATACATTGACTTGTCTTGTATTCAATAATTCATTTCTAAGCTGCGGTGCTGTGAGTGCGCGATTTCGTAAAGATTGGAGTCTCAAATATTGGTCATTTCTTGGCGTTGTACATCTTTTACGATCTTGACCACGCCGCCTTTTGTATTCTTCAGTCTCATTGTGTTGTCTTACTATACAAGAGAAAGTCAATTGATGGATATTTAATCTCCGTGCAATATCTTCTTGTCTGTACCCTTCGTTGGCTAAACAAACAATTTTAACACAATTTATGACACTTAAATGAGGCATCTCGCTGACCGAAACTACATACTTGTGCACTAAAGCTCCGAAAATGTCATTCTGACATCGATTGAAGATCAATCGTTGTTTTGGACTCCAATACACATTACGCTAATTTATAACGTTTTATCGCTATCTCTTATTCACTTACAAAAGGCTATGTAAAAACATTTTTTTTCTGTAATAAATTGCAAAATACGTAAAACACTCAAGCGTAAAAGATTTAGCAATAGAAATCACAAAAGTTTTAAAGAAAAAAATAGTAAAGACTTAACATATGCAATATTTTTGTCTGTGAGTGTATAATGAAAAAGTGCATTGTACACAGTGAAATCAAATGCAAACATCATACATCACGCGGTTGTTAATAAAAAAGCAATGTATAGGCATTGCGTATGGTTCCCATTATTACAGTCCAAATTGAATAAAATGGAAACTGAAAGTAGGATTGATTTTTAACGTTGTCTCCATAATTTAAAATATGCATATGCATTCTATGGTCAATATTTTGTTCGGTATGGAGTGTTTAGTGACTCACACATTTCTCTCTGGTTTCGTGAGTAATCCGGACGCACTGTAATGATGAAAGTTTTACCGTTCAAGTTACTAATCAAAAAGAAGTTTGCTGGGTTTAATGTATTAGCGGTAACGATCTAATGGTGCGTGACTAACCAATGCAGTTTTATCATATACAATGTGATACAAAAAATTCGTACACTAACTTTTGAATATTCACTAATTACTAACCTGGGCAAATATGCGGTAACAGCCAGAGGCGTGGCGAGCGCATAAAAGTTTACACATAAAATAGAAGGTAAGAAATAAATTATAAAACATTCTGTGAACAGAAATGGATATTAATTATTATATAAACTTTATTATGGAAATATATACAAGCGCGAGCCCGCGGTGTGTTGAATTGTGTTGTTACAGTTGAATTATTCCTAAGAAACTACACGATTTGAGACAAAAAAGTTCTGAGTTTCCTAAATTGGCGTATCAATACGTGGATGATGTCTTTGCCGTCGACGGCGCGACGAAATTGTTAAGATTGGTTTTATGGGATGTTTTTATATCAATTCGACCGTATCTCTTCGAGAAACAGCAACAACGTTAGAAATCTCGCGAATGTTCATTCAAAGTGCTAGAAAAACACTAATGGAGACCAATTTCAGACCAGTAAGTGCAAAACTTGGATCCGCAGGATTTTTTAAGAAGGGTGCGTGTTTGAAAATGTTTCACCATATCTTGTCGAAGAAGAATTTGATACATTGCCAGTTGTTGGTGGATCGTGGCTCACAACACGTCCACATCTTTTTGCAGAGGCTATTTGAGGGAAAGTGGCTAGCAAATGAAGGTTCATATTTGTGGCTCCCACCTTCCCAGGCTTGACACCTCTGAATTTTTTCATCTGGGGCTACAACTGACATCAAAGAAAGGATACGAATAGCACCGATTTCCTTAATAGAAGCGCGAATACGAAACGTCACAGGCAATCAAGGATTAAAACGAATGGATAAGTGTTTACAGATTTTCAATCTGCTTAGTTTCTGTGGCTAACGTCAGCTGATCCTGTGACACCTTCTATACTTGAACAGAATTCTATGCTGTACAGGACTGGCCTCCGTGCAGTTTTTCTCTGAATTGTTCAAGGAAGGAATTATCTTGAGACCGTGGATATTAACAATTAGTTTTATATATTTATTTTATATATTTATATTATTTTCGGAAGAAATAGATCGATCTTTTGTAAACTAACTTTTGGTGTTATCGGGAGTTCAACTGCGTTTCCGGTTTCACCGGAAGTGATGTCAACTTTTTATTTTAAAGAGAACACCTATATATTTTTACATTTTTGGAACGGCGACGAATCTAACGATATCACATGTTATATTTTGGCTTAAGAAATATTACAACATGGAGCAATAAAGGTGTTGGTAATCTATTTTTGTTATTATGAATATCTTCTGTGACACCAGGTTCATCCAAAGAGCGCGTCACAATAATTGTGGATCTGTCAAATATCAGTTCTATAAACGCAAATTACTCTAATTCGCTAGCTAAGCAGTTAGACAAAACAAATAATAATTACATTAAAAGAAGTATTATTTTAGTAAACGTTCAAAATGTTGCTCCGCCACTTGCTAGCAATAATAAAATCTATTATAGAAGTTTCTTTCTTTACTGTGGTAAGACCCTAATGCTTCTACAAACATCTATTATCCTTTGACGCAATTGTTTTATTGTATCAAGCTCTTGCTGGTACACTTGGCTTTTTACATATCCCCACAAAAAAAAATCCAGTAGATTTAGGTAAATGTGGCCACTCAATTACAGGTCGTCGTCCTATCCATATTCCTGGGTAAGCAGCATAATTTCGCACGTTTCTTTCAATGTGCACAGGAGCACCATCTTGGTGGAAGATAACCTCCCTACGAAATTCCAATATTCAAAATAAGGGGCTGTATCTGATTCTACAACATATTTAAGTAGAGTTCACAAGAAAGATTTCCATTTATAAACATGGGTCCTACAATATGGTTTCCCAAAATTCCAGCCCATACATTTAATTTCTGAGAAATTGTGTATTTCCAGCGCGAAATATCCATGTCCACTTAAAGAAAATGTGCACTCATCACTGAAGCAAATATGATTCAGATTAATTTCTTGTCTCAATATTCGCTCCGTCATGGTTTCGCAAAATTCAATTCGACTATCTGGATCAGCTCCCATTATTTCATGTAGCGTTTTGATTTAATATGGATGGAATTTCAACTTTTTAAAAATTCTTTTCATTTATGTTTTTAATACTTCAAATGCTTCGGCGATATGAGAGGTTGCTTACTGTGATGCAACTACAAATTCTCCAATGATTTGAATCTTATCTTTTGGCAAAGTAGGTCGTCCTGTATATTTCGTCCTATCTACGTTACCAGTTGTCATGAATTTAGCGCAAAGTTCTCCTGAATGTTTCCTGCTAATATATTCTTTCGGCTTCGTGGTAATTTCTGCCAGATTCACCAAATATTATAATTGTCTGAACCTTATTTTCCATTGTTCGTGCGCTATCGTAAAAGCAAGAATACAGAGAAAAACTAAAACACAAGCATATCGTCTGCCAAAAACTGTAACAAATTCAAACGAATTTACTGTAATAATAAATTGGAAGAAAATTCAGTAAAGTAAACGATCAACAAAGCAGGATACTTTAGGACCTTACTGTATAAAACATACTGGCAAGAAAATTGTAATTTTTGCCTCTTCAAGAGCATGTAAGCAGTCACAACCAGAATATCCTTCTTAGAAAAGCCCCTTCCCTTGAACTTGCATCAATTCCTCTTACTCAAAAACACGCGAAGCGACCCTCTATCAGTTCCGATAAATAATCAATTTCAATTGTTTGTACATCCCCTGGACTTGCAACGACCGACGCCGACGTGTAGCTTTTTTCATCTGCTTTTCTTTCGTACGTGTAGCAGTGTGTTACATTTCATCTCGACGTATGTCAAGAAGCATTCGGCTCAGTATGATAAACCCGCGGTTTACTTGATCTGGTCGGCATCGGGAGAATCGTATGGTTCCGATAGGGGAATCATGTGTAACGGTCGGCCGGCGGTGCGGAGGTGTATTCCTACTACCACCGAGTTCGACTGATTGCACGAATGAATCAGCCGCTACTGGGCCGATGGGATAATGCCTATGTATTGTAGTTCTATGGGTGTGTATCGCGAAAGTATTGGGTCGCTACTCCCTTTCTTTTCTTTCCAGGCGAATGACAGCTGGTTCGCTCTCTATGTACGTTACAGTAATATCACTAATAGCACCACGGTCGAAAAAATACTGACTGCTAAATAATTACATTGGCACAGAGAGTCTTGAGCAATACACTTATTAAAAAAAATATGACGTGTTTGCACATCATGTAGTATAAAAAAACTACTTAAAATCCCAGAAAGCATTTTTTTTAAGTCTAAAAGTTATGGAACAGTATTAATTTCTTCACCCATGATTATCTGCACATAAATGCATAATTAAAAGATAAACATTTTTCTTTCTGCCAAATAGATATTTGCGTTTCCTTAAAGAATCAAGTGAATAGAATAATCCAAATATTTACAGTTAATGCATAAAATACTTATTATTAACGCTAGCCACGAGCGGTACCGCGCATCGGCGTAGAATCAGTTCGGACCGAGAGGAACGGTAGTATTACTTCATCTGCGGAGCAGTACGGACATTTTCGCTGCCGGTCATTTGCGCAATTGTTTATCTGTCCTAGAAAAATTATGATTTCGTCAGCAAAACGACCGCGGTCGGACAAACTTCGAAAATTTATTGCAGAAATTCCAGACATAATATATGAAGGTGCTAAAATTAAATGTGTAATCTGTAAAATCCCGTTAATGTGTTGGTCCAGACAACATTGTCTACGACACGTAAATAGTGAAAAGCATGTCTCAAAAAGAAATTGCGCACGAGACAATGGAAAAATTTATATTTAATTTATGCGTTACGTTTATCGCATGTAATATACCGTTTAATTTACTAGACAAGGAACCATTTATCTGCTTTTGGAATAACTATTCGGAGTGCAAATTACCAAGTCGAACATCGTTACGAGAATTGTGCATCTGCGCGCGAACATATTGAACAAAAAATAAAATCGGAGTTGAAAGATCAAAAATTGTGGTTATGTGTCGACGAAACAACAGATCGGAAGAAACATTCTGTTCTTAATGTAATGGCACGCAAATTGGAACCTCATCAATCGGCACCTTCAATTCTATTAGTCTCCAAACGAATACAACAGTGTACTGCCGAAGTAATTTCAAAGTTAGTGTTAAATACATTGGACAAGTTTGAACTTTCAACAAACACAACTCTTGATGTTAGTGAGTGATGGTGCTGCAAACATGCTTTCTGTAGGCCGGTCTCTTAAAAAGTATTCTGCTAATTTGTTACACATTACGTGTAAAATTCATGCTCTCAATCTTGTGGCGGATAGTATCAGAAAATGTTATCCTGAGGTAGACGCTTTAATAGCGCATACCAAAGCAGTATTTGTCAAATCACCGAAACGTATTCGCGAATTTCACAGACTGTGCCCCCGTATACCAGAACCACCAGAACCTATTCTAACTCGTTGAGGAACATGGTTGCAGGCCGCATTTTATTATCATAAATATTTTGACAATATTAAGAACGTGGTTTTACAATTCGATACAAAGGAAGCTGCCGCTATCCAGAAAAGCCAGTCGAAATTTCAAGATAGTCAGGTTAAAATGGATTTAAAAATCATTCACGACAATTACTTCGGGCTAGCAGATGCAATAGAAAAATTACAAAATCCTGCGGTGCCGTTAGAAGAATCTCTACAAATAGTGCAACATGTTCGACGCATACTATGCGCGATTGAAGACGCAAAATGTTTCTGTTCTAGAAAAATTTGAAAGTGTTTTGAGAAAAATTCTGATTTTGGCACATTAAGACAATTTGTGAAGGTGCGTCAACAGAATCGTTAAGTTATTTGAAAGATTATTTTACTTACGCAAATATTACGTCATTAGATGTAGAACGTTCGTTCTCTGCATATAAACGCATTTTTTCCTCATGCCGTACTAGTTTTTTTTTTTTATTACCGGTTTACCGGTAATTTTTATTTTTAGAAAATTTATGTATATTGCAAATAAAAAGCAGTAAATAGTAATAACAGGAATTTTGTTTACAAACGTACTTAAAAGCGCATTAAAGACAAACATAAATAAATGAAATTTTATTGAAAACATACGTATATAAAACATATCAAATAAACAAAAAATAATGCTCTTATTCGGAGTAAATAACGAATCTAAATAAATATGTTCTAAAGAAATTAAGTAACTAGTCTAATCAGATAACTATTCTGTACAAACTATTTATTATTATTTGAAAATACGAGCCCAAAAAGCATAGTTTATCAAGACTACGATCCCTTAATTGTGATCTAATCTTGCAAATACAAATTAAGCCAGCTATGGAAAAGGCTCTTTCCGATTCCACATTTATTGGTCGAGAGGTTAGTAAAAAATCATACACCGTTTGTGTGTATTTCCCTCTTATTTTTTGCTCTTCAAAATAATTTATTTCTTTTTTAACTACTGGTGTTAAGTTTTTACTTTTACCTTGCATTAGACTCGGGAACTGACTCAACCGACATTAAACATCCAAAGTCTTCGGAATCAGAATCATTAGTTTCTGATAATTCAGTGTTAGTGCCTGTTTCGTTTTTATCGGAAATACGCTCAATTAATTTTACGATTATCTTCGTTATTATAGATTTGTTGGTCTTGCAAAACATCAGAATAAACAGTTCGTCGTTCCTTTAAACGTCGTATCAATGTGTTTTTAAGTTCGTTACTTAAAAATGTGTTTTGCGTCTTTAGCTCATCATTCATCAAGCATAAATTTCAACATAACATCGGCGACATACAAACTAACATTTTCACAACATAGTGTTTCTAATACAACTTTTATTTGGTTGTAATGCTGACATTGTATTAGAGAACAAAGTATGCTCGTTATTAGTAAAACTGATATTTGACTTCAAATCTATGAGACTTTTTCTAACACAGTTTATAATCTTCGAAAAATGCTCTGCTGCATCTTCTTTCTATTCTCCAATGTGAATGTCGGGTCGAATGTGCGCGCTCTTTTTAAACATGTGTAGAGACGACCCGAAACCGATTTTGGGGTCCATTGTCACAGGAGAGGAAACAATGGTTCGGTATTATGATCCTCCATCCAAAAAGGAATCGATGGACGTCGCTTTAAGGATAACAGTGAGTTGCAAACAGCTGTAATACAACATTTTGAGGGAAAACTTTAGATTTTTACAAGGGTGTAGAGTTATTAATTGATCGTTGTAATAAATGCATTGAAGTTGGGGGAGATTATATTGAAAAATAAAAATTGTTATATTTTACCAAGCTTATTTTTTCTACATCAGACCGAGAATTTATGGCGCCTACCTTGTAAAAGAGATATTTACAGTTAAGCACGACTCCTCCATTTGCAAATTCCATTCACATGGTTTCAGGCGTTAGTACTGTTTGGTTATAATAATAATTTTCATGTCGGACACAGTAATAATGTATATGAATCGTCAAGTAAAAATAGGTACAAGAAACAGGTATACAAACCATAGCAGACAAAGAGAAGACAATCAAACATAAAGAACGCATAAATGTGTAAATACGCCATAAATGTACAGATATGTATGTAAAAAAAAAAAAAAAAACAAGCCAGTAGTCCTCCAAAAAATCAGCAACAGCGTAGTAGCACTTATAGAGCAAATACGTTTTCAACTTTGATTTGAATTGTGTTAAACTTGGCGCGTTTTTTATTTCCATCGGCTTATTATATATAATCTGACCGGCATATGATGGTGATTTTTCGAAGAAACTACTTTTATATTAATCAGTGCGCAATAGGTGCGCGAATCTTGTAGTGTAATTATTCGTACTAGAATTTTGTTCATTCAAATTATCCGTTGCGTACTCAGCACAATTGTATATATACAGTATGTCCCAAGATTCATGTTACAAGCAGTGTCCGTAATTAAAAATCTTTGAATGTTAATTTGACCTTTTGGAATTAAGCCCTGCTTGGTTTGAAACTTATTTTTAGTTTACTTTCGATTTTCCTAAATCAAGTAGGCCTTAACAGTTGAGTAAAAACTATTTTCGTTTTAGGTAAAGTACCTTTTTTATTCATAGTATGCTAAAATGTTGATAAGAAAAGTTGTTCAGAATGAAAAGCTATGGCGCTATGCAAATTTTCTGAAAGATAGGCCTATTTTTATAAAAGCCATTATTTGTCAAGTTCGTTTCAGGTAAAATGCCTTTTCCGTTTACAATACGCCAAAGTTTTACTAAGAAAAATTGTTCAGAATGACAAGTTATAAGCCTATAAAAAATTGAAGAAAGATCAACCTATTTTGATTTAACCGGCATCTTTTAGATTGTTACAATCAATTATTTATTCAACATTCATTTTCTGCACACTGTTCTATGCGATGAAACTGTTCTGAATTTCTTCGATGCTATTGGGCATTGGTTTAAAGTAAACCAAGTCTTTGAGGTGACCCCATAAAAAAATCTAATATAGTGAGATCGGACGACCTTGGAGGTCACGTAATCGGACCATTTCTAGCTATCCACTTTTCTCGAAATACAAAATTTATCCAATCAGTTACGCGTGCTGTCGAATGTGCATTATTTTATTTAATCCAAAAAATGACGGTTTAATCAAAGTATGTATTTGATTTTTTTGAATTTGCTTGAAATGTTGTATAGCGCAATAATTTGATTATTTTTTAATTCTGAACAACTTTTCTTAGTAAAACTTTGGCGTATTGTGAACGGAAAAGCCACTTTACAAAATTGCCAAATAATGGATTTTATTAAAGTAGGCCGATTATTCAGAAAATTTGTACAACGCTATAACTTTTCATTCTGAACAACTTTTTTTAGTAACATTTTAGCATATTGCGAACGAAGCAGGTACTTTACCTGAAACAAAAATAGTTTTTGCTTAACGGTCAAGATCTACTTGATTTTATAAAATCGAAAATAAACTAAAAATAAAATTCAAACCAAGCAGGGCTTAGTTCCAAAAGGTCAAATTAAGATTTAAAGATTTTTAGTTCCGCACACCTTTTGTAACATCAATCCTGGGACACGCTGTATATATACATGGTAATGTCAAAATTTTTTGCCTTTGAAAGCTGACCTATAGGATTCGTCATTTTTCAAATTAAAAATTAAACGCAGTATCCGTTTTTGTTGTATAAAAAGACGTTTAGCATTTACAGAATTGTCCCGTTACCATAACAACAGTAAACAAAACATATTGACATTGCTATTCTTAACTGTTGCTTCGAAATTTTAACCATAAATAAAAATGAATTACATAAAAAAGTGTTAATATATATGATTTATGTATTAAGTTAGGGATACCGCAAGCATTCCGGAGTACAACAGATAGCGTGCTAAAAAAAATGCAGTACGGCTTTTACAAACAACTGCGCAAATGTATCGAAATGGAAGGAAGGAATTTCGAGCTGTAGATTAGTAAATAAGTTGCAATAGAAATCACAATAAAAATTAGTAAGTTTATTCATACTGTATTACAATTGTGTTACAAATTATTGCTTTAAATATTTTTCGTTTTGATTTTAAATTTATGCTGATATGTATATTTATTTACATTATTTATTGTTGTATGAACTTTTGTTCAAATATTGTTGCCCTTGTTCCTTTCCGCTAACAAGATGCATTAGTACTATAATTATTTTTTTTTATTTCTACTTAGTTAAAATGCATGTTTTCATCAGCATCAAATCTTAGCTTTAATTTAACAAATGTTCTCGGTTGTGAACATCCTACGTCAGGGTAGCGCAGTTTATACATCCTGCTAACTAAAATATTCCATTTCTTTCACTTTTTCCCAATACATGTATTATACCTAACTCTCCTTTACTTATGTCAAAAATTTTTAATCAACGGTCTAACATCATCAATGTCAGTTGGTTTTGTTGACTGATGTCATAGTAACCAAAATAACACCATAAACCATTTGGATGTAATTCCCAAATGCAAGACTCACCTTTAAGTGCAAGTAGCTACTTGGGCTGAAAATTTTAAATCAATAGTTTAAGAACGTTAGCGTCAGCATCTTTTGTTTACTATTGTAAGGATGACCAAACAATAGTAGTACCAGAAACTGCTTGGTTGCAACATCTAAATGTGAATGTAAATTTTAGACATATTCTTCATTATACAAAAAAACGTTGCGGATATAAGTTTTCTATATGGACAGTGCTATTTTAAAAAATTACGTCCCTAGTGTTTGAATTTGGCAAAGATTGGTATTCAATAATGAACAGCCTGTATCCTTCGAAGGCATCTCAATACCAAAATTAGATAGAGCCAAGTATGAAATTTAATCTCCAACAAATTTGCCTTAAAATGTACTCGGATTTCGGATATTTATAATATATAATATAATAGATATGTATATCTTACATTTAGGCCATTGAAGGCAAAATTATAAAAATCTATTAGCAATAAACATACGAAACTCATATTATATTGGTTTGTTTCTAGATGGGGAAACCAAAAACGTAATAATATACATGGCGTTCCATTTAAAACAACAATGTAGGTGTCTGGTTCGCTAGTTACCGATCACCCTATATATACGGAAATATTTGTTGAAAGGTGATCTAGGACATATGATATCAGAAAATTTTAGCTTCACACTATTGACAGAATATGCGCAATTTTACAATTCCAGAAAGTTGGGACACCTCTACAAATACATACTATAAATAAATATAAAATCATTCTATTAAATAAAAACTAAAGTATATTTAAAAGTTGAAAGAAATGTACATAAGGTACATCCCCTTATTTACAAATCAGCCAGCCGGTTGCGGTATACTATAACATTGTGTAACCGTGGTGTAATATTTCCCACCGGTAAATTCAGTGTACATGCGCTCCCTCATCGATTGAAGCCAGTTGTAGTAGACGCAAGACAGACATGGTCACCGAGGCCTAACGTCAGGAATATTATTGCCAAAAGTGTTTGCGGAATTTCTTGAAAAGACAGTGCGTGCGTACGAAGTACACGACTACGAGTAGTGAGTTTATCTCATCCTTTTTGCCGTGAATATTAGATTCTGTGATGAGATTTGGCCCGAAAAGCTTTTTTGCCTGCCGAGTGTTTGGGGAAGAAAAGGAGACACCCCCGTCCGAACAAGTCGGTAAGAACGAGCAAAGAACTCGTTTGTTTTTATCGATGCTCACTTTTTTTCAACTTCTGTTTTCGTACCTACTATAAGCGGGACATTTTTTCTTTATTCGTCTTCATTTATTGTAAGAATGGAGTGTGCTTATCAGTTCTAATTCGAGAATAAAAGAAATGCAGCTGAGTAGTAAAATAGCCCAAGTATATAAAGCTTGCATTAGCACCCTTTTTTCGATACATAAAATGGTGGAAAAAAAGATAATAGAATGATAAGTTATCAATTGTACAGTATTATTGTACTATTTGACAGGTGACACATTCGTCGCCTTAAATGACTCATTCACGGCAACGAAAAAATCGAAGATATACATCCGCGCGATGTTTACATGTTCCCTTTAAACATGAATTGAATCAAATGAAACATAGATATAATTATGGAATTTCTTTGGGCAACATTAATTCATTAGATAAACGATCTTATTATTGTTACAATCAATCGTGCAATTACTGCAGGATTGCTGCTCGGGGATGTCTCACTTATTCATGTAGCATATTAACTAATTACTTTGCCATTCAGAATTATATTTAGGGTCTATTATCAGACACTTGTATAACAAATTAGCGGTATTTAAAACAATAGGTGTGTTATATAGAATCTTTAATATAGCTGCATCCACTCAAACAATAAATCCATGCAACATGACTAAAGGGCATATTTATATGTGCATGCCTGCATGCAGAGAAACGTTTACTTTTATCAAAGCTGTCCGCCTTAATTCAAGACAGTTACTGTTTCAATTATCCGCAATACAATAACTGTTTTAAATCAAAAAGAAATATTTTCTTAGCGTTTCTTTCTCCGCTTCTTAAAAGAAGAATATACTTGTAATGAAATAATTGTATTTCTTTGTTTAAGACATTGGTAACTTGATTCAAGAAAATCTTGCAAAAATTTAAACAAAGCGATTCTTACTATGAGTAAATGGCCGTTATAACACAAAACAATATTTTCTAAAGGATAGTAAATAGTTTTCTAGATTCCAGAAAGTGTTTAGGTATTGTTCATAAATCAATAGTTTCCTTTTTTTAAAATAAAGCATCTTTTATGTAGAATTCTTGAAATGCATATTATTTATATGCACATTAATTGCGCTTGCCTTGTTTAAAACAGTATACATATACATACATAATGCAGCAAATTAATCACATTGCTTGTGATTTTAAAAAGGCTGAAAATAGAGGTTATCCACCGAATAACGTTCAAACAAAAGTGAACTTAATGCAGAAGTGCACATGAAAAAATTGCCTAAAAACAATAACCAAGATTTTGCTAATAGATAGCTCCTGGTATTGAAGAAATCATTACCGGCAAAAACAATATGGGAAGAGAAACGCAATAAACCTTCTTGCTCCTACACAATTGCATTGACTAGTTTGCTGAGGCTTGTCCTCTTTTTAATCTAGCTCCACCTCTCTGATGAGGTCTTTCTGGGATAATATCTGAAATAGAATGGTTGATTAGTTGGCATGTCGGAGTCTTCTTGTGGACTCCCTAGGGATTGTTTTCTTTCAAGATCGCAGGAATCTCAGGGCTTCTGAGGTGGTCCTGCGTTTGATCTTGGGGTACGTTTCTTTCTCGGCGTTTGCGATTTCTAGCGCCGGGTTGTCGCTCTCTAGGGTCTTCAGGTAGAAGTTCCTGTTGGGCCTGCTGAGGTAATCCGTTAAGTCCTCGACGCCGCTTTGGGCTCGAATCACTGCTCGGGAAGTGTCCCTGGGAAGCTTGAATGCTAATCGCAGGCTGCGATTTTGTATTCTCGCGGGGGATCGGGTGTGGGTTTTGGCGGCGGTTAGCCAGGTTGGGCTTGCGTAGGATAAGATAGGGCGGATATGCGACTTGTAAAGAAGCACGCCCATCCTGGGTTTTAGGTTGGAAGAGGCAAAGATAGGATAGAGCTGTGCAAGTCTTCCTACTGCTTTGTTTCAGACTTTCTGGATGTGCTTACTGAATGTTAGTCTTCGGTCCAGAGTCATGCCTAGGTACTCGATCTCGTTGCTCCACTCTATGTCCACATTGCCCGCCTGGATACCTGTATCCGGCAGGCGTAGGGCTCGTGTGAAGGCGATGGCTTGCGTCTTCCGCGGATTCATGGTGAGTCCGGCACCGTCGAGGAAGCTTTTGACGCTGTCTAGTTGCGCTTGCGCAAGGGCGACAGCGATCTTGGCGTCTCTGGAGGTGGCTAGGATGGCGGTGTCGTCAGCGTCAGATGGCGTTGAAGACTCTGCGATCCTCGGACTTTGGCATGTCGTGGAGATAGATCGTAAATAGTACGGGGCCTAGGGCAGACCCTTGTGGAACTCCTGACCTCATCGGTTTCTCTGAGGACTCAGTCCCGTTGACCACAGTGCGGAATCGTCTTTCCTCCAGGTAGCGTCGGAGAAGTTTCACTATCCTGGGCGGGAAGTCCATTCCCTGCATCTTGCGGAGTAGTCCTTCGTGCCGGATCTTGTCGAACGCCTTTTCCAGGTCCAGAGACACCATGACAGTGGTCCGTTTCCTGTTCAGGGCGGTGCCAACGTGATCCGTGATTCGGTACAGCTGGAGTGTGGTCGAGTGCTGAGATCTGAACCCGAACTGGTCGTCTACACAATTGCTGTTAGATCTCTTAGTTTATGCCACTAATCTTCAAAAACAGCAACTGAAATATTTACTGGCGCCACCTAGTGCCAGTAGTTATAGTCATGCTGTAACCTTCAAGGTACAACGATTATTAAACATTTTCAAAAGGTACCAGTTAATGTAATATTTTTTTTCTTTTTATTACTATTGTACTACTTTAACTATAGTTTATATATATAATAAATAATAAAAAAGGCACAAATAAACTTAAATATTAACTCATTAATTATTAAACTACATAAAATAATCCCTATTTAATAACATTATTAAAAAAATAATTTAATTATACTGTAACTTATAAAAAAAACTTTTTCATTAGCTATCTATAATACAAATAAACTTTCAAGAAAAAATTAAAATTAGGAGCGAGTGAACTAATGAAAGTTTTTTTATGTTACAGTATAATTAAATTATTTCTTTAATAATCTAATTAAATGGGAATTATCTTTATGTAGTGTAATAATTAATGAATTAATATTTAAGTTTATTTATCCATTTTATTAGTATTATTTATTATATATTTAAAAAATATATAGTTAAATTAGTACTCGTAGTAAATAGTAAAAAAAAAAAAATATTACATTAACCGGTATCTTTCGAAAATGTTTATGAAACGTACGTTAAAGGTTATATCATTGTATGGCATCTATATTCCGGTTTCTATATTGGCTACTCTCTAGGACGGTATAACTACACCTCTTGCCACTAGATGACACTGGGAAATATTTTAGCGCATGGGGAAAAAGCGGTAGTGCTTTTTTCATCTCATATTGTGTTTGCCGGGAATGATTCCATCAATACCATGAGCTTCTATATATAAGCATTATCTTGATTCTTGTTTGTAAACACTTTTTTCATGTGTACTTCCACATTAAGTTCACTTTTGTTTCAACATTATTCTGTTACGAGCATGAGAATAATTTGCCGCATTATGTACGGATAGGTCATACTGTTTTAAACAAGGTAAGTACAATTAATAATGTGGATATAAATAATAAGAATTCCAAGTAAATAATATTATGGCCATTTACTTATACTAAGAATCCCTTTCTTTAAATTTTCCACTTTAACGACAATTTCACTACAAGTGTATGGTAATTTACCTGCAATTTTGTAGTACCTTTTTTACTATAACTTTGGGGTATTTTTACTATAAATACGGACTACAGGTAGCCACTTTAAAAAACTGCAATGATAGGGTATTTTCTACTTACTTCGATTGCTGTCACTACAGTAACCGTCGATTCTGGTAGGATACACTACAATTGTATAGTCCATTCACTTTAACAATATAGTAGATAACGCTGCAATCGGCGTCCGTATAGCACTGCCAAAATTTAACTCGATTAAATAATGGCGGGTAATTTGAAAGTAAAATGTCAGTTCGATTATGACCTTTGCTAATATCTTTGAAAGTAACTCTAAATACTAATGACAAATGTTTCAGTAAAATGTTTAAGAAAAATATACAAATATACGATTACGTTTATTTCAGTTTATTTAATCAAACCAAAGAAATTGAAACAATTTTATTTCAGATATATTCTATATTTTATTATAAATCACGTAGTCTAACATATTTCTGAATAAAATAGTCTCTATGAGGCACTTTAATAGTTCTGTTTTAAAATAGCTACAATAATCATTTTATAGACATGTACAAATTACTTCAAATATAATTTATCCATTCATCCAAAGCTTCGCAAGTTGCTGTTCACTGACGTTTCTTTGGAGGTGAACCTACAGTTCCCGTGGACTCCATTTATTTTGCAATGTTCCATATAGTTGCTTCGCCAAGCTCTAGCTGCTTGGAGGTTAGCTTAATAGCTGCCGATTTAGGTTTATCCTGTTTCCACTATATATATAAATTATAAGCCATTAGCCTTTGCCCACTAATGCGTTTCCCTTGAGGATTTTTTGATGGACCCATGAGATGGTCACCTTGCTCAACGACCCCTTCTTCAGCCATGTCAGAGATGTAATAATCCTGGAATAGTAGTTAATAAGTACATTGTATTATCAAAATTGGAAAAAACTACCTCCTCTCCGTAAATATCGTATTAATGGTGTTCTGACAAGAACAATTTTAATGCAATATGCTAAATAAATAATAATATAACGAGAAACACAAGAAACAACCAAATAGTCAACCTAAAGCAACGAAGGACTTTGACAGCTGACATTACATAAACGCAGTGATCAGTAATATTTCATTTTATCTAACATAAATTTCGTATGCACAAACACCTTCTTTCGTTGTGTGTAATTTTGTAACGTCGAAAATATAAGCCTAGCCTGTCCAACGCTATATTCTTAAAATGAATGAACTATAATATAACTTACTATACACTTCTCTCGGTATAGATCTACTTTGCAGATAATTATGGTTGTATGCAAACACTAAGGTATCGGTGCATTCCACACCACACAAAATATTTAATTAATTCGGAACACATGTTTTAGAAATTGGTGGATTCCCATCGTCGACCGTATTCAATCGTACGGCTAAAGGTGGAGGTGAAAATAGATAAATAATGAATTTTATTTCAGACTTTTGGGAAATATTATGTAATATAACACACAGTATGGCTCAATGTCTTATATTTATGTTACAAAATTTTCGTATATATTGAAGCAGGTTTCCAAAAACAAATGAACGTTGCATTGCCTAGTGTTGTACATAAATTTCTCTTTCTACACATCCAACCCATTACCGCAAAACCCATAAAGCCTACGAAAGTTCTCCCTCAAAGCACGCTTCTAATCAGATCTTTCAAATTGCAGGGAAACCGAGCATCGGAAATTAAACATCCGGCTGCGAACAACAGATAAAACATAATAGCATAATCAAACAACACGCCGTACCGTTACATCAACTTTGCTCGTAACCATCAACGTTAACGTAAAAGTTTATGCAAAATATGAACAATGCATTATCTGAGTTCCTAATGTGCATGACTGAACAAGCATGCATACCGAAGATTATAACAGATAAGGCTTTCGGTTTACAGAAATTTTGTCTATATTTTTATTTAACTGTCATGAACTGTTTGCTGTTTTATAAAATTTTTTACGATTAGCAAAGTCCAATTTGTCCTATAATGTTTTTGGTTATAAAGAAGCAATCCATCAAATTTGAACCGTATTCACTAGATACCAGTACAATAAAACAAAAATCAATTTATATTCATTAGTCAATCGAGAGGGATTAACTCTATATTTTAATACAAAAAGGACCAGCGTCATATTGCTATCCAGTTAATTATTTTTAAGATTTTTGAAGGAAATAAAGTAAAAATCGACGTAGTAGTGTAAAGCCTAAAATATGTTTTGTTCTTGAGTTTTCGGAATCAATATCCTAGAGCCCATTCTATACAATCGTCGCAACACCTTATGTGCTCTAGCAAAGAAAATCTGCATAGCTTCATATTTAATCTATTAAAGAACGACACACTTTAGATAGAGAAATGTATATAAAGAAATGTATACAACAATTTCTCCAACAGATTCTTGGATGCGGGTGTTCTATTAAAAACATTAAAAGAGCACAAATCAAAGATGACAACGGTTTCTATGGCCATCTTGTGCACGCTCGTTGATATAGAAATATTTTCCACGTACTGCTGAAAACTCCAGGAAATAGTCAATCGAATAAAACTTGAATTACCGCTCTAGTGTGTAAGGCGTTCAAGATATTGGCCGTTAAAAACTGGGACATTTCACAAAAATCTCAAATTATGTCAATTATCTTAAAAACTAAGATCGATGGGTATAAGGAATATTGATGAAAAGTTACATAAATTGGAGAGAGACATTCAAAACCACAATAATATGTGCGCTGTAGAAACTGGACATACTGTATACTTTTTCCCTAAATTACTCAGGAGAGGAATTATCCCTCACCCACGAACTAAGTGAACACGCTGTATAATCCCAGCTTTTAAATATATTTATCCATTATGTTCATAAAAGAACTAAAATTTAAAAAAATAAGCTAAGGGTAAACAACCCTTGACGATTTTTGAAGCCAAAAATGAGTTAATTATATTTTTCGAACTACAATAAATTACTGTTATTGGAAAAACAGAACATTACTCTTAATATTTGTTCTTTTTTGTAATTTTCCATGTACTAAATCACGTACTGGAACACTGAAACACTTCACTATCACCCTTACCGCATCACTTCACAACAAACGTTAGACGCACGTTTCACACTGAACTGTTCAGTTTTCCCGCTGCGTCCAGTGTTAATAAAGTATTGTAGTAAGGGTGATAGTGAAGTGTTTCGTTTTCCATGTACTTCGAGTTCGTGATAGTTTGAGATAACTTCAGCCCCATCCAACTCGAACTAGAGAAACCAAGATACTAGAGTTTATAAATAAAGCCGACTTTGAAAAAGACCAACTTTCGAATTCTAATATTTCCAAAAACAGGTTTTGAAGCCGAATTTCTATTTTTTTATAAAGAACAAAAACCAAATATAACTAAAAGAATATACATACGTGTATAGGGCGTTGCAAAAAGAAAGGAAGGTACTTAAGAGGCTATATTAAGAAGGTCAAAAAAGAATATCTTCCAGAGAGGCAATACTGATGGAGATACTGAGTCCACCAAGGAGATATATACTCCACACCCAATCCAATTTGTGCGTGCGCAAAGGAGAGAAATATCATAGTGTAGAAGAGACGTACCATGTGAGAAAGAAGAGAAAAAAACTAATGAAAAAGAGTAAAAAACATTATCTGGGGTTTGCAAGTTAAATATATGAAGAACAAAATTTTCACACATTAATTTTAGTATATACGAGGTGCATTCAAGTTATAACACCTCCGATTTTTTTTCTCACTAACTAATCACACGAAAACTAAGAAACTTGTGTCACTTCTCGACGTAATCTCCCTGCAGCCGTACACATTTTTCACAACGTCGACGTCATAATTCCATGGCCGCTGCGAACGCTTCTTGGGAGTCTGTTTTGACCACTGGAAAATCGCTGATGCAATAGCGGCACGGCTGATGAATGTGCGGCCACGGAGAGTGTCTTTCATTGTTGGAAACAGCCAAAAGTCGCTAGGAGCCAGGTCAGGTGAGTAGGGAGCATGAGAAATCACTTCAAAGTTGTTTGCCTGTCAGCATTCGTGGCACTCACCTGGGGGACACTTGTCGCATCTTCAGGTCGACATGCAGGATTGTGTGCGCAGATCCCACGGAAGTGCCAACTTTGGAAGCGATCTGTTCCACACTCATTCGGCGATCCCTCAAAACAACTTTCTCCATTCGCTCGATCATGTCATCAGACCGGCTTGTGCGGCCGAGATGTCTTGTTGTGTCCACGACGTCTGCCTCTCGACTGTCGCACCCACGAACGCACATTAGACACATCCATGACACCATCACCACATGTCTCGCTCAACTGGCGATGAATTTCTATCAGTGTCACACCACGCAAATGGAGACAACGAATGATTACACGCCGATCTTGTAATGAAAACCTTGCCATTTAAAGTATCAAAAACAATTCTCACTCTCGCCGCTGCCGCTAAAGGTTCTGTACACCGTATAGTGCTGCCATCTCTGTCACGCATTGACAAAGAGTACCCGATTATTTTAAAACAAACCGCATGTTTCTATCTGTTTCCAGTTCTGAGAAAAAAATCGGAGGTGTTATAACTTGAATGCACCTCGTAAAGTCCATTTTCTAAATTTAAAGAATGGCTTCCGATTTCGTCAAAAACAAGTTTTTAAAAATCGACAAATCCTATACAATCTTGTAATTCGATTTAAATCTTGGAAAAATGGTTAAATATTGCATTTAGAATTTGTGCTTTAGAAAAATAAATGCTGAGATAGAGGAGAGCGATAATTATTGCTTGTAGGAATATAACCTCACTTACTTTAAGCATATTTTTAAAACTATTATAAACAGAATTTTAGGTAAATGTTGTACAATATGTAACTATTATTGAATTAACGCAAGTAAAATATATTAATAGTAGTAATATGAATCAAAATCAACTTTTCCTTAATTGCCTTATAATTAACCAAGACCAATGTACACAGCAAAAATTAGCGAGTCATAATTTCACAACTACTACTATTCAGTTAAAAAAACCAAAATGGCAAACACGAAATATATAAATTCGGAACATATTATGACCCATTCGGTCGGCTGGTTAACTATAGAAATCCACGGATTTCTGAAACATATATGTTCCGAATTTATTAAATATTTTGTATGGTGCAGAGTGTGTCGGTAGCTTTTATAGTTACCACACTACCCCACACACATTGTTTAAAGATAATTATAATTTAATCTAAAGAAACTTCTATGCGCAATTTGCCTTAACATATTTAAATATTACAAATATGAAAATCGACAATTATTAAGTAATTTTGAACGGACACAATAAGTATGCATACTCGTATACCTATATGCCGATATAGCTGTGTATTATAGCTGTATTAAATCATTTATGTATATATGTGACATCCACTTACATACGTTACATAAGGACCTTTTCTGAGTACAATCTTTCTTAATGTATGTACCATAAATCCACTTAGTAACTCTAGACGGCAATTTAAGGCATGAAATACAAACACCCTTCTGTTAAACTAATAGACACAACACTACACGTTATACTACATAGAATATTTCGGCGTAACAATGTCATTGTACAAAAACAATCAAGTCAGTACAAATTGCTTTTCCTCTACAACCCCTTACGGCACAGCTTGCGTGAAAATACAGCCGAATATAACTCAATAGAATGTAATTATAACTTACCAGTGTACAACACTACATCAGCAGGCTTAAATTTGAGGCTCAATTAAAACAGTAATTGAATCTACGAAAGATACATCATTTTGACACATCGCTAGATTGTTAAAGCAATTGATTGCGAATTGTAGGTATATGCATATCTGAAAATATGAAGAGAGGTTGTTTTACATGTACTCTAATTTTGCTCGATGTTTATCGATGGATGCTGATCTATCTACGAGACGCAACCTAATCCTAATACCATCAATTAACATTTTTGAATTGCCATATTATAGCCTACACTAAAAGACCATTTACTTCCGGTTTTCTGGGAAATACCATCAACTTTGTTATTTTAAGTGCAACATCCTGTATATTTCAAAGGATATTGGAAAATGATAAAAATACGTTTTCAGAAAACTCAATATAAACGTTTTTATTACGAAAAGTTTTGCAGTATTTCAATTATAATTTACTGACACCATTACAAAACAGTATTTAGAAACGACTTCTAAGTACCTATTAAATAAATAGATAAACTTAGGCAAGCTTTTGATAACTGATGATTGAAAATATAAATTATAGGACAGTGAAACCCTATGTGGCAGTACACCACAAGAAAGTGTCATTTATAAATTGGATTATATTAGATGTTACATCAAAATTCTTCCAGTAGTAAAAATTATTTATAGTAAATCAATACGATTGCGCAAGAAATAAGAACGTTTGACATCTGCAAATGAAAGAAATAGTAATAAATTCAATGAGAGCCAAAGAAATTGGAAATATACACATACAGCGTGTCCGCCTAGTTCAAAGACTCTGGATGAATGTTTGAATGCAACGCATAAATTTGGTAAATTCCCAAAAATTTAGTAAATCAAACAACAATATTCTTGGCACACTCCGCACCACACAAATTATTTATTAACTCGCCGTTTCGAAGATCCATGTGTCTTTCCGAGTTAATTAATAATTTGTTACAGTTTGTATGTAATAAGAAGGCAATCATTTTGGGCAGATGCTGGAATTGTATGCGCAAGAATGATCCTTACGCTTTAGCTTCTGTCAGATTCTGTAAAAATGTACAAGGTGTACCATCTAAACAAAATCAAGTAACATGAATGAAGCTGCAACACTTTCCATTGCTTCTTATAGAATCTAATTCATATTAAAAAGTTTTCATATGCTGTTGAAAACTGCAAGAGATACTTGATCAAATAAAATTTAAATTTAGCCATGCAAGGGTTGAAGATATCGGGAGAAACATTGGTATTTTGCAAAATTCTCAAAAATTAAACTAGATAGGCTTAAGAATGCTAATGATAGTTGAATGGATTAAATATGTGGAAGGTACGTACGAGGTAGGCGCCATAAATTATCGGTCTGACAGACTTATACAGGTTCAAGCGTATTCAAACTCCGTTGCGTCATAGTTGCACATGTGCGAGGCCTACACCATATAGCAGTTTTTGGTAACCAGCCAGACAATGTGACCAATGCATGAAAATGTTTCAGGTAACGAAAATTGAGTACCGCGCGGTTATTAAATTTTTAACGATTTTGGATTCCATTGTCACAGAAGATGAAACAATGGTTCTGCATTATGATCCTTCTATCCAAAAAGGAATCAATGAAATGGCGGCGACCCGATGAACCTCGTCCCAAAAAAGCGAAAGTCGTCCAATAAACGAAAAAGGTGATGGCCACAATATTCTGGGATTGTGAGGGCATTTTACTCATCGGCTTTAAAGAGCGCAATACAACTGTCAACAGTACATATTATGCGTCTTTGCCGCATAAATTGAGGGACAATAATAGTGCAAAACTTCGATGAAAAAATTGATAAAAGGTGTTCGATTACTGCACGACAACGCGTCCATCCATACTGCTGCCATTTCACAAGCTGCCATCCGCGAATGTGGCTTTCGGACATGGCTCCAAGTGATTATTATTTATTTTCTCATTTAGGAGACGTCGTTTTAAGGACTGTGAGCTGCAAGCAGCTGTAATACAACATTTTGAGGAAAAAACTTTAGATTATTTTTACAAGCGTATACAATCATTAATTGTTCGTTGTAATAAATATATTGAAGTTAGGGGAGGTTATGTTGAAAAATAAAAATGGTTATATTTTACCAAGTTCATTTTTTCTATAAAAGGGCGGGGATTTATGGCGCCTACCACGTAAGTATATAATTATTCCGTTTAAAAAAACAAACTTGTGTTGAGAGCAGCGAAAAGTTAATACCCTGTATAGTTGAATATAATTTTGGCTTACACAGGATTTGTCTCTTAATAATTTTTGTCTGAAAACTTTTTCTCCAAATTGCTCAGGAAAGAAAATATCTTCCATCCACGCCCCAGCTATACATGAGGAAATCTGGATTTGCTAATACAACCTTTTTAAGCATTTCATTTGTCAAAATTTTTAATTACAATAAAAAGTATTACATTCTAATAGTACACATTGCTACCATGCTGACGATGGCCTATTAAATGTATCTGTGGAAATAATTAAAGTACCTTTTTTAAATGTTGGTGGGAGATGTTATGAACAGTGATGTATAATCTGGGCAAACAGCGGTAACAGTGTAGTAGATATATGGTGCGGAATCGGCGATTATTTATTTCACGCGTTCGCAGCGTCAGTACTAAATCGATGTTGTATGCGAGTAGTTCTGTGTATATGTAGGCTGTCGTAACTTATTTCGTAATTGTACGCTTTTGTTTGCTTTAAAAATGTCGCAGTTAGGTACGTCGCGAAAATGACCAGTGGCAGACACAGTTAAAAACTTTATAGTGGACATGCCGGACTTAATTTTTGACGGCGCTAAAATTCAATGTCTAGCCATTGTCAACGTCACATCGAAAGCAAACAGCATTGTTCTGCAAAAAGTGGCATATGAGACCAAGAAAAATTTACATTTGATTTATGTGTTACTCTTATTTTATGTAATCTATCGTTTCGTTTACTAGACAAAGAAGCATTTGTCTCCTTCTGAAATAAATATGCGGACTGTAAATTATCTAGTCGGACATCGATACGAAATGTAGTGCCATTTGCTCGTTCATATAGAAAAAAGAATGAAAACGGCATTTAAAGATAAAAAACTGTGGTTGCGTGTGGACGAAACAACAGATCGTCAAAAATATTCTGTGGTTAATGTAATGGCACGTACAACGGAACCACATCGACCGTCATCCTCCTTCTTACTTGCTTCCAAAAGAGTTATAAATTGTACTGCCGATGAGATTTTAAAGGTGGTGTTGAACTCATTGAACAAGTTTCAACTAAGCAACTTTTAATGTTTATGAGTAATGGTGCCGCAAGCATGCGTTCTTTTTCTAGGAATAACAAATTAGCAAAAGTTACAAGGGGCTACGCTAGCTTAATATTAAGCTAGCGAAGCCATTGTTTCTCGAAAATGGCTGAAGCAACAAAATCAACTCTTGCGTAACAAATTAACAACAAAGTATGCAACTGGTTTGCTGTTGGGCTTATGAAGTGGCTATGTCAGCTTAATAGACATCAAGCACATGTAAAGTTCACAGTTTTTTATCTTCCACCCACGTTGGATATGATGCTGGGTGTTGTAAATAATGAAATGTTATACCTAATTTATCAAGAACTACGCTGCACCAACTGTAATTATTTATCAGTGTTGGATATGGAAATGATTTCGCTGAGGCTTAGCAAAATTATAATCATGTAATGGATGGTGCAAGTTACATTTGCTGTTTTTTCTAAGAATTTCTTTACTTTGGATGAAAAAAACATCTAATGCAGGATGAGTCACAATATGTTCTGAAAGATTTGTTATTGATCGGTCATCTGGATTATTTCAGTCGATTAGGCACACAGGCAAATTTAATTAATTCCTGCAGTTAGAATTAACATGTAATAACTCTTAATTTATTATAAATATACTTCTTTCTATACCTGTGAACTGTATATGTATAACCTGCAAGTTACACGTTTTTCCTATAATAATATAAAGGAAGTAAACAGAACAAAATTGGATTATTTTCTACCACTCACTCAGTAGGTATAATATAGGTCAGTAGGTATAATATAACTTTCACCACTTTGTCTATTTCAATAGTTAAAGGTGACATGTGAATATAACTAGTTGTGAATATACTTGTTTTGATATCTGCAAACTATATAACCTGTACACGTATTTTCAGGATAGTATACAGAATAATATTGCATTCAAACTTATATACCAACAAGAATAAAAAAAATATTCAAACCTCAAACTGGTTTATTCCATATATTTATTTCTAGAACGCTTAAACCTGTAATTTATATAAAGTAATTTAACGGTGAGTATAAATAAGCTATTTATGTTTTTGCTAATAATTTCTGGAAATTACACGGAATACCAACTTACTACCTCTAACGCTTTTATTGGAAATTCGACAATGTTTAGTGTTATCTCCATCTTCGATCTAAAAATGAGACAGACTAGTTCAATCACTTGAATATTAGGCACTCCGTTATAACCATCGCACAAATCCAATCAATTCTGTTTCAGATATGAAATTTTCAAGAGCTATAAAGTAAAAGAAAACACAAAAATCAAAATAATTCAAAAACATTCGATTTTATAGATGCGGGAACCTTAAGAAACGTTAGCTATGAATTCCGATCTACAGGATGAATCTAAATATATGTAACTAACTTAAAAGGCTGATTCCTTGACTTATTTTGATCATAAGTCCTCTCTTCAAAAACTTTAATTTAGTCTTGAAAACTTCACTTTTTCCCGATTTATGGAAGGTTGCACGCATTGTCCCCATATTTAAATTCGGAGACGCGGCTGACATATCCAACTATCGCCCAATAGCTTATCTTATCGAATTTTGCCAAACTGTTTGAACAATACTTATACACTGCTATTTATCTTTACGTTAAAGGATCTACTGTAACTAATCTATGTCAGTTTATTCAGTTTTTATCTCATGCTATAGATTTTCGCGTGCAAGGTGATATCTTATATACCGATTTTGCCAAAGCATTTGACTGCCTTGACCATTCTTTAATTCCATATAAACTTATGTCTTTTGGGTTTAGCGATTCGCTTGTGCACTTGTTTCAATCATATTTGTTCAATAGACTTCAATATGTTTTTTATAATGGTTTCTGCTATCGTCAATACATTGCCTCTTTGGGAGTCCCTCAAGGGTCTAATCTTGGACCTTTGATTTTCAACTTATTCGTTAACGATATAACTACATGTATATCGTCAAATGCATTACTATTCGCTAACGACTTGAAGCTATATCGTAAGGTTCCTCAATGGTGTACACCAAATAATCTACCTCTGAATATCAGCAAATGTAAAGTTATTTCATTCACACGTGCATCTACGCCAATTACTTTCAACTATGAGCTTAATCAAGTTAACATCGAACGTGTCGAATTAATTAAGGATCTAGGGATTTTGTTTGATACCACTCACTTTTGCGCAACACATTATCAGCATCTCCCATACGGCTAGAAGATCTTTTGGCTTTATTGTGCGAAATTGCAGAGAGTTTACCAATGAGGTAGCTTTGCAATCTTTATACTACGCTCTTGTTAGATCCCGTCTGGAATACGCGTCGATCATATGGTGCCCTTACTATTTAACGCATAAACGCCAATTGGAATTGGTCCGACGCAGATTTGCTAAACTCCTCTGGTTCTGGCAAGACGTAGTGTACCCACCGAGAAGCGATGATCATGTTGCTGTTGTCCCGATTTAAATTACTCTCTCTTAACTTTCGGCGCATATGCTCCGGTTTGGTGTTTCTCTGGAAATTGTGTAATAGCTGCATTGATTGCTCGGCACTACTTCAAAGATTACAATTTACAAGCCCACGCTCTGGTGTCCGGTATTCGAATACGTTTTATCTACCGTTTCCTCGAACAAATACTCTTTTAGAATCACCTATTTATGTGACTAGTACAAAATTAATCTTATATCTTCACAATGTGATATTTTTCACGATACTTTACATACAATAAGGATAGTCACTGCTCTTTACTTTAATAATTTTTTGTAGCCTGTTACTCTTACTTGTTTTGTAATTTGTTTAACTAATTACTTGTTCAGTACTTGGAATTTTTTCTGTTGGGCAATAAAGCTTATTATTATTATTATAAAAATTCATATGAACATATCTCCAAAACGGCAACGGTTATGAAAACAGAGCATGTTTAATAATAAATAGGTAAATGATCTAATATCTAGCTGGTGCTGCAAAAGCAACCGTTCATTTATTTGTCATTATATAGGTTGTTCAAAGTTATCGGGCCACTATTGCTAACTTTCTTATTATTGTAGCTACTATGTTGGTTACATTAGCAAAGATGTAGTGATTTTTCTGCTGATCATAATGGTGTTGAGAACAAAACAATTGCACGTCACATTTCAGCGTTAACTTGAATTATTTATATTTTGTAAATCGATAGAAAATTAAGCTTACGTAAAATATCCTTATAGTACTATAGCCCTAAAATGAAAAACAAAAGAGATACGATGAAATTTATATTGGACAATTAAAACTGTTGTTGTATTCTTGGGCGAAGCGTCGGGTTACGGAATACATCTTGCACTTCTAAGCAATGATTACTACGATCATTAGCCAAAACTACAAGAATTTTGCCGAATCCAAAGATGTTCTAACCTATTGGTAGGGATCTTTAACGTACCAAACATTGTATTGACACGGACCCACGGTTTTACTTCCATATCCGAGAAGAAGGCATACTCGGATCTTTATCGGTAATTAAAAACTAACCGCCCCAGCCTCCATTATTAAGGCAGCTATTGACATAGTCAAAACATGAAAAATATGTAATTTATTCCACCCAATAAAATGGTGTAATCAAAACAAATTGCGCATAGTATTTCAGCGTTTAGTTAAATAGCTCCCTTTTTTATTAAACACATAGGTATTTTTTCACAAATCGATAGAGTGTGACATTTCAAATGAATTATTCTTATAACCCAAGGGTCCCAAAATGATAGAAGAGATTTTAAGATGAAAGATTTAACACAAAAATCAAAACAAGTAAGCATTGCTTACAATAATAACAACTATAAAACACATAATCAACACAAAAGTAAAAAAAAAAAAAACCGGAGGCAAAAGGCAATTATTCTCAGTAATAAATTTTCTAATTGGCCGCAATGCCGAACAAGGTTTGCAAAGGGTGAAAAAAAGCAAGGCTTGCTTGCTTTGATTTATATTTTTAAATCTTTCTTCTTAAAATCCATCAAATCTCTTTTGTCTCTCTGTCTTTTATTTTGGGACCTTAGCGTTATAGGAATAATTCACTTGAAATGTCTATCGATTTGTGAAAAAATATACAGAGTGTTTAATAAAAAAGGGAGTTATTTAACCAAACGCTGAAACACGATGCGCAATTTTTTTGGATTACACCATTTTATTGGGCGGAATAAATTACATATTTTTCATATTTCGACTGTCAATAGCTGCTATAATAACGAAGTCATTACTAAAGCTGGCCACGAGCGGTACCGCGCAGTAGCGTAGAGTCGACCAGGCCTCGCGTTCCACTAGAGTTATTCTGCTAATAGAGATGTTTGCTGCCGCAAATAATTTCGCTCATCTTTTAAATAAAAATTAAATAACACGTCTCAAACACTTACCATTTTAAAGTCCTCCGTGAAATCACAAAGTGAATAATGTCTGTTAAATATCTGCAACATTAGATATTTTCAACTGTTGTTTCGGCAAAACTAGTACGCATGAGGAAAAAATGCGTTAATATGCAGAGAACGAACGTTCTACATCTAGTGACGTAATATTTGCGTAAGTAAAATAATCTTTCAAATAATTAACGATTCTGTTGACGCACCTTCACAAATGTGTCTTAATGTGCCAAAATCAGAATTTTTCTCAAAAACACTTTCCAAATTTTTCTAGAACAGAAACATTTTTTGCGTCTTCAATCGCGCATAGCTGTGCGTGAACATGTTGCACTTATTTGTAGAGACTAGTAACGGCACCGCAGGATTTTGTAATTTTTCTATGCATCTGCTAGCCCGAAGTAATTGTGTGAATGATTTTTAAATCCATTTTAACCTGACTATCTTGAAATTTCGACTGGCTTTTCTGGATAGCGGCAGCTTCCTTTGTATCGAATTGTAAAACCACGTTCTTAATATTGTCAAAATATTTATGATAATAAAACGCGGCCTGCAACCATGTTCCCCAACGAGTTACAATAGGCTCTGGTGGCTCTGGTATACGGGGGCACAGTCTGTGAAATTCGCGAATACGTTTCGGTGATTTGACAAATACTGCTTTGGTATGCGCTATTAAAGCGTCTACCTCAGGATAACATTTTCTGATACTATCGCCACAAGATTGAGAGCATGAATTTTACACGTAATGTGTAACAAATTAGCAGAATGCTTTTTAAGATACCGGCCTACAGAAAGCATGTTTGCAGCACCATCACTCACTAACATCAAGAGTTGGTTGTTGAAAGTTCAAACTTGTCCAATGTATTTAACACTAACTTTGAAATTACTTCGGCAGTACACTGTTGTATTCGTTTGGAGACTAATAGAATTGAAGGTGCCGATTGATGAGGTTCCAATTTGCGTGCCATTACATTAAGAACAGAATGTTTCTTCCGATCTGTTGTTTCGTCGACACATAACCACAATTTTTGATCTTTCAACTCCGATTTTATTTTTTGTTCAATATGTTCGCGCGCAGATGGCACAATTCTTCGTAACGATGTTCGACTTGGTAATTTGCACTCCGAATAGTTATTCCAAAAGCAGATAAATGGTTCCTTGTCTAGTAAATTAAACGTTATATTACATGCGATAAACGTAACGCATAAATTAAATATAAATTTTTCATTGTCTCGTGCGCAATTTCTTTTTGAGACATGCTCTTCACTATTTACGTGTCGTAGACAATGTTGTTTTACAGATTACACATTTAATTTTAGCACCTTCATATATTAAGTCTGGAATTTCTGCAATAAATTTTCGAAGTTTGTCCGACCGCGGTCGTTTTGCTGACGAAATCGTAATTTTTCTAGGACAGATAAACAATTGCGCATATGACCGGCAGCGAAAATGTCCGTACTGCTCCACAGACGAAGTAATGCTACCGTTCCTCTCGGTCCGAACTGATTCTACGCCGATGCGCAGTACCGCTCGTGGCCAGCGTTAGTCATTACAGTTTCGATTGTCCAATATAAATTTCATCATATCTCTTTTATTTTTGATTTTATGACTATAGTAGTATAAGGATGGATATTTTACGCAGTTTCATTTCCTAAAGCATAGTTGAAAAATATACACGGTGTTCAATTTTAAAAATATAAACAATTCAAGTTAGCGCTGAAATGCTAACCCATATGAAAAATGAGAAATATCCTACTACAAGCACAAAAAAATTGCTTCTAATATATATATATAAATCTGTCCACAGCAAGGAGGGTTATTGAGGAATCAACAATTGCATTCTTATCACTTTCTATCTCACTATCTCATTCAACGGGTACAAGCACTTTCGCTAGACGACTTGTAGCAAGATTGGCTTTGTGTCAATGGATGGAAATCGTTAGTTTTGGGTACAGGTATCCCACTCCGATAAGGCTTCTTTCTCCAGAAACTAGGTTAAGATACTAACTGCGAAAACTTTTTATGAACGACTTGAGTGAAAAATCCTGCATTTAAGTGAAAATCGGTAACCTACACAGAACATACTAGAAAAATACTTTGTAACACTAAATATGATTTTACAAACTACAAAAAGTGTAGCCGTATGCGCCTATGATGTTGCTTAGATAAAGTAATTGTACATCTGAAACTAGTGACGGAACACTAAACAAATTTTGCAATGTGAAATGACATCTTTCTTAAAAGATATTTAGGATTTCAGTAAAACAAGAAAATATCTTAAAATTTGCTACGTCAATTGTTCACCATAATTTTCCTGTGTAATTCATAAACTACTAATAAACATGTTCTCTTAATTTGCAGATCATCTAGAATATCGCCAGGCCTCACGGTGTTAACAGAACAGGGTAATAGAAGGGGGCGTGCGGAGGAACCTGCTCCGCCCCCGACAGGTCCACGAGGTTCCAGATCTTCCCGAAGTTCGAACAGTGGTGGCGGCAGTAGCGCCCAATTTCAAGATTCGAAACATGGACAATGGAAACGGTATACGGATTCGCCAGGAGTTGGAAGTCCACCACCGCCACCGCCAGCTCCAGCCCCATCGAGTCCATCAAGTTCCAGAAGAGAAAGGCGCAGCAGTCCACATGGCAATAAGGAGAAGAGTAGTAAGACGAGAGGAGTGCCTCAAAGTTTCAATTATGTAAAGCGAGGCAGCGGCAATAACGGTAATGGTCCTGCGGTGAATGGGAACACTTCAACCAATCCAGGTAATTAATAGAATTTTTGATATAACGATAGGAAAAACAAAGTTCATTGTACACCAAAAATGCTATAATTTAGATACATGAAAACAAGAACTTGAAAGTTCTATAGGTGTTATCTAGACATCACTTATCGATGTGAAGGAAATTAAAAAGTGCAGACCAAAGCTGATTGCAATTTTTTACTCGTTCAAGGTGTAGCGTTGTAAAGGAAAATAGAAATGAAAACCTGAAAATAAATTCGAATTTTGGACAATAATTATTTCCTTAGAAATATCAACATCAATTTCTGATTTCGAGAAACTGATTTTGACGAAATCACACATCAATATTAACACTACGAAAAATCTATGATAAGCTTACAGACAAGGAAAGGGGTACCCAAACCGGAAATTCAGAATTTAATGAAACTTAGGTGGTTTGTGGATCTTATAGGATGACTATGTAAAATGTGGGTTTCCATTTCTGCTGAAGAACGGTTTTGGAGGGTAAAGTGGATTTTTTAAAATCGGTTTCTCCGTTTCTCGTTAACTATTTTCTATTAGATATTTATAAAAATTATTGATGTATATAGGCGTTAAGCATTTTTATAGGGCTATCAAAATACACTAAGCTTGACGCGATTAACCCTTTCCACTCCTATGTCGAGTGTGGCTTGACATCGTATTTCTTACACGAACTCCTATGTCTGGCTAGACTCGACATTATATGACGCAATTTTAAAAATTATTTAAAATTATTAATTTTTTTTTTCTTTCAAATACTAAATGTGTCGTATTCCGAATGCTTAAATTCGTAAAACAGGTCAGAATTTGACATATTCCGCCTTTCTAGGAATTTTTATATTTGTGTTTGTAAATAGACAACAAAGTCATTTGAGGTGCGAAGTAAATAACAAAAGGGATGGCGAAATTCCCAGAATTCATGCCTTGAAAGCTTTTTTATGTTTGCAGGCAGGTGGCCACAATGGGTCAAGTATATTTACTACTCGTTATCAGTAGTGGAGTTATGCCTTTTTTGCAAATTAATTAAGGAGTTAGTGGTAGGTAAAAAAAAATTAGGAGTGCAAAAGGTTAAAACTTAATCTTACTTCTTAATCTGACCCCCATTCTGCACCCCTATGCATAAAAGGATGTATATCTGTTTTTGCTGTGGTTATTCGAGACGGACCTATGCATTTTCGTCTTAAATCTAAATATGGTTTTACAGTTTACGTGTACATAAGTGTAATTAGCCAATGTATTTATATATAACAATGTTGGAACAATAAAGTCGAAGTGATAACATTAGATGGTCTCTTATTTAGTTTTTATATAATATAGGTGAATACTACATGTGGTCAATGAAAGTGCGAAAGCAAAAATACATAGGTTTGCTTCGAATGGTATGCCAAGGTGAATATGATCATCACAAGAACAGACACACACCTCTTTGTACATAGAGGTCGGGAATGGTGGTCACGCCTTTTACGCGTTAATTGAATCAAGTTTAGGTAGCTCTTTAAAGATGCTAAACGCCTATATGTATCGATAATTTTTATGATAATTTTTATGAACATCTGAAAATAATTAGCAAAAGACTGAGAAAACCCCAATTTCCAAATACCGATTTCACCCCCAAAACCATTTTGTAGCAGAAACGGAAACCGGTATTTTACATAGTCCTATAAGTTCTATAAACCATCCACGCTTCATTAAATACTGAATTTTCGGTTTCGGTACCTTTCCTTGCAAGTTATTTTTATAAATAAAACATTCTTTTTTGCGTATTTTAACTTACTTTTTTGTTTCTTTGTTATTGTTGCTTATTATTAGTTACATTTCATACAATATTGTCTAGATTTAATGCACTATTACTTCTAAAAGTTTCCTCATTGGAAAAAGTATGATGAAAGTTAGAGCTGGCTTTCTATTAATTTAATCCTACATAGTCTCACAAAAGTTAATTCTTCTGTAGTCAATGCCTTAATTCTCAACGCAATCCCACTTTCCATAGACAAACTTATATTTTCTACTTATTCTGTTAATAACTGTCTATCTACAAACAGACTATTATAAAAAATACAACACATAATAAACAACAAGGTATACAAAAATACGGGCCTCCTAGCAAAATGTGGAACAAAATTGTATATACGATGCTTTGAAAGCACCTTGCAAAACGGACTTCTTTAAAATTGCAGCTATCTCCAAAACTATTAGACTAATTGTAAGATATAATGCATACCCAATAAAAGGCATCCAGTATGTAATATAGAATACCATTATCGTTCTATATATATAAAAAAAAAACAATTTACCGTATTGCCTCGATTATACAAGGCATGTTTTTTGGTATTTTGGTGTCTCTGTATTTATGGTAGGTTGTCTAATATATAATATAACAAGATACGGTTATATTTTTATAATAAACTACTCATTAATCTTTTATTTCTTGTTTAACTGCAAAGGAAGCATGTTTCAAACGTGAAAGATGATGTAAGTTATAGCCGTGCTTAAATGACGTTAAGTAGTACTTTAACACTAAAATGAATAGTAGTTTTAGGGAACTGGCAAAAATGAAATATATGTTTATATCGGAGATTATGTCATGTTACCACAAACTGTAAAAAATAAGCAATGCAAGAAGCTTTTTAGGGTCCACTTCGGATCTTGAAGTATGCAGTGTTTGTAACAGAGAATCTGTTTGGCATTAATGCAAAATAGAATAAAACGTGTTAGTATTTCATTGAAGATATCGATTACAATTCCATACACAGATAAAAAACTTAAATTTGATGGTGTTACAGGCCTTCTTTGGTTTGAGAAAAAGAAGATAAATTAACGATGTTTAATTGGAAACATTCTTAATTTAACTACCAATAAAAAATACGTACTAAAGTTAATTCTTAAAAGGAGAAAACATTATTTACATGTGCTACATATTTGTTTAACTTCTATAAATTAAATTTTGAAATGAATATTGAATTTATTCATTCTAAACGTGATCTACGGATAAAGGTAGAGCGAGAGCTTCCATTCCAAGCAACATGTCGCAATTTTTTTTTCTTTTTCCTGAACACTAAAAGATAAAAACATGTAAAATGTATAGAAGTAGATGGGTATACAGTCCGCGACAAAAGTATGGTCGCATGTATTAAAAATGCATTATTTTTGTAATTTCAGACAACTATTAATGCTTAATATAAAATAACATGCACAACCGTGTACGAGGAATACATATTTACTAAATTCATTGCTCTCAGGTGTATACTGTAAGTTATATGCGATCGGCAATAAACACTTCAAAGAAGGCCGCATTTCTACCTGCGTCAAAAGTATGGTCGCAAGGTCGGACTCATATAAATGACAGCCGTAGTATTTGTAGTATTTAGTTTGAGCGTGAACCATTGGCAGTGCGAACGAGTATATTAAAGTGTATTAAAGAATTTATAATTTATAAAATTTGAAAATGCCTAGTGGGAAAGTGTTGAGTGGGTATGAAAAGGGGCGTATTGTTTCTTTAAAGGAGGAACACTTAAATAACCGTGAAATTGCGCGTGGAATAAACCGAAGTGAAAATGTCATCCGAAAATTTTCGAAAAATAAAGAAAATTACGGAAAAACCAGAAAATCTGGCCGTCCTCGGGCTTTAACTGCGAGACAGGAGAGACGAATTCTGCACATTGCTTCAAATTTTCCCTGTACTGCCCGTGATATCGCAGCCGCAGCTAAAGTTCAAACAAATGTAAGGAATGTACAGCGGTTACTTCAACAACCATCAACAGTTAAAAGACTTAAAATGTTAAGAAAGCCACCTTTAAGTGAAGTACACAAAACAAACGAACTCAATTTCGCCAGAGCGCGTATAAATTTGGACAAGCAGTGGAGAAACGTGATTTTTTCGGACGAAAAAAAAATTAATTTCGACGGTCTGGATGGATATGTGCATTACCACGATTTGCGTAAAGAGCAACGAATACATTCTCGCAGGCAAATGGCCGGTGGCTCGGTGATGATTTGGGTGCAATAGGTTACTACGACAAAAGCAATATTAGCGTCTTCCAAGAAAGATAAATTCGCAGGTATACCAAGAATTATTAGACAGGGGACTGCTTGTCCAGGCCGAGTCTCTTGGAGGTGGGAATTATACATTTCAGCAAAATAATGCGCCCATCCATACTTGCCGACAAATGAAACAATGATTCTCGACGCAACGTTTAATAACACAGACGAGCTTCAGCAAAAAATTATTGATTATTGGCACATCTCTCAAGAATATATTGAACACATGTACAATACTTTAAAAAAATAGAATATTTTGAATTTTGATATTTTGATAGATTTTATTTCTTTTCTCAATTGTGTATTTTATTTTAATATATATCACACGCGCGACCATACTTTTGACGCAGGTAGAAATGCGGCCTTCTTTGAAGTGTTTATTGCCGATTGCATATAACTTACACTATACACCTGAGAACAATCAATTTAGTAAACATGTGTTCCTCGTACACCGTTGTGCATGTTATTTTATATTAAGCATAAATAGTTGTCGGAAATTACAAAAATAATGCATTTTTAATGCATGCGACCATACTTTTGTCGCGGACTGTAGATGAATGTTACGATAAATAAATTTTGGATAATCGCTCAATTTCTGTTTTGTCGTTGACTACATCTTCATATTTATTTATTTTAATTATTTTGAATATATTTTGCGCTTTAGATCAATTAACAGTATGACCCGTGTTTGCTGGGATTTTTAGTCGTGATATTATTTTGATATTCGTTCCCTTAAGTGTGGTATTTTATCTTTTAATTCAGTAATGTAAAATTTAAGTTTCAGTTGAGATTTCAAATTTAAATAAAACTCTATAACTTTATAGTATGACGCTACGTTGCGGTAATAGCTCTGAAGCTACAAGAAATATATAAAAACAAACTACGGATGGCTTTTTAACGATCTTAAGACAAACTAACGCTAACCATTATACGTTTTTAAAGCCACAATACCCTATGTCTCTAATTTAGTTCAAATTCTAAAACTAATAGTAATGGAGTACTTAGTTTCATGTGGAAGATTTTGATGTATTCATTGTGCAGAAAATGTTAGGATGTGCAAAGGAGTAATCCAGTTTTCACATATAATGATGTAGAAACTTATTCCTAATATTTCCATGAAACAATAAAAGGCAAATAGTCTAATGCTGTTACAAACTTGCCAATTACACATCCAATTATACATAGTTTTATGGAATAATGTAAATTAAATGACGAAATTTGCGGTAAAAGTCGTCAACAAAGACTTAAAATGCATTTACCTCATTTTCAAGGTAATGAATTGTAATTATCGAAAAAATAAAATAAAAAAGCAATTACATTCCAAAAAAAACCTTTGTTTCGTCATAGAAAAAACAATATGGCGTGCGTTCTTTGAGAACCTCAGATTTGCTGTAATCTCTCATAGCATGTGAAATGCAGTCTTGGCACGAAGCAAGCTCAATGTGCTGGGAATATGTTTATGGAACACATCGAAGCGTGATGTCATCAACAAACCTAAACAATAAACTGCAATAAACCAAGTCAACAATCACATTACTAGTATATTCCGACAATTTTTAATGATTAACTAAATATAAAATAAATCAAATCTCCCATGTAAAAATAAAAATATGGGGATATCGCTTTGATTTACTGCAAATATCCTTTTGGGGTTACATGTGTCCCTGTATGGAGCTTGTAATATGGAAAGTCCTTTATGTGAAGTAAGCGATTACAAATAGGTTTTGTAATTTCTGTAATTTTCCAAAACTGTACTTAGTACCTAGTCAAACGCTTTTGCGCTCTTGTATAAAGAAGGCTCTGTGGCGACGTCAGTAAGAATCCTAATGGATTTTTTCTCAGCGCTCTATCTGCAGATAGCTGCGAACCGCCAAGAACGCACGCATAGTGACTAAAAACCGTAATACCGAATTAACAGTTATCATAAATTCAGTTAGTAATTGCAGAACACTGTTAAGCGCAGATCTTTCCAAAATGGGGTAACGTACTAATTACTTTTAAAAAGCGAATAAGCTAAATTGGAAATTTCTTTAGACTTACCTTAAATATTCATGTAGCCACAAAGGTAGGCATCATTACAGGTAACTCAGGAACTAAGAAACTAAAATGTACAGTTCAAAAAGGGCACCAACACCGATCGCGACAAGAAAAACATTTCGGGATAGGTCTATCCAATATTAAATCCAGTGATGAACTAAATATTAAATTGAGTTTTGCTTAACCTAGGAATAAATAACCCTCTTTCATTTTATATACATTATAGCTACATCAGCATCCATGCTTATACATGAACACCTGCACTAACAAAAAATTCAAAGATCCTTTTTATTCCCACGCTCACCAATAAAAGTATGAACTAATTGGAAACGATTCTAAAAGACTGTAGTTGTAAATCGCAGAGTAAGACTGGCAAAATGAACATTTTTTTATGAGAGAAAAAAATTTTTATCCCAAAAGCCCTTCTTAATTCTTCTATTTATAAACCAATTTATTTCTACTGTAGTAGTGAGTTATTTAAAGATTGGTGAATTAACTGCAAGCCAACTTTTCTTACAAATATTGTACAGTCGCAAGCAGATGAATACCATAAACATCTACATCGCTGAACTCATTAAAATGCATTTATATGTATACATGTAGATATAATCATTTAAGTCTTTTCACAGATATGAACGGTTTGTCAAGTTTTAAACATAGGCAGGTTATCTGGTACGCAGGTTTCCGCGGTCATTAATAACACTAGACTCGTGGTTCGGGGTTGGAACCGCGTCGTTGTCATAGCGTCAGCTACGACGCGGTTCCAACCCGAAAACCAAGAGTATAGGGAGGTTAGTTTCAAAATGTATAATGGTAATGGTTTTAATATCATCCACGTTTTATGCGTACGATGCATCCGATTGTAAACCGAAATAATCCACCCAGTTTAATAGTTGATATTTAGCAAGGGGTATTGTTATATTTACGAATTATATTGTTACTATATTGCTATGAAGTTTGAAGGTTGAATTAAGAACGAAATGAATTCCTGAATCTCGTTGCCTGCGCGAAATTTACTTAAAGTAAAAACCAGAAATACGAATGAAAAGAAAAATTGTACACTGGAACAAATAAATACGTCACAAATACCGTGTGGAAATCGATGATTCGATCGGGTACGTACAATATTTATATGGGCATTTCCTTTATAGTTGCACTCAAAAGAACAAAAAAAAAACAACATTAATACCAATAAATAGAGTAACCAAAACTTGCAAGCCAACAAATATCGAGATGCTGTGTTCTCGTTAGATAAAACGCGAGCTATTACATTCACAATACTGTTTTTCTTTATATCGGTCGTCTCATCCACGGTAATCCATATTTTTTTGGAACACAAATCACGTTTACACACATTTTCTAGCATCTCTTTCATTCGCAGCAAATGATCCTGTAATTGTGTTTGTGAGGGTAATGGGAACTTTAGAACGTATTGTCGCCAGAACGTTTTAAAAGCTGCTTTTCTCACCAACGACAACGGAAGATTACAAGAGGTAAACATAATTAATAAATGTATGAGGAATAGTGTATAAGGTATTTCAGTGCTTGCATTTCTCATATGCTTAATACCATTGACATGCCTCTGGCAATCAGTTCTGTCCAATGCAGCCAAACGAACATTGCATATTAAGCAAAAAACTGCACTACCGTCATATTTTAAATGGGGAAAAAGTGACACATACTTATGTACGATTAGTAGCAAATCTATTACGAGGCATTGTTTTCTTAGGTATGTAAATATTAGTTCTATATGAAACGATACACTAATTATGTACTTGGTGTAATACTACAACACACAAAAAACACCAGCTATATTTTCAAAAGCGACACGTAAGTACATAACCTTGACCGTTCGACTAATCTCTGCAACAGCTCAACCGGTACTATAACGAAATCTCTCTCAGCGCGGTTTAACATGATTTATATTCAAGGTCGACACTACATGCCTGCTTCTCTACCGGTTTAGTTTATTTATGAATTTTTCGTATTCTTATATTAACCCGTAATACCGACGCCTATGCGAGTCCGCAAGTTTAGGTTACTCTACCAATAAATTACTATTCCCAGTTCCAATGAACAAGTAACTCTATTTCTTCCAAATAAATAACTTCATACATACAAGAATTAACAATGCCTTTTAGAATCTAAAAAAACTCTAACTCAATGAATCAGTTTGAATAATCCTTCTTTTTGATGACTCACATTTAGATAAAAGTGCTGCGTATCCTAGTCTCGCAGTGCAGCATTCAACTATAGCGTTCGGGTCACTTCTTTCCAGCCGGTATATACCACGTTTACATAAAAATAATAATAATAAACGGCCTTATTATGTAATATTTTTTCATATCAATACCTTTTCTCATATCAAATTTTATATTATGTATATGTAAATTTTCTTAACCGGTTTGCTTTCAATTTTGTAACTTTTTGTTTTTTTTTAGAGATGGCCGTTGTTTTTTAAACAATTCAGAATTTCTTCGAAGCTATATAGAAGTACAATCAGTGCAATATAAATATTTCAGATTTTGTAATTATAAACTTCATTATCAAAAAAACCTCACCGGCACAAAGAAAATTAAACCGCCCATTAATGCTTTATTCCTATTTTCCTATTGAAGTTCGGATAAGAATTATACAATTGCAAACTAGGCTCAGGAGATTCTAATCAATTTAACATTATTTAACTTAATACATAGTATGTACATATATATATACAGGTTGTTTCAAGAGGAAAAGTAAATATTCTAGTAGGTGATAGTGTAGATTAATTCGAATACAAAATTCGATAGAACATGTATCCAATTTTTATTGGTTACTGAGATTCAGCAGCTTGAATGTAACCCAAACTACTACACATAGAAAAAAGCCAAAGGCAAAAACAAAAGGTATTAAGCAAAGGCAAATGATTAAGCTAAGTTTATTTCCAAAAATTCCACCTCCGACTTCAATGCATTTTCGAATTCTGTTGACAACACTACGTGTAGCTTTTCTGAGGTTGTCTTGGCGTTCTTTTATGAGGGCAGCACTATTCATAATCCAAACGATCAATTCGTCTCTTGTGTTTACTTTTTCTTTGTAGACTTCGCCTTTCAACCATCCCTACAGGCAAAAATCTAAAGGGGTAAGGTCCGGAGTGGCCAAGAAACGGAACCATTTCTGACTGTCCATCATCCGGGGAATGTTAGGTTTAGATACTGTGCCACCAGATGACTAAAATGAGCAGGGGCCTCGTCATGTTGGAAGAACATACTCATCCTTGTAGCCAAAGGAACATCTTCCAATAATGCTGGTAGCTCGTTTTCAAGAAAGTGTAGATAACGGCGCCCTGTAAGAATATGCGGTACGATAACAGGCCCAAGGTACTGATTGTCTATCATACCACACCACACATTCGCAAAGAAACGTTCTTGAAAATGTGTCTCCACAAAGGCATATGGGTTTTCGTCGGACCACCGATGTGAGTTACGAGTGTTATTGATACCGTCACGAGTGAAAGTGGCTTCATCAGTAAACAGTATTTATGGGATTACTCGGCGATTTGCAATTAGCCAACGACAAAATTCCAATCGCCTACCTTCATCTCCTTCTCGAAAGTGTTGAATCCGTTGTAAATGATAAGAATGAAAGCCATGCACATTTACTGCCGCCAAACTCTTGTATGTGGAACATCGATACGTGTAGAAATTCTTCGTGTGCTTGTTGAAGGACTATATTCTACCGACTGAATGATGTCTTCTACTTCATTCAAATTCTGTTCATTTGCACGTTCAGATGAGATATGACTGCTGGGCACTGCACCAGTCTCACGCAGTTTACTGAAAACACGACTAAACACTGTTGAATCGGGTACTCTATGGTTAGGAAATCGTTTACAGTATTCTCTACAAGCAGCAACAGCGTTACCACCATAAAACCCGTACACAAATACCATATCGGCGTACTCAGCATTTGTAAATACGTGCGGCATGCTTAAACAGTACCGTAGTTTGTTGCTACGGTACACGTTTATCACAGTTAAAAAAATCAATGTAAACTCAAGCTCAACCTCACAACTTGAATTTCAAAACAAAACTGACAATCGATACCCATAGCAACTAGGAGAATACCAACACGCGAAATGAAAACTTTTCTTTGTAAACGGCTGTATTTCAGTAACCAATAAAAACTGGACACATGTTATATGGAATTTTTTATTCGAATTAATCTACACTATCACCCACTAAAATATTTACTTTTTCTCCTGAAACAACCTGTATAATACTGTTTCCAATAAAAATATATTCAGTGACATAGAAATTGCAACAGCTAGAAAGGGTTGGAATTTCCGGATGAAATTTGGTGCTAATATTCGCCTATGTAATAGTAATAAACGATCAAAATTTGAATCCTCTCAGTGAAACAATAAGGTTGTTATTTAGGTTTTTACCTCTTTCTCAGCACTGATATTGAATGTTTTTTGCGGTGTTTTTTATAACTTTCTCGATTTGTGTTGTTGTTCTAATTGAACTGTGGTTCAGTTAAGTGTTAGCTATGCTTAGAGTAAGAAGACGAGCAGTGTATCGACAATTAGGCGAATTCGACAGTGGTCGAATTATTGGTTTGCGCGAAGCTGGTTTTTCATTTGGGGAAATTGCTAACCATGTAAATCGAAATCGGTCTATTGTAATGCGAGTGTGTCGTGCATGATTTGAAGATGGCCAGGAACGTCGTAGAAGAGGAACCGGGGCTGCAAGAAGAACGAATGAGCGTCAAGATCGTCGCTTAAGACAACTGGTATTTAGAAAGCGATTTTCCTCTGCTCGGACAATTGGTGACCAATGGTTTGGTGAAGAAGGTCGCCATGTAATCCTTAGAGCAGTTTATCGCCGAATCCGAAGGTTTGGGTTAACATCATATCGTCCGTAACTTGTGCTTCCTTTGACTGCGGAACATTATCAGCAACGGTTACAATAGTGCAATGAAAGATCTCATTGAAATCTTGAATGGCGTCGTGTTGTGTTTAGTGACGAATCAAGATTTTGTTTAGGCATGCACGACGGTCGTCAGAGAGTCAGAAGAAGACGGGGTGAACGACGGAATCTTCGATTTACCGTTGAGAGGCACGTACACCGCACTGTGGGTGTTCTGGTTTGGGGTGCGATTACTTATGGCAGCAGGTCTCCCTAGGTGTTCATTCGAGGCAATATGACAGCACAACGGTACATTGCGGAGGTGGTTGGAACACATCTTCTGCCATACTTACAAGGGCTCGAAGATCCATTATTCCAGCAAGATAATGCACGTCCTCATGTAGCAAGGTTTTCCTTGAACTTCTTTGAACAGGCCCAGATTAATCTTTTGTCCTGGCCTTCAAGATCTCCAGATATTTCTCCCATCGAACATATGTGGGACATAATGGGTAGAAGGTTGCGAAACTTGCAGCGTCCTCCTTTGACTTTGGAGGCTTTGAGACATGAGGTGCAACTTGCACGGGAGGCAATACCCCAAGACGAGATAAACCACCTTATCAATGCCACGGCAGGTAAATGAATGTGTAAATCAGAGAGGCGGCCCCACACATTATTAACAATTATTATAAAATTTTGTTTAACTAATAAAGATTTTCCTCCCAAATTTTGATCATTTATTACTTTTACATAGGTGAATATTCCTACCAAATTTCATCCGGAAATTCCAACCCCTTCTAGCTGTTGGAATTTTTATGTCATTGAGTATATTTCTCACCAAGAACGCATATTTATAGAGTTCACCGCCTAAGTCAATCTATAAGTAATATGTAAACCGCTTTTTCAGTCAAAAGTAATTTATGCACAGTATCATGTACATTAAGTCGTAAATAAGTGTATAATTTACTACGAAAGTTAATCTGCGTAATGATACTAATGATGTACGTATCCTGTCAACAATTGTAGAAATTTAAGAATACCAGCTCTGTAGAGGTTAATTTACATAGGTAACTACAAAACCTAGGTTACTACGATTTTAACTTAAGTAATTAGACACGTATATTGAATTAGAAAGAAATATTACTAAAAAGAATCCTTCAATAACATTTGAATGTATTTAAACAATATCTTTTTGAAGTTGTTAAAAGAATTAAAAAATTAACTTGTTTTAGGGTGTTAGAGAATGGCAAACTGGTATAAAAGCTAGAAAACAAGTATCTTTTTCCTTTGATATTTTACAAAGATTTCAAAAGTATCTTTTAATTTTCTGAAAAAGAAGATTGAGTCAAATTTTAAAAATTTTTAACATTTTGACACAATCTTCAACCGTGTACAACTAATTCTGGCTTGATGATGTGTTTGTCAAACACGAAACCGGTCGCCTAATCCCTTAATAGAATTTTGTGAGATCTGGACCATTGTTTCATTTCCATCTTTCAGTTTATAATGTTTTTATTAGTAGCTATTTGTTAAATGAAATTTTTGTTTATACCGTTGTATTTCTAACTTCAAACATAAAGTCAAAAAGATGGGGGTGCAATTTAAAATATTTATTTGGAGGAGGCTTCTTAGAGGGGTAGATTTAAGAAGTGTACCTTTTAAGATTGTGCACACCATTTTCGACGACACCTTGCTCGATCTTATATCTCTACAAATAAGGAAGATATCGCTTGTAACATTGAATCTGAGACACACGGTATACTGATTAATATAAAGAAAATCTATATGAAGCGATTTCATGGGAAAATGTTGAGAGAGGTAGTTTTTTGTTTTAAGGGGGGCAGTATGGGATTATGAGACAAGTGATATATCACCAATGGGTTACTCTAAATCTGTGGCACTGGAACACTGAAACAATTCACTAAAACCCTTACCACGATACTTAACTCGCACTGGACGCACGTTTCGATAGCCAAGCTATCATCATCAGCAGTAAAACTGAATTAACAGACTAAGTGAAAAACTAACCTTATATAACAAATAAATTATGCAACACCTAAATTTAAAATAAGCATAGTTATCCTTAATTATATCTTAATTATATATATACCCCCCTACTTGTTTCTTGATGAGCCGCTTCATTGTACAGGACTATAATTAAGCCTAAAATGCAAATCTAAATATAAATAATAAATAATAAATAATCCCTAAATTGTAAATGGTGACGTGAGTTATTAAAATCCTTGTTTTTTTTTTCAATGAAGCGGTTCATTGCACATGGTTATAATTACAGCTGTAATTAACTAAACATGATGTAACAAAGGATAAAGGCTGAAATTTAGTGGTCCTAAATCTGAATTCATTAAGTTTTTTTTGTTTTTGTTTTTGTAAATTTCCATGCCTTCCTAACAATTTAATTGAACAATGCTCTTTACGTTTTTAATTAACTTTATATTATCAACATTATGGTTATTTTCAAGCATATGTAGGCCAACGCTAGATTTATCAAACCTTCAGAATTTGAGATGAGCCAAATTTTCTTTGTATCTAATTTTGATTGATCTTTTTGTCTGCCCAATATACATTTGATCTCAATCTTTACATGAAATTTTGTAAATTCCTGATTTATCCATGATATCTACTGGGTCTTTGGAACTTCCTAAAGGGTTTTTAAAGTTATTGCTTGAAGAAAAACAATTTTGCGGTCAACTTTAGAAAAGATTTTTTGAAGACCTTTCGTGTAACTTGGATAAAAGGGTAATTTTGTGCTTATATTTCTAATTCTTAATCTATTATTATGTTTCCTAATAGTATTATTGACGACATCTTCACAGAATCCGTTAAAGTTAGCAATATTGATGATTTCTTTTAGTTCCTTTTGATATCTATCTTTAGTTAAAAGAAAATTGAGTAACCGGTGCACCATTCATATGAGTGATTAGAATCCTGTAAGATAAATCTATTATTACTACTATTTGGCTATCGAAACGTGCGTCCAGTACGAGTTACGTATTGTGGTAAGGGTTTTAGTGAACTGTTTAAGTGACGTATCATTTAAAAGTCGTTTTCACAGATAATGCCCCTATTTTTTTTTTATTTTGATATATTAATGTCGGAGACACGCAGCAATAACCATCAACCTAAAATCAAATTGACTGATATTATTTATAAATACAAATGTTTAGTAGATATTTTGGAAACTTGAAAGTTGCCGTGTCCTTATCTCGTTAACTAAAACTAGTTTCAGAAACATTTAGTGCAGTTGCTAATTTTGCTAACGTGTGGAGTATTTGTGATCTCAACTAGGTGCAAATTGAAAAATTAGAGTTTCTCATTTCGATAAATTTTTATCTACAAATTTGTATGTAACTTTAAAAATCCTTATAAACTAACAAAATTACTAGTTATTACTGAATGCATTTCTATCACTTAGTTGTTAAATGTACAACAAAACACTCTGTAATCAGTCTCATGAAATTTTTTCCACCAATTTGTTTCGTTCTTTAAAACACAGCTTATTTGACCTCACTTGCTTCCAGCAATGCCTAATCAGTCTGGAAAAACAGCACAAGTGTCGGCGGTTCCAAGGACTAAAGTGAAGGTATCCGGTGGCACACAGACTTGCTCAAGTGATTTACAACCACACAGTAAGTATTTGACGTAGAATTCGCTCTTTTAATTTGAACATTGGTTTGTAACAATAATTTCAGAAAATCCTCAATTCAAAAGCTACTCTCTTACGGGTAACACCGCGAATCAACTGAGCCAATCGGTGCGAGAACGACTGATAATGGGATCTCAAAGCTTGCCAAAAGGAGCCAGTCAAGATTACGGTCTGGTGATGCGTCAAGCAAGGCCTAAAGCGAGCGATGGGTCCTTGTCCGATACGCAAGCTATTGAAAATACGAGTCCATACGCGCCTTGGTTAAGGCATAGGTAAAGTCTATCATGAAATTTAAATGTGTGTCCTATTATTACTAAATTATTTTGCAGTAATACTTATTCCGTTGCTCCGAGATTATCCGAAACGGACAGCATGGAGAGCTTATCAAGTCTTCCTGGTCATCGTGGTAGTTTAACTCATACAAGGTTATTAAGGGATTCTCCGTCTAGACTAAGTCGCAGTAATAGTATTAGGTGAGAACTTGCTTCTCTGATCTTGTCACTTCCACTAATGATTCGCTTGGAAACATGCTTTGATCATTACATCGCATGTATGATCCACATCTACAGACTGTTCCAACCTTCTGGGATTGTAAAGTTGCGCCTATTGCATGAATAGTGCAAAGTTAAAATTTCCTGATTACATGATTAATAAAATACGGAGATAAAATTATTACCGTATGTACAGCGTGATTGATAAGTAGTGAGCCAGGCAACTACTTTGTTATTTTAGAAGCACACCAATGTAATATGGGTTTCATATGTTCTATTCTAATAAATTTTGAGATATTTAAAATTTTTTTCCGCAATCGCCCAAATACACGGAATCCAAAATGCAACAACATTCCAGCGAAAATTTTTACGATATTACATTGCATACTTGTCTCCATTTAGACAGTGTTGGAACGCCTTCGAAGTATGTAAGCTGATCAATATTGAACACCAAACTTCGCCAAATTCAAAGACCAGAAACGATATGTTTTTAAATCACACAATATATTTTTTTTCTGTATCCATCGCATAGGATCTATAACGTTTCCGTATAGTAATGCATATGTCTAACATTGAAAGTAAATGAGACATTTACAGTTAAGCGCGAGTTCTGCATTAAGATATTGCAAGTTGTTTCCAGTGTTAGTACTGTTTGGTTACGATGACAACAGTAAAGAAAAGATACTGACATTGACGTTGATTCAATATTTTGAACCCAAGCAGCTACTTACAATCGAAAGCGAGTCTTGCACTTGGAGATTGCATCCAAATGGTTTCTGGTGTTAATATAGCTTGCGCGCAGAGAAACGTTTACTTGTATAAAAGCTGTCCGCCTTAGTTCAAGACAATTACTGTTTCAATTATCCGCAATACAATAACTGTTTTAAATCAAAAGAAATATTTTCTTAGCATTTCTTTCACTGCTTCTTAAGAGAAGTATATACAGAGTGGCGCAATGGGTATTTACGATTTTGGAAACGCTACTGTTCGAATATGAATAAAGTGGAGGGGACAATCAATGGCTTAAAATATTCCGTATGTAATGCAGTTTAGCAGGCATGGATATGTGGCCAGTGCATCAACGCAGCTTTTGCGTTAAGGCGTATCACCGATCGGAGTCTGTTATTGAAATGCAACGATTATTTCGGCGTGAATATAATGTTCCCATGCGTGGTAGAATTCCTTCGCGCAACACAATTTTGTTGTGGGTTGCAAGGTTTCGTGATCATGGAAGTGTACGAAATAAATATGTCGGTTCTGTAAAAACTGTGCGTACACCAGAGAACGTAGAACGAGTACGGCAAGTTGTAGTAAGGAGTCCAACTCGCTCAGCAAGGCGTCAAGCAGTACCATTGAACATTACACAAAGAAGTTTGAGTCGAATTTTACACTAAGACCTACGATTTCATCCGTACAAAATTGAAATTAGTAATAAAATTTTACCGCAAGATTTAGCAGCACGAATACAATTTTGTAGAACATTTGTTGATTTAATGAACCCAAATGTTTTAAACAATTTAATTACGTCGGATGAGGCGTATTTCCACTTATAAGGATATGTCAATAAACAGAATTTTTGGTACTGGGCTGCCGAACAACCTCGACAAATTCACGAACAACCTCTGCATTCCGAAAAAGTTACCGTATGGTGCGGTGTGGCTGCATTCGAAATAGTAGGCCTGTACTTTTTCGAAGAAGGTGACCGTACAGTGACTGTAACTTCTCAACGGTATTTCGAAATGCTTCAAAATTTTGTACCTGCTGAATTGCAACAACTGGGGGTAGAAAATAACGCCTTATGGTCCTAGGAAGATGGAGCAACAAGCCATACTGCGCGAATTTGCATGGCTGCTCTAAGAAACATGTTTCCTGGACGACTTATATCCTGACATGGTGATTTTAATTGGCCGCCAAGGTCACCAGATTTGACCAGCCCTGATTTTTTCTTATGGGGATATTTGAAGGCTAGGGTTTACGAAAATAGGCCTGAAACGCTACGAGTTTTAAAAGCCAACATTACTCAATAAATCAGAGCGATAAACCAGGAGATGCTGCTACGAGTTACAGAGAATTTTCAGTTACGATTTCAACATTGTTTTGAAAACTGTGATTGCCATTTAAAAGACATTATTTTCAAAAAATCATTTTTGTGGTAAAACTGCATTATATGTACAATAAAAATATATGTTTTTGACCTTGGTCGTTTCATTAATATATCCATAATAACACCCTACAAACCGTCAATAACCATTGCGCCGCCCTGTACTTGTAATGAAATAGTTGTATTTCTTTGTTTAAGACATTTGTTAACTTGATTCAACAAAATCTTGCAGAAAATTTGAAGAAAACGATTCTTAGTATAAGTAAATGGCCATAACACAAAACAATATTTTCTTAAGGATAGTAAATAGTTTTCTTAATTTCAGAAAGCATCTAGGTATTGTTCATACATCAATAATTTAATTTTCTTAAAATAAAGCATTTTTTACTTAGAATTCTTGAAATGCATATAATTTATATGCACATTATTAATTGCGCTTATCTTATTTAAAACAATACGACATATCCGTACATAATGCAGTAATTTATTCATATTGTTTGTGATTTTAAAAGGCTAAGGTAGAGGTTATCCATAGAATAATGTTCAAACAAAAGTGAACTTAATGTAGAAGTACACATGAAAAAGTGCCTGGAAACAATAAGCAAGATAATGCTAAATAAATAGCTGCTGGTATTGATGGAATGACTACTGGCAAAAACAATATGAGAAGAGAAAAGCATCAAAGCTTCTTGCTCCTGGCCACATTGCTCTTACATCTTTCAGTTTATTCAAAAATAGCAACTGAAAGATTTCCTGGCGCCACCTAGTTCCAGTACTTATAATCATGCCGTCCTAGATAGTGGCGACGGAACTGGAATACAGATACCATACTTACCCATACACTTGTACTAATTTAACTATAGTTTTTTTAAATATATAATAAATAATAATATAAAAAAAAGGATAAATAAATTATTAAACTATACAAAAATAATCCCAATTTAATTACATTATTAAAGAAATAACTTAATTGTATTGTAATATACAGCGTGTCCCAGGATTGATGTTACAAGAGGTGTGAGAAACTAAAAATCTTGGAATCCTAATTTGACCTTTTGGAATTAAGCCCTGCTTAGTTTGAAACTTATTTTTAGTTTACTTTCGATTTTTTGAAATCAAGTATGCCTTAGCAGTTGAGCAAAACCTATTTTCGTTTCAGGTAAAGTTCTTTTTTCGTCCACAGTATGCTAAAATGTTACTAGAAAAGTTGTTCAGAATGAAAAGTTATGGCATTATGCAAATTTTCTGAATCCATTGTTTGTCAACTTCGTTTCAGATAAAGTACCTTTTCCGTTCACAATACGCCAAAGTTTTACTAAGAAAAGTTTTTCAAGAAGATCTACCCACTTTCATTAAATCGTCATTTTTTAGACTAAACAAAATAAATTGTATTTACTCACAAATTAAATTTACAACACTTCAATTATGTATTCATCATAGCTGTTATCAGTTTCTGCGCACCATTCTATGCGATATCTGAATTCTCTGAAACTGTTCCGAATTTCCTCGATTTGTATTTCGTGTGCGGCGTTTCGTACCTTTCTTTCAGTATTTCTCTACTGTTGGGTATGAGTTGAGAGTTTACTAGGTCTTTGAGGCCAACCCATAAAAAAATGTAATCTAAAAATTGACGGTTTAATCAAAGCATATATTTGACTTTTTTTGAAATTTGTATAGAGCCATAACTTATCATTCTGAACAACTTTTCTTAATAACACTTTGGCGTATTGTAAACGAGAAAGCCACTTTACCTGAAACTCAATTGACAAATAATGGATTTTATTAAAGTAGGGCGATCATTCAGAAAATTTGTATAGCGGCATAACTTTTCATTGTAAACAACTTTTCTTAGTAACATTTTAGCATATTGCGAACAAAATAGGTACTTTACCCGAAACGAAAACAGTTTTTACTCAATTGTCAAGGCCTATTTGATTTTAAAAAATCGAAAGTAAACTAAAGATAAAACTCAAACCAAACAGGGCTTAGTTCCAAAATGCCAAATTAAGATTCAAAGATTTTTAGTTCAGCACACCTCTTGTAACATCAATCCTGGGACACGCTGTATAAAAAAAACGTTTTCATTAGTTGCCTTACTTGCCTCTAATTTTGGTTATCAACTTTAAGTTTTTTTCCATTATTGTAATTTTTCTTTTATTGGATATCCTTGTAGCTGGCCTGAAGATGTGTTTTTGAATACGAAACCGGTCGCTTAATTTTTCAATAGAACTTTATGAGATCTGAACCATTTTTTCATTCCTACCTTTAGTATGAATATTTTCTTAACTTAAAACTAAATGATTTACTTAGAAGAAACATGTTTTACCTTGGAATTTCTTGATTTTCTAACTCTAAGAAAATATTCATTTAATCCAAATAAAATTTCAAGAAATTTATTTTCTTATATTATACATTTTTATAGTTTTGAAATACAAATATTTTCTTGAATAGACTGATTTTTGCAAGAAAATCTACTTTCTTAATGCAAAAAACCATTTCTCGGCGTGTAAGAATAAGTACATAAATATAAACATATCAGCATAAATTTAAAATCAAACATAGAAATATAAAGAAAACACAAAATCATGCAACGCAATTGAAATACACTATGAACAAACTTAATAACATTTATTGTAATTTTTATTGTAACAACCAATATCTATCAACTTATTATTCTACCTATAGTGAACGCTCAAAATTCTTTCCTTCCGCTTCGATACATTTGCGCAATCGTTTGTAAAAGCGGTTATGCACTTTTCTCAGTACACTAACAAGCAAACTGAACTAAATTACATACTTAGCTCTAGCTAGATATTGCATTAGAACGCCTTCAAAATGTGTAGGGTGATCAGTATTCAACACCAAACGTTCGAAGGCATTCTAATGCAATATCTAGCTAGAGCTAAGTATGTAATTTAACCTTGTAAAATTTACATTAAAGTATATTTGCATTTCGGATTTTTTGAAGGAAATAGATGTATCAAAATTTAAGCGATTGGGGACAAAATTGTAAATACCTCGAAATCTGTTAGAAATAGATATATGGAATCCATATTATATTGGTTTTATTTCTAAATGGAGAAATCAAATACCTAATAACATACACGGTGTTCCATTTAAAATAACGAAGTAAGTGTCTGGTTCGCTACTTATCGATCATCCTATATATACGGACATAGTTTTGAAAGATACTCTATGAAGTTTATCATATCATCAGGAAATTTTAGCGACTTACTATTTGCACAATAGGCGCAATTTTACAATTCCAGAAGGTTGGGACGTTATACATAGATGGAGAAATAACATGCAAATTTCTGTGGTAAATAATTGTATAGACTAAGGACTATCCACTAACCAAGGATACATAGTATTTTAATATCTCCAAAGTTGTTCATAAAAAAAATTACTAAAATGACTTCAACCTAAGTAGGTGATATTTTAATTTTACAGAAGGACTAACTAAATAAACAGCAGTAGCCCCTGACAGAAATTGATAAAATAATTTGTATATCAACGTTGGCAAACGAACATAATACAAATATACTTTACTTTCCGATATTTAAGCTATTTCTAAAGTAATTGGTAGAATAGCTGTTGACGCTGCAATTTTTTAAACGTGTTATAACTTTGATTAAGTAAGATGAAAAACAGTTACTTCGATATTTAATGTACATTCTGAATAAAAATGTATGCAACATAAAAAAACAAAAACGAAATAAAAAAAAGATAATATGGGGTTGCCATTAAAAAAAAAATCGATATGTTTTGATTTTAAAGATTTAAAAAATACCCGGTATGACGCCTATTTTTCAATCTTAGTGGAGTATAATAAAATTCAAACCTTTTCTTATAACGCCAAAATTTTGGTTTACCGACCTCAAAAACCTTTAGTAAATTATGATTTCCTATAACATCAATTTTGAACAAAATCTTTCAGCAATAATCGAAAGTGGCACAAGTCTATAAGTATTTTAAATAGAACGATCACGAACAAAAACACACCAAAAAAATTTTAAATTAATATAATCATAATAGTTATTGTCTCTCTAATACATATGTGAAAAAAATTTCGTAACTAAAGTGGCAATAGGAAATTTAACGAAAATATTTTTAAATTCCAAATATGAGTGCTAGAGGGCGCTGTTGTTAGGGTCAACAATAAATTTTAAATTAGTCGGTAAAAGTTCTAGTATTAACTATGATTTTAAATGCTTTAATAAAAAGCTTAGTTAATTACGCACCACTTTGGTTAAAGACGTTTTGTCATATTGTAAATAATGTGTAGTAGGCGTTGCCGAATCTTGTAAAACCTGCTATAACTTCTGCAGTTTTTACCCAAATTAAAGAAGTGTGGACTTGTATAGACGAGCATTCTGCGCTGTTTTAGACGTCGCAATTTGTGCCATCCTTTAGCATTCAAGAAATGTGCCAGATAGCGTTATTCCCAACTATACGAGTTTTTCTCAATTATCTCAAAAAATTCAAATATAACAATATGCTTTTCTTATGTTGTATTTGAAGAGTTTTGATAGGCCAAAGTAGTGGCGAAAACCGCGTAGTGATATCTTTTTGCTTTTTCCAGATAATAACGAAAACAGCCCATTATCAGTAATAATTTCTCTATCAGCTACAAATACCTACTTAATGATATCGAAGCCTATCTTAGTTGGCCATGAAACAAAGAAATGATAACTTTTACTCCTTTGCACACAAAATTGTATCAGTATTAGTTTAATATCACTATTTGTTTTTGATCACTTCAAATAAAAGTAACAACATCAAGTATGATTTGGATACAATAGCAGAATTTAGCATGCTACGGAAACAATTATTTATTTGACAGTTGTGACAAGTACATAGAATTTTACTGCACACTAGCCTTTAAAGATTGCTGCTTAGCCGTTGAATGATAAAAAATGTCGCTTTCTAATGCGGAGGCATATGATATCCTTGCAGCGTATTTTCAATGTTTTGAAAACGCGTGTATTGCTAAACGTGGATATGCCGTTAAGTATCCAGAAAGAAAACATTTCAGCCGAGAGGTATTCTAACATTTGGCAACACGATTACGTGAAATAGGATATGTTCAACCTCGCGGAAATCCTATCAAAGCACATGTAGCTAGAACTGAAACTAATGTGATAAGTGTCCTTGCATATGTTGAAGCTCATTCCCACACAAGCATTAGAGAAATGTCTTCCGTTGTAGATATACCTAAGTAAATTATCAATTCATCGCATCTTAATAGAAAATACGTCACACTCATACCATATGGTGTTACATCAAATTCCTTTCGGGTACAGATTTTGACCATAGACTTAAAGATATCTACCATGAAGATGCTGCCTTCTTACACCGCGTGTTGTGGACTGATGAAGCTACTTTTGCTAATAATGGGCAGGTAAATTTGCATAATATGCATTACTGGTCCAGAGAAAATCTTCATTGGATGAGAGAGGTTGATCATCAACATAGGTGGAGTATAAATGTTTGGTGTGGTATTTTAGGTGATAAGATTATTGGACCATTTATTTTTGAAAGCAACTTAAACGGCAAAATATACTTAAACTTTTTACGTAACGAATTACCAATACTTTTAGAAGATGTTTCGTTAGAAACTAGAAAAACACGGCGGTTTCAGTATGACGGCTGTCCAGCTCATTATTTACGAATCGTCCGTGCCTATCTTCATAATACGTTTCCATATCAGTGGATTGGAAGAGGATCTATTTTTCCATGGCCACTTACATCTCCAGATTTGACTGTGTTTGACTTTTATTTATGGGGAAGGATAAAAGATTTGGTTTACCAAACACGTCCTATAACGAGAAGTGATATGATTCAACCGCTTCAGAATGCTATCGCCAGCCTACCAAGAGTAGAAATCGAAGTAGCAGTTATTAGCACTCGTCGTAGACTAAATCTGTGTATAAATAATTACTGCAAACAGTGTAAACATTCAAAATAAATTTAAATTACTATTATTTTGATTTCTAATAATACTGCATTATGTAATACTGGTACTGTTTTCGTTTTGAATTATTGTCATTTACTTGTTTATTTTGTGACCGCTACATTTTGTTATTGTAATCAGTCCTTTGTCTCATCGCCAACTAAGTTAAGTTTCAATATTATTAGGTAGGTATTTGCAACTGGTGGGGAAATTATTATTGATAATGGGCTGTTTTCTTTATTATCTGGAAAAGGGAAAAAGATATTACTACGCGGTTTTCGCCACTACTTTAGTCTGACAACACTCTTCAAACATAACATAAGAAAAGCATATAGTTACATTTGAATGTTTAGGGATAATTGAGAAAAACTCGTACAGTTGGCACCCTTTGGTACATTTCTTAAACATTAACGGGTGGCACAAATTGCGACGTCTATAACAATGCTGAATGGCCTTTCAAACAAGTCCACATTTCTTTAATTCGGGTAAAAACTGTAGAAGTTATAGCAGGTTTAGGTTTACTAGATTCGGCAACGCCTACTACACTTAAACACAATATGATAAAACGTCTTTAACCAAAGTAGTGCGTGATTAACTAAGGTTTTTGATAAAGCATTTAAAATCATAGTTATTCCTTGGACTTTTACCCACTAATTTAAAATTTACTGCTGGCCCTAGCAACGGCGCCCCCTAACTTTGCCACTTTAAATATGAAAAACTTTTCGATGTGTTGCCTGAAACTCCAAGAAATACTTAATCGAATAAAATTTAAATCAGTACCCTAGCGTATAAGGCGTTTAAGATATTGGGCGTTAAAGAAACAGCAACATTTCGCAAAATCTCAAAGTGTGTCAATCATCTAAAAAACTAAAGTTGCCATGAATTGAAGGCAGGTATTTAAATTTATTTTTTAAAATCGTATATATATACAGGGCGTTCCGTTTATAATTGGATTTAATTTTATGTTTAGTATGTTGCACCAATTTCTCCTTGATGAAACTTTTAATAATAACAATAGAAACAATTAGGCAAGTCATCTATTTTTTATGGTTCTCACTCATACCTATCACCGCGTTTTATAAAATTATCAAAAGGATATTTTTATTTTTTGTACTGTTACTGTGGCTAGAAAATTACCAGAGGAAATCAGAATTATACTCTAGCTCAATAGCTATCGGTTTTGTTTCAGTTTTCTAGATCAAATAGTAACTCAAGAAACTAAGCCAGAAACTGTACCATTAGTAGCTATTTTGATAATTAGCTCTGAAATAGTTTTAATGTGGAACTATGAAATATACCCACTTCTCGTTCTTATAACTTGCCGCTGTTCGCACAAAAAATGTTTTAGCAATTCCTTTCAGGGGCCGTTCGCTATGCTTATCTAGCTAGACCCTTTAATATTCTGTTAAATTACTGTTTCCAACTAACATTTTTTATCGAAATGTGTACGTAGATATGCATTTATTATAAAAGGAAAGTTATGTTTCTTGCAAAGGTTCTTCAAAAAACAAAATACAAGGATATCCTTTTAAATGAAGTGTAAATGTCAGGATATAAATACTGTACAATTTTATTTATTATTTTTTAATTTTAATGCTCATATTTCAACTGATATTTACACAAATTTTCTTTTCACAATATAGCTACCTCAGAGAACGGACTTTTCCCAGGTATACACTAAGCGGAATTTGAAAGATATTACATTATCGTACCTAAAACGTATTATATCACATTGTATTCTTACTAACCCTTTGCTTTGTATCATAGAAATATTTAAACACATTCTTAATTTTAACGATTTTATTCTTAAAGTGCTTTTAGTAAACATAATACATACATATACATATATAGATTACAAAGCGAGTGATCACCCAAAAGCAAATTAAGCTACGAAAGCATTTGAAAAACTATAACGCCTATAAAACAAAGGTAATTGAACATACCTGTATTCCAAAAAGTTATTTCTTTTAAAGAATGAAAACAAATAATTGGTACAAAGCCTCTTGAAATATATTCAACTATGTACTTGAATATTCACAATGAACTTATTTAGCTTACTCTGTAAACGTTTAAATAAACGAAAATTAAATTGTGATGATCAAATTCTCTAAGTCTTACACGTATACATTTCTGTGCGAAATAATAGCAGTCCGGGGCAGATGGTGCCCTGTGGCTACGGATCTGCATTACAACACTTCAGTTCCCTCGTTGCATATCGTGTACATTGTACTATGGAACGGAAATACACGAGGAAATCGAAGCGTTGTAACCTTCCACTTACGTCACTGCTAGCCAGCACTGATTAGCAGTGCAGCCCAAATATACAAATTCATTGAAATACAGTTACCGTACTTAGGTATCACCTGTATGAGATGGAGATACTACTTGTTAAAGCGAATAAACATGAAAATTCCGCAATAATTCGAAGATTTACAAATTTATAGGAAGCGTAATATACCTTACTCCTCCAAAATAATAGCAATGTTGTCGAATTCATACTACTAGAAGCATAAAAATATTTACATTTTGCAATCCTTATAGCTATGCATTTTAGCACTTTAAGTTACAATATTGCTAAATTGCTTTGTATCTAGCAAAGATGGGTAGATGAAGACATTGTACTAGCGAGCAGCGCGAACTAATTAAAAAGTTAATAAGAAAGGGAACATTTTGGGTATGTGCAAAATGTAATCAGTTGCTCTGCAAAATGGTAAGTAATGCTTTAAAATGGGCAACAAAGCGTGAAAGGAAAACGACTCTCCGAGAAGATCGACGTCTCGAGCAAATGGTAAAAGGAAATCCCTTCTTGAAGGTGCTTAATAGAAGCTAAACTATTTGGTAAAAGATCGCCTACAGTATCTTTATTGATATCACGTCACATGAAACAACTAATAAAGCTCGTCACCGAACATGTAAATTACAGCTACTCAGTGGAGAAAGATATTACGGTTAGATGAGAGCAAGAGGCCATCGAGATTACTGAAAACGGTAAAGTATGGTGGTGCGTCAATAATAGTGTGGGCTTGCTTTTCTTATTATACTGTAGGCGTCCTGGATCAAGGATATAATGAATCAAGCAGTATATTTGAACATTTTTTAAACGGTTATGTTTCCGTACGCCGAGTGGGAGATGCCGTTACGAACCAAAACATAAAAGCCGCATGGTCAAAGAATGGCTGATTGGTTACAAACAGGGTCTACGAATATTCTGTATCCCGCTTGGAATTCAAACTTCAACCCAATAGAGAATCTGTGCACAGACTTGAACGACGCAGTTCTTAAGTCACAAAACATCAATTATGGGAGGTAATGGAAAGAGTCTGGATGCAAATACCTTCAGAGACTGTATGCCTTCGCGTTGTCGTGCTGCAAATGTTTAACCATTTGCATTATTATTCGTTTTTGTGATATTTCTCTATGTTCCAATTGAATGCTGTTTTCTTTTTACACATCAGGAGTATAGTTAATTTGTATTTATCTAATCTAACTAGGAATTAGATAATTATCTATAATACAGTAATAGAGTTTTACTTTGTAATTGCCACTATACAAAGTGTAATTGGTAGAGGATTTCATTTATTGTAGTACTTTATGCTAATGATGCTGCTATTATTTCGCACACAACAGAACGTAGTTTTCATTGCTAAACCTTTCGTACATATTTTGATCTAACTCGATTTTTGAAGTGTTCATTGCCCATAGAGGCAAATTACACCATCGAGCGCTTAAAAAATATATCGTTTAGGTTCGTGATTTTCGTCTTTAAATAGTCTTAACTAACCTCTTAATGGTTGTTATGCATTTAATGTACAAATGTTATGCGCTTTTCAGAAATGCAGTTTTGAAATACCTTCAAGTGAAGGAGCCATGTAAATACATAGTTAATACCTACGGTTAATACTTGAAACAACTAATATTTCTTTCACATTCATTTACTATTTGCAAAACCTAAATGGAATCCACCGGATTCAATGTAGCTCAAGCTTAAAATTTCCAAACACTGCATTCGATTTCTACAAGTATACATTTTGCAGCACCCGTTTTACCGAAACGCCTTACAATGTCCTCCTTAAAAACTTCAGAAATTACTGATCTCTTCGCTAATTTTATACTACGTATTGCCATTTTCAGAATCAAATTTATTTTCCGTTTTTATCAGTTTACTGTTTCCACCTCTAGCTTTTCTTTAAGCAGTAGATGTCATTTTGTTGAGTTATTCCATAAAAATTACCTTTATGAAAATTTCATAGAACTTCGATGTTTAAAAATCTGCAGCTTTATATTGACTTATTTGAGCTTTGAAATGCTTTCTCTATTCTGTTAAGCTCTAAATCTCAATAATATTTTCAAACTTATACAAAAATTATTGTATTTTGGGACGCAACCAATGTGTGATCCAAATTAAATGTGCCTGATTGATTTTCCCCCTATTATTGATGCTACAAAGTAGGCTGAATTGGAAAAGTCATGGTGTCTTTAACAATTAACAAAAGACAAAAGAATAATGCTTTGTAAAAAAATAATTTTAATATTTCTTTAACACATATATTTTTTAAAGATTTTGAAAATAGTTTAATTTGTGGTATAAAACGCTTATTAATGGATGTTCCTAAAACGAATACCCAGCTGACCCAGTAGATTTTTTCTATATTTAGCTGTTAAAAATATGTTTTTATTGGAAAATAAAAAAAAATCATGAATTTTTCAAAATTACTCGGGAACGAACGAGTTTAAGTATAGGAATAAAGTATATTTTTTGGAATAGGATGTTGCCATTCAAAAATCAAAACATCACGTGTCTAAATAATTTCGAATGTAAATAATTACGTCGGAAATTCCAAGAAAAATTATAGATTTTCATAATTCACCGACGGAAGCGAAAATATATTAATTACGTGTGTAGTTTACTAAATTTTCGAATCACCCTGTATAATATTTTTGTCGTTAATAAGAATCTCACGTGTTTTACATGGTTAATACCGAACGAAAGATGATGTTTTGAAACCTTACGTATGCAAATTTTCAAGAAAGAGATACATTTTCTTTTTCGTTCGGTATTAGCGATGTAAAACGCTTGAGATTCTTATTAACGACAAAAATATTATACGGGGTGTTTCGAAAATTTAGTAAACTACACACTTAATTAATATATTTTGAAAGTTTGAAAGTTGGTTTACGTCCTAGATGGACGATGTGTGATGTCACTGAACATGGGTTTAAAATAGCTATTCTAAAAATTCTTAACATGCATTATGGATCATTTGTAGTAAGGAAATTCAGATCGTTTGTGCCTTTATTAAGAATGCCCTAAAATTAAAAATATTTTTAGAAAATAGCTTTACCCATCCATTCACCAAAGTCTAAGAGAGATATTTCGATTACCTTTAGATATACGTCTAACAAAACGATTAACGTAGTTTCGGATTAAAGCATAGGAAGCTTTGGACATAAACTAAAATGTGGCATTTTTTATTATTCGTTTTATGATTATACCTACTGTATTACAACTGTTATATCGCAAATTAAATTATTTTAAATTTTTTTAACACACAATATGTTCATTAAGAAAAGGCTAAAGTCAGAATTTTCTTTACTAATTTAACAATATGGAATCAAGACTAACCAAGATAGCAATGATGTGCAGCTAATTTGGATCAGTTTGCAGTTTGGCATATCAGAATAACGATGATGATGTTGACGTATCAACCGCAATAGTAATCGGAAATGTAAAATTGACTAGTGTTATACACTGAAACTATCACTCTTACTACAACACTTCACTAACACTGGCCGCACGTTTCGATAGCTAAGCTATCATCTTGGGCAGTAAAACTGAACTGCGTGCATCCAATGTTAGTAAAGTATTTCACTGCTCCATTGCCACACTGTTCGTGATTTAATGTCATACAATTTTAAGTTTATTTTCACGTTAGGAAGAAACATAATTCAAAACGCAGTAGTATTTCTTCACGTGCCCCTGGTAAATTAAAAAAGGACGTGCAATATTTTTGGAAACTTCTACACTTCTACATCTTACACAACATACTAGCATTTGCAAAAATATATTTTATGTACCTCCTCAAATACGATAACCGTTTTGTATTGTTAATATGTATTTGTAATATCTTCGTTTTCGCTTATAAACGACTGCAGTGTTGTTTTCATGATGCTTTAAGGTGATCATTCGTAATAAGTAATCTACAAGAAACATCTTTGTTCATCTAGGATCGTTTATTGCACTAGAACTACCATGTCTATCTTTATTGTTTTAAATATTTCTATGAATAATATGATACTAATATGTTCCGCAACACGCTTAGCACACTTGTAATATGTCCGCTTTCGATGTCATCGTATTGAGTTGGCTATCTCCCGTACATCATCGATTTAATATCGATTATTATGGTACTGAAATATATAACTTCCAGGTCTACAAAATCCGAAAAATTATACCCGTCGATGTTGCATCGAAATACCGAGCCAGAAACCGAACCGTACTATTGTATACCAGTTGGTGCAGTCCTAAACCATTGGTCGCAACCTACGAGTCCCGCTCCGGGATCGGCAAGGACCTTTCCATTGTCACCAACGCATTCAACTCCAAGACACAGCATTCCGAAAAACGATGATGGTAAGTTGGTCTACTCTTTTCTCTGTATTCGTCAATACGTAATCGTATTGAAATTATTGACATCCTGTGCAACATTAATAGAATTAATTACTAAAAATGTTAGAACTAGATTGCAAATAATCTAAAATTCTTCATGAAAAATATACATTTTGAAGATAATTAACAAATAACAAGAAAAACGTTCCAAATGGAGATTTGTTTTAGCAGAAATTACAAATTAATTTTACGATATCTAATTGGTTCTGATTTATGGTTTCTGCTGAAACGAACGTTATATTACATGGAACAACAATACATTGGCAGTTATACTAGGGTACGTAAGGATTCATTTATAAGCGCGAGTCCCATGCATATCGCGAATAATGTTGTCATTTGTGCTATGAGCGTCTGTGATTCGCTTCGCGCGCTCCCCACCTTATACTTTCATAGCGGGCAAACGTTGTAACATTGTCTATATATTTTAGCGGTTCACTTTACTACGGAACTTACAAGTAGCACTAATGGTTGTGGAAAGAATGCGGTTGCAATGTTTACTAAGAATAGATCAACTCAAACGGAGGTAGAACAACAAAGATTCTTAGTGATGATGAACCACTGCGCAGTTTCCAACCCTTGAAATCATCACATTAATTTTGTTTCGATATAAAACATTGGATAACTTTACAGAACTTCATCATTCTGTATTATTTAAAAAACATTGCATGGTAAGAAGAAATGGAACAAAATTCATAATTATAGTATTTACCTTTTTGAAGAAAATCACTTGGTTACGTCAATTTTTAATTTTAAAATGACATCCTGTCATCCAAAAATAGAACTGGTGATGTCATTACTACCCCCGCAATGACGTCATCAATTTGTTAACGATAACTTGAACCGTAAATAAATAAAATTGATATCTTGCATAACAATTTTTCAAGAAATAATGACTTTGCTATAAAAATTAAGTGTTTTCAATTTAGAAAAGATGTTTAAAGATTCTGAATTTGTGTAAATGAAAATGTATTTTCTAATTTCTCAAATGTTACCGGTTTTGTTTTACTCCATAGCTAAAGCCAAACTAATAAAAAACTAAGGTCTAATATCCGCCTACAGACTTCCTTTTAAGGCCCAATAAGTTGGTTGTTCATGAAATCAGTTTGCAAGGAATAGCAACTTCTATTCAGGCTCTCAAAAATAGGAGTCACTCGGGCAATAATGATATTTCAGCTTTGCTAATAAATTCATCCATGCTGTTTTTAAGAAATCATTGGTGGTACCAATTCAGAAGCCAAAAGCCGCTGGGTCCGTCGAAGGTTATAGATTCATATCTATATCGAACGAGTTTTCTAAAATACTGGAGAGAATTATCTTTAATAGAATAACTGGATTCCTAAATGAGTAGTAGTCGGCACGGTTTTCGTGTTGGTTACTCAGCTGCTGCTGCCATCTATAATTTCGTAGACACTATATTCCTGGATAATAAATTGTATACAGTAGGATTGCTTTCCGATTTGACATCTGCCTTCGATAACGTGCCATGACTAGAATATACAGTGTGTTGTTAATAAATCTCAAATACAATTTTCCAGGTTTCAAATTATAGTGTTTCCTAAATTTCAGCTAATGAACAAACTGTTATATGCAGGCTACGGAAAATATGTTCAAATATATCGATATAGGCCCATCGATATATTTTTTTTGAAATCGAAACGTTACTTGTCAACTTTAGAATACATGTAAATCAAAATTAAAGAACGCTTTTGTTATATTTAGTTTTCAAATTATATGGATCTTTTTTCAGTTCATGGGTCATCTATAAGTTTAGTTTCTACTGCATCAAGTTTGTATTCATCAACCGAAGAGAAACATGCTCATGAAATCAGAAAGCTGAGGCGAGAACTCATGGAAGCACAAGAAAAGGTTAAAACGTTGACATCACAGCTTAGCACTAACGTAAGTAGTTTTTACATTTTTTTAATACAAAAGCAATGAAGCATTTTGGCAATTCATTTTTTAAACTGTGTTACCAATGGAAAGGTATTACACAAGGAAAAACATTTTCTTTATAAAACTGTGCTTATTTTGAAACTTGCAACTTGCGACCAGTTAACGAACAGTTCGTATTGCGAACGTATTGGATAACGAATACTTTTGGGAAGGGTTTTGCGTACAGCTGTTTGAATAACGAACTGCAATATCTGTTTTTAAAGATCTTTTAGGAAGTGCGGGAAGATGTCAGAGCAAGAGTCTTAAAATGGTACCCAAACCAGGTTAAGATAAATAGAATTACAACGACAATGCCTTTCATCTCTTTAAAAAAATTCTGCAAAAGAAAAATGAATGCAATCGACGTTGAACTGGTTCTTTAATTCTCTACAAACAAAAACGATCCACAATTTGTTTTTTTATTCCATCCTTTATGTGTATTGTAAACTATTAACAGTTTTTGGATCTCCAGAACGAATTAATCGATTTGCCATAAATATATACAACAATGTCCATCTCAGATGTCAAAACTCATGCAATCTTCTCTCAATATAGTTACATTTGGTGCGAGTGAGAGGCGTAGGAGAGTTCTGACATCTGAGACTGACATTGCTGTCCATACGAGGGGAACCCTAAAAATTTCCGGAAATTACCAGTAGGTGGCATTTGCCGTATGTTTTCTTATGATTTTCCTAAAATTTGACATTTAGTATGATAAACACCATCGACAAACAATTGGCTGAATGGTTTCCTTTTAATAGCGTTTCAAAGAAATCAATTTAGTGAAAAAATGGAAATTTCTCGTAAACATTTTCCTGCGATGATTTTTTGTGATTTGAAATGTGGCCTAACTCAACGACAATGCATCGATCGACTTCATTGCCATCCAAAACCACAATTTATGACTGGTTTGCAGAATTTAAGCGTGACGAATTTCGTAAAGGTCGTTCATCAATTGCTGTTGTTCCGGCAAACATCGATGCTATGCGAAAGATGATTAAAGCGGATCAACATGTAATATACCAAAAGATAGAGGTACCTTTGGGCATTGGTAAAAGTCAAATAGAAACGATTTTGCATGAGCATTTAGTAGTGAAGAAAATTTGCAGTCGTTGGATTCCACGCAATTAGACCGAAGCTCAAAAAATGGCTCGTGTGAGTTGGTGCAAAAAATGCTTACATTTCAATCACGGTGCTTCTGCAAACATATACAGTAACAGGTGACGAATTTGTAGGAACCAGAAACGAAATAACAATCGATTGTTTGGGTGTTCCAAAGTGAACCAAAACCAACAAAAGTTGTTCGTTCACGAAGCACTTAAAAAAAAAAATAATTGCTTTTTTCCTCCGTAAAACTGGGCCAGTTGCTACCGTTGCTCTTGAGGATCGAAAAATGGTAAACGATGATTGGTATACAACAATTTGTTTGCCTGAAATCTTCGTTGAAATCAGAAAAAACAACAGACATCATCCTTCACCAAGATAGCGCCAGCTCTCACACAGTACATCGAACAGTCGATTATTTAAAGGAGAATAACATTGAATTAATTACTCATTGTCCGTATTCGCCTGACTTATCACCTAATGACTTCTTGGTGTTTTCTTTTGTCAAAAACAATGTGCGTGGTGAGCGTTTTTCAACACCAAAAGAGGCCATTGAAGCATTTGAAAAGCATGTTTCTGAGATACCCACTTCAGAGTGGAATAAATGTTTCGACAATTGGTTTCTTCGAATGTAAAAGTGTTTTCTTCTATAAAATATGTTTTTTTCTTTTTCCGGAAATTTTTAGGGTTCCCCTCGTATAGCAAATCAGTGGTCGGTTAACGAACAATTTGGGTTACGAACAATCTTGGAATGAATTATATTTGCTAACCCACTGTATTTTTAAAATAGTATTAAGAAAGTATTGCGTAAAATAGCTGGATTTGTAATCAAGTAGACGTCTCATTACTCTTATGCTAATATCGGGTAACAGTGACCATAATGCTTTTCAGATCACGTCAAGTGTAATTAGTAATGATGTAAAATAACGTTACTATTCGTTACCGAGTACTCGTTACTTAAAGAGATCCGAAGTAAGTTACTTAAAGAGACCCAATTACCGACCGAGAAAAGTATTCGTTACTTTTGGGATCAGTTACTGGTTACTTCTTCCGAAAAGCCGTTACTAGTTACTTGTACCAAAAAGCAGTTACTAGTACCGAAATTGATCCAATACCTATTCCAATTCTATCCACATCTTATCAATATCAATACTTCGCTTTGATGGAATATCCAGTCAAATAAATATACACACATTCTTCTAGCTTGAATACTATAGCCGTCTAGCGTTTCAGAGTAACAGTTGATAAGTCGCAGTAAAGATACTTGTTTAATACATAGTGTACATGTTTAAATGAGACATTTTCCAAAATATGTATTTGTGTTCTTATTTTTTTAATCGAACGAAAGAGAATGTAATTTTAATACGACATAGAAGTGCATGTTGGACACAGAAGTATTTAGTAAATATTAAAATATAAACGTAAAATATGCATATTCATATGGGTCTATGACGTTTCATCGCAAACGGTTCATCGCGGCCAGTTCATCGTGGCCGCGCAGGCCGTTTCATTTGAGGTCGTCGATAATGTTTATACGAGGGCGAATCAAATATTAACCGGACTTTTCTTTCTAACGCTCCCTAGGTGAAGTGAGTAACGTGACGTGTTGATATATGCTGTATGGGGATGTAAAGTGGAGGGGAGTAAGTCGGTTCGGCTCGCCAAAGCAGATTGGTTGTTAGTAGCATCATGTCTGAGCAAGAGGTGCACACGTCTGTTGAGCAACGCATTATTATAATGTTGTTGTCACGGGAGGGCGTAAAACCTGCCGAAATTTTGCGTCGACTAACTGCAGAGTTTGCTGAAAAAACGCTTTCAAGGACCCAAGTCTATGACTGGCACAACAAATTTTCCGATGGCCGAGAGTCAGTGCAAAATGAGACCCATGCACGCCGACCGCGGACAAGCACCAGTGAGACGAATATTCTTGCGATCCGTGAGATGATTGAAGGAAACCGCTCGTTGATTTTCTCCATGAACGGCGTACAGTTAATGCTGCGTACTACTGTCAACTGCTTGATGAAGCGAAACTGGCCTATCGACGAAAAAGGCGAGACATGCCTATTCGAAGTGCGATTCTGCTCCATGACAACGCTCAGCTACACACAGCTACATTAACCCAAGAAAAATTGGACAAAATTCATTGGGAAACACTGGAACATCCGGCCTACAGCTCCGATCTGTCGCCGTGTGACTACCACATGTTTGGGCCACTCAAAGAAGAACTGGGAGGTCATCACTTTGACGACGACGAAGGTGTAGAAACGTTCGTGCGCAATTAGTTACAGACGCGACCACATTCATTCTTTGATGACGGAATTAAAAAATTTCCGATTCGGTGGGAAACATGCGTGAATAAAAGAGGAGATTGTATAAAAAAATAAGGTGTATTCAAAATTTTATTTACTGTACCAATAAATGTTCTAAAACAAAAGTCCGGTTAATATTTGATTCGCCTTCGTACTAGCAATGGGCAGAATCGTGTATAAATACCTGATAGTAACAAGGACTTTTATAAAATCGAGAACTTTAAAGAGATCAGGTGCTTTTACGGGGATCGGTAAGGGGAGTAATTCAGCTTTGTCCTTTAATTTTGTGCAATTTATTTCTTGCCGATTCGTTCTAATAAGCTTTCATAGTAATTTATGGAAAATTGTAGTAAGGTTAAATAATATGAGATACGGATATTAGGAGACACATAAAAGCTTAAATTTTGTGCTTCATTAAATTATTCAGTTTTATTATATTCGGTGTCCAAGAAGCACACCTACATATTGGTTTGCTTTTTTGTGTCACCTTTCTAACTAACCTTTCTTCCCTAAGCCTACTTTCACACGAACGACTTTTTGTCGTGATCGTGCACATCAACGATGTCGTGTAGTTGTGGGTCGGTATTTTAGTAATGGTATTTTGGAGCGCTATTCTGTTGTCGCGCTCCAGAATGCTGAAATAACTCATTACTTTAGAATGACGAGTTGTCGCGCGACAAGGGAACTGTAGCGGTTTATATAAGCGACGTTCCCGTGGAACGGTAACGTCGCTGAAGCGATAAACATTTCAATAGTTATTTTGGAACAATGCGCTGTAGCACGGCAGGAGCAAAGCCAAGTCGACTATCCTGGGAAACGTTGCGATTTACATTTGCGACGTTCCTGGAGAACAGTAACTTCACTGAAACGATAAACATTGTCCGTCGCGTTCTCATATGACCGATTGATGAACATGCGTGCATATTGTTCAAATAGTAGATACTATAAGTAGCAGACTACAAATTCGTTAGGTAATTCTTAATACGTAACTACACTTATTTACTAAATATTTATTCAAAATAAATTGTACTCTAATAAAAGAATAAAAATATTTAGATCTTTAAAAAGTAGATTAAATATTAAAAACAAAATAGATTCATAGAAAAAGGACGCGGATTCATTAAAAGAACAAAGTAGGTGATATAAAAATAGCTATAATTAGAGTTGGCATTTTTTAAATTTTGATTTAAGTTGGTAGTTTCGGCAATAAAGGACGCATTCGTCTGTATCACGTTAAGAAATTGGCGAATATGTCCTTTATTACCGGAACTACCTACATAAATCAACTGCAAAATTTAAAAAATGGCAACTCTAGCTACAACGTAAAGAAGTTAAAAAAAATTTGTTATGATTTAAAAATAATAATCATTTTACCTTAGCTGAACTTAATCTGCTTCTTCTATCTGATAAAATTTCACCAGTTTTTAAAAATGCCTATTATACATAGATCCCAAATTACAATGTGTTTCATGTAGATATGTAAGGAGATCAGCCAGGTAGTAAGCGATAACGCCATTTCATATAGGTTATATTATATCCTTAATCGTTCCAAAGTAACGGTACTTTGTCGCGGTATCTTTGTGTCGCGGTCACGAAAGGAATGTTCCGTGAGTGGAGCGGTATTTCCCATCACTAATATCATGTATAGTGGTGATGCATTGTTTTAAATGCAAGCTTTCACACGACACGATTTTGATTGATGACACGGCACGACTGTCGTGGCAAGAACACTGCACCGACACGATGTCAGAGTCGTATACAACAACAGTGGTCTAAGCAACTCTATTCAAGTTTACACACTTGCCGTGCGTTGATACGACAAAATCAAAAACTTTAAAATTCAGTATGTATATTTCTGTGAATAGTATAGACTGTCGAATAGAACATGGCTATCTAGGCCCACTAAATGTCTTTTTTCAAGTGTATGAATCCAGTATTTTCTTGTTTTTCCTAATTTTCTACGATAATCCTATATCATTGCTAGGCAATATTCGTTGTTTTCTGACATCCATCGTATTGATACACGTACTTGCCAAGCAAGATTAATTTATTTATAACTATGCGGCGTCATTCTATACAACCCTACTAAATACAAGCGTATCGTGTAGCGAAAAAAGCTTTCTTTCACGACATGACCACCGCAAAAGACCGTGCTGTGTGAATACAAGTACACTTTTCTTCACGACACGATCACTTCACGACCACGATATCGTGTATAGTGTTTACGTATTATTTTAAATGCAAACTTTCACACGACACAAAAATCGTGTGATATGAAATCTTGCATTTAAAACAATACGTATACACGATATCGTTGCCGTACACGACCATGACAAAATGTTATTTGTGTGAAAGTAGGCTAACAAACGCATGGTACAACAAGTACGACGATGAATGTTGCCCGGTGATGATACGGACCTGATGAACCGGCCACAATGAAGCGTCCCTTCCCGATTTATACACAAACTTAATTTTCGTTTATTATTGGTTGTAAAGGGTAGGTTTAAATTTGACAAAATTACAAAATTTTGTGTTTGTTATGAACCCGAAGAGAAAACAGACCTGTGGTAAACGACGTTCGAGATTTTAAAAAACCCTAGCAGCTCACCTTTATTTGGCCTTGCCAACACAGCAGAGAAAAACTAAAACCACATTCTAAAGGCCACTTTCGATGTTCTGTCTGATGGTGTACTCGAAATTTTTATATGATGTTTCGGTTCTCTCTGCCCCCCATCAACTTTCTTATTTCCTATCGGCGGCATATTTGATTTTAACAGCGTCAGAAAGAGTTTTTTTTTCTCATTTCAACCATGTATAACATGTTGACAAAAGTTTTCGATATTATGCATTAATTGACGAAGAATACATTTTAAGATTAAATAAGGTAGTCACGGAATATCACTATCAAATTTTTCAGTTATCGTTCATTAGTAATAGAAAAATGTCGTACACCAATGGAGAGAAACGAGATATGTTAAGTACTTTTTATTCATCGAACTCAAATATAATAATAGCGAGTACAAGATATTTTTATATTTTTCTAGAACTCTATAGAAACTTGGTCAAGAATGGATCGATTACCGAGCTAATAAAAATTTGAATGAAAATTAAATGTGTATTTTTGCCAGTCGATTGGCTGGCAATATGGACCTGAAGTATTTTACGCTCGTTTTAACTAAAAGTTGTAGTTGCAGAAGGCTTTTGGTTACGTAGATCAGGACACTCTTATGCAAGCTAGAGAAATATGGTGTTCGAGGTGTAGCGCATAATTTATTAAAATCCTATCTATAGGATCTCCTATAACAGGAAGCAAATAATAATATTAAGCAACAGCACTATACTCTTGGTTTTCGGGTTGGAATCGCGTCGTTGTCGTAGCTTTTGCTGACGTTTCGGCGGGTAGAATTAAATTGGATTTGGTGGCCAGTTTCCAGTCTATGCTTAGTCAGCGCGGACCCGGCTACACATTACCGCACGAACATGGAATCTGGTAGACACCAAGGGCTTCCAGATGATGGGAAAGTAGTCTGAGAGCTTGAAATTTGGTTTTAAGATGGTTTTCATATTGCTCCTGATGAGAATCTTGCTGATGCGATCGTTGACACCATGAATGTAGGGTAGATACGCTTGCTTACGGAAAGCTCTCAGACTACTTTCCCATCAAAGACCTCAATCATCTGGAAGCCCCTGGTGTCTACCAGATTCCATGTTCGTGCGGTACATCGGTGAGACAAAGCAATCAGTCAGTACTCGTGTTACTGAGCACGAACGTTGTACGCGGTTGTTGTGTGTAGCCGGGTCCGCGCTGGTTAAGCACTGGCAGACTGGAAACTGACCGCCAAATCCAATTTAACTCTACCCGCATCTTATCCCGCAACCCACACTATTATAGCAGGAAAATCCGTGAATTAATAGAGATTTTCAAACTTCCCAACAATTTAAATCGCAAAGATAGCAATCCCTTACATCACACGTGGAAATCTCAACTTATCAAACCTCCTAGCAACCGCCACGTTTCATTGATCCATAACATTTCCGCTTTGTTGACCCGAAACAACCCCTATATAAACCCCTCCGGAATGAGTCCCAGTCAGTGTGCAGTAACAACCCTCAATATGTCCCATAAGAGTGCGGACGAAACGTTGGCAAAAGTTACGACAACGACGCGGTTCCAACCCGGAATCCAAAAGTATTGTGTTACTGACGATCGCGGAAGCCTACGTACCAGATTTAAGTATCAGCTGTTCTGAAATGGTTAGTTAGATGTTGAAAATTTGGCGAGAAGTATTCCTCGAGGGAGAGTACTGATTCCGTTATTATTCAACATTTCTATTAACGATATTAATCATACCGTTCAAGGTTCTAAACATTTGCTAATTAATTATGCCGGTGACACAAATCTATTTATTGATGCTAGTGACTACCGAGAGCTCAATGAGCAATGTACTGTATAACTTCCTTAAAAACTGGTTTTCTAGTAACAATCTTTGTTTAAATGAAACCGGTACCCAATGTATTGTATTTAAATCTTCAAGCGTTTTACCAATGCCAACTGATATACACACAGCCTTGGACAAAATTATTAGGCACCCTCGTATATGGCTTATATCTCAACTTTCACCAGTAAATAAATTAAACGGATGGAATAAATGTAATATTTGATTTAAGAAAAAGTAAAATTCAATATCATGTTGATCCTCCTTGGGAGTTTATTACAGCAGTTATCCTTTTCGGTATACTAGCAACAAGTTTCTTGCAAGTAGAAGCTGATATTTTATTCCATTCCTCTATTACGGCTCTTTCTAACTTTTGTTTGGATGTACATTTCCGAGTACGTACCTTCTGCTTTAAAATGGCCCACAAATGTTCTTACACCCTTACATTAATGTCGTAACTAACAGCGCGAAACACAATAAGCTCTATTAGCTTCCAAACATGCGATATAACTCGGTAATTTCCCGAGGAATATTTAGATATACTATTTATAATCCCGGAATGATTAAATAACTGCATAGATGGCATCAGTTTTCTAATAAAACGAAATATAAGAGGTGACTAAGAATTTTGTCCAAGGCTGTATATGTATTTAAATACAACTAAACTAAAGTTAGTGCATTCTACTTGCATTTTAGGAATGTATATCCATGAATTTTTGAAATGGACCTTAATTGCAGAGAAAGCTGTAGGACTGTTTTCAGAAATAATGATTTACTCACCGTATACGAAATCTATATATACAGGGTGAGTCATATTTCTGCATATGTGAAATAACTCGTTTAATAATAGAAATTGAGGAAAATTGCATTAAGAAGAATTGAATGATAGTTATACGCCTACAAATCTGTTTTACCAGGTGTTTCCAAGCTTCAACTATTTTGGCGGCAAATATCTCCACTGCTGCTCGCGATTTAGTTTTTGTGATCATTTTTTTAATGTTTAGGTACATTATCAGTAGAGTTGCTCAATTTGCGCCAACAGTCAGTGACGGGCACAAAATAAACGGTCAGAAATAAAATATAATACGTGCTCAAACACTTACCGTCTTAAGAGTCTTCCGTGAAATCACAAAGTGAATAATGTCTGTTAAATATCTGCAACATTAGATATGTTTCCACAGTTGTTTCGGAAAATCGAGTGCGGCGTGAAGAAAAAGTGTGTTTATATGCAGAAAATGAACGTTCTACATCTAGTGACGTTATATTTGCGTAATTAAAATAATCTTTGAAACAACTTAACGGTTCTGTTGACGCACCTTCACAAATTTGTCTTAATGTGCCAAAATCAGAATCTTTCTCTAACACTTTCAAATCTTTCTAGAACACAAACATTTTTTGCGTCTTCTACCGCGCATAGCTGTGCGTGAGCATGTTACACTATTTGCAGAGATTCCACTAACGACACCGAAGGATTTTGTAATTTTCCTATTGCCTCCACTAGTCCGAAGTAATTGTTCTGAATAGTTTTTAAATCCGTTTTAACCTGACTATCTTGAAATTTCGACTGGCTTCCCTTGATAGCCGCAGCTTTCTTTGGACCGAATTGTAAAACCACGTTCTTAATATTCTCAAAATATTTATGATAATAAAATGCGGTCTATAACCATGTTCCCAAACGTGTAAGAATAGATTCTGGTGGCTCAGGCATACGGGGGCAGAGTCTGTGAAATTTGCGAATACGTTTTGGGGATTTGACAAACACTGCTTTTTCTATGCGCTATTAAAGCGTCTACCTCAGGATAACATTTTCTAATACTATCTGCCACATGACGGAAAGCATAAATTTTACACGTAATATGTAACAAGTTAGCACAATGTTTTTTAAGAGACCAGTCTACAGAAAGCATGTTTGCGGCACCGTCACTCATAAACATCAACAGTTGGTTTGTTGAAAGTTCAAACTTTTCCAATGTATTTAACACTAACTTTGAACTTACTTCGTCAGTACATTGTTGTACTCGTCTGGAAGCTAATAGAATTGATGGTGACGATTGATGTGGTTCCATTGTACGTACCATTACATTAACCACAGAATGTTTTTTAAGATCTGTTGCTTCGTCCACACATAACCACAGTTTTCTATTTTTCAACTCCGATTTAATTCTTTTTCAACATGTTCACGAGCAGATGGCACAATTCTTTGTAGCGATGCCCGACTTGGTAATTTGCAGTCCGAATATTTATTCCAAAAGAAGACATATGCTTATTATTGTTATTATTTTAGACGGGCCATGGCACAGATGCCTTTAGTCACTGCGACCTTAATAGATCTATTGTAACAAAATGCCCTTGTGTGTGTTAGAATAGTTGGAGGCTTTTAATAAACCTTAGTACTACTCTACGATCTGCTTCCTTTAGTTCAGTAGGTGCAAAAAATGGCCTACTGAAATGTTGGTGTCGTGTGCGACTAATGGAAACACATTTACATATGATGTGTTCTGCCGTCTCCAGATCTTGGGATAGACGACAGATTTGATCGTCAGCTTTTCCTAGTTTAAATAAGTGATATTTTAGGGCTGCGTGGCCTGTCAGAAATCCTGCCAGTAATCTAAGATCCCTTTTGCTGAAAGATAGCGCTATTTTTGCTGTCTTTGGCGAGTCAGGCATTTCTGCTATGAATTCTGTAACTTTGTCCAACATTGGTCGTTTTCGCGACGTAGGCAACATTTTTAAAACAAACATAGAACTACGAAATAGTATTTACGGCAGTGTACATGAATACACAACAGATCTGGTTGAGAGTCGCAGTTATACTGAGGGTTGTATCGAACCTCCGCTACTGCCCGCTGGCGCTAGTGAGTAACTCTAATTATCAGAATTCATAACTAAATTATTAATGTGGAAAGTAAATAAACATCGCTCTGTAATAAACATTTTGCTGTGCTTCAGTCGCTCTAGATAATGGAATATGCCAAGTTTTAAACGTGATTTGTTGAAAAAATCCACAGATCTACGATTTTCATATCATGTCCACGGCTTACCACGATGAAAACTTTGTTTACGTTTTTCCCCAGACGTTTGTCGTATAAGGTGTTGAAATGTTTAGACCATCAGAAAGAGAAAATAATTCTCTATCAAATGGTGTAAAGAAATATGTAGGTAATTTAAAAAAAAATACGGGGGCGTGGCCACGCCAAAACAGTTGAAGCTCCAAAACATCTGATCAAATAGAATTGTAGCCGTGTAACTATCATTCAATTCTTCTTAATGCTATTTTCCTCAGTCTCTAATATTAAGCAAGTTATTTCACATATGCAGAAGTATAACTCACCCGGTATATATATCAAAGTATTGTATTTTTCTATAAAAACAAAAATTATTGTAATTTGAACACATAGTACAGTTTATGTATTTACTTGCAGTTATTTTAAAAACTAAGATTACGAAAGCATCTTTTCTCGTTAAAAACTATTTTCTATAAAAACATCGAAAATGCGTATTGTTGTGGATTGCCCATCACTAAACAAATATTATGTTACGACCACGTGTTGTGGACAAGTGTTTTAACTAAATCCACATTTAAGTTGAATAAACATACAAATATGTATGTACATACGTCAATCTCGATCGCTAATTATAAATTAATTGCTTTTCTGTTTTTATTTTTCAATAACCACGTCATTCAAGTGTAAGCTAAATTTCTGATTCATGGTCAATTATCTGTAAATTATACAATTGCCCGGTTTTTATTTCCAAAGTCGCAAAATAAACGATAATCCCAAGCTTGACCGAATAAGTTCAATCAAATAGAGTGAGAGACTCTCTGGTTCCATCGCATTTAAATTTTTGCGATATTATTTATGGCCTTTGCATTGATTATACGAACAAAATGCGTGTTCGGGGACTGCAAAGCTCCTGCTTGCGTCAGATTTTCGGAATTAGGAAGACAGATTAAGTCGTAAAATGAAAGATATTAACTAGATCAGCGTGCAACAACGTCGTTTTCTGCACGCTGCTTGCTTTTATCATAAAATTATTCTGTTTCGTAGTCCTCCTTATTTGTATAACAAAATTACCTTCTGGACAGATGTGCATAATCTTAATTTAAGATTTAGAGGTTTATTAAGCATACCTAAGCACAAACTAAAGCTGTTTGAGAAATCCTACTCCTATAATATAATAAAACTATACCACTTTCTACCTCCGAACATTAAAACTATGTCGCCAACTAGTTTTAGAACTGCACTAAAGGCGCACCCACCTACTAGAGCATTTGTACTGCGCATAATCATATATTTTTAATTTGTTGAAGAAATCGTTAAGAGTTGTTTGCTTTGAATTAATTGTTTGTTGAATTCTAATCTCCTATACAAATGCAATGGAAAAATAGATTTATTGATGAATGCGATTGAAGTAGATTCATTGCGATACTGGTTCTACCCATGTATACAATACTTCGAGGTATCGAGACTCGAACTATCGGGCCTCCGCTGTACATACTCTCTCTTCTACAGCAAACAGTATCGTAGAAAGTGCATTATGACTATGCGGCGTAAATTTTACGGTATTTTGCAAGTTCAAACAACATTTTTATCTGTACAAATAACAATTTTAGGATGTCAAAAGGTCAGGTCATCATACACTGGCACATTTTGCGGTTAGGTTAAATTGCCAGTAATCAAAGGTCAATACTGAACATCTGTTTTCGTATCGGTAAAATAGTAAATACTATGCAATTTAAGTATATGTATTTGTAAGTATGTATGTTTTTCATTATACGTGACAGGTTTCACATATGAATAATTTCTGCAATTGCGTTGTTATATTAACATAACATATACAGGTGTCCCAATCTTTTGGAATGTAGAATTGTGTTAGATACATCTATTTTCTTCAAAAATCCGAAACGTAAATACCTTTTAACGTAAATTTTTACAAATTTAAATAGCATACTTGCTTCTACCTAGACATGGTAGTAAAACGCCTTCGAAATATACAGGTTGTTCAATACTGAATAGCAAACATTGACAAATTCAAACACGACAAACGTCACCTTTTTAAATAGCATCATATTTCTTTTCTGTATTCACAGCATAAAAAATTTATATCGCTAACATTTTGGTATGATGATGAATATGTCTAACATTGAAAGTAAAACAGGTATTTACAGTTAAACGCCAATCCTGCATTTAGATATTCCATCCAAGTGGTGTTAGTATTGTTTGGTTACTATGACAAGGGTAAACAGAACCTACTGACATTGCTGTTCTTAACTGTTGATTCAAAATTTTAAGCCTAAGTAGCTATTTACGAAATGAATTACATAAAGAAGCGTTAATACATGTGGTTTATGTACGAGGATGGTATGAGAAGTACCCGTGTTTGTAGACAGATGGCACTTTGTGTCAAAATCTGCATTACCGACTGTGAGTACCATTCTTTAGTCGACGTTTGCCAAAATTTCGGAGGGATTCACCGAGTAGTATTGGAAGCGACCAAGTTTATGTATTTGTAGAATCATGGAAAAACAGAACAATACCAGTCAGTGATTCGATTTCTTCCTTACATGGGAAAACGTGTGGAGAAATTAAAGAGAAGCTGGATGCAGTTTATAAGGGCCATGCACCTTAGATGATTACCGGGTGAAGATTATAGAGATTGCTAAAATGGTAAACATCTCAATTAAACGTGTGCAAAACATTCTTCGCGAAAAATTGAGTATAAGAAAGCTATCGGCGAGATGGGTGCCGCGTCTGATGACGATGATAAAAAATGGAATCTTTTGATAACTTCAAAGCAATGTTTGAACATGTTTAAGCGCAATACAAGTGAGTTTCTGCAACGTTATGTGACTAGATAAGACATGGTACATCACTACACGCCAGGAACCAAAGGTCAGTGGGCAAAATGGATTTTTCCCGGCGAACGTACACCAAAGAAGGCGAAGACAATTCCATCAGTATTTCTTTCACTTTTTCCTAATACATAAATTATACCTATAACCGTGAATATCTCTTTTTCTTTCAAAATTATACATATGCATCATTATTCAAAGAAATGCAGTGTTATTTTAAAAATTACATTTCTGGTGGGTGTTTAAAACTGAACAGTATATATTTCTAAGACGTTCCAATACCATGTCTAGATAGAGGCAACTATACAATTTAATCTCGTAAAAATTTACGCTAAAATGTATTTGCATTTCAGATGGTCGCCGTACTGAGGGCGAGGGTGAAGCCGATATCGGACAAAACATTGAAGCATACGCTGAAGACAATTTTCCTTGAAAATAGCATACTATACTTGTTTTCCTGTATATTAGACGCATATATGTATAAGTAGAATTATTGTGTATTGTTAAATTTGCACCTATTATTTCACTGCTAGATTTATTGTTAGTAGTATTTTTTTTTCTCCTCAATTTTTGTTTTTTCTTTTTATTTTATTTTTCAGTAGTTCGCAGGAAGAGCGCTGATACGATGCGGTCTTTTTGACATAAGGTTTTGTTACCTTTTGTGTTACTTATTTGTCAGTAAATGCTTATTATTATTAGGATTATATCTAAGTGTTGGCGTGTTGGCAATTAAGAACAAAATTTTAAAAATCTCGGGATCTGTTAGAAGTAGATAAATGAAACCCATATTACATTGGTTTATTTCTAAATAAAGAAACCAAGAACGTAATAATATACAGGCCGTTCAATTTAAAGTACAAAGTAGGTGTCTGGTTCGCTACTTATCGATCATGTTTATACGAAAACGTTTTTTAAGCTCTCTACAAGATTTATAATGTAATCAGAAATTTTTGCCTCCTAGTATTTTCAATAGGCTCAATTTTACAATTCCAGAAGGTTGGGACACCCTGAATGTGCTGCAGATGATCAACGAATTTATTTATAATGTGTATTTTAAATAGTATACAGAGCCATTCAGGACGGGGAGCCATTAGACGTATCTCTAAATGTATTTAAAGTATCTTTTGAAGTTCTGGTGAGCGATATTATGGATTAAAATCTATTTTTTCACAATATTTGCAATTACATGGCCCTCTTGTTTAAATTAAAAGCGGTTATCAACGGTCTTGGTTCAAAGAGAACAGCCAGTATATTATGAATTCTTTGGACAGCCCTCTTAAATGCAAATTAAATTATGTAGCATATCATAAGTCCAGGATAGACCAACTTTGACCGAATTATTTTTTTCTGAAAATTTTGGCAAATGCAAACTTCAATTTAAACATCCATATCCCCTCTTTAGCATTAACTATGCCAATCAGTTTTTAGATTCTACTGAATTACATAAAATAGCTATTTATATGTTTGCCATAGATTTTTAAAAATTAGCATTAGCAATTAACATACTCCACAACCAATATTTTCCTAGATAGCATATGTGTACGTGAATGACTACTGTTATGTTCAACGTTGTATCTACGACAACTACAACTTCTTTCAGTTGTCACTTCGGTACTGACTAAATGTCAGGCTGGCCACTCGTTGGTAACTAAATATCCCTGTTGCGAGGAAAATTGGAAATTTCCATCCCCCTCAGCCAACCGTCTTTGGAGTGAAGACATTATAATTTAAATATAAGTCCAGATAATGACGAGTGTGGGGTATCATGGACAAATCTACTCGTTAGTTGATTTTTCTATTCACTTATTTCGTCCAAATTCATGTAGAAATCGTCTGGAATAAGCAACAGCATAAATTGCAAAGTACAACAAATAATATTTCGTCAATTAAATCTTTATCTGAAAAGCTTCTGTAAATTAGCAGTGGATTTTCTCGTTTAAAGCTTGTTGGTGACAGTTCGGACCACAGAATCATCAACATACAACCTCCTGGTTAAGTCACTGCATTCGTTCTCGTATGCTAATATCATTTGATCGAAAGTCGTCGAAAAGTTTCTATTTGGGTTAAATTATCAAAATTGGCTGTGAAATAAAACAATCGCCGGTCTTTCGCGATTTAAAATAAAAGAAAGATGAACGACGCCATACATTTTCATCAATCTTTATTCGGCCTTGGTTGAATCAAAGTGTGTCTTAAATCCAATCCCAATATAAGTGTTCGTTTGTGTATTTAAAGTCTTTATTAGAAGTAAAAAGGGTTAAATATCCAGAGCAGGCAGTTTCCTGTGGTGGGTATATAAACCGAGTGTTTATATACAGTGGCGTCGTTCAAAAGTTAAAGGTTAGTTAATTTTCAAATCTTAAAATTCGTTAATTTCATTTTACTGAGTTGGAAATTCATTCAAAAATTACCGTATGGGTATCTAGGGATACCCCCGAACCTACAAGAATCGTTTATTCAAATTGAATTAGAAAATTTAACAGAATTTGAGAAAAACCCCCGAGAAAGATATTTCACTACATACATGCGTACGAATCATTACGTCTTGAAAACGCTACACAGTTTAACATTTTTTTATGTAGTGTTGCGCATTCAATAATAAACGTAGATGTCCATAGTCCCTTTGTTGCGTAGTTAGCGTCATTGGTCTGTGAATCCAATTAGATACGACGTTATTATACGTTAACATTCTTAGGTAACTACATATTTACATGGTTCAAAGCGATGCCTTGTATTGTATACAACGTAGATACATAAAACTGGAAGCCATTAATAAATCAATTACGGAATTAACCTAAATCTGTTGGCAAGTACGAGAATGTAACGAAAAAGGTCTGCCTGTTTATAAGGGCCATTACATTTTAATGTCTCCAACTTACACTTGTATTTTATCTCATTTGTTTACTGGCATCCAGACACTTTATAAATTACGGGTGGAAGTGCATGTGTGCGGTTGTGTACAAACAATGCCATACAGTTATGATTTACGATGACAGTCGACAAGGAAGCAGAATATGGTCAACTGTTATGACCACTTCAAAATGTATAAGAAGGAAATATTCAAGGGATCTGGTGGAAGACTTTGTCGATAGGCAAAAACCGGCATGTGTCAGTTGATCTTTTCCGTAAAGCGAACGTGAAACTTAAAAGGAAGTTACTAATTTGGCGGTGCGCTGCATGTAGTGAACGATTACAGTTATAGGGTGGATTATTTAAGATTAACTATTTGTATTTGTTTCATTAGTTTATCCAAATGTTAATGAAATATGTAATGTACGAGTTTTTTTTAATTACTTCTCAACTGTTTCCTTCCGATTTCGTAAAATTTTGCAGGGATGTAATACATCGAAAAATAGTATTCTTTTAGCTGCTTTTTTTCGGTTTAAGAGGGTGTAATTGACGCTCAAAGATCCCCCCGAAAACACATATTTTAAAAAAGGATTGCCCCTGTTACTCGCACTGTATTTCAGATGAAAACAAATCAGTGGCGCATCAATGGGGTATTTAAAGGATTGAAAAATTTGCAATGTATACTGTTGTAAAAATCAGGTATCTCTCTGATACGAAAATATTTATTTTTTATGCGCAATAGTCTACTTTCGTATCAACGTGTAAAATGCAGTTAAAATTGTTTGATAAAATTTGTTTGATCTATGTGTTACCCTCTTTAAACTGAAGGAATAAGAGATTGATATACAGAGTGGCCCTTTAGTGCGAGGAAGTCCAATATCTCAGTTAATATAGAAGATAAGAAAAAATTTTACGAATAAAAGTTACTGTATTTGCACTTGTGCATATTTCTAAAATAGTACAAAATATACAGGGTGTTCAATTAATGTAGGGCAACATGAAGAATGTTTTTTTAATGGCACAGTATAGATATTAATTCACCATTAAATTCAGCATAAAGTATTACATTCACCACCGCCTTATTTATTCATGGAAATTGCGACGTTGTCAGGTTGTTCCAAAAAGAATAAGAATTCAAGAAAAATTAGTGTGTACAAATTATTCTTGAATTTTTGCCAAATATCTTTCGTAAATTCGCACTAATAAACTTATTTTGATAGTTATTATAGTGCACTGATTTTTCTTGAATTTTCATTCTTTTCGGAACAACTTGACAACGTCGCAATTTCCATAAAAAGATAAGGGGGTAGTGAATGTAATACTTTATGCTGAATTTAATGGTAAATTAATGTACATGTGTGCCATTTAAAAAGAAATCTTCATGCGGCCCTACAATAATTGAGCACCCTGTGTATTTCATACTATTTTAGAAATATGCACAAGTGCAAATATGGCATTTTTCCCTACTTTAAATACAATGGGATATAAAATTTACCTAATACCTAAAAATAGGTTTCAGGGGGATACATTAAAATAACTCACCTAAAGTAAACATTGAGAAAAAATCCAAAAACGTGCAACTTTTATTTTTTTTTATAGTTTAAAGATATCCAGAGGAAAAATAAATTGATAATATCTGTGGGCGGGAGTCCCCTAACAACCCCATGGGTACGCCACTGATTTTTGCTCATCTGAAATGTTGTGCTAGTAACAGGGAACAATCATTTTTTAAATTAATTAGATATTTCGTCTTGTTCCTGAGACATAGCAAAGTATGTGTTTTCGGGGGATAATTTTGAACGTCAATTACACCCCCTTAAACCGAAAAAGACAGCTAAAAAATACGTGTCTAATATTTTTCGGTGTACACCCCTGCATAATTTTATCAAAATCGGAGGGAGCAGCTGCCTACGTTTTCTTGTTTTATTTAATATTTCAAGGTTTCCTGTGTCTACAACGCGCCTTAAATGTATCACAATGCCCAGTAACTACATTTTCCTTGCTAAAAGGTTACCATTAGTTGGTTTCAAGGAAAGTAGAAAAATTAAAAATTTTAAATGGAAACCCCAATTTCTATGTTCCTCCACACCTAACTAAGTACTTTTTAGTTAGATATTAGGAGGAGCTGTTTTTTTACTTCAAGTTCTTTAAAGCAACTGAAACCACTTTTCGTGAAATTGCTCTAAATCTGGCGAAAATCTTTAGTAGCTTCTAGTTTTACAACTCGGGTAATTACCTACTATTTCAGTTTGTCCAAAGTTATACTACTACATTTTCTATTCACATGTCTATTTACGAAGAGGCATAAATCATAAACACTCGTAATAAAAGTACTACACGCATGCATGTTAATATTTATCCTTCTTCTCCTTTATAAGGATGTCAATTATTCGCTGATTTTCATTAGAATTTTACAGAAAATATAGCATGATGACATTGTTAAGGACAAGTATGACACAAGTGAGAAATAATTATGCAGTTTTTTGTTATACACTAATTATAGTGTATTATTAACCAGGGCAATGATACAAAGTTTAAATGGAACAACCTGTATGCCATTTTTCAGTTATTTCGATTCTCTTTACTAGAATATATATAATATAAAGAAAATAAACTATACAAAGTGTTCAAACTATAACATAACGAACATAAAATTAATTGTGTCAATGATTGTTAGTTGAATGACTTTGGTACTATTGTAATGTGGGTTGTTTTTACGGAAAGAGAAAAAGCGGACAAAACTTTTTTCAGGAAGATACAGGTTACAAGTTAAAAGGAGGTAAATAATAATAAAATGAAAAAATAATAATTGTTAATAAAGAACTTGCCAAAAAGTAGATACTTCGCTATTTAAAGTAAACTTCTCCACAAGATTTTCGGCGAAACAGAGCTACAGTAAGAACCATTACAAAAAAAATTGTGAAGAAAATTTCAATGTAAAGTGCTTAGAGCTAAATATAATCTGTTAATTCCGTTACACTACGTAATTCCAATAGTTCCATCGCTATATTTTAATTACGAGGCAACGAATAGAGCATTTTGTAATTTTGATTAATTGCGAAAGCTTTTTAATTACCTAAGGTTCCGAAACGTAGAGAAACTGAAAATTATTAGAATCTCGGCAAGGGAATATATAAAAGTTTAGAATAGAATAGAATATTATTTATTTATATTAACATAAAAATGTATATAAATCGTCACAAAAAAAAACAAAATGAAATCAAAATCATGCAAATAAACATAATTTACAATATAGAAATAAACCTAAATACAATAAAAATAAAACTGACAAAAAAAATAAAAAATAAAAATTATACGCTACGAATTAAGAAACTCTGGAATTGAGTAAAATACGTATTGCAGGAGGTAGTCTTTTATTTTTTTCCTGAAAGCTTTGTAACTTCCAACGTTTTTTAAATCGGCGGGTAGTTTGTTGTAAATTCTCATACCCAGATTAAGGGGTCCCATGCTTGTTACCTGAAGAGTGGCCGTAGGAATATGTAGGTGTTCTCTTATTCTAGTATTGTAGTCGTGAACTTCATGGTTACGTAAATGAGTATGCCCATTAGCAAATATGAAAGAAGCTGCTTCGAGAATATATATGCACGGCAAGGGAAGGATATCTAACTTCTGGAAGAGCGGTTTGCATGAGTCTCTGAAGTATGCACCTACAACACCACGGATAACTGCTTTTTGTGCTATAAAAACGTGGTATGCTTCAGGTGATGATCCCCACAGTAAAATTCCGTACTGCAGTCGTGATTGTATCTCAGCGTAGTACAGAGAAATTAGGGTGCAAGTTGATACTTGTGAACGCAAGCAGCGGAATAAGTAAGCCTTGCTAGATATTTTATTTGCTAGGGCGCTGCAATGTTCTTTCCATACAAGGGTGGATTGAAGACTTACTCCAAAGAATTTCACTGTGTCTCGCTGCTGTATCATTTCTCCGCCCATTTCTAGATCATCAGAGCTAACATTTCGCTGTCTTGTGTGAAAAGTCATAAACGTTGTTTTCTCTGCACTTAAGACTAATTTGTTTCGCGCAAACCAGTCGTATAGAGTCTCCAGCAAATGACTTGTTGTAAGATTCGTATTATCTACAAGAACTGAGATATCATCAGCATACATTGTAATGTAGATATTGTTAAGTAGTGAGGCTATATCATTTACATAAAGGCTGAAAATAACAGGGCCAAGTTTCATTGACACATGCACATTTGAGAGACATCGGACATATTTTTAACGTTTTCTGGGACATAGATAATTTCACTCTTTAATTTCAGACTGGGAATGAAGAACATAATTCCTTCCTTGAGCAATTTAAAAAAAAAAATTCAAATAATATTTGGGGACAAGCCTTACACAACATAAAATTATAATCAAGTACACAGAGTGTTCAGTTTATGCTGCACGATACAAGTTCGTTTTTTATATCTATAAAACGCCTTGTATGCTACTGCGTTTTTAGACGCCTTTTCCATTCATGTCGACCTTCTTCAAGATTTTCTATACCTAGTTTTTGAGATAATTCGAGATTTTTGCGAAACGCTGTTGTTTCTTTAACGCCCGATATTTTAAACGCCTTACATGCTAGAATGATGATTCAAATTTTATTCAGTTGGATATTTCTTGAAGTCTTCAACGGTACATGTCGAGTTCGTTGCCATGTTTGATTTCTGCTACTTCCATTTTTTAAAGGAACAGCCGGTATATTTTTCGAGAACCTGTTAGAGAAACTCTTTTAAACATTTTTTTATAAACATTTGCCTGTATCTAGAATGCGTACTTCTTTAGTAAATTGAGTATAAAACTACGAATTTTTTTACTAAAATGCAGAGAGTACTGAGACGAAAGAATTTGAAAAAATATACAGCATGTTCAATTTTTAAATATTGAAATAACGCAAGTTAAACTTGACAACGATTTGGATGGCCTTCTTACAAAATGTAATTTAATTCATATAAAAAAATTTAGATACAGTGCTGAAAAGTGCAACTCAAAAAATTGGAATTTATTTCGCAAAAATCCGAGCTGTATCGTTAGAGGAAATATCAAAGTATGTCGACGTGACTTGAAAAACGCACCCAAAAATGCAGTAATATATGTATAGGTGTTCTAGTTATTTAAGAAACCAAACTTGTGCCGTGTATATCGGAAACTGAACATCCTGCATACTTCAGTATAATTTTGTATCGGCGGGAGTTTTCTACGGCTTTTTTTCACTTGAAAAGTTTTCTCTGAATTATTCATGGGGGAATTATCTGCGCCCACACACGGGTTAGACATGCTGTATATGTACTTCATTATTGTTTATTGGTGATTATGTTATCCATTCCTGAATGTTATTTAATAACTTAATGACATTTTTATTATAATTACCTATTATAGTTATTAGAGGTATTAATTATTCACCATAATTTTGGGAACTTGTATTGGTATTTTTGGTTAAAAAGTGAGTGTTACCTTACTTCTAATAACTTGTGAATTATATTAAAGTAAAGGAAATTAAAAGGACAAGAAAATTTATAAATATACAAGGTGTTCCGCTAAAAAGGGGCAACTTTGTACCACTTTATTACTAATGTGTAAAACAAAATGCTCACCACCTGAATAAATTCTTCAGAAGAAGACTACGTATTTAACTATACTTAACGCACCAATATAATAAATCTCAAAATCTATGTTAATAGTAGGCTTTGGACCTCACAATTCTACAAACAAATTGTATTTCTTTGACAATTTTAAAAGTGACCTTACTAACAAGGAAACTGTTCCAACCCGGAGACATCGATTTGAATGAAACTTGGCTAAAGTGAAGACCCTATAGAACTATGGAAAACCCGTTATCCGTTTCTGCTAAAAAAAGCCCTAAAGAGGGTTAAACGGGGCACTGAAAATAGGGTTGGTTTTGTTTTTTTCTAAATTATTCCACAATCGCTGAAGATAACAAATGTTGGTGTGCGCGGATGTATTGCGTTATAAAAGCGCTATCGAAGTACGCACAAACATCAACATTGAAGATGAGAAAAAGCCACTCCCTTCCCGCCACCCCATCACCGTGACGGAAAATTTTCTTTTTTTGTCAGATTTGAAAACCCCATAGAACTATGAAAACCCCCGTTGTCCGTTTCTGCTAAAAAAGCCTTAAAGGGGGTAAAACGGGGCGCTGAAAATAAGGATGATTTTTGTTTTTTCCACAATTGCTGAAGATAAAAAATATTGGTGTGTGCGGATGTATTGCGTTTTAAGAGCGCTATTGAAATACGCACAAACATCAGCATTCGGTGTGAGAAAAAGTCATCTCCTTTCCGCCACCCCATCACCGTAACGGAAAACATGTTTATTTCTTATCAGGTTTGACGTACCTGTAAGACTATAGAAAACTCCGTTTTCCGTTTCTGCTAAAAAAAACCCTTTAAGGGGGTAAAATGGAGTACGGAACATGAGGATAATTTTAGTTTTTTATAAATTATTCCACAAATGGGGAAGATGAAAAAAGACGGTGTCAACTGGTCGATTGGTAGTATATCAAACAAGAATATATTTATATGTATTATACATTTTGTAATTTAAAGGCAAAAGAAATATTGCATTTATTTTCGGTGGTTCATTTTACCCCCTTAAAAAAATATTTTAGTCGAAACGGGGCATCTTTTAAACAGCTTTATAAGGCCTTCAAACCCGATAAGAAATAAACATTTTCTCTATTTCGGTGATGGGGCGGCTGGAAGGGGGTGACTTTTTCTCGCCCCGAGTGCTGATGTTTGTGTGTATTTCAATAGCGCTCTTAAAATGCAATACATCCGCACACACCAATGTTTTTTATCTTCACCAATTGTGAAATAACTTAGAAAAAAACCAAAATCAACCCTATTTTCAGTGCCCCGCTTTGCCCCCTTTCAGGCTTTTTAGCAAAAACGGACAACTGTGTTTGCCATAGTTCTATAGGGTCTTCAAACCTAATAAGAAAAGAAAAAATTCTCCGTTACGGTGGTGGGGCAGCGAGAGGGGGTGACTTTTTCTCACCTTCAATGCTGATGTTTGTGCGCACTTCAATAGCGCTTTTATAACGCGCACACCAATATTTTTTATCTTCAACAATTGTGGAATAATTTAGAAAAAAACAAAATAATTCCTATTTTCAGTGCCCCGTTTTGCCCACTTATGGGCTTTTTTAGCAGAAACCGACAACGGGGTTTTCCATAGTTCTATAGGGCCTTCACTTTAGCCAAGTTTCATTCAAATTGATGTCTCCGGGTTGGAACAGTTTCCTTGTAAGTTAAGCGTCAAAATCAGTCGAAAATCGAGTTCATCTATTGTTTTTCTTTTCCAATTTAATATATTTATCATTGTTTGTGTCTTTTGGACATTCAATTGAGATAGTTTGAAGTTTGAAAATGAATTGTCCAAGCGATTTTACGGAACATGAGGCAGTGCGAGCAGTAACATTATCTCAGCGTTATATTCCCAATTTGTTTGGAGTAAACCACACCACAATAAGTCGTGGGGTAAGACGTTGTCTAATGAAATGGGAACTTATTAACGAAGGTCAACAGAAAGGCGAAAACGATGCATCAGTACAAAAGATGAGTGTTTTCTTAAGCAATCTGCTTTAAGAACCAAGTCGGGTTTAAAATAATCTCGAACCTACCTGTAGTGATTCGATTTCTGCTCGAACGATCAGAAGATGGTTAAAAGAAGCTGAAGTGGTTAGTAAAAGGCCAACAACTGCGCCACTGCTTACCAGAAAGAACAGAGTTACCAGGTTGCGTTTTGCCAAAGATCATAGTAATTGGTCTATAGATGTTTGGAAGCGTGGTTTATTCTCTAATGAAACTAGTGTGAGCTACAATCTTCTGATAGACATGAACCAGTCTGGTGAAGACTTGGAGAAGGAATTGCGCAATGCAATACCTCTCAAAGATTTCATTTGGTGGTGGCTCTGGGGTGGAATTTGTTATTAGAGAGTTAGTTCCTATTCGACTGAGATCGACGAATGCAAATTGTTATCTCCAGAACATCCTAATTGAACATGTAATGCCTTTTGGCCCCGTTTTAAAAGACAATTTATGCAAGACAATGCTCGACCTTACCTGGCTAGAGACGTACTGGATTATCCCAATGATGTTCATATACCGCTTATTGAGTGGCCACCAAAAATTCCGGACATAAATTGACGTCATATACCTGCACGCGCTAACCTGAAAAAAACTGAATATGCAGTTCTTACAGATTGGGAAAACACTCCGCAGGAAGCCATTCAAAATTTAATCAAAAGCATGCCTAGACGTATAAATGCAGATATCCCAATACCATCGCCTATTCATTTGTATTCTGTTTAATGGTTTTTCACTTTATCTATAATTTTAAGAATGGCTGATAGGCTTTATTGAAATTAAATTCTAACATCGCCATTTTTCGTGTAGTACACTTTTGATTTTTTAAATAATGCAATTTGTTACTTTTTTTAGTTGTTTTTTTTTAGTTTCCATTAATTTATTTAATTAAAAAACACTGTTTTTTTATAATTCAATATATTGGTACGTTAATTTTGTCCAGGAGAGTGTATTTTATTTTTTTAAATATAACTGAGCAGGGATATAGTAAATTTTTAAAACAGTCAAAATCTAAATATCATCCTTTAGTTTCGACACCGTTCAAATTTTTAACATGTATTAGGTTTCTGAAAAAGTCTATACAAACATAGAAAATGGGGCACCTATACATGCGAACTTTATATTTTTCTAGATAGGGGTAACATAGAAAAAGTAACGTTAATCTAACACACAAAAATATTGCTCGTTGTAGTGTACTGTATGTCAGGCGGTTGCAACGCATTCGCTTCCTATTAGTACAACGTTGGTGTCATTATAAATATTTATGGACTAATTCTCTGACGTATTTTGGTATAAAAATTGCTAATAATTAATAAAAAGCATCGTACTGCTTTTTATTAAAATATGCGGCGTATTAGGTTTATTGTAGGAAAAAAATAATTTCGATTAGCCTATAAACGGCGTACATTTTACCAAACTGGTTTCCAATTCTTCGAAACAAAGTGGCAAGATGACTTGACCGTTAAATCTAATTATTAGAATCGATGATTATATAGCCGGATATGTTGTGTACATATAAAAGGTAATCGCAATCTACTCAATGAATAGTTTCACATTCTGTTGTCATCACGGCATTTTTTTTACATTCGACTTTAATTGTTCGAACGCCTTAGGTAATTTTAAGAATAGAAATTAAATGGTGACCTTGTTTCGCTCTGTAAGCGCAAAATAGAAATCTTAAACGATGCAAATTTGGAGAAGTACGCGAATTATGGCAAGTAGATAAATTGATTAGGAATACAACGTCGTCGACATGTGCCGGTTATGTATTACGCGTTTTCAAATACCATTACACTGACATAATTCTTTCAGTCAAGAATAACTAATAATAATAAAAATAAATTCGAAATGATATGTACATAGTTACTCTGTTGGTATTTTTTAGTAACTTGCAATCTAATAATCTATATTTACGAAGTGAAATAAAAATGTTGTGTTGCCTGACTGTTGAATCATAATTTTTCTAATTTTGACAATATTTTAACAATTCTAACTTTATTTTGATATTTAACATATTTGCTTCAACGTATGTACAAACTTTTCTATTATTATTTGCTAGCGTTACTCTAAAATGTAGTCCTGGTGATGCGGTAAATAAACTCTGAAACTTTGATAGTAATGATTTTAGTCTACTTTCTTTTAATTTTGGCCGAATTACCCAATCAATTTTATATGTCCAGACATCACACGATCAGGCACATTTGCGGAATTAAAAAACGCATGCACTTGGAATTTTTCTGTGTAAATATGGATTTTTTAAAAAGCTAATAGTCCGGAAGCCAGCGACCGTTTTTGATGACCAATTGCAGCTATTTTTTTTTCTATGTTTGATTTGGTGTCACACGTAAAATAATAATTAAAAAATTACTAAAGCTGAAATTTTGTTGACACGCGGGGGATTATTCCTCAGCTACTAACGTAAATATGTAAAAATATGCGATAAGTAAAGTGATACCAGTAAAGGTGAAATTTGGTAATGTAATAGTAAACTTAATAATTCAGTCAATGATGCAATAGAGGAGTACGTCGGAACCCTCCCCGCTAACGGCAAAAATTTAAGTGCGCCCCGGCAGATTTGTTAATGACAATGCAGAATCTAAATAAATTTGACATATTACCATTTGTTAAAACCGACATTAATTGCAGCGAATACGAAAGCGATGAGTTTCAGGCCAATGATTTGCAAAATAAAACAGAATCAATTTTCTAATATATTTTTCACCTCCTGGGTACATCTACCTTTTTACGTAAATAAATATTCAAAGAAATTGTACATATTTTTGAAGTAACTAATAATAAAACCAAATTTATTCTTTATCTTTCACTTTTTAGCAAAAAACCTATGAGATAAAATAACTGCGTGGACGCTCTGAATTAGTAACTGAAAAAAAACTACATATCTCTAACCAGCAAAGCTGAAATTTGTTTATGCAATAGTTAACTTAATAAGTTAAACGAAAAACCATTCCGCTGAGTGTTTCCCAGTGGGTAAATGCTCAGCTAACGGGTGAAAGATGCAGCGCAGAGTTATACGTTGCATCTTTGACTGCGTCAGCTGAGCACTTATCCCTCGCTAAACCCTCAGCGGAGTATTTTTTCCGTTTAGCTTATTAAGTTAACCACTACATTAGTAAATTTCAGCTTTACTGATATCAGTTTACTTAACGCAAATTTTTTACTTGTTTACGTGAGCAGCTGAGGTATAATCCCCCGCAATAAAACCAGCTGGTTACGTTTTTTTGTTAGTGTTTAATGTTATAAACATATCAACAACGTTTCAGCTTTAGTAATTTCTCTTAATTATTATTTGACGTGTGTGAGAGGTCTTTTTGCTTACGTGTAACACAAAATGAAACATAGAAAAAAATATCAGCTTTGGTTGGATCACTAACTCTAAACGGTCGTTGGCTCCCGGACTATATGTATATACATATTAAATTTTTTAAATTTTACTTTTGACTTAAATTTTGTAAATGAACTGTGGGATTCAGGAGTATTCTTACACACTTCTTCGGCAATTTTAAACGAATTTTGATATCAAACAAATGGAAATTAACGAATGTTAAAATTGGAGAAAGCAAACTAACCTTGATTTAACGAAGATGTCATATAAACTCTATGTTCCTTATGACATTCACAAGAAACCAGCCTATTCTAACCCTCAACCTTCTCTTCTACCTTGAATTTATTCTATGATTTCAATATTAGACACTTTAAACTGGGGACGCAGCCAAAATACGAGTTAACTCGATGAAAGCTTGACCAATGTAATTAGCGTTCCTTTCCTCCTTTATTTTAATCGCGATGGCGATTGTTTTTATCCACAGCAAATTTTGATGATTTCTATCCAAATATAACTTAACAAGGAATTTTGATACATAAAGTTATTTTTAGAAGTAGCACTATCGAATGACTGTAGTAGATGACACAATAGACGACTCTGTGATCTACACAACTGACAACATAATAATGACAAAATTCACTGACATTCTACTTAATAACATTATGATAGATATTTAATTTACGAAACCCTGCTAGAAGTACCTCTGAATTTTACATTAAATTTAAGGATTTACGAAATGAGGAGAATGAAAAGAAGAGTAGTTTCATCTCCGGTTCACCAAGATCATTGTTGGCTGGAGTTAATCGATTATTTGGTACCCCACTCCGAAGATCGGAGGCTCGGGGAGAAAAGGAGGCCGCCAGAAGGAATTTCATATATACCGTGGCCATACTGAACACACTATATGTATCGGATTGACAGCTGCATTTGAGGACTTAGAATTTCGTCATAACAATATATATAGCTTTTGGGCAGGCCATTTAGACTCAGAGGTTTGTTATTCTTCTCCAGCTTTTTCTATCTTAGGCTTTCCTTTTCTAGTCTGTCATGCCTTTATGCTCTAAATCTTCTAATAGGGCTTCTCTCCGTCGTTTTCTAGGTCTTCCGTTTTTCTCTTGTATTCTGGTGTGTTTCATGCTATTTTCTTCTTGCTTTGACAACCATATCTATTTGAGATTCTTTGTTTAAGTCATACGTTTCCTCATTGGTCCTTCTTACATACCGCTCTTCCATTTTTCCCTCCCATTATTCTCTGGAGCATTTTCCTTTCCCAACGTCTTATTCTTTCTCTTGCTGTTGGATTCTAAACCCATGTCTCACATCCATATATTGCCGTTGGTCTTAATATTGTTTTATATATTCTAAGTTTTGTGGTTCTTGACAGTTGTTTTGCCCTTATTAAGTAATTCATCATCCCAGCAATTCTATTCCTTTTACTTAATCTAGCATCAATTTCCTCCCCTTCCTCACATGTACTCGTTACTCTTGCACCTAAATAAACAAATTCGTCTATTTCTTCAAGCTTGGCTTCTCCTAACTAACTGTGTATGTACTTTGAATTCTATTATCCCCTCATTAATTTTTCCAACTTTCATCACTTTGCTTTTCTTCGTACACCAATAAATGTGAAATTTTTATAAATTGTCATAATACCAAATTTGGTTAGCAAAACGTTACGCGGGAAATTCAAACAGGCGACAAACTTGTTGGTTCACCCGGTTCGTGCTACATACGTTTATTAAGCCTATTTTACATTTATTTTACATTACATATTTTACACCTTCGAAATTGAACACTTCATAAAATTAAATATGAGAAATATAAAATAATTTATAGGCAAGCGTCATGTAACTTTTGGAGTTCTGTAAAACTCAATGTACTTATCAACTGTAATAAAGTTTTGTAGTGAACTAAACTCAAAAACTAACGCACAAGAGTGTCAAATATTACACAAACAGGAAATTGAGTGAGATTATCGCTTTGAATTAATGATGTGTATAAATTATACTGATGCAGAGAAGAAATTTTTTATACCGACTCGTGGATAACGAATAGTGTATTTTTATGTTGAACGGGTTTATCATAAAAGTTGAATTTTTTGAATTTTTAAAATTAAATTAAATTAAATCTTAATTTTGACAAAAAAAATAACGTTGACGTAAATGATAGTGTTATATACTAAGAACAAAGTTGTCATTGTCTATATTTACATAGTTAGATGCACTGCACTTATACTTTTATTTAGATGCACTACACTTATACTTTTATTTTGTGGAAACGCGATTTTTATATTAGAAACTCAACTGATATTTGATATCTTCGAATTGACATATAATTGAAATAATCGCTTTTTATAAATTAGTTCTATACGTCTATTTTTCGCGGTTGCAACTTTTTTATTGAAATCTACACCTGCAGCTAGAGCGTACGCATTATGTTCTTGAAAATTAATAAAACCCCAAAGTCTTTCAACCGGATTTTCTTTACTGACACACTTTTAACATGCACTGCAGGAATTCATTCTAAATACCCTTTGAAGTACCCTTAAGTGTAGCAACATCTAAATGTTCTCGAGATAGGTTATCAAGTTCTGCACCAAAATTGATTAAACCACGAAATACAGCGGGTTTGCCAGATTCACTGAATTCATAACGACTTCGAAGAGCTAATTTAAAAACTCAACTTGTTCATGTGTTTCTGCACATTAATCCAGTAAGCAGAATCCAACTGTCTTTGAATATTTTGGTTTCCTAATGAAGTGAGACTTACCGCGTTTGATAGATGCTTTTTATTATATCGTGTGGCTTGATATTTTGACTTAAGAGGCCTATGTCTGTAACACCAGTGACTGTCCAGCTCTTTATTCCTACCAAATAACACGTACAGAAAACAAAATAACGTATTTTTCTCATCACAACTGCTTTGTATTCAAAAAAACGCTTTTATGAAATTGACATTTATAACCTCTATTTCTGCTTCAAGTTTTATTTCCGCTGTCGGCCTGTCTGATTCTTTAATTTTAGTTTTACCGTCGTAATTTAACGAACTAAATTTAGGCTGTTGTAAATACGGTATCGCGTACGCACGAAAACTAACACCTACACCGTTGAACGTTAATGAATAACTATTTGTGGCTGCACGGACTGCAGCCACCTAGTACGTATACTTGCAACAATTGATCACGTGCAGCGTTGGCCAATGAGAAAGCTTTATTTTTAAAATATTGAGCTGCGAACACAATCCTATATGCTTTCGTATATGCTCGTATTGCTTCGTTGCTTGGTAGTTCAAATATGTAAGTATTATATTAAATAAAGATCGCGGTAATATTTGTACAGTATGTAGATCTCGTTCTCGATTAATTGTTAAGGAGATGCGTTAATGTATATACATAAACAGTAGTGGACAAAACTTAAGCAACTTTTAAAAAATGGTCTTTAATTGGGGATAAAGAATAATGCCAAAACATAACATATACTATTATATTTGTATATGTATGGTATATTAAAATTAGTAAAAGAGAATTTATTTTATAGGCATAAAACGATTTGGTTGAATAATGTAGTAAATTTAAGTGACAAAAGTTAAGCAATCTGGTCTGCTGTACTTCTGGGAATACCTTATTTATACATTTTGCTTGTTTGTTTGTCCGATGCTTGCTGCATAGTGTATTACTGCTTAGTATACGATAAGACGGGACACGTTTACGACACATTTGTCAAACATTATGTCGCGAAAAATTTATTCACCAGATTTAAAGTTGAAAATTATTGAAAATATATGAAAATGCTCTTTCACAAGTGGATATTTCTAATTAACTAAATTGCGTTCTGGGCGACCACGGAAGACAGCTTTTAGAGAGGATCAACTAATTTGTCGTCAATGTAAACAAGACTCTTGGGCAACTTCCTCAGAAATAAAAACTTCCTTAAACAGTAGTATAAGTACACCTACTATACGCAGACGTTTAGTGGAAGGTGTCCTCCTGTGAAGGCGGCCAGCAAAGAAACTGTTGCTGTCAAAAAAACACAGAGTAGCAAGATTAAAATTTGCGGAAGATCATGCGCTATGGTCTGACCAACAGTGGAAAAATGTGCTCTTTAGTGATGAATCAAAGTTTAATATCATCAACAGTGATGGAATTTGTTAGGTGCGGCGACCTGTTGGAGAACGATTGAATCTAAGGTATTATCAGAAAACTGTTAAGCATGGAGGTGGGAGTGTGATGGTCTGGGGGTGTTTTTCTGGTCATGGTATGGGACCGCCACATCTCGTAAATGATATTATGGACATATATCAATATAAAAATATACTAGAAATCGTAATGCTTCCATTTGCCGAGTGGAATATGCTTCGATGGTACTTTCAGCATGATAACGACCCTAAGCACACGGCTGGGGTCGTTAAAGAGTGGCTAAAAGAAGAAAAAATCAGTGATATTCATTGGCCCAGTCAATCTCCCGATCTCAATCCAATTGAGAACTTGTGGGAGATTGTAAATAAGAAATTAAGGCGCAATAGAAAGTATTCTAATGCTAACGAACTTCTTGCCGCATTATCGGCAGAATGGGAACAGATTGATTTAAAAATCGTCGAAAATTTGATAAATTCTATGCCCCGAAGGTGTGCAGCTGTTATTAAAAATAAAAGCTATGCCACAAAATATTAATATTTATTTTAAAAAATTAAAATGTTTTGTTTACTAAATGTATATTGCAAAGTTGATTAACTTTTGTCACTTACAAATCGTATATTATTAAATTTCTCAATAAAGTAAAGAAATTTATATTGTATGGATTAAAGAATAAAAACCAATTACACATGTTTTTCTTTTAAGACTATAAGTTACCACAAGTAATAGTATGGTATTTATATTTGCTTTAATTTTTTTTTTCTACACAGAATAATAGTATCCACTTTGTCTAGTTGCTTAAGTTCAGTATTTGCAAAGTAAATTTCGACGATGTAATAAATATTCTTGGTTAGAAATGTTTTAAGGTGTTCTGCAGCTCTGCAGCTACAATGCAGCAGCCGCCCTTGGTTTATTACCCTCAGTAAACAATAAAATATTTCATTAACACAGAATTTCTGTACACTATTACTATCCATAAATTTTAAAGAACAAACTATATTTAATATGGCATATTAAACAGCTTTTTATCTTTTGTTTCGAGTTCGTACTCATCTTGATAAAAACAAACGCAAAAGATAAATATCTATTATGCATGTATGTAAAACACGTTGATATGTAAATGCATACATATCCGCATTTTATACGTGTACATAAAGCAAACGATTCCAAAAACTCATCCGTATTTTCAATTAGAAACAAAAAGAACTATTCCACAAACATCGGACATGCTCGATTATAATAATAATTTACTAACGTTCTCAAAAACGAATAAAGCGCAATGTCCTAGAAAAGAAAAAACAAGAAAAATATCTTCCGTTTGCGCACATAAACACGTCGATTCACAATTCCGCAGGGAGCGCTGATGGTTACTAGTGAGTAGTAGGCACATCTGTGTTCCATTTAATAATCTTGGAGATCCTAGCCGATATAATAGTCTAGTATTAGTTTCAAGTGGAATCGGTACTTTCTTCTTCTTTCTATTAAGCGAACGCGAGCACTTGTCCCATAGGCAATAAGATCGCATCACAGTTGACTTTGGGGCTCCGCGCTAGTTACGAACGATCTGCCGTCACGTTTACATCGTCACTTTTATTACGTAATAATCCAACGAAAAGCGAAAGATCGCGCGACGTTTAGATAACCGGCATTGGCATTGCATAATTTTATTTCTCTAGTCAATTATTAATAATTGGAACTCTTTATCAGTATCATATTAAGAATTATCTTTAGGCTTGTTCAATTACTGACTTTTTTCTCCATTCAGATCAGTTTTGTGTGTTTTATTAAATGTATGAGGCGACGCGATAAAAGATAAAGAATACAACAAATACGGATCTAAAAATTTAGTTATTCTTGGTGATAGAAAAATATAGAGTGCGGACAGTGTATGTGTGGGTGTGTGTGAATTATGAATGTCATTTAAATGAAGAAATTTTAACGTGAACGTAATCACTTGGTACTTGCACATAGGTAAATAATAATCATTGGATTTTTGTATAACTATTAAAAGCAATCAACATGTGTATAGTTGTATTCTCAAGAAATGGCGCTAGTTAGCTTATGTATTACGTACGTTATATAGTTATGAGATTCCTGATAGTATACAGAGAATTGTTTTTATCAATTATAAAACACACTACAAACGCACTAAAAAGCGGTGTTAATTTTGAAAATATACTTTGTAAGGAATTCTGCTATCTGCCGTTTTATCAACTTTGCAACAACGTTACATATATATTACCTATATCTGACAGCTTTGTCACCCCCTATTTTTCTATTTACTGACTTTTGCCAATATATTACAAAGTACTCTCAACATAAACAGCTGTAGAAAGGTTGAAGAATTTAGCCTACAAATAAAAGAGGTGGCCCTATACCAAAATCTGTAAACAAATACAATACCGGTATTGCAATGAAAAGGTAATTTTAAATTAGCGTGGTAGTGGAATATTGTTTGATCAATTACTCTTCATCCTTCCTGTTGTTTCGTTATATATATATATATGTATCTCTAGAGGTATTTTTGTTTCTGTCAAGTGATAACGAATCTTAATATTAATTGCTATAATACCATTTCTGAAAGATTTAAAAATTGCTTCAGAACATTGGGTTTTGCAAAATTCAAATTCATAGGATAATTCTCGATTGTGAACTAGATTTTATGTCGAATGTTAACTGTCAACATCTTGATTGTCACACTTTTTATATTATTGAAATATAATACACACGCGATTCACTAATTCATCAACTATTTAAAAGAACTGACGTGAGAGCTGTTATAGAATATCTACAGAAAGAAAGGTTGTCATCAAAATATTCATAAAAACAACTATTCGTTGATGTTATTGTCTGCCTTCTGTTCTGGTAGCTAAACATCGGAACTTCCATGCTCGAAAAATTCTCTTGCACGCACAATTAAAATTAAAATTTTACAACAATTTTGACACCACGACAACATCTATTGGCAACAGCCCATACAAGTCAATTGTTCCTTCATTGGTTATATACAGTGTGTAAAGCGATGAGGTATACAAGAGGGAAAATTTTTTTAATATTGGATTTTTGAAAAAAATGTATTCTTCATGATATTTTTTGCTTGCTTTGAAAGTGCCAGTAATGTTTCGAAAATCTAAAATTTATTTCTAGTAATCTGTAAAAATAAAAAACAACATTTTTTTTGACTTATACAAAGAACCTGTGGGAAACAATGTAGAAATATTAAAACAACGAATAACTTCAGCGGTTAGAGAAGTTAACTTGGAAACTTTAGGGAATGTTTATAAGGAACTCAGGAATAAAGCGGAAAGGTGTGTAAAAAACGGAGGAGATTATGTAGAATGACAGTTTATAATAAATAAAAGTTTTTTTATTTTTTAGTTTTTTTTATTTATTTATTTATTTATCATCGCTATCTTCATTATAATGTAGAATGATAACTTACAATCACAAAATGTAGTTTTTTATTTTTACAGATTACTAGAAATAAATTTTAGATGTTCGAAACATTACTGGTACTTTCAAACCAAGCGAAAAATATGAAGAATACATTTTTTTCAAAAATCCAATATTAAAAAAATTTTCCCTCTTGTATATCCCATCGCTTTATACACTGTATATATATGTACAAAGTAACGCAAACAACAAATGTATATAAGGTAACAACGGGAGATGTAACATCGGACCACGTTACATTTTTTGAGATAATTTTGAATGTCGAGTTCCTTCTGGTTTGACTGAAAGTGTCCCTAACATTTGATTTTTAAATGCAATATCCTGTATTTTTTTACATTTTTCGAATCAGCGGATTATTTTACGCTTGATGAGGAAGTATTTTTAATGTAAATTTTAAACGCAGAACTAGGTCGCCGTGACCCTCGTAAATTGCTTTTGTTTTGGATTATCACTGTGGGAAGTAATCCATCTGAAATTGTTTTCTATCTTTTAGTAGTTATTTTCCTTTAAAATTTTTAAATATCGTCTTTTTCTAAGAATTCACTTTCTTCAAAACTAGGATGGGTCTTATCGATTTACTTCAAAGGGATTCTTTTCTTAAATTTTTGGTACCAACATTCTTAAAATCCGCTAAAAACTAAAGACACAGCCTTAAAAACTTTATTTCAACTTCGCATAATGTATTTATTTTCAAAAATATTTGGTACAAAAAAATGTAAAAAAAATAGTGCTCCATTAAAAATCAAAAGTTAATGACACTGTCGGTCAAATCAGAAGTAACTCGACGTTCAAAATTATCCTAAAAAATTGTAATCTAGTTCAGTATAAGCCCTCCAAAATTCAAATTTTTATCTGACGTGATAAATAGGTTACAGTGTATACCCACTTCCCATTGTCATCCTGTATGCTTTACTTACATCTATGTATTCTACATCGAATTTGGGCCATTCTGTGCATCAACTGTGTCACTCACAAATTTCCGAAACAACGGTCGAAATTTGCATTTCTTTACCTATTGCTTCATTCAATCTAACAGCCATCACTAGGCAATTACTATAAAAATTGCCTGTGATGTTTCACATAAACACCAGTTTATAACATTTAAGACTCAAAAAAGTACCCTATGTTCTGAGCTCATGAAGAATGTAAATTTATTTATTGCATATTCATTAAAAACTGTCAAGCAGTAATTTTCATAACTAATTAATTAAGTAAATTAGATAGTAATAATGTGTAATGCCTGACTAACAAAAGAACATCGGCAGCCCGGACTCCCCAAAAAAATTGAAATTGTGTGAATTTGTAGGGGTCCAATGTAAGATCATTGCGTGTCCGTTTCTGCGGAATCCTCCGTACGTGAAGTGGAGGGCGCTCTAATGAAAATACTACCCCTTGAAATTTGTACTAATATCTCAAAAAGTATTAAAGATATTCAAAAAAAGTTAAGACAGGTTTTCAATTGTTTAAAGAGGACTAAATTTAGCATAATCGTCGTTTCAAAATTTATTAATTTCAATAGAGAAACTACCCCCACCCCAACTTTTTTTAATTTTTAGATACCGCAAATGAGGGGTTGTTTCATGCAGAATTCAACGATATACATTATTGTCATTTAATTTTATTCAACATTGTGATTACAATAATGGTAATCTAAAAAGAAATGTTCAAAACACAAATATTGCTTACACCAAGAGCAACGTACGAGAGCTGGTTTTTCACAAATAGTACACAGTGCCGTGGATTGTGTAGCTTTGGTAAAGCAGGAATTTACTGGATTTTCAAAGGCATTTGGTCGCTCCGCAATGTATCCACTTTTGTACCAAGAATACTTAAAAACGTCAAAAAATCTCGGAGACGAAAACTGATTGTGGATTGGAGAATGTAACTTGATAATAGTATTTTTATGGTGCAAATTTATATCGTGGTCTATCAAAATAATTTGGTCGGAAAAAGTTCTCACAACATTTTTCCAAAACCTAAAACCATACACGTCTAATGGTTGAACCATCGCAGTTGTCTTCTTTGGAATCGTCAAAATATTTACATTTTTGTCTTTTGGTGTTAATGTATGTAGTTCTGTTGGACAATGTCCACTCCATGAAACTAGTAGTAGCAAATTGCTGGCACCAGCATTTGGCAAGAAAACATCCGTATACCATGTTTTGAAATGCGCAGATGTTAATTTTCCTGATACGGAGGCAGATATGTATATATTAATTGGGCGAAAGAGTGTTTCCTGTACGCGAGGGCCTAAAGTACCGCTTACCTCTTTCAAAACTAGAAATAGTGAAGATAATAATCTTCTATAACTGTGAGTAATAGAGTATAAGGACTGTACGGTGGCTTCAACATGTTTTTCACCTTGTGGACGTCAACAATGTACAACCAGAGTGTATTTCCATATTAAAACCACTCTTGTCTGCATTATAAATATTGTCTTTTCCAAGGGTATTAATATAAGGTTTTACGTTATTTTTAAATCTGTCGCTTACGTCACGTAATTCGGTAGTGTCAATTGCAGCAGAATGAGTAACAAATTTCGTTATTTTGCGTGATACAATGCCACGCGCCTCTTTAAAATGCCTTATCCACCAATGTCCTGCTTTAAAACTTGTATGTCCAATTTCGTCTTTCGCCTCTAGAGCCCAACGTTGAATATTCACATCATGCACTATATTTCTTCGTGTAAGTGCATCTTAGTGCATCTTGGAACTGTATAAGTACATATTCTGTGATATATCTTACTTTTTCAATGTTGGTTCCACCTCTATTAACGCTTTCTTCCCATCTATACAACTGCTGAGCTGATTTTACCTTTCTAAATTTGCTTTTAACACTTTCAAGTGTTCTTCTTGCTTTTTTCCCACTTTTCCAAAATTCTACAGCTTTAATTTTATAGTCAAGATCTGTAATGCTACCTTCATCGTCAGGAACACAATCTTCGTCTTCCCAATTTGCATTAACTTCTAACGGTAATTCAACAAACTGTAGTTCTGAAAGCGATTCAAATTCTAAACCCATTTCAGTCTCGAACCTCAATATATCTTCTTCAGAAGCTCTAGCAATAATTTCTTTTTCACTTCTTACATCGTGTAACTCCGTTTCTTCTGGTGTCGTAGGAGTTTTTGCAATATTTTGAGTCCGAAAAGTTATTTGTAACATATCCACAAGATTGGCAATGTTAATTCGTAGCATTCTCTTCGTCAGATTTGTTATATGTTCGCAAACTGATAACTTGTACATTAATTGTAAGAATTTCAATAGTGTGTATATACATATATATGAACATATCAGTAAACTACGTGGCGAAATTATCTGATATTAGACATATATCACTTCAAAACAATTCTGTACATGTAAACACGCTGTTATTGTAGTTTAATACAATCATTTTAATACTGGTTAGCAAATAAATAATAAACAAATAACACATAATTGCGGTCTTATATCGCTTGCTAGTATTTCTACCTAGGTTCTTTTTAAAGGGTAAACTATTCAGTAGATGCCTTTAAACATATTTTTCTAATAAGAAGCCCTACGGTTTCGATAAATTACTTTAAAAAGGCGCAATTACAATTACAATTATTTCAAAAGTGTTATCACATTTTCGTTCATTTACATACATACATATGTAGTACATCCGCACGTATGCACTTATAAGAAAATATATATTTTTTTTATTTAAAGGTAGAACTTAATGACAGATGTATATAGTTGAATTCTGTATGAAACGACCCCGTATTTGCGCTACCTCAAAAGTAAGAAACCTTCCAATAGGTTGGGGTGGGGGTAGTTTTTCCGTTCAAATTAATAAATTTTGAAATGTCGATTATGCTATCGTTTAGTCGTCTTTATACAATTGAAAACCTGTCTTAACAATTTTTAAATATCTCTAATAGCTTTCGAGATATTAGCATAAATTTCAAGGGGTAGTATTTTCATTAGAACCCCCTCCACTCCACATACGGAGGATTCCGCGGAAACGGATGCGCGCAATGATCTTACATTGGATCACGCTACAAATTCACAAAATTTAAATTTTTTTGGGGAGTCCGGGTTGCCGGTGTTCCCTTGTAAGTCGAATAGTTTCCATATCATAGTAGGTACAACATACCTAAAAGAAAAGGCAGCTGGCGCACTTATATGCATAATTTAACTCATTAAATAAATAAATGAATAAAATAAGTACCTAGAACAAGATAAAAAATATATCTAGTTGCAGGTGTATAGAAAATTACATTAAATACTAATAATTAAATATTTATTTGAATGGAAATACTTACACCATCCGTTCCGCTTTTTTATTTCGACGTTCCTAAACATTTTTAAATAGTGTTATTAATTGCAATAACTGCTCTTTCAAGAAACCTATTTGCAAGGATATTTGTTTCCTTGATTGAAAGAATTAATGCTGTTATTGCTACGCATGGTGTCAATTAAGTTCTCGTAGCTGTAACTCTCTAGCCATGCTTCCTCGACCAAACAAATTAACGTATACACATACTTGAACGCTTAGCATTGCTCGTGCGTAATTGTTCAGAACGTTTTAATCCATGCGAGAATGGAAAAAATTAGCAGAAGAATTAAAATTTAGTGACATACAGAGTGAGCCAAACTTCATTTATTCTCCAAACAAAGATGAAATTAATTAATTAATTTGACATAGGAATAGATACATATAGGATTGATCGGAGTATGTTGTTAGATTAAATAAAATGAACACTTCTGTAACGTGCAATGCTTTATTGTCACCACTTTTCTATTGACACTGGATAAAACCTTACATAAACTACCACCACCTGGCACGTGGGGTCCAATCCTCTACTACCCAAAACACTACTCCTTAAAAGCTACCAACCTCATACCAATATTGCCAACTTAAATATATAAAATTATTTTCCATTTTTAACACCCCCACTAAAACAATTTTATTATACTAATCCCATTAAACTTGTACAAAGTGAATGTTGAATTTTTACTAAACTTTTAGTTAGACAATCTGCTACCATATCTTTTGTGTTTACATATTCTAAATCTATATTACCATTATCTATAACATCTCTAACAAAATGGAATTTAATGTCAATGTGTTTGGTTCTTGGTCTGTAACTATGCGTGGATGCCAAACAAAGCGCACCTTGATTATCACAGCGAATTGTCATTGGTTCGTTCACCTTTTGGAGTTCATGTTGAAGATTCTTCAACCACATTGCTTCTTGAATCGCTGCTGACAACGACATGTACTCCGCTTCAGTACTCGAAAGTGCTACTGTTGTTTGTTTCTTAGTACACCAAGAAATTGCACTTCCTTGAAGCATAAAAACGTATCCTGTGACTGATCTCCTATCATCGGTGTCTCCGGCCCAGTCTGCATCACAGTATCCGATTATTTTTGAATTACCTCTTTTGTTGAATTCAAGTTTCTTTTCTGTTGTTCCTTGAGATAGCGCATAACTCGTTTCACTGCAATCCAATGCGGTTTTCCAAAATCTTTGTTAAATCTTGATAAAGTACTGACTGCGTAAGAGATATCAGGTCTACTTATCTGTGCGGCAAATAACAGACTGCCTATAGCTTCTTGATAGGGAATTTTCTCTACTTCTAATCTTTCAGCAGTACTTTTAGGGCTCATTTCTTTCGTCAATCTTTGGTTGGGATCCAATGGCGTACTCACAGGGTGACTGTCTTCCATGTTAAACTTCTTCAGCACCTCTTGAATATACAATTCCTGGTCCAACCATAATTTGCCTGCGTTTCTGTCTCTTGTAATTCGCATGCCCAGGCAATGACGTGTTTCTCCAATATCTTTCATTTTAAATTGTCTTGACAAGCTCATTTTCAATTCTTCTCTTTGTCTGACATTGTTGGAGAATATCAGCAGGTCATCTACATACACAGCAACTATCAGTATGTCTTTTCCTTTGATCTGATAATATATACATGGATCGACTACGCTTCGCTCTAAACCAAATTCTTTCAGAGCGCCATTTAATTTCAGGTTCCAAATTCTACTTGCCTGTTTTAAGCCATAAATCGACTTTTTCAAGTGACATACCTTTTGCCCCGTTCTGAAATGTTCAGGTTGAATCATGTATATATTTCCATCTAATTCTCCTTGCAGAAAGGCACTAACTGCGTCCATTTGATGAATATCAAGATCATATTTTACTGCTAAGGAAAATAGATATCGAATTGAGTTGTACCTTATTACAGGAGCATATGTCTCTTCATAATCTATGCCCTTTTTCTGCGCACATCCTTTGATAACAAGCCTTGCCTTGTATCTGCAAATTTTACCATGTGCATCACGTTTTGTTTTGAACACCCATTTATTGTCTAATGCCTTCTTTCCTTGGGGCAAATCACAAAGATCCCATGTGTCATTTTCAACTAGTGATTTGAGTTCTTCATCCATGGCATTTAACCATTGCTGCCTGTTACTGCTAGTTAGGGCCTCTTCAACTGTAATTGGGTCGTTAAATTCAATACTTTGTGCCATGTAAGTTACATAGTCATCAAATTGCTTGGGTTTTGGCTCTCTCGTAGTTTTCCTTCTTACTTGATTTTCTTCGATAGATTGATTCGGTCTATAACTATCATCAGAATCTCTTCCGTCTTCCTCTTGCGTTTCGGAATCTACTTCTTCTTCATCTTGGCTGCTATTATTGATTGTGTTGACCCCCACTGAAGTGTGATCATCTTCAGGAATATTCTCAGCTACAGGTTTATCTTTTGTCCCTTCATCGACTTGTTGGTCGTCTAGGAACAAGAACAGCTCGTTATTATTGTCTGATGAAGTACTTACCAGTCCTTGTAAGTCCTCCATAAACTTCACATCTCTGCTCTTCCAAACAGAGTCTGCTTTGGGGTCATACAGCCTGTAAGCTTTAGATTGCTCACAATATCCAACCATAACACATTCCGTCGATTTTGGATCCAATTTCTTCCGCTTTTCTTTCGGGACGTACATCATTGCTTTGCAACCAAATATTCTTAAGTGCTTCAGCTCCGGTTTATGACCAGTCCATGCCTCCTCAGGTGTGGATACCAAACCGCTGACTGGTGAGCGATTTATTAAATATCCTGCAGTTACCACTGCTTCGGCCCAAAAACTTCTGTCCAAATTAGAATCACACAGCATGGATCTTGCTTTCTCCATTATTGTTCTGTTCATCCGTTCAGCAAGCCCGTTTTGTTGCGGTGTATACGGTACACTGGTCTGGTGTATAATACCCTCACTCCTCAAGAATTTATTCATGTCTTCACTACAAAATTCAGTTCCATTATCCGTCCGCCAAATTTTTATTTTCTTATTTGTTTGGTTTTCCACCAAAGCTTTGAACTCTCTAAATTTAGTTTTGACTTCATCTTTTGTCTTTAATAAGTAAATAAAAACTTTCCTGCTATAATCATCCGTAAACGTCAAAAAATAACGTTTTCCGCCTTTAGATGGAATTTCTATAGGACCACAAACATCGGAATGAACTAATTCTAATACTTGGCGTGCACGCTTCTGACTGCTTTTGAAAGGGTCTCTGGAATGTTTCCCTTTAATACATTCTGCACACAAGTCTTTTTGACTTTCACTAAAGTTAACACCAATTGCCAGATCATTTCTCAATCTTACTAGATTCTGCATACTCAAATGTCCATTCGTCGATGCCATAAATTAAAGTTGTTTTCTGTTACTGTCATACTAATTTCTTTGGGTACATTTAATTTGTATAAATCTCCCACAAGTGTGGCAGTAGCAAGTAATTCTTTATTTTCATTCAGAATTTTGCAACCTGCCTCATTAAAAAGTACAGAATTCCCTTTTTCGGTAATTTTACTGACGGACAGTAAATTTGTGCATAAATCTGGTACATAGATTACATCTTTCACCTGAATTTTATTTACTCCTTCGTAACCCATCACATTGAGAGACAAATTTCCAATACCTTTGACAGCTTTTTCTGTGCCATCTGCTACATTGATATTTGATTCAATTTTAGAAATATTTTCAAGAAATCTTTGATCGCAAGTCATATGGGCTGAAGCCCCTGAATCAACGTACCAATCGTGTTTTCTTATTGCATTATTATCGATACTGACACTAAAAGTACTTAAAAACGTGCCATGGTTTGTTGATTCGTTTGCGTTACTTCCCGTTTTATTTCTCCTACAATTCTTGGCAATATGCCCATGCAATCCACAATTGTAACAGCGAGGACCTTTCTTTTTGAGGTTAGGTTTTGTTTTACTTAAAAGAACTGACTCTTTGTTCGGGCCTGTTTTGACCTCTTGCAATAATTTTGTTTTAATTACAGTACCTGTTATCTTCGAGCCAGAGTTTTCGAGTGCCATTATCATCGGACCATATTCCTCCGGAAGTCCTGCTAACAATATAGCACCTACCCACTCTTCGGACACCTGTAGGCCGCATTCGCCAAGTTTATGTGCTGTCGTAATTATTTTATTAACATACGTCTCTACTGTATCACATTCTTCCAATTTGGTGCCTAATAAGGTTCGCAATAAAGCTATTCTTCGTGTCAACCCTGTATCACTGAACACTTCTTTAAGCTTTGCCCAAATATCTTTGGCAGTAACTGCTTCGAGGATGTGATGGTGATTTGTCTTATCCACTAATAAAATTAATTTTGACCTTGCCTGTATTAGTTTCGTTGCGTCTGTCTCTTCAGCTTCTACACATTCCCACAACCCCTCATGTTGTAGGTAAGCTTTCACTTCAAATGACCAGGACGCGTAATTTTCTACACCTTTGAGTTTATCAATAGCTGCTAACAACGCCATTTTATATAGAAAATTGTTTATATATTCACCACTAACACAAATGCAAACATTCGTTCATGTATCTGGGCCCATAACCTGTTGTCAGATTAAATAAAATGAACACTTCTGTAACGTGCAATGCTTTATTGTCACCACTTTTCTATTGACACTGGATAAAACCTTACATAAACTACCACCACCTGGCACGTGGGGTCCAATCCTCTACTACCCAAAACACTACTCCTTAAAAGCTACCAACCTCATACCAATATTGCCAACTTAAATATATAAAATTATTTTCCATTTTTAACAGAGTAATTGCGAATTAGAGGAATTGTGAGCGGCGCTTATGGCTGTAGTATACAGGGTGATTTATAATAGGTGTAAAAGACTTTGATATCTTATTCAGGAAGTCATTTAAACCAAAAATGTATATAAACATAGGTATTATTAACAGATTTAAATTTTATTGATTGAGAAATGATTAATATTAATATTGCGTGCATATAGATTACGTTATCTAGCCTATGTTTGAAAGCTGAACATAATTTCAAAAAATGAAATTGAGTCCTCAAAATGAATGAATTTAGTGCAGTTTTTAATTTAGATTAGGTAATTATGTAGTAGTCTTAAAAGCCGAACAACACAGATTTTATTTTTCTTCCACGGTTAAACCGATTCAGAACCGTTCAAACCAGTTGCACTTGTAAGTACCTACTACAGAGTTTAATATCATATACTGCTATACCATGATTTGCATTGGCGAACGATTTTGAACGGTTCAGGATCGGTTCAAATGTAGAAGAAAGATAAACCTATAATTTGTGAAAAAATTAATTTGACAGTTTTCAAAATGAATGAGTTTAGTGTAGCCGAATATGCAGATATTGTTTATGTGTATGGGTACTGTGATGGTAACGCTCTTTAAGGCATCTAGAGAGTATCGCCCAAGATTTTCTAATAGACTTCAACCTTTTCACCGAGTTTTCGGCCGCACTTTTCAACGACTCAAACAAACTGGTTCATTTGTTGTTCCACGTAATAATCGAGGTAATCACGCTAGAGGAAATAATGTAAGCAACGAAGAAAGTGTAGTTAATGCAGTGTTGGACAACCCAACCCTGAGCACTAGTCGCATTGCAACACTGTTTCGTCTTTCTCAAAACTTTGTATGGCGAACACTACATCGTGAACTGTTACACCCCTATAACATTCATTGCGTCCAAGCACTACAACTACAACAAATATTAAGCTAGCGAAGCCATTGTTTCTCGGAAACAGCTGGAGCAACAAAATCAATTCTTATGAAGTGGCTGCGCCAGTTTAATAGACATCGAAATGAACATGAATTTTAAAAACTGTTCGGGTAAATGCGAATGCGCCGTATAGTTTTTACTTTCTGTTAGAATTTAATGCAAATGTAGGGTACATGAAATATGTCGAAGTTTCACAATGTACTTTCAATTATAACATCATAAAGCACTTATTCAAAAATCATGGCTTTAGTTGATCTTGTCAAAATCCATTCGCAACAACCCCGGTCAACCCTACACTGAAAGTAATTTTGTAGCAAGGCATACCATATATTTGTAGTTAACGTGTTGTGGTAGTATCCTCCCTGTTTATGGTTCTTGTAACAGATATATACGTAGATCTTAGTACAATAAACGTAACACAAACTATTTTTTTATAATTCAAGTTTTAGTAAATTTTGCGAAAACGCAATAATAATAATAATAATAATATCAATTGATTCCATAATACACAAATTGTATAGAATACGTCACACTTATATAAGAATAAAGTACATCAAAATATGTATGTATAAACTACACCATATTTGTCGTTAAACGTAAATAGAAAAAGTACATACAATATATAAAAACCACAAGCAACACAATCAAAACACACATTAAAAAATAATTTAGTAAAGAAAATTACCTTACAGAAACTGTTTTAGTAAAGAATTCTCTAGTAGAGTAAAACGATTCACCGATCAAATATTTTTTTAATTTGTTTTTAAATGCAATTTTTCTGTTGTTTTTAAGTGTTTCTGGAAGGTGATATGGCAATGAGTGACATACTGTAGTGAAAAAGAGAAAATATTTGTAGTTACTTGCTGTGGTTACGTACATTACAATATTGTTGTTGAACAAACAACAATAAGTGTTACACACAGAAAAACGTTTACTTGTATCACGGCTGTCCCCGCTTCAAATCAAGACAATTACTGTTTCAATTATCCATAATAGAATAACTGTTAAATCAAAAGAAATATTTTCTTAGCGTTTTTTCCTCCGCTTAGAAGTATACACTTGTAATGAAATAATTGTATTCTATATCCACATTATTAATTGCACTTACCTTGTTTGAAAGAGTACGACATATCGGTACGCAGTAAATTATTCTCATGCTTATCTTATAATATAATAATGTTCAAACAAAAGTGAACTTAATATAGAAGCACATATGAAAACAGTGCTTAGAAACAGTAATCAAGATAATGTTGATATATGGCTCATAGTATTGATGAATTTGCTGAAATATTTCCCAGCGACACCTAGTGCCAAGAGATATGGTCATGCCGTCCAACGACAGACACAGAAATTTAGATGCCATACTTACCCATATAATGATATAGCCTTTAACGAACAACATTTCATAAATTTGGTCCGTAGGCTTCCGCGGTCGTCAGTAATACTATTCTCTTGGTTTCCGGGTTGGAACCGCGTCGTTGTCATAGCTTTACCAGTGTCAATGAGCAGTAACAGCCCTGAAGACGTTACATAAGATTATGAACGAAACGTCGGCTAAAGCTACGACAATGACGCGGTTCCAACCCGGAAACCAAGAGAATAACATTTCATAAACATTTTCAAAAGATATCGGTTAATGTAATATTTTCTTTTCTTTTTTTCTTCTGTTTACCCCATGTACTAATTTCATCATAGTTTTTTTTAATACATATGTAAGAGATAATAATAATAAAAAAAGCGATAAATAAACTTAAATATCAACTCATTAATTATTAAACTATATAAAAATAATCCCTAATTAATTACATTATTAAAGAAATAATTTAATTGTACTATAACATAAAAAAAAACTTTTTCATTAGTTCATTCACTTGCTCCTAATTTTAATTATTAACTTTAATTTTTTTTTCCATTATTGTAATTTTTCTTTTATTGAATACCCTTGTAGCTGGCCTGATGTATTTTTTGAACACGAAACTGGTCGCCTAATTTCTCAATCGAACTTTGTGAGATCTGGACCATTTTTTCATTTCTACCTTTAATATTTTCTTAACTTAAAACTAAATGATTTACTTGGAAGAAAAATTTTTCTGTCTTCGAATTTCTTGATTTTGTAGCTCCAAGAAAATATTTATTTAATACAAATAAAATTTCAAAGAAAAAATTCAAATTAGGAGCAAGTTTTTTTTTAATGTTACAGTATAATTAAATTATTTCTTTAATAATGTAATTAAATAGGGATTATTTTTATGTAGTTTAATAATTAATGAGCTAGTATTTAAATTTATTTCCCTTTTTTATTATTATTTATTATATATAAAAAAAAATTATACATTGACCGGTATCTTTTGAAAATGTACGTTAAAGGCTATATCATTGTATGAGTAAGTGTGGCATCTATATTCTGGTTTCTATATTCGCTACTCTTTAGGAGACGGCATGACTGCACCTCTTGCCACTAGGCGACGCTGGGAAATATTAGGGGCATAAATTGAGGTGCAAATAGAAGTGAAGGTACGAGGAAAAGCGGTAGTGCTTTTTTTCTTGTCATATTGTGTTTGCCGGGAGTGATTCCATCAATACCATGAGCTTTTATATATCAGTATTATCTTGGTTATTGATTGTAAACACTTTCTTCATATGTACTTCAACATTAAGTTCACCTTTGTTTAAACATTATTCTGTTATGAGCATGGGAATAATTTGCTGCATTATGTACGGATAGGTCGCACTGTTTTAAACAAGGTAAGTGCAATTAATAATGTGGATATAAATAATATGCATTTTAAGAATTCTAAGTAAATAATAGTTATAATGGCCACTAACTATACTAAGAATCCCTTTCTTCAAATTTTCTACTTTCACGACAGTTTTACTACAAGCGTCTGGTAATTTACCTACAATTTTGTAGTACCTTTTCTACTATAATTTTGGAGTACTTTTACTATAAATATGAAGTACAGACAGGCACTTCAAAAAACTGTATTTTCTACATATTTCGATAGCTGTCACTATAGTAACTGTCGATTCTGGTAGGATACACTACAATTGTGATATAATTTACTATACATTTCTCTCGGTGTAGTAACTATCAGTGCAAATCCAAAATGTATAGCTTCCCAAGACGATTGTTAGTCGTGCAACTAATTTAATTTTTTAACATCTTGTGCATTATACCATTTTTATATTCTACCACACTTTCCCAATCATTTATATTCACAGTGCATTATATTCCAATCTAATTGTAATTTGTAATTAAAAAATCTACTTTGCAGTGTATGTAAAATTCAGTATATTTTATAATGGTGTTAGATAAAGACTGAATTCTATGGGAATCTGTATAAAGTATATAAGTATCTCTCTAATAGAATAAAATCACCCATGGTTGTACAAAGTATTCCAAATAGATTGCCAGGGTGAACAAATTTCGACTGATTACTTGCTTACTTTATATGGAACCCTTGTATATTTCTTCTATATATTTGTAATTCTTGCATTAAAATCTAAAACGTTTGTTAACTATATGTTATAATAGAAAAAACATCTACACTTTCCTACTTGATATCATATCCCTTTTAAACAACGTGTTTCATGTTCCATTAAGCAATGTCCGCTCTGTTGTATGCCTGTTTCTTAGTATGTCTGGAATAACGTCTTGGCATGATCAGCATATTTTGGTTTAGAGGTTCAAAGGTTTAAGCAATCCCTCAGCATAGGCAACCCTTAAAATATCCCCAAAGAAAAAAATTAAAAGCGACAAATCTGGTGAACGCGCGGGCCACCCAAAATCGCGTATCTAAATCCTGAGTAATTGTGCCATGTAGTCACCACATTGTTCACCGTTCGGCCAAAGACATGTCTTCTTGTTCGTGTAAGAGTATCTCGACAAGAAAAAATCTAACTAAACGACCGTTGAATAAACCACTCTAACCATTGGCACCCTATATGGTCTGGAAAATTAGAAAAAAAAGACTCTTAATGGTGGCTATTGTGACTGTTAACTATTCTATTGTGTGAAAACGTGGCGCGTCAGTCTTCATGATTTTCTGTTTCGTTATCAAGTTGTGCCAAAATTTGTGCAATAAAAGTATGTGCTAGGATCGTTGGGTCGCAACTTCTGGAGCAAATGAACTTTGTATGGGTGGTATTTGTCTACAATAATCCTCTTGACGAAAGCTGCAGTAATGCCAACTTCTAATTGACGTACAACATATACGGCTTAAAATGAATTAATGCCAGTATATCGACAAGAATTTTCCTCGTTTCTAATGGATAGATTATGGAGATGCACAATACGAAGTAGCAATTTTGGGAAACATTTTCGGTACATCTGTTTGGCTTGCCAAGAATTTTTTCCGCATCTACTGTAGATTAGCAGCACGTCTATATTGTTATGTTCAACGTTGTATGTACGACAACAGCCTCGGTTTTCACTTCTGAACGACTAAATGTCAGGTTGGCCACTCGTTGGTAACTAAATATTCCTCTTGCGGGGAAAAATGGAAATTTCCTCGTTACCATTTCCCCTCAGCCAACTGGCCTTGGGGCGTTGACGTTAAATATTAAATATAAGTCCAGATAACGACGAGTGTGGGGTAGCATGGACAAATCTACTCGTACGAAAAAAAGACTCCAGTTGTTCTTTTAAAGTTAATTCAAATATCTTAGAGACGCTAGGCAAAAGACATGTCTCTATAATTGCTATAATCGCCAGTTAATTTTCCTATTCACGTAATTCGTCCAAATTCATGTAGAAATCGTCTGAAATAAGCAACAGCGTAGATTGTAAGGTATTTTAAATAATATTTCATCAATTAAATCTTTATCTGAAAGGTTTAAGTAAATTGTTGGAGAATTTTTACGTTTAAAGCTTGTCAGTAACATTTTGTATCATAGAATCCTCGAAATACAACCTCCCAGTTGAGTCACTGCATTCATTCTCGTATGCTATTTGCAGAAATAATCTCATTTGATCGAAATTCATGGTAAAAGTTTCTATTTGGGTTAAATTATCAAAATTAGCTGTGGAATAAAACAATCGCTGGTCTTTCGCGATTTAAAATAAAAGAAAGATGAGCGACGCCATAATTTTGCATCAATCTTTATTCAGCCTTGGTTGAATCAAAGTGTTTCTTAACTCCGGTCCCCATTTAAAGTGCTCGATTATGAAATCAAAGGCTTTATTTGAAGAGAAAAGGGTTGAATTTCCAGAACAGGCAGTTTCCTGTAGAGGTTATATAAACAGAGAGTTTATATAACACTGGCATCGTTCAAGTTTCAAGGTTAGTTACATGTATAATTTTTAAACTCGTTAATTTCGTTTTATTAATTTGGAAGTTCGTTATAAAATTGCCGAAAAGGTATCCAGGGATACTCCTGAACCCACTAAGAATTGTTAATTTAGTTTAAAATTAGAAATTTTAACAATTTTCCCAAAATCCCCTGAGAAAGATATTTCAACATATTCATCAAGAGTAAATACTGTCGTAATTTTTGTGGAAAATGATTTTATGAACTCTAATCGAAACAGTAATACACACTAATACAAGCTGTAAAAAGAGTAGAGACATGAGAGATCGGTAAGGCATCTCATCTTTTCGTATGGATATTTTCAAACTATTTAGTTCTATTGCCTTTTTTGGGATCAAGACAACTATTGAAATATTTACATACACTCCCATTAACATAGAAAAAATATATATGAAGGCAAGTCATCGTTTGCCTGTTAGCGAAATTTTAATTTAATTTAAATATTTACAATAACGAAAAACGAATTTGAGTTGTTTTTAGTAGCGAAATAATTATTTTATAGGTCTTTGACCTTTCTGCTTTGCGTAGTCTGGATAATCTCGCTTCAATTATTTAGAGTGGTTTTTACTCATGCACAAAAGTAATGTTTTACTCCAAACATGCAATGACATAACATGAATACTATGATTTCACGCATTAACGGCATATAAAGGTACATAGATGATGTGGGATATATCCAAATGGAAACAGTAAATTGATTTGCTGTTTTATTACTAAAGTGGAAAAGTATCTACATTGTATGTACATATTTCATTAACCTTTTAACTCTGTATAGAATAAGTCCACGATCGATATACTGTTCTGAGTTGCAATTTAAATTTCAGTAGAAATCTCATTATGTTTAGTTTGGTAAGATGAAAAATTCTGGCAAAATTGTACACACATAACGTGTCCAAAAGTCCTTAGTTTAATAAACAGCTTAGGACCCAAATTTATTTTGCAGTAGCGCATTTTAGTCGTTTTATGGGTACCATACATTTATTACGAATTCGCAATTTTGGTTAAATCCATGAATGCTGTCATATATGTATAATTTAGTGATGATAAATATGTAACCAGCAAAGAAAAGATCATTGGTTGTAATCATAATTATACAAGGGTGGTTTGAAAAGTCCGTGCAAAGTCAGAGAGGTTGCACTACTGGTACGTATCGAGGTTATTGTCAGTTATTAGCATTTCTTGGAGGAAGTCACACCAAATTTCAGCCATATTGGTTTATTACTCTGCGTTTAGCATTCGTGAGTCGTACAAGTCAAGTGAATTCAAACTCATGGATGAAAGAAAGCTTTGTGTGTTGATAAAATATTACTACATGAAAGGCAAATCACCTTAGGAGAGTAAAGAGAAGTTTGATAAACATTATCGTGAATCTGCTCCTTAAAGTAAAACGATTTATATAATTAGTTTGAAAATTTTCGGAGCGGCCATATGAGCACAAGTGACGCTAAATGTTCTGGATGCCCTGGTGAGGCCACTACTCCAAGAATCATTAATAAAATCCATGATCTGGTGATGGTGCGTGAGGTTTGCATCAACATTTGAACATGAGAAAGTTGTCACACAAAATGGGTACCGTGATTCCTCATAGTTGATCAAAAACAAAATCGTGTTCCAAGAACGGTGTGCAGTTGTTTTAGCGGAATCCACAGGATCTTGGGCGTCGCCTCGTTACTGTGGACGAAACATGGATACACCACTACATGCCTGAGACCAAAGAACAATCCAAAAAAGACGGAGACCGTGCCTTCGGTCGGAAAGATTATGACAACTCTTGGAAAACGGTAAAACTATCTCAGGTGCATATTATACATGGTTATTGGATCGCTGGAAAACCGAACTGTAAGAAAAACGATCGGCCTACAAAAAAGTCCTTTTCTCTCACGATAACGCATCAGCTCATTGCTCTAGGGTTGTGGTCGCGAAATTGATGAAGTTAGGGTTCCAACTCGTTCCACATGCCTCCTACTCAATAGATTTAGCTCCTTCGGACTACTACCTGTTCCCCAATATGAAAAAATGGTTGGCGGAAAAGAGATTTTATTCAATGTAATTACCGAAACAAATGCCTATTTTGCGGAATTGGATCAATTCTATTATTCCAAAGGGATCAGCAAACTGGACCAATGTTGAACGAAGTGTATAAGCCTAAGAGAAAATTACGTAGGAAAGTAAAATATGGTTTTTCCCGAAAAATTAAGTACTTTTCATTTTTACACAGACGTTTCAAACCACTCTTTAAGAAAATAACGATAACATACATATTTCCCAACTTCTTTTCAATGCCGTGTTAATTTTTGTGTATGAAAAAGAATATATAGTTCAATTTTTCTAGCAAAATTTTATTTATTATTTATCTACACGTTTAGAAAACATTCGAAGGTTGCATATTGGCGTACTTATAAGGTGAACAACTCTATATCAAAATATCCTCCTGCCCAAATCAACCGTAGATTAACTTTTATTAATTAAATCGAATCTACAAAAATGTTTATCAACGGGTGACTGAGCATTCAGGTGATTATCGCGGAGCTTTGATCTAACTTGCCATGGCTATAAATCTTAATCTTACTATGCATTTTTTCAAATTTGATAAAATTATATTTACTTTTGTTTTGCTATTAAAAATGCTAGCGATTTTAAATTAAATTAATTAAAACTTACTGTACATTTTACCTTATTTCAAGGAGTGATATGCATTTAAATGATGTTTTCACGCCACACACTTTACTACGCATTTTGGTCTTAATTAAAATTTATTTTCGGCCCTGTTAACGCCGTGCGGTATTCTGCAATTAATTAAGCTGATGGTAGGAACTAATGTATTCAACACGTTGATCCTTTACTATTATTCATATTTACTTGAACATTGTGTGCTTATAAATCTGAATAAATATCTCATTCTCAAAAAGTATGTTATCGTTTTCGATTTGAATTTATTAAGAACATCGGAAGGTTAGCCTTCAATGATTATTGTGATATTCCATGTTAGTTAATTAGCTCTAACCCTCGACATTTTTATTAGTAAAAGTAAAAACTACAATTTGCCCCTTCCACATTAGACTATACAGAGGTGGCACGTTATAATTTTATTATAACACGATATCCTATCAAAGAGATTTTATAATAATTGATCTCTCACTTTATAGGCATCATTTTTATCATATCTACAAACTGATAATCTCAAAAAATGTTGAGTATTACATGCACTGATGCACGTATTACGTTGTACGTAATTACATTTAATCTATTTATTCATCCTAGTAATACTTAACATTGAAATATTTTTTGCCCGTCTGTGCAAAGTGCAAAAATAACATTATTGTAAATTAGTTATGTATAGGTAGGTAGAAGTGACAATTTTCAAATGTGCATCTATTTCAAATATAGTAATTCCTTGGTTCACGCGATTTTATTTGGCATGGTCTTACTTTTACGCGGTTGTAAGAATGTGTCCAGGATTTAAATTTACGCTGTTGATTTCGATTTTACACGATCAAACGCATTCAATTCTTTTCGACGATGCCCCCCACCCTTGTTCTTTTCGGGGAATTCTTCGTTTTAGTTCTAGTAGAATATCTTGACGAGAAGCTTGTAGGCGTGGTTTGGTAGAAAAATTATTGGAAAGAGGAAAAAGAAGAAATTGCAAATGTGGTACCTGTATAGTTCTATAAAATTGATGAAATTACTTAGAATAGAAAAATACAAATTGTATTTGCAATGCCAGAATTTATTTTAATACAAGAGACGGCTACTGAGGAATGTAAGCAAAGGTACACTGAGAACCGGAGGAAGACAAGTAGTAGGTTATGCTGACGACGTCGTAATAATAACTAAGAGAAGCGACATAATGGTAAACACTTTAGAAGAAATAATACGAAAAGGAGGTAAAATAGGATTACACATAAACAAAAGCAAAACGGAGATTATGAGGATAGGAGTGGAAACGGGTAAAAGAGAAATTAAATTAGGATGTCATTCCTTCGAAGAAGTAAATAAATTTTAATATTTAGGTGTGATGATAACCAATAACGGAGGAAGGGAGGAGGAGATTAAATTGAAGATAATGTCGACGAATAGAGCATACCAAGCAAATAAAAAATTAATGAAAAGCAAGATACTGACAAAAGGACCAAAAATGAAAATATACGAAAATATAATAAAACCAGTAATGATCTATGGAGCGGAAGTAATGTCGATGACCAAAACAGATGAAGAACGGAAAATATTAAGAACTATATTGGGACCGATGAAGCCAACGGAGAATGAATAGAGAGTACGTACGAACAAAGCACTACTAGAGGAGATGAAAGGGAAGGATATTGTCAGAAAGATAAAGCAAGAATAAGATGGATAGGGCATGTGTGGAGAACAAAAGAGGAAGACCCGATCAAAGGTAATAACGAAATGGAGGATGGCGGGGAGAAGAAGAAGAGGCAGACCTCGGTTAAAATGGATAGAGGAGGTGAAAGAGGACTTAAAGAGGGCAGGAATAAGAAATGCAGAAGAGAAGGCGAAGAACAGAATAGCATGGAAAAAGATATGCAGCGAAGTATAAACGACAATGGGGACTGATCCACCCCGTGAAATGGATCTAGAAATCCTCTAAATAGGAGGCGCAACCCCACAAGGGGTGTTTAGCCACTATACATACAAGAGAAGGCAGCAAGGAGATAGCACTCCGTCTCCCTTTGCCAAGGCACACGATCAGCAAACGTCCGTATGAGTGCTTCAATTGTATTCTTGCATTTTAAACATTTTTGACTTCCACCAATTTTGATAACAGTTTGTTTCCTCTTACTTTCAACATATTTTAATGGCTAGTAATCTGAGAATGACCATCATTGGTTGAAATCGATAGTTTGTTCTAAAATAAATCATAGTATTGCAATACAATTTATATTTTCCTATTCTATGTAGTTTTATATTTTCTCTTCTTTGTTAAAGGGTACTATCTAGAGCTAGAAAGTAATTTCTAATGCTGCCTTGAACTCTTAAGAACCTAACCCGTAAATTTCCACTAAAATAATATTTTATTTTAGGCGGTTTGGAATTTCGCGCTATGTTTCTGGAACTGAAGCTCCTTGGAAATCAAGTGTATTATTTCATAGTTTCTATCGAAAGGTCTGTGTATTTTGCGTATCACATTCCTACATACATCCATTTCATTTTTTCAACATTTTTCTCATCTCAGCGGTCGAAGCTCCGACAGCAACACGCTCCAGAAGAAGATGACAGAGGCATCACCAAAACGTCGAGCCAAACAGCGTCCTTGTCAGGACCAGCTCCAAACGCGGATAAAATCCCGAGAAAACCATCGCACCACATAATCTCCAAAAACAGCACTGAATATGTCTCTCGGTGACACCTATCGCCAAGGGACACAGTCCCAGAGGGTAGCGAGACAAACCGGAGTGTAGATGTCCACAGCAACATAAACTGAGAGGCAAACGCAATTGTATACAGCGGAAAATTGTGCTCAGAACCACGCTGATGACGCCGGTGCTATTGGTGCTATTTTCCCTGCTACATTGTTTTTGCCGGGAACGATTCCCATGAGCCATGAGCTATATTAGCATTAATTTTAGTTATTGTTACTACGCATTTTTTCATGTGTTTTTTTGAAGTATTTTCACCGTTTGTTTTTGCTTTTTGGGCGAACCAAAAAACGTTCGGAAATTAGAAAATTTCGAAAATTAGAATTGTGAGCGTCTACTGTATAGCCAAAACTCGTCCAGGTCGCGTATGCCTAAAAGACTGGTAATAGACAATTTGCGAAAGCACGTTAAACGCATCACGCACGCCTCAAAGGGGGCGCCATGGTTACAGGACTTTTTTCCAAGTGTATATTATTGCATTTTTGAATCCCGTTTAAACACTCAGGCAAAATGTAATAAGGTACTATTGTTCTAAAACTAAGGGTTGCAGAATTATCAGGGCTTTTTTTTTTAAGTCATCATTTGCAAAAATTGTTATTTTTCCGAAAGTGCGCATTAGACAAATGTATGCTTGGTACCTTGGTACCTAGATTTAACATAAAAGAATTTAAGATACACGCGCGTAATTGGCACTTAATTACTAATCACATGCACATGATACTGTGTTAAGTTGGTATGACATCTTTAAAAAAAAAAAAACTTTGTTTATTTTTGTTTTCAATTTTTTGTAAAATTTTAGGCAAAAACAGTGCTAATATATTAGTGGTCTAATATCAATCATTTTCTTATATAGCGATTTTTGAAACTGAATTACTCTCAATACTTCATCAAAAATTTTCCCACCAGTAAGCTGTGCAATACACAAATTAAAGAATTCGACATTTTTCGAATTTATTAAGACAATAGTTTGAAGGAAAAAGGTCAGTATTATATTTGAACCGAGTTATCACTTGCAACGCTTCTGTCGTAACTTAATAATTGTGAAATAATTTTAAAAGTGCTTTTAATTACAGAGGGAGAATCTAACAAAATTGTACCCTATTTTGTATGTATCAAAAATTATGAACATCCATCTAACATTTTTTACCTTTCCGTGTGCTTTGAAATCAATTTACCATAACGTCTTGTAGGCACACCAGTTGTTAATTTGCCTAATCGTACATCGAAACCTATAGTATATTAATATATATTTGTTAAAAATTAACGTTTTTCACCTGCTCTACTCGTGTATTTCTTTTTTTCAAATCTATAAATAAGTTAAAAACTTCAAATCAACAAAATTCGGACATAAAATTAACTTTTTTTTTTTTGTAAAATTCAAAAATATGTTAATATACAGAATATTCCATTTATACATAAGTACTCCGGTGCAACCAGAAACGACATGCATATCAAAATATCTTAGGCGAGTTGGGCTTTCTTTAATTCACACTTTTCCAGATATCGATAGTTTCAGTTCCCTGTAGGACGCCTGTATGTTGTAATTTTATTATAAACTCTAGTTGAAATGTATGTATGTCGAGATGTAAGATGAACACCGTTTAAATTAATAATTTGCTATGCAAGCCCCCCTAATGTATTCTCTTAGTAGATTTTTGCTTCTTCTATAACATTAACATATGGCCTATAAAACTCAGGAAGTTCCAGACATTCTATGAATAATAGATGTTTTAATCGACGAAATAACTCTACAGTTAACTTAAAAAAAAGCAAGTCACTGATTTTTTGCCGTATATCCGATCCAATTTAGAATCCGTACAAAGATTTATAATGTAAGGTTTTCCCGCTGAAAATAATTTGATGATTACGCGCTATATTATCTTTACATTTTGTCGTTTCTGTTATTCTTTTATACCTATTAAAGAATGCACAAAATAATATATGGATAAAGCTGCATTTCCTCATTCAGGATTTTATCGCTAATTATTATCATTATCCAATATGCCTAAATTAATAAATATACAGGGTGAGTCGGGTGAAACGGACCAAATTCCAGGAGTTCATTGCACACGTGAAAATAATAAGTAAATAAAAAAGATAAAATTTTTTTGATCATAGCGTTCTTTTAATAGATAATACCGCCAATGACCTCTAAACATTTTATGCTTGATCTATGAAAGGCGCCCGTTGCTCTCCTGATTACTTCATGTATTTCTTTAATATCAGCAGTTTCTAATACGTCCAATTAGTGCATCCCGAGTGTTGACTTTTACCTTGTAAAATTTTTGAATCAGCCAGTCAGAGCGACTAATGCAAAGCCCTGGAAACCTATTGTCCAAATATTGCTTGGCCTTACGAGTGAAATGTGCAGAAGCTTCATCATGCTGATAATACTGATGTTTAGGGGAACACCCTCTAATAGTCCTTGAAATTAATTTTATAAAAAAAAATTAAGTAGTGCTCTCCTGTGAAGCGATTCTCCAAATTAAAAGGGCCAATTAAATAACTATGGACCATACCACACCACACGTTTACCGAAAACTTGTGTTGAAAATTCATGCTGAATGTTGCTTCATCCGTAAAAAATATGCGCGATACAACACGACGATTATTATTTATCCACCGACAAAATTCCATACGCTTAGCATATGTTATCTTCCGGATGTAGGTGCTCTATACGCTGAATATGGTAAGTCTTGCTCGTAGAGTGTGTTTAATACTCTTTTTTGTGGAATGCCCAATTGAGTACCAATTCTTTGTGAGCTGGTCGTTACATCTTCTACTAAATCCAGGATATTTTCTACTTCTAAACCGTAGCGAGTAGCTCGATCAGTTCGTTATGTTAGCATTGGGAAGCATTCCGGTCTCACAGTTTGTGGAAACCGTTAACGATATTCTTCAACAGCAGCTGTAACATTCCCATTGTTGCGATGAATGCTACGTTGATTGCTTCTTTTTGTTTATTAATTGATTACACTAAATAATGCTTTGTATTAACTAACTACGTATGCTTAATGCTTAACACAACTGTAATGATTGTAATTCGCTTAGCTACTCCTTTCGCGTCTATTATTACTGCCCATGCGCAGTGTGTCACACGTATACGTTCTAACTTATTAATTTATGCGCGTATGATTGGTTGCTGCCTACACGGCGTACATTTTATCTATAGTTTCAAAAATTTGAATAAAAATAATGTACAATCTCGAAAATAAACGTTAAATCATTGTCACAATAAACTAATACAGACACATATCAAAACAATAAAATTATTGAAATGATTTTGAAACTCGAAAGCTTTGATTCAGGTAGCCAGTCCGTCATAAGAAGCGAAAAGAACTTTTAATGTTGAACGTACCTAACTTTTTGTTTTAAATGGGCAGTTAATGCAGGGATATTTTTATTTTATTTAAGACGTATTAACTCGAAAACAAACGAAATTTGGACCATTTGCAAGAACACCAGTTACGATTTTTTAATTACGATATAACTTGAAAACAAATGAAAATCGGATAAGAACATATAAGTTTTTTTACATGATTTTCACGTGTACAGTACACTCCCGGAGTTTGGTCCGTTCCTCCCGGCTCACCCTGTATAGAGATTTCTTGTGTTCTTCAGCTGTTTGAAAGTTTAAAACGTCTTGCAGCTGCAAATTTATGGTAGGTGTAATGTTAGTAATACATTACATACAGTATATTGCCATTACAAAACCTTTCTTATTATTTTACTCAAGTTTAAAGACGTAATTTTAGAGTATAGAATACGTAAAGTGCAAGTACTTTTTGATGATTTTCTAAGTATTGGTACCGTAAACTGCATTCTACTCGAAAACTACTACAAAAAATAAATATTGACTTGCGACACCTCTTCGCACTTGTCGGTGCATGAGCTTAAGCGAGTAATTTAAACTTGCAGACAGGCCGGGAACACGATATTTAATCATTAATTGAACTATAATTTATTAAATTAATCGAAGTTATCATGGTATCATAGAGACAGTGAAGTGTGCAGCGTTTTAGTGTTCTGCTCGTTCATTTTGATTTGCCAAAAATTATCACGCTAGTTATTTCTTCAGATGACGTGCTCCCACGAGAGGGTCATTATTTTAACTGTATTCTTAAAATGTTTTATTTGCATTCTCTTGCTTGAGGTTACCTAAGTAACCTCGTATTTTCAAAAACAAAATGTTTACGGATATCCTCTTATATTTTAGCCAATCGCATATATCCGTTAATATTAGTTCTAGAAAGTTTTCAAGCTTGATGCTAAAACTCCAAATTTTGACGTATCCTAACACATGTTAGTAAATTGTACATTTCAATTGTACATAATAAAACGCCATGTACATTATTTCTTAGATAGAATGATAGAATATACATACATTACGGCCATTATTTTATAATCATTATTTTTGTAGTAGTTTTTGAGATGTATGGCTCTAACTGTATTAACATCAGCTAAATTAAATACAGTAGGTTTGGAATAATTTTGCATAACAATTGTATCTGAGTATTGGACATTAGAAGTCATGTACCTCGTAAACTACTAATGATAATAGGTTTGTGTTTCTTCTACATTTGAACCGATTCTGAACCGTTCAAAATAGTTCACCAATGCATATCATGGTGTAGTTGTATATGATATTGAAGTCTATATTACTTACAAGAACGACTGGTTGGAGCGGTTCTGAATCGGTTCAACCGTGGAAGAAAACAAAGCCAATGTATCATATATTTGAAATCAGAGAATTATAATTTGATTATAACCTTAATAAATGATCTAGTGCAATGATTATGCTCACAAATGTTCATTAAAGTGACGTTTACATAGAGTAGTGCGAAATTAGTGTAAAAATTAAAAAACAGTGTAATGCGAAACTATACACATGTCAAACTTCGATACTACCATGGCGCTGCGTTAATACATTCGTTCTTGAATTTTTTGTCACGATTACTGCCGAAACTGCTCATAAACATCATATAACGTTTCTGTGTAATTCCGTGCATTACAAGAGAAATTATTAATATCAACAGATAAATTTAGGTTACATCGTGACAAAGCAACACAGTGATGTCAGTTGTCAAATTAGTGCGAAATATGTCACTAATTTCGCACTAATTCTTACTCTAATATCGCATTGCCTTATGTGCTTATGTGCAGCTTAAAACTTAACTGGCGTTCATATAGGGTAGTGCGAAATTAGTGCAAGAATTAAAGTGTAGTACGAAAGTTCGCAGAATGCAAATTAATATGACTGTTCACATAGTGGTGTAGTGCACAATTAAGAATTAGTGCAAGGTGAAACTATATGTTTAACTTTGACTCTACCAAGGCGCTGTGACAGTATTGCATGATTACTGTTAATAAATATACCATATAACGTTTCTGTGTGATTGGGTGTATACAAAAGAAATTTAGGTTACGTCATGACAAAGGAAATCATTTATGTCAATTGCCAAATTAATGCGAGATATCGTATTAATTTCGTACTTAAATAGACCGATTTATTTGAAATTTATTCATGGTACAAGTTTATATGTGAACCTGAAACCACATTTACCACATATGGCAACAAAAGCTTAATACATAGATTATTATAAAGTATAAACGACAGTGGTTGAACTAGCGTGTACTTCTTAGGAAAAGAGTTATACATCATTTTGCTGGATCTTAAATTATTTTCGCTAATAAACTTCGACTTAATGCTTCAACTATGGATTTAGTTGATAGAGTAGGCCGTATTTCACAGTCTTTTCTTCAATTTTGAGCCGTTGTGAAGTATATAGCAAATTAATAAAATCATTGACATTACTAGAAAAACGCACAGTATAGTATAAAATTATAAATATTCATGGAGATTAAATTTCAGTTAAAATGTAAAGACTATTAAAGTATGTTGACCTTACCTACAAATTTCTTAAACAATTTACCTAGTAATGATCAATCGGAAAGTAACATAACTATTTTGCTGTGATCAGCTGTACCGTGCTTAAACGTGCGTTAATCCACTTAATCCCGATATAAGATCATTGGCAGAAAAACTTTGTTTTTACTAAATTAAGACTCTGGTGATATTTTTATTATTAAAGCGCACACAAGTCAAGATGTAAGAATGATAAAGATACACAGATTTTCAAATATATTGATAAAAACTTTTTTTTATTTATTAGTCAAAAATATTACTACACTGCAGCACAATATAGCCGAAATTATTATAACTAGTATCGGCAGTAGCTAACTGCTCCATTTTCTATCAAAAGAATACATCATATACACATGGTTATACACTAGCGGCGATAAATGAGGGATCGTTAGGTAAATTATAAGAATGATTTATCGAAATAAGATAAATATTCAGCTAAAAATTCAGTCGTTAAAAATACACCATAACTCCGATAAAATAACATCTTTCTAAATTTTATAAAATCAAACTGGATTTCTTATTTTGATTTATTTTCGCCAAAGAATCCACCTTTGCATGTAATGATCTCCATGCACATTCTGGGTAACCTCAACACAAGTTTTTGAAGAATATGTGCTGGTATAATGTGCCAAGCACCTGTAAGCTGTTCCCCCAGATGTTCTGTGACTGGGTTCTGTTTGCTAACTCTAGCCAATGTCGTCATACCGATTGTTTCGTACCACTTCAGGTGCTCGATTTCAATACTTGTCCTTAATGAAAATTTTTCTTTACGCAAAATTATAGCACTACGTGTGTGCTGAATTCTCTTTAGTTTAGAATATTTAAAACTGATTTTAATACAGAAGGAAGCATTGTTAATAAATAGAGACCATAAAATAATAAAGAGAATTAACCATAATTTTCACAAAGAAATGTGGTTGCTTTATATACTGTAATATTATAAATATGAGTAGTAATATCAATTCTCAACCACCGTCCTAGAAACTTAGGACGGTGGTTATTTTATATACTTTATATATTGTAATGTTATAAAATATTATAAAATTGAGAAGGGCGATTCAATTCGATTGTGCTTCGACACTTGAATCTTGAACAAGATCAACAAGAAACAGCATGAAATACCTAAAACCATCGAAACGATGCTGAAAAGGTCTTCTCCAAATTAGACTTCCAAATTTCTTCCTGACTCATTCCACTCCCAGAGTCAAGTCGTAAATTCTGTGGCTTTCACATCAATGGCACAACACACTAACTCCGTTGTGTACCATTTAGTCTATCTGCAAGTTCCAGTGTTTCAGTTTCACGATGAAACATATTTTCACTACGATAATGACGTCGTATTTTCGATCTCATTATCAACATTTCAGTCAAGTCATCGTCAACTTGGCCAACGCAGACAAGAAACTAAATCTAAAAGAATGTGAATTTTTCAAATCATCCATTCCCTATTTGGCCTACATCATCAACGAAGAAGACATCTTCGTCGAAGAAGATCGTCTAATAGCTATTCAAGATTTTTCAAGACCATGCAATGCCAAAAAGCTGAAAAGCTTCCTATGAATCATTACCTACTACAGCAAATTCAAGTATAGTAATGTTTGCATTTTACTTCATATACGAGACTAATTCAAGTTGATCATTCAAACGAACGCTGGATTTTATTACGTGATGCGTTTACCAGAAGGAAAGTGCGTAAACATAAAATTTGGAGGTTAGTATTTTTATTCCATTAATTTAATTTTCCAAGGCGTTGTTATTTGAAATGTACCTTTTTTAAACTGCCGAAAGGGTATCAGTGTGAAACTTCCGGATTTACGACCGTGACATTTTTTTTTTATTAGAGAAAATCTCTGATTTATAGCTCGTAGTGTATATATTGCATCTATTAGTTTGAAAATATCCGGTATTGGGGTAAAAATTACTAAATGATTTCTTTCAGTTGTTTCGTTGCGATCAAGTGCGCATATGTGTTGTGTTTTTGGTGCGCTATTTTTATTTGTCACCGTAAACGTCCAATACATACTTATACGGACAACATAGTTCCGCAGTACCGTACGTAAATGCGACCGACAAAGTTACGCCGATCCTGACGGCAAGGCGCAAAATGCCCTGTTCAACAGTTTATGACGGCTACGCGACGATCCGACGACCGCGGGTCGGACCGCCTCGCGCGCCGCCACGACCTCCATCGCTCGCTTGCGTACCTGAAGATCCTAGGATCGCGAGTGACATCTACCGCACCAACACGCCAACGATACCATGGTGGGAACTAGCGACGAGGAGAAGCCGCTACAGATCGTGTCCCAGTTTGGAATTGCACGTTAGTATTATGTATCAACGTATTTAATAGGACTTAATGCGTACATATTTGTAAAGGTGTACGTGTACGTTAATTGAAATGACCGCGGCCTTCTTACTCGCTCGTCATTCGTTGCCTTTATATGAGAGGATAATTTTGCGGAAATTCTTTGAAGTTCATGTTGATAAATGTGGATGTTACGTGCCTCGTTATGATCTCATGCTTCACATGGGTGTGCAATTTTTGCTGATTATAGTATGTATCATAAATATTATTGATTTTTTATTCATTAGTTTCAAAAGTTAAAAGAATTACGGAAATCTTACCGTCCGGCAAATTTTATACAGATGTGTCCAAATTGTGTTCTTTTCTATTGTTTTCTATTTAATATAATAATAATATTTCGTAATACCAATGATCCAAAAGATATAAGACATGTCAACAAAAAATACAAACAACTCCGAAAACAAAATAACTTAATTTTGTACAAAGTAAACAAAATGATGGATAATTTATATATATATGAGACTAACTAAAACATAACATATGCAAAAAGCAGCAAATAAGACATATAATTATATTATAAAGTATAAAATTAGTCAATGAACGAATCTTCTAGATACTCTGCCACTAAATAGTACGTTTTTGCTATTATTATTTTTTAATGCGGAGGTAAATAATCTTGCATTGGTATTTTTATGTTTCTAGATAAATGACAATATAAAATTATGGATGACGTCGTTTGTCGCGGGATCCTAATTCGGCTCCGATTTTAAAAGGTGTAAACTTAACGTGTAACTTCGAATTTCGTCTGCTACCCATTTCATTGCTTTAACGTTAATATTCAAAATTCAAAAAAATTTGAAACTTTATGAACAAGTAGTCCACACCCAAGGATGTTCGAAAGTATTTTCCTTATCGGCCCAATCTCGTTTTAAGAAGGTGAAACTACCCCTAAAAGTTTAGTAGTTTTTCGATTTTCTTAAAATAACTCGGCAATGACTGGAACAAATACATCACAACTATATATCAAAATAATCGTCTCGTCGAGCTATATCAGATACATATATGAAAATAGCACCCTAGTTCCATTAAAAAAATGTATGGGGTCCTCCTCCACCCCTTCGAAAAGGAGCGTATTCAAATCCCACGTTATGTATGTTACGGTGCTCTTCGAACAGTATAAAAATTATATTTTGTTTTATGTAATATAGGTATAAAAAAAGAAATAGGGAGAATTATGTTTTATACGTTATATATAAAACTGAATGACATCGAAAGTACATGTTACATGGCATACCTCCTAAAATATACATATACGTATATATGTGCGTATATAAAAATAATTACTTAATCAGTATGGTAATGTTCCTCTTCATAAAAATGCTTAAAACATAAGAAACAGTTGCACCAGGAACACCATATTATAGCACGGAAACCACATATGTACAGGCTTGTCGAAATGATCTGGGTGGTTCTCAATATAATCGCTTTTGTACCAGGCATAAGCAAATAAATCATAATATTTCGTAGAAGATAATTGGTTATGCACTAAGGATTGTAATTTAATAATGTTGTTACGTGAATGCAAATTAATATCGTAATTGTGTAAGAGAACTATATCGGAAAATTTCCTAACAAAATTTTTCCAAACACGAAATTCATAGACGTCCAATGATTGTATCACGCCAGTAGTTTTTTTTTGTATTGTATGTTCACGTTCTTGTCGGCCGATATATGATTTCTTTAGGTAGATGAGCAATGAATGACAGTCCATGAATCTAGCAATAAACCTGTTTGAGGTCCAGTATTTGGAAGATATACCTTTGTGAAGCATTCCGTAAATAATGCTGTTGTTAGTTTACCGAATGCTGAAACAGTTACATAGATATTTGCTGCTCCGTATATTGATGCGGCCACTCGTGGTCCAAATATACCACGGTTCTTTTAAAACCATAAACCGCGGTGATAACAAACGTCCAGACGCGGATATTGTCGCGAATATAGACTCTACAATACTTTCAACTGCTTTCGATCCTTGTGGAGCTAACGTGTGACCAGAGTGTAATTCTAGCGTTGAATGTGTTACTAGGGCCTACTTTCGCAATATAGGGCTTTACTTCTTGTATGAAATCCGACGTAATGCGATTTAACTCTGCCATATCTGTACCATATGAACGGGTAACGAATTTGATAATTTTTCTGGAAATTATCCTGCATACTTTTTAAAATTCCATAACCAATGTGGAGATACTTTGAAATTTGTTAACCCTATTTCTTCATAGGCTTCCAAAGCCCATTTACGGAGATCTAGGCCGCGAATTATGGCGCCCACTTTGCTGTTAGTAACAAATTTATTAAAAACGTATTCAGAAATTTTTAACAATTGCTCTCTTCTTGTTCCTCCATCTTGTAATGATGCCTCCCATCTAAAAAGGAAAAAAATGTATGAAAACAAAAATGTATGGAAGTTGGCCTGCGATTTCTTACCTGTATAATTGATGTGAAGAATTTACTCTCTTAAATCTGTTTTACAGCTTCCTATGAGCATCGTTTTTTTCCATTTTTCTAGAAGGCAACGGCTTTGTCCTTATATTCTAAAGAGACAATATGTTCTCCGTTAGGTACACATTCTTCTTCTTCTTCTTCAAATTGTAAAACTTCTAATATTTCTTCCCGTGAAGGTGGATATCTGTCATCGACAAATTCTGCAGAATGTGGTCTAAATTCCTGCAAGAATTCTGGTGTTACGTCATTATCCACCACAAATGTTGTGTCGTCTCGAGATCTAATTAATATATCCCTTAATAGGTCGTGAATATCACTTTCTTTATTGTTGAAACTTATGGGGCAGTTATCATTTACAACACTAAATGTTACCATAAGTAAACGAACTACATTTATTGGATTTATGACTGCCATTGTCGTGCTAATATTCTAAAGCTCACATGTAGTACTAACGAATTACAAAAGTGACTTTTCATTATATACATTTTCTTATCTAAATAAATCAATAAATTGAAACTATTACACGTAAATTATTACTCACTCATTAGAGATTGTTATATGTCACATTTCATCATTGTTATCGTATGTAACTTTCATTGCACTGTGTCTGTCTTGCAATTATCCTTGAAATGATTTACTAATTTATATATTAAATTGTCACGAAATATGAAGCTCATTAAATAAATTATGCTATCACAATGCATCAGAAAATCGAACATATTACTTGTTCAATATTTACGAATGTTGTCACCCTAAAGCATGTATCGTCGCTATTCTTATAACTGTTATTGCTAGGGTAGTACAAGTAAATAAGTGCAGTTATTATAATATATTGATAAACAATGCACTTGTTTTTCTAATGATCAATGGTCAATCAATCAACCAATCAATGATTGGTTTTTGAGCACCTGGATTTGATCCTTATCTCAGACATCGCTACTTTTTTTTCTTTCTTCTTTTAAGTTATTTTGAGACCACAACAATGGTGGGCGTAGGTTGTTCGTAAATACTTACGCTGATGTTGATGGATTAATTATTTAAGATCATTAGTGGCCTTTTATAAGGCCAGACAAGATTTCTGTCGTAGTTTAGAGCGCTGCTAATCAGGATGTTCCTGTGTCGGAGAGCGGGAATAAGGGTCTTGGAGGCCGTCTCTCGGATGTAATCCATGATATAGAGAATCCCCAGGTCGTTGTGGAGCGTCGCATTCCTCACGTACCAGGCAGCTGTTCGAAGTACCCGGTTCTAGATGACTTGAAGTTTGGCAATGTGGCGTTTGGCAGCGGTTGCCCAGACTGCGAAAGTGACGTTATGCGTTATGTGTTGTACGATGCGCTGTACAAGATAATTCCTTTCCTGAGCAATTTAGAGAAAAAGTCTTAAAATAAAAAATATGCGGAGAGGAGTACTGCACAACATAAAATTACATTCAAGCATACAAGGTGCTCAATTTTCGCTACAAACGATACAAATTCGGTTTTTTGAATGAAACACCTGTATATTATTAGGTGCCTATCTTCAATTCATGTCAACTCTTTTTAATATTCTCTATACCCATCTATCTTAGTTTTTGAGATAATTGAAATAATTTGAGATTTTTGCGAAATCCCACTGTTTCTTTACGACCGATATTTTAAACGCCTTACACGCTAGTGTGGTAATTCAAATTTTATTCAATTGTAGTCGACAATACATTCAAGATTGTTTTACATCAACTAGATTGTATAAGGTGGCCATCGATATGGTTGCCAAATTTGATTCATATTTTATATATTCTTTAATTAAACAGCCTGCGTATGTTTCCAGAATCTATACCTAAAATGCGTGCTTCATTAGGAAATTAAAAAAAAAAACGAAGTTGTGCAGATAAGTTTTTAGTTTAAAAACATAGCGTGCGGCGACGAAATACTTTTATTTCTAAACATGTTCAGCAAAATAAATGCGTAAATGTTATCTTTTTTGTATAATCAACTACTCTAAGTAACCATCGCTTTCCTACATGGAAGTTAACAAGCATGTATAAGTAGTAAATAGTGAAAATGAGCAGACTGATGATTAGAAATTGGCATCAAACGAATAGATTTATTTAAGGCATGGCTTACAAAGTTTTTTCAGCAGTAAATAATAATAATAATATTTATTATATACCCAACAGATTACAATCCAAAAAAAGGTACAAAGGTAGTAACTGCAAGTACATGAATAAATACAGTGCTATTAAGGCAAATTTGCGTTCAAAAGCTTAAAATTCCGCGCTGCGTGTATCAGAGGCGCTTTCCATAAAATATTTGTTCGAACCATTGGAACACAGAAAAGTTGATTAAATCTATCTTGGAGACGCGGCACGTGAACATCTAGACCGGAGAGAAGGTCCGACGAGTCGATTCTATTTGTGAAAATGTTCAGCACAAATGCCATACTAATGCTCTTCCTTCTATCACCAAGCGAAATGAAGTCGTGTCTTTCCAGCAATTCACCATAGTCTATTCCATGCATAGGATAGCGACCGTCACTCTTGAAAGAGAGGTATTTCAAAAATTTTCGCTGGACTCGTTCTATAAGATCGATTTGTATGCCATAGAGAGGATCCAAGCATTAACTGCATATTCAAAACATCATGGGCAAAGTATAGAATCTTAATTGTATCCATATTACGAAAATCTATACTCCGTGAGAGCTTGCGCTATTTCTTGCGATATCAACGTTAGATTAGTTGTGGTAGACCTGCCGGGCATAAATCCATGTTCTAAAATAGAAAGGAAAGGTTTGGCACCGTAGGAGATGCATTGGTGGATCAACATTTCGAATACCTTAGCAAAAGTACAGATAACTGCAAGAGGCCTGTAATTGCGAATGTCGGAATTATCACCCTTTTTAAAAATTGGTGAAATTCTGGCAATTTTCCAGACATCGGGAAAGATGGACGTACGTAAAGCCAAATGGACAATGTTACATAAAGGCGTAGCGAAAATGCAGGCATTATCTTTCACTAAAAAGCAAGGAATATTATCTTCGCCACCTATTAATTTATTTTTTAATTTCTTGATATGTAAATGATGAAGAATATAATAAGAATGTACTGAAACTTCTTTAACAAATTTCGAAAATTAGCTATATGGAAATGTTTATGAGAAAACTTTCTATATGAATTTCTTAAAGGCGATGCGTGACGTAGACATTGCGCAAAATGTCACTCTTGAAATATTAACAAATGTTCAACAAAATACAAGGTATCGCATTACAGTTTGCATGTATACTTCGAATAGTTATTGAAATTGTAAGTGTTAATTAAATTTTACAGGTTATTTTTAATGAATATATTTATAAAAAACAAAAGTGTAAGTATTTCGTCACAGCACTCTACGCATTTTATCAAAGAACTTATCTGCATAGCTCTATGTTTAAGTTACTAAACAATGACGTATTTTAGGTAGAGGGACATTTTCGCAAAAATGTTCTGGGACAGTTTCTGGAAAAATATATAGGCTGCATTATTAAAAAAAAATAGCATGAATCAAACATGGCAACGGTTTTGATGGTCATCCTGTAGGTGCCAGTTAATAAAAAAATGTCGATGTGTTGTTGAAAACTTCAACAAACACAGAATCGAGTGAAATTTGAATCCCTGCTCTTGCGCGTAAGGCGTTTAAGAAATCAGCCGTTAAAGAAACAGCAACATTTCGCAAAAGTTTCAACTTATGTCAATTATTTTAAAAACTAAGATAGGTTGGTATACGGAGTATTGATAAAAAGTAAATAAATGGAGTGAACATCCAAAAACGTACAATACATAGGGTATTTCATTTAAGAGATCAAACTTATATTGCACTCTGCGGAAACCGGACATCTTGTATACTCGAATATAATTTTATGTTGTTTGCGGGACTTGTCTCCGAATGTTTTTTTTATTTGGAAACTCAGAAGAGGAATTATCTTCCATCCACGCATTAGATGACTTAATGCTTCCGTGATACTACCTGCTCAGCCGCTGCAGTTGAAGTTACTTTCTAACATTGCACCTAAGATTTAAGCCCGATAATGAAGAGTGGTGTCCAATTTAGTACGATACATGTAAATGAAGACAATCAGATGCTTACATCATATGGGATTTATATAACGAATTTACTTTCATAACATGAATTCTTATTTTTTTGATCATACAATCCAAATACAGGATAAAATTCGTATTCATTACCCTTGCTTTGAAGAAATGAAGTTCTGCAACTCGTAGTTAAGTAAAAAATACTCATGCTGCTTCTTAGTCTGAGTGAGAGTCATGTTTACCTATTTTCTAAACTTGTATTTATATAAATACTTTTTAGTAACGTTTTAAAAAGCATCAAGCATTAAAATAAAAGTTACGCGTTTAATTTTGACAAAAATATTTTTATAGAAATACCTAGTATGAATTCTGTTTTCTTTCATTTTCTGAATTATTATGATAATAACGTACGGAAACCGTAATTATGAAATTAAACTTACAAATTGTAAAATAAAATTGACTTTGATTTGCGACTTAAATTAGAAGATTTTAAGGAAATGTTATACAGAAGAATATGACAAACACCAAATGTGTAACAACATTTAATCCAAAAACCAAGTTAAAAAAACGTTTAGTTTTGAATTTTTAGACAACTTAATCGCTTAATCTTAGCAAGTTGAAAACAAAAGATTTGAATGTTAATCTCCAGCCATAAAATTATTTAAGATAGCAAAAGTGCGTTAGTGCATGTGTATGTGAAAGTTTCTCGTATCCATCAAGCTACTGTTTTTTATATTTCCGCTTGTCTAATTATTTAATTTGATTTCGGCGACGTCGCAATAATAAAATGAGCTCATTTAAAAAGACAGAATTATGACGTTCATAACACAGACATTGCAGATAGATACATACATACGTATTATGCGTAATGCATGCGTGCCAAAGTAATGCAAGAATATAAGTGCAACATTTGTTCATGTGTAAGCGGCTCGTTGACCCTAGATAATGACTTAAAATTAGCTCGATTAGCCCGGTTGAGTACTTAAACTGCTTTTTAAGTGAGACATATTATGGAAGCGTGTTTCGTATTAGCCGACATAATTTGTATTCATTTAAGTCGATTAAAACGAGGTCGAGATTTGCTCTCTGATCAACTGATACATATATCGAAATTGATCGATAGGGAATTAGTATGCGCTATAATCGTTACCGACTTGTTACCGTATATTATAAAGCTTGAAATATTTCTTTTCAAATGAAAAGTCAGCACGTACAGTCAGTGCCGTTCCAAGCAACTTGGCCGCCTGTGTACGAAAATATTTTGCCGCCGCCCCTCCTCTCCTTATTTTTTATACTTGGGGAATAATTATTATATACGTATTATGTTATAAAAACCACTAACTGGTGATTCACTTTAGAATTGAATTTGAAAAAGAAATTTCACTTTATATTACGACATGTGTTAAATGCATACAACAAAAAGATGCTTAAAACAACATTACGGAATCTATAATATACAATATACACCATTTTCTGAAGGAACCCGAATAAGACGAATTCATTGTGCATCGCCTATTCCCTAACGGTCGTAGGCTTACAACAAAAAATAGATGCAAATTTCCTACGAGTACTATGTAGTAAGGAAATGTAGTATACATTTATACATACAACTGAAAATGACATTAACAACACATTTAATTTTTTTTTAAATTTATTAATCCTATATGTTGCTACAAGAAATCCACTTTCCTACTTTTTAATTCTACAAATTCCGATAATACATTATAATGATAATGATCAACTGGCGAAGAAGTGGAATAATATAAAATAATATACACGGAAAAGTAGTAAAATTCCTTACAAGCATTTTTTTATCGTAAGACTAAACAGTCAATAATTTATATCCTTCAGACTGTTTTGATGTCTGCTTACTCAGTTCGTGTCGCCTAATGGCTCGTTTTCCTTGTTGATTACTGTCACCGATGCCGCCCTTTATATTGGCCGCCTGTGTGCAACGCACACTTTGCGCATCCATACGGCACGGCCCTGCGTACAGACCTTGGCCATGGAAATAGAACCACTTGAGAAATATTAAATTTATAAGAATATTTATTAAATATAATTTTAATTTCGAAAATCCATAAAAGCAAATTGTTGTTTGAGTAATACCCCAATACATTATGGCCACTGATAATTGCTGGCTATAAAAATAATGCTTAGTGGTGCAGTAAACCGATTATTTACCTGCTATGAATCACATCTCTTGGTACGTACAATAGTTATGTTTAGTTTGAATTGTCGTTCATTAGTTCGTTAGTATCATTGCAAATATAAATAAAAACAGTATTTTTACCGATTTTCCAAAGAACTTATACATATAACAGAGTTTTAATTTTATTTGTGTGCGTCAATTTTCGCGGTCAATTATTATCATAATGGGAAAGAAGAAGCATATAACCACAAAGAAAAAAGCAGGAATTTCTGTTTTTCTAGAGACGGGAAAGTTCTCTCAACGTGAAGTTGTACACAAAGTTGCAAAACAACTGTAAAACTTGTATGTAAAAGTGGCTACAGAACATCGTTTTTTATCCACTTCTTCATGAAGCAGGCTTAAAATGCAGACGTCCGGCAAAGAAGAGACTAACATCTAAAATGAAAGTGACACAATTTCAATTGGGCCAAAGAATACAGTTGAAGATTGGGGAAAGGTAAGTTTCATTTGTCATCTGTATTTTAGGCCAAATTCATCCTCATAATTCGCTTCCTAGATTATTCATAGCGACGAATCACGGCTAGAAGTGCTAACGGAAACAAGCCAATTTGTTCGTCGACCTCCTTCAGAGCGTTGTAAAAAAGCATGTACGATCAAATCTATTAACCCCCCCCAGCTCTAATGGTTTGATTGTGTATTGTGGCAGAAGAACCGAGACCACTATATTTCGTTAACGGAACAATGGAACAAAAATATAAAAAAGTTTTACAAAATTATTTGATACCTTATATTGGTTCATTGGATCCGACTCAAGGACCATATACTTTTTTGCAAGACAATGCCACAGTGTTATAAGGCAAAAAGTGTAATGCGATACCTTGAGTCTAAAAATCTGCATGTACTACCTTGGCCTTGAAAATGTGTGGAATGTTTTGAAAAACATCTAAAAAATTGCATTGGCAGTATGCCAAAAAAGATTGAGGAAATAATAAGACACAGAGGAGGAACAAACAAATATTAGTAAATATATGTTCAAATTATACTTACTTGCATGTTTTATGTAATTAAATAATAATATTGTCAACATTACCAACTGTTTTTTTAAATTTTACCCCAAAATCATAATATTTTTAAGTGGTCCTAGCTCGATGGCCAGTGACTCTATGTTTCCCTAGTATTTATTTGGCTAAATTATAAATAGAGTGAGGTAATCGTCTCTGCGATACATAGACGTTTCACTGGAGTAGCGGGTTAATTTTCCGTAATTCCGATACAGCCCGCCAACCCACTTGATAACGCTTCTTAAAAGGGTAACTTTTCAGATATTATAATTCTTGATTGGTTCTGTTATTATTATTCGATTTATTACTTAATTTTAGGTATTGTGCTTACTGAAGAAAGCGTACCTCGCTATAAGTATAAACAGCGTTCAATTCAACCAAGTATTTTAGATTACATTTTCTGTATTGGCACAGACTCAACATGTACCATTTAACAGCAGGCAATAACAATATGTAAACATTAATTAGAACGCATTTCCAAGTTTCTACGTTGTTGATTAATTAAGATATTGCCGGTTCGTTACAACACGCTGATAAAACCGTAAATTTACTGTCTGACACCTGCGCAGTACAGAAAAAGTGTTCCAACTACATTATGTACCATTCCTGGAATGATAATAAGTGCTCAAGTATATGCTACTGTACGGTCGAATCGATGCATCGTATCAAGTAGTAATGCACTTGACGTACTCGACGCACTGCAGCAATTTGAACTATAGACGTAAAATTTCGTTGTTTTTCTGTAGAACTGTATCTTGATCCGGATAACTTTGGATTCAGACAATTTACTGTTCGGATATCTGGATCTTGGTGTCATCATTCGGATACAGATCCGTTGTCCGAAATCTCGGATCCGGGTTGCACTTTTTCCATATAACATAAATTCGATGTTTCAAACACTTCACATTGCAAAATCATCTTGAATTATACATGCAGCGTTTCAGAGTTTGTCTGAATAAAAAATTATGGGCGATTATGGTATTCCATGCAATATCTTTATAGCAATATATTGCTATACAGTGAGGTCCTAAAGTGTGTGTGTGTGTCCTCATGCTAACTTTTGAACGACAGAAGCTAGCATTTAAAAAAAAAATAGATCGATTTCTATTTTTTGTGAACTAACTTTTCCCGTTATCAGCATTTTAATTGTACTTCCGGTTTCACCGGAAGTGATGTCAACTCTTATTTTAAATAGAATACCCTATATGTTTTTACGCCTTTGGAAAGGCAATCGAAGAGCAAATCTAACGATACTACATATGCTATACTTTAACTTAAGAAATATGATGATATGCAGCAATAAAGGTTTTGGTAATCTGTTTTTGTTATTACGCAAAGTTGACTAGGAAGGAGCGCCAAATTATTGTTTGTGTCATAAATCAAGCATTTATTTATTTATTTAATTGTGACAATTCCCAAACTTTCATTTTAACTTGCTTTGTTAATTGTTGTTATTTCCTTACAATCGAACTTTATTGCAATTAATTAATTATGTTAAGTTTGTTTAAAAATATTGGATTTTGATAGACACTACGTCTGTTTTTTAGGCTTTTTATGTTGCTACTTTTATAATGGCTTCGGCACGAACCATGCAAAATTGCTGGGTCAATTTTAATATTAAGTAAATCCGGCAACAATTATCACCTAATTTGGTTGCCCAACAAATTGTACAATAATTTAAATCATATTATCTTCTGTTAAAGCAGTTCGCCCTGTAAATTTTATACTGTCTATGCTTACTTAGCACAAAGTTCCAATATTTCCCGCTGTACAAGGGCAGTGTTCATTATGTTCCATTTCGTGATAATTGTTGTCAAATTTACCGAATATTAGGTACTTGATGGTTATCCTACGTGGTCCATGCGGAGACGTTTGTAAAATCAACAACATAAAAAACTGAAATTCAAGCACATCGCATGTCAAAAACTAACAAATTTAAACAAACCTATCACAATTAATTAATTACAATATAGTTCAATAAAGTAAAGCAGAAACAACAATTAACAAAATAAGTTAAAATGACAAGAAATAATAACGGGCACAAAGAACGAAAGTATGACAGATGCAGTTTATAATAACAAGGATAATTTACGCTTTTGGAATTTGAGATTTGACAGTTTGGCAATTGTTATGATTACTTAGCTGAGCAGCGAGCTCTTTAGATCAGTCTGGCGTCACAAGAAAAAAATTGGCGCTCTTTCCTAGCCAACTTTGCGTAACAAAAACACCACAACCACACCACACACCACACCAAAACCAAAACATTTATTGCTGCATATCGTCATATTTCTTAAGTTAAAATATAACATATGTGATATCCTTGGACTCGCCTTTCGATTACCTTTCCAAAAACCTAAAAATATACAAGATGTTCTATTTAAAAAAAAAGAAAGTTGATGTCGCTCCTGGTGAAACCGGAAACGCAATTTAAATGCCGATAACGACAAAGGTTAGTCCACAAAAAATAGAAATCGACCTATTTTTTCTAAAAGCTTCTGTCGTTCAAAAGTTAGCATGGGGGGGGGGACACTTTAGGACCCCACTGTATAATAATTTACAACATTGAAGGTAGCCGTCTTTAGCGATATGTATAGTGTCGCTCATACAGCTTGGAGTTCCCCTCTGCCTGTTCCTGTTTTACTACTTATATATATAACTTCAGCTAATGATAATCCAGGTGTAACAGCTAAATAGCTCGTCTTCTCTCCATGTTCTCCACGTCCTTAATCTTCGTTTTTAATGTAATATTTTCATACAAAAAACATATAGAATAAATTCAATTTATCATAATTTCTCAAATAAAATACTGCTCAGTAAGAAGTCCGATAACAAAAGTCCACATTCAATGGTTGCCGGCAATGTCTAAAGTCATAGAGTCAGTCTTTGCGCATGGCATATGATATTTTAAAGAAAGAAAATTTAATTGAAATATGGTATATTCGAAATGTGCATCGTAATTGGCGGTGATATTTGATAAATGTTATCGGGAACAAAGTTGTGAAGAAAAAAGACGACAATATTTCTATTTAGTTCAAATCGCCGTTGAGTAAACACGTATTTGGCTAAGTGCGCTACTTTCCAAGCGAATCCAAGTGTTTAGTGCTTAAATTTTACTTCAATTATAAGGTTAATTCAAGTTTTGAGTATCTAAAACTACGCGGGATTTCAGCACGTGACGCGTTGCCATAGAGAGTTCGCGTCACGTCACAGTTTGATAAAACGTTATTAGTTGCTGTTAATTTCAACAAAATTTAAACAAAATCTATGAATACGTATACTTACATTCAGTTGCCCGATTATTTTTCATCTTTTATGTAAGGTTATTCAAAATAGCAAAATCTATTCCAAAATATGAGATGCGGATCCGAAATACAGGATAGTGAATCTGGAAGCGAAATGTTTTACAATGAATCCGGATCCAAAGAATCGGATAACGGATCCGGATCCGAAAATTGAATAACGGATCCGGATCCGACAATTGGATAATGGATCCAGATCCAAAAGTGGAATAACGGATTCGGACCTGAATAGTGATAGCGGATTTGGATCTGAGTACCGGATAGTGGATCCGGATACAAGCAACATTACTTTTCTGTACTTATACTATTAGGATACAAGTACCTAATACTTTATATTCGGTAGCGAGCGCTCTTTTGTAGTGTGATTAAGGAGAATGCTACAAATATATACGTATGTGCAAGTAATAGTTACAATTAGATGTCAGTTTGGCGCCGTTGTAACTATACCTATGTTATCTACAGACCTACATACATTGAAAGGATATTATTGTACTTACAGGTCACAATATTCATTTAATTGCATCGGGAATATGTATTCTGATTACAGAAGAATAAACAATGGAATAGAAGTGCTGTCTTTTTCAGCTATAAAAATATACCTACCCTTGTTTTAAAGTATTGTTTACTTTTAATAAATACAATATCGTGATTTGTATACGTAAAGATTATTAATTATATGGACGAAAACATTTATACTTGTATATATTTAATGATATTTACTTGAGTGCTGGTATCTAGTGAATACTTTTCTGTATCCAACTACACCTTTATCATATTTGCAAAATGTTCTCTTACATTAGATACAAAAACACAAACGACAATTTCACATTTTGTAAAATTTCTCATTTAAATTCAAGTGTATTATGATTAGAGTAAGATAATCGTTCGTCGCGCCATAGGTGTGCGGTTTCTTCAATATTTACAATACCGAAAAAGAAGTAATAAAGCGAATAATAATAAAAAAAACTAATCAAGAATTATAATATCTGTAAGGCTGTGAAACACTCGCCCTCTTAAGCAACGTAATCAAGTAGGCTGGCGGATTACATTGGAATTACTGAACATGAGAAGTAGAAGCACCATCATCAGTATTATAACCCAGTGGATAAGAATCGTAAAAAATGATAGCATTAGATATGTTCCCTCGTGGAACCGTGTTCGCAGTGGTGAAAAAATGTGTTTATATTTGGAGAAAGATCGTTCGACATCTACCGATGTAATACATGTACGATAAAAATAATCTTTGAACTCAATGGATTAGTCGAAGTACCATTACAAATTTGTTGTAATGTGATAAAATTGGAATCTTTCTCTAACACACTCTCCAACGTTTTTAAAACGCGAATATTTTTTGCGTCATCTATAGTGCGTGGCAGAGTATGTACTTCGTCCACTATTTGCAGTGACTTCACTAACGACCACGCTCTATTTTGTAATTGTTCCAGTGCGTCATATAAGCATTTATAGTAGCTATGAATACTTCAAATTCAAGTATCTTCAAATTTTGACTGGCTCTCTTTAATAGCTGCAGCTTCGGCAGGATTGAATTGTAGAATAACAGCTTTTACTTTTTTGAAATGTTCAGCATAATAAAAAGCTGCCTGCAACCAGGTTTCCCAACGTGTAAGAATCAACTGTGGCGGTTCACGAATACCGGGACACTGCGTGAAATGTTCGAAGACGTTTTGGAGATTTGAGAAGCACTTTTTTGTACTTGATATTAATGCATCTACCTCGGGATAACATTGTCTAATAGTTTGTGCCACAAGATGTAAAGCATGCACTTTACAAGTTACATGTAAACAGTCGCAACCGTGTTCAAGAAGAGAACGACCTGCCGCACGCATTGTCGCTGCACCATTGCTCATAAACATCAACACTTGACGTGTTGGGACTTGAAAGTTTTTTAACGTAGTAAGTATCACAGTCGTAATTGCTGCACTAGTACACCCTTGTAATCTTTTGCTAACTAGTAACAGTGGAAATGTCGGTTTATGTTGATCCAGTACACGAACTATAACATGTATAATAGAATTTTTTTTACAATCTGTTGTCTCGTCAACACACAACCAAAGCAACATGCTTACGTGCTGTTGCTGTAGTTGGCAACTTCAACTCCGGGTTGTATTTGTTCCAAAAGTTCTTAAACGATTTCTTATCCAGTATGTTAAGTGACAAATTACATGTTATCATCATGACAAGTAAATCGAAAATAAAGTCATTTCAATTTCTGTGTTTTGCACTATTCACATGCTTCCTACAGTCGTTCTTTTGCCAGCACATCAAAGTTTTCTCGCACACTTTACAAACTATTTTAGCACCGTCGTACAACAAATCTGGAAACTCACTACTTTATCAGCAAAGGGTCGTTGTTTAGCCTTGCGCACACTGGACATTTTTAATTAAAAATGTTCTTGAATAACTAGTATTCCGCTCGCCTGTTTTAATTCACACGCACACGCCGCGCTAGTGATGATGAATGTGTACGAATTTGACCTGCTTTGCCACTCAGCAGATGTTTACGCATCGAATTAGACAGGCGCGCGGCGAGTTCCGTTGGCTACTCCAGCTGTTATGGCTATGCTGGGACGACACGATTATCTTACCTTAATTATGATTTTTAAGGAAACATTTTTATTTCAACTTTAAATGGTTACTACGTAGTCATTTTAATATGTCCGATGTACAAAAAAAAATAACTTTTACACATTATTTTTAATAAAATAATGTGTAATAAAAAAACACAAGTCTATAATATTTCGTCGCTGCAGTCTATGTATTTAGACGAAAACATTCTCCGTATAATTTCCTTCTTAATTTATTAGACAACGACGCAGGGAAATATTTATAAAAAAGACTCTAGAAGAGTTTCAGAAAAATATAATAATAAGTCCTATCAAAACTTAAACATTAAGGACTACTACTGAATTACATAATCTCGTGCATCAATCCAATAATACACAAATATACAGGTGTATATCACACATACATATGTAGGTAGTACATCTCACTGTGTCCTCATACTCAATGCTTGCATTGGTAAAAATACCAATGTAAAGTATTTGGGTATAAACATACCCAAATTTGCCAGTTAAAATTACTTACGTCTAGAAACATTTCTATATTCAATTCTAGCCCGATTAACAATTATATAAATATTAATAACATTATATTTAACGCAGAATCCTGGAGATACGTTTATAATAGTCCAATAATGATTTTTTTAAACAGTAAATTTTGTCAATTTTAAAAACATGTATATATGAGAGATTTATTACCAGCAGCCACGCCAAACATTCATTTTTAAGCATGTAGTATTACAACCATCAACACGATGGTATCTATGTCAAGTTCAAATTTACTATTACTACTATATACTGCATATTACGCAACATTAGCTATTTATAGGTACCGTAACGTTGACGTGGATTTACATACATATTTGCATGCTCATTAATCTCATTGTATCACCTAATTATACGTACATATACATAAGTATATAAACCAAACAGGGTAAATACAAACTTTGGCAAACTTTGATTATCAAAGTATATATAGAAAAGGTACATATTTGTTTGTAACAGATTTTAAAATAAGACTGATCTCAGCTGATCGTTATTGTGACGTCAAGTAAGTCACTTATTTTTGATTTTGTGCAATACGTGATTATGTAAATTATTTTGTGATTTAAACAACAGGGAATGTCGAATTCGTTGAAATAAAAAGATGATGCTTGTACATATATTTGTTGCTTGATGTTTAAGGATTTTAATCGCAAATTGATGCGGAAAATACGTATTTTATAACTGTAGGTTAGAGGCGCGAATGGGCCGAGTCGGGTTGGAATATTTCAGACGCGGGCCGGGCCGAGCTTTTTTAATATGGAACGGGCGGCCCGTTCCCTATTCATTTTGAACATCTTCCTTGAAATCCAAACATATTCTTCCCAAACTTTCATTTTAAGAAGACGTAGTAATTATAAATACCTTGGTATTTACATACGAGGGTAGCGTCATAAGTTTTTACAAACGACCACTAGATGGCGCTATTGAGATTTTACATGACTATTTTCGGAAAATTTGACACTTGTTATTGTTGAAGCAGTGACAGCACATAAATCAACCGAGTAGTTTGTTTATAGTGATTAAAAAAAACAATTTTGTGAGAAAATAGAAATATCACGTAAGGGTTTTCCTTCTTCGAATCGCTTCACTCAATTTTCGATAATGAAACAACGTCAGAAAAGACAGTTTACAACTGGTTTGGAAAAATTCGCCGTGGTCGTGCTTCCGTCAGTGATGAATTTCGTGAAAGTCGACTAAACTCGGCTGCTGTTCCAAAAAACATCGATGCTGTGCACAACAAGATCGAAAAGGGTCGGCATGTGACTTACAGTGGGATAGGCATATCGAAAACTGCAGTACATTCGATTTTGCATGAACATTTAGGTGTGAAAAACATTTGTCCCCGATGGACCCCCAATAATTTGACCCAAATACAAAAAAAAGCTCGTGTCCATTGATGTAAGGAAATGCTCAAAAAATTCCACAGAGAAACTTCAAAATCAATATAATGTAATAGGTGATGAAACTTGGATATATTCGTACGACCCGAAAACTAATCAATAAAAGCCGGAATATAAGCAAAAAAAAAACTGAAAATATGCGAATAAATATACAGGTTTTCTGGACTAAATATGCACATTCTCATGGAAAATATGCAAATAAATAAAAATTCTAGAAAAAGGAAAAAATATACCATAAGAAAGTATTCTTCTATGTTTATTATAAGTTTATTTACAACATTTTCACAACATAATTAACTATAAAAAGATTGTACAATTAAATATTTGCCAAAGTTTTCTATTGAGAAATCATGGCGCTTATCTGAAAACACGTGAAAATATTCTTTCTGCGTCGACGGTTGTTATAGGAGCACCTTTTAAATTAATATCTACTGCCAACTTACTATTTTCTAGTAAATCACCAATTCAGGTTCTGGCAATATCCTTTAGGTTTTTAGAACCTCCTTTTCGATTACGCTCGTAAATTTCCATATACGATGTTTCCCACTCTTCCTTTAACTTTGGAACATGATTTCAAATTTATTTATTATCCCAATGCTTTCGATTAGCGGTATAAACTGTTTTTCTAGCTGCAGTATAGAATTCAAAATGAAACCGTAATTGGCTTTAATAAACGCCAATTGCTGAAGTACTTCTTTATTTGAATATATCATTTGGGCGTCTATTACAGTTTGTGTCTTTATGTTTTCGTAATGATTCTCAAGGAAAATAGCAGCTTCCTACCACGTGCTCCTCTGTGTGATTACTGGTTGAAAAGGAAGCTGAACGCCAGGTAAATTTCCTCTATAGAACAGAATTCGCAATGGAGTCTTCAAAAACACTTTTTTAACATTACTAACAGCTTTTTAGAGTGTTTACTAAAGGAAAACCATTTCCGACTTCTGCTGCAACACGATTTAATTTATCCACCAAGCAGTTGTGTAAATTAAATGCGAATTACTACAAAATACATATATAAATAATGTACCAAATGCATATTTTATGCGAATATGCACATATATGCAAAATGCATATATTCCGGCCTTTACTTATCAACAATCAACTGTGTGGGTGTTGCCAAATGAACCGAATCCAACAAAAATTGTTCGAATAATCCATTCCTACCTTTACAAAAATTATTCGTTTACGAAGCACTTCCAAGAGAATGAATGTTTGTTTCTTTCGTTGTACTGGACATGTCGCAAGCATTGCTTTAGAGGATCGAAAAACGCTGAATGATATACAACAATTTGTTTGTCAAAAGTCAGGAAAAACCGTCGACAAAATCAGGAAAAACAGTCGAGCACGTCGCATTATCCTTCATCATGGCAACGTTAGCTCTCACACAGTGCGATCATTGTGTATTGTATTGATTATTTGAAGGTGAAAAACATCGAAATAATGTCTCATTGCTCGTATTCACCTGATTTATCGCCTAAAGGCTTCTTTTTGTTTCCGAATGTCAAACAAAAAATGCGTGGACAGAGATTTACCACCTCAATAAGCTGTTGAAGCTTTCGAAAACCATGTTTTGGAAATACCACCTTAATTCGGAGTGGACAAATGTTTCGAGAATGGTTTGAACGCTTGCAGTCTTAATAGCGAATATTTTAAAAAACAATAAAACGATTTGCAGCAAAATTTTTTTCTTTCATTGTCTTCGTAAAAACTTAAAAGACATCCCTTATACTTTTGAATTTAATAATGTGTAAGTTAAGTTCATTGATAATATATAAAAAAAAAATAAGAAGATATAATTCATATGCTCACCTAGGACAAACGTTTCACATTTAAGACAGCAGCAGATTTTCCACTTTCTCTGTTTTATTATCTTTTATTATTAAGTCAACATGTTCGTTAGTATCAGAGCAGTTTAACACGGTGCATGATTCTGCACAGAATCGTGTAATTGTTTGTACAAATTTTCAAGGTCACTTTTCAGTAGATAAAACATTTCTCGTTCATAATCGAACTGTTAAGAAACAAATAATCACAACAGCACCTATTTTCTGTAAGTGTAGACGTAGAACATATCCTGTTTTAAAAAGTATGTATTTTTATATACATTTTGTGTATGCCATGGTACATAAAATCATATACATAAAAATGTATAAAATTCTGTACAGAAGCATGCATCGTGTCAAACCGCTTTTGAGTTGCAGAAAATCATTATATCAATCCTGATATCAGTCATAAAAGTCCACGGAATAATACGAGGTGTGGCAATTGAATAATCGGACTGCTGCTACAAAACATTTTATTGATCACCAATTACATCCCCTTCAATGTACTTTCCTTGCCGATCCCTACAACGCTCCATATGAATTTTCCACTGTCGAAAGCAGTGCTGGAAGTCCGTTTCTGTCAGCTTGTTGAGAACCTCCGTCGCTTTCGCTTTCACCGCTTCCACACTGTCAAATCTTCTCCCCCTAAGCTCCGATTTTACCTTAGGAAATAAAAACAAAGGTCACAGGGGGCCAGGTTGGAAGAGTACGGTGGGTGATCCAACACGGTGATGCCGGATTTCGCAAAGAACGCCTTCACAGACAGAGTGGAATGGGCTGGCGTACTGTCTTGGTGGAGCATCCAGGATTTGCTCTTCCACAAATCGGGTCTTCGTCTTCTCATTCGTTCACGAAGGGTAGTTAGAACCCCAATTTTTCCCAGTTTCACAACAAACTTGAGGTTAATTCGTTGCTCGATCTGAACACTCTGCATTTTTCTGACGCGACGCTAGCGTAAGGACTTGAACAGACGATTGCTACAGCTAGACTGAGCGACGTACAACCGTGCCCATCGAGCTCAGGGTGGGGGAAGCATCTACAAGCACAGACATGTTCAAACCTGCTGTGGCGTGCTCGCTGTTTGCCGATAGTAGCACCAGTCCAGTTATTTAATTGCTACACCTTGTATTGTAATGTTTTAAAATTTCGCAATAAAAATACTGCTTTCAAAAACATCATAAATTCATTATCGATAAGTTAATACGAAAAAATGTAATTCATAAAACTGAAACAGTATTATCATAAAGAAGAAAAAAAAACTCTTCGTCTTCTAGTATATCCATGTTACCTTTTCGTATTAAATAAGTAATAAGCGTGACAAACGGTTGCACCCACAATACATCTGTATCTATAATCAACGATGCGTGAAAAATAAACATTACGTACAAATTGATTGTTTTTAAGCCTCATTAAACTCGCTTGGCTTACATCCCATACAATTAATAAATCATAATAGACAAAGGAACTCATTTTGCGTGAGAACTTAAATCATTTAATAGCCATACGTCACTTCAAGGACTTATCTTGCACGGTTTAAATTAGTCAATTTTGTGGGACGCCACCCGTTGTATGTCGATTGATCTTATGTAAAAACGTTTATATAATAGATGATTGCAATTTTCTCAATAGAAACATGGACAAGTACAGTAAGTTAGGTGGGTGTGTTTGTCACATTAATGGTAGAGAATTACATAGTAAAATGAGAACAAGGTATGGCAGTAGTTTGTTGGTAAAGTTTCCGTTGATCGAAAGGGTGTATTTGCTTAGTTTACTTGAAGCAAGTTTTATTGACATTAATGATTAGATCTGAACAGTCTATAGCACCTACATACCTACATAGGCTATTACTAATTTACATCCACTACACAGTTTTGTATTAGAAAATGGCCTAATTTTTTAACATAATGTGTACGTTATGATAATTTTATGGTTTGCACAATCTTTGACAATTTAATTAAAATACCTTCCCGAAATTATGGTTATAAATTAATTAATGGCATTTATATTACGGTTGAAATTAAAATGCTATGCACTACCGGTCACAGAAGTTTGGCCAAGAGAAACATGTTTACAATACTTTCGTTAACAGAGTTTTAGGGTTAGCTTAGAATATTAAAATTAGACCGTAGAACAATGAATTGTTCTACGTGGATTGACGAACGCATATTTCAAGTGCTCGGTCGACGATGAAGGGTTTTTTCGAAAGGGAGGCTACTTGAGGCGTATATTGCATCAAGAGTCAAAGTCGGTTTTCAATTACAGTGTAGGATTATTTTTCGTACTTTAGAACAGGGATTCTAATATAAGTGAGATCATAGAAACCCATAGCATTCCTTTTGATTCATGTACAGGAAAATGATCCAAAACATACACGCCAATTATTTGGATGAGCACAATCAAACTTTACAAATTATGACGTGGCCACCGCAGTCCCGACCTCAACTCAATCGAGTTGTTGTTGGATGAACTTGGTAGGAGAGAACGAATAACCTTTAAAGAAAGACCTATGGACTACATTCCAGGAATGGAACAATACTACAGGCCCTACTTCGCAGCAATTAATTATGTAGATATAACCAGTCTCGTGAACTGTTATCAATGCCAAGGATTAATTTTTTGATTAAAGAAACTTAACACTATTGGGAATTTACATTAAGCGAAGCGCCATCACGTAGTAAATGTAGGAACCAGCCGTAGAGATACACTTCTATTCTTTATGTAAAACCGTATTGTCTGCTTGTTTTCTTTTACTGCTTAATATTCTTGTTTTAGTTCCTATATCTGAAAGATTTTGAATAAAAGCAAATATGTACAGTAATGTGTTATTCTTATCTATGGTTATGTGTCAACTGCTACAACATATGATAATACAAAGGCACTAGAGTTTTACTTGGTAATATGTAATAATTTTTCGTAAAGTGTAAGGAGCAAACACGCATACCGCGTTAGTAAGTTCCGTAGCGAAGTGAATCGCTAAAATACATGGACAGTGTTGCAACGTTTGCTCGCTATGAAAGTATAATGTAGGGAATCTTCGGAAGCGAATCTATCAGGAAGAATTCAATCGCCGTCAGGAGAAGAGCGCGCTAGACTCTAGCCATGCATTATACCCGTCGTTTATTTCTTTAATTGATCATCCTTATCTTTCTCGATCTTTTCTCCTTGGTTACTTTTGATTTGCTTTGTTTGTGTCCCGAAATTATATTATAGAATAGTTTTCTTGTTAATTATGTTCTTATAAATTAAGAAGACGTTAAATGGTACTTTGGTAGAGGCAGTACTGCAAATGACTGCTTATTTAAACATTTATTATAGTAATACATTCAACTGAATTTTTACACATACAAATATGATTCATTTTACCATAAAATTCCATTAATTAGATTTAGAAAATATGTAAGTATTTGTTACGCACTTATTATCATTTGAACACTTAATATATTGGATATTTGGAAATGAAAAAAAGTAGTCTAGTAAGTTTATAATCTATTTAGTTTTAGAATTCGTCATTTTCCTTCCAATAGTATTTATTTTAAATAATCAACGATTAAAGCCCATCAATAGGACAAAAATCAAATAAGATGTACTACGTATTTCCTAAAATCTGTGCCGGGCTGTTACCTCGACTACGTATGCTAGGCGACTTAATTGCGAGTGTATGCGCTTGTCTAGGAGCACTGAGGAGCGGAGGGGACGTTCCTAGCAGAAGTGACAACATTATTCACTATATGTATGGAACTCGCGCCTATAAATGAATCCTTACCTATCCTAGTATATTGTATTGTTGGTTTTCCCATCAATAACGTCAATTTCCATGCTTTTTTCCGATCCACCTTCTGGATTCCTAATTTATTTGTAACATATACAAACCTACTTTTCTCTTTCGGAAGGCGGTAGACACAACAGTTTATATTAGATTTTATTTTTCGCTTATCCATCTCAACAATCTACAATAAAGAGCACAAATAAGTAGTCAAGATATTTAACTATCGATATAATTTTCTTACGTTTTTAAGTACGCAGATGAAGTAGATCTTTAAAAAAATGCGTTTCTTGAGAAAAAAACTAATATTAATATAAAATAAAACACGGGCCAAGTACAAAAACACCAACTATCATGAAACGCTGTATATGCAAGTACTCAGGTACGTATGCCTTCATTCGACGCCATTTTTGCAGCGAAAAGCGCCGTCATCGGTAATGTAAATTCCCAATCGTAGAAATGAATAAAAATAAAATTGCTCGTTACATAGTAATTTTTATTCCGCATGATAAACAATTTATGTTCCTATTTTAAATCAATCATATATATTTTTTAAATAATCCCTAGTAACTCTGTGCGAGTTATTCATAATGAAAGTGAAAATAAATAAGGTCTTATCTCACAAAATTTTCTTTAATAATAGGTTAATGAAGGCGATCAGTTTTGTGCGTATTGCACATCATCAGGCCAGAACTAAATATACACATTTTTTTTACTGCGGTATTTAATTCTGTTCTAATGACGTGCAATATACACGAAATCGCTCGCCTTCATTGATATATTACTAAAGAGAATTTTGTGAGATGAAGCCTTTATTTTCACCTTCATTATTATTTTTATTAATTTATGAAGTTTTCCTCTTGGCCAGTCTTCCATAACCGTATGCGTAACATAACTATTCCGCCATTAAAGCTGAGAAATCGTAACTTCCAAAAATGGGTTACAGATGTGTATGAAGAATAAGAGTAATATATAAGATATAACTGTCTTTTATACAACAGCTGAAAGCTGTAATTATATAAGCAAATCAAATTTAATATGGAAAGTTACTTGCCATTTGAATAAATGCGGCACGAGCTATTTCCGAAAATTGCGATTTTAAAAACTATTATAGCTTTGTTTCTGTAGAAATCACAAACTAGTCAGAGCCAATCAATTGTCGTGAAATCAGTCACAAAATAGTTTGAGATTCCTTTTAGCCAATCAAATTGCGTCTGACTAGTTTGTGATTGCTGCAAAAACAAACCTTATATCGTCAGATACACTTTCATATCTTAGCATTGAAAGTGTTTCATTTCGATGTTTTTATAGGGTATCTCGAAAACAATAACAGATATGGATATGAAAAATCGGATAAGTGTGCCCGGGGTTCTTTTTCCGAAAAAGGAATAATCGGATTTTTGAATCATGGCTACTGTGATCAATGTCAAGGTTACAAGGTGATTTTCAGATTTCAGTTGTCTCTAAAATTTGTTATATCTAGGTTGTTACAACAGTTTTTTTTCTGTAGAATTCATTGGGGTAGTCTGTTTTCTATTTTACACTATTACAACGGAGCTATGATGAAAGGACGGCATTTCCTAAATGGAACATTCCGTATATTTTTTTGTCCTGTAAATTCTCTTGGCTGTAATATTATATACTCTACATCAGCGGCCCCCAATCCTTTTCTTGCTCGACCCGCTTTACAAGAATGGTTTTCTTCATCAACCCCCTCACATTTTTCTTCATAATATACAGCTTACAACATAATCATAATGCAAATAATGTGCACATAAATAATCCAAAGTTAACAATTAGATTAAGAATATGAAGAAAAAGGATTATTATGGATTCATGTTTTTTTTTGTACTATTATCATCTTTAATTGTACAAATATAAATAAGTTTCCAGAAACAAAATCAAAAATTATAATTTTAATTAATGTGATGGCTGCGCTTGATGTATTGATATATATATTTTTTAATCATCACCTCGTTCAAAAATGTTCAACCTGTTTCTTGTTTTCCGTGGGTAAAGTATTGACTTGATTAACCCCTGGCTTCCGTTGACTGTTGATCATGCGCTTATTCATCGTATAGTGTAATGTTCAATGCCGATCAATCGACGGTGCATATTCGACTGTTGCTCCCAAATCGATCCCTTGATCGTCCATACCGACCCCGTTGGGAACTCCTGCTTTACATAAACCTATTGTAAGAAAGGTACAAATCATTAATTGACAAAAAAGGTAAGATTCATTATTATAACAAACAAGTAATTATATAATAAAATTTGTAGCGCTTCGCGGGATAGGGGCTGATAATAGCGAGGTCCATGGTATACTTTAGACACAAAATCTACACACTAAATGCTCTCCCACCAAACTATAATGTAAACTTTCAAAGCCGTTCTGTTTAACTCTGATCTCGTTTGGCTCTGTAGTCTTGTTCACTGCCATTCAGTCGCGTTTGTTGAGCTGCATTGACTATATTCGGTTCTGTTTGGATCCATTCAGCTATATTCGGTTTCGTACGGTTCTGTTCGGCTATATTCCATTTTATTAGGTACCTTTCATCTATATTCGATTCTGTTCGGTTCCATTCGACTATACTCGATTCCGTTGGGTCGCGTTCAATTATGCTCAGCTCCAATCGGTCCCATTGGCTCTATTTGGTGTAGTTCAGTTTCTTTCGGCTATGTTCGAATTTTCTTTTTGTAATTTAAAATTATGTCAAAATAGTTATGCAGCATATAATACAAAAACAAAAAACAACTTTTGAACGAACGCCATTTTAACATTATTTTATACTTACCTGTTTCTAGTATTTCTCATTTTATTTCAAAATTGAAAATAAAATTAATGAATGGTAAAAACTTGTTTCAGTTGTTTTCACAACATAAGATATTCTTTTCAGAATGAAATTTGAAACTAAAGACATTATTTTCGTTCAGGAGTAAAACTTTTCGTACTCTGTGTTTATCATTCGTTAGCGAAAGATATACCGAGTGCGCCATTAGCGTGTCGACGGAGTTAAGAGTGAAAACTACCAAAGATGGAGAAATTAGGTTTCCAGTATGTACGTATGTAGTATACCACAGCGTACTTTGTAAAATTATTTACAAATATACAGGGTGTTCAAATTTTCGTAACCGCCTTCAACTTTTTTATTTTAAACGGATTACTATATTTTTTATTAATCATTTTGATAGCCACTTAAATCACCATCTTTGATAGTTTTCACGCTAAATTCCGCCGACACACTAACGACGCACGCGGTACATTTTGCTTATTATTCGTTCACGGATGATAAATATTCCATCCGACAGTTGAAAATAAAATTCTGGAGTGATACAAAACTAATTTTTTTTTGATAAATATCACTCACGACTGAAAAGCACCCTTCTAACCCTGTTTACAACCTTTTGTATTATTCTATATTCTAAGTGCACTGCGGATTTCACAGCGAATTGACTGAAAGTAAAAGTTATATTGAAGTATTTGCAATCGCGTCGCTACTTTTTTTGTAATTTGTAAGTTGATACTTAAATTATGTGTTGCCGGATAGATACCACAAAAGGAGAATGTCAAATAACATCAGGCTTTTGAAATAAATTTCATAATACTGCATAAAATTACTGTCTTTTATAATTTGTGAAGTATGTAGATAGTCCTACTAATATAGAGTTGCAGTGATGGTAATTCTTTTCATTTTCTGTTAACTGCAATGTTGTGCTAATATCTTTATTCAAATAAATGAAATCCTTAATAAGGCAATAAAACACGACTGCCTTTTCTTGTTCTATAATTCTAGATACTAGCACAATCTTAACAGGACATAGAAAAATGCTCCTTCAAAAATTTAAAAAACTGCGATTTTATGCAATATTAAAAAATTCGTTTCAAAAGTCTAGTGTTTTTGCGAGTTTCAGAAGAAGTAAAGCGTTTTCTAAAGATTTGTTTTGTAAGTCCATAGCAAAAAAAAAAATTCCCCTTGTAACATTTATCCGGAAACACAATGAATATTAATAGACTATAGGTTTGTTCGTTTGTCAATTAGTGCAATACGGAGTAGCTCGAATTTCTAAATTGCGCGTTCGTTTGTAAAAAAAACTGGCAATCCGATGTTCGTTTGTATATGTTGGGTAGCTTCCGACAGTTTTGAATTGCACAAACTTACACCTCCTTAGGAGGTGGAGTAAGTTTGGGCAGTTCAGTGCAGCTGTCATTCCATTATTTGCCTAACCCAACTTTACTTCATATTCATACAAAATGACATCCGTTATAATCATTGAATGTGAAATACAACAATTAATAAATAATAAGGATTTTCTAATGCTATCGTGATTGTCAATTGCCACCATTCTCAATCTTTTAGGTTATGTATACTATATAAATACCAATTTGTACTGTTCGTTTGTACCCATTTAGAGTAGTTCTGAGCAAGACAAACGAACAAACCTTATATCTTGGTGTATGCAATACAAGAACCAACAAATATGCTCTCTACAATATATTCGGCCATTTTTATGTACTTGTAAAATCGAGTCGTTATATAAAACAACTAATTATTCTTTAAAATAACTAGTATAAAATTGGTTTCTTAGAATAATTAACACACAAAGGAATTGGGTAAAAATACAATAAATACTTGTTATGTATTATGTTTAAATAATACATTTTTCATTATTAAAATTAATAAATTGCTTTTCATAAAACTCTTAAGTTAATAAATAGTAGAGCGGGTAGTTTTTAAATTTCGCGGATGATTTAAGTTGGTAGTTCCGGCAATAAAGGATATATTTGTCTGTATTACGTTAAGAAATTGGCGTATAAGTAATTTATTGCCGGAACTACCAACTCAAATCATTCGCGAAATTTAAGAAGTGCCTGCTCTAATAATTAGCAACCTACCCAAAATCTAAAACTATCTAGAAATGAATCAATTGAAACTTATATTTCCTTATTACATTTGTCAATTTTGACAAGTATGGAACTAAAATATTGATTCGAAAACCGATCAATAGTTCACTAAATTGTTCAACTTAAAGTGTTAAAGCCAGCTTAAGACCAGAGATTTTTCAGAAATCAAAACTTACATTCTCAATTCTTGTCAATTGTTAATTTAGTTATTTATGTTTTTTTCTGCTCTTACGTATCGAAAGGAGCTATTATTAAACTATGATCGGGTACTCTAAATCTGTGGCACTGGAACACTGAAACAGTTCACTAAAACCCTTACCACAATACTTAATTCGTACTGTCGTACAGTACGAGTTAAGTATTGTGGTTAGGGTTTTAGTGAACCGTTTCATTAAACTATGAACAAAAATATTTGAATAATTTAGATATTTTTCAATAAATTATGTGTTGGAATTTACTGAAGTGTAAATTTGTATTTACCTTTTTTCTTTGCTTGCAATTAACTTGAAAGGAGATCATTTAACACTACAGCACGATTACTATTGGAAAACAAACAACACTTCGATTGCAATAGATAGAGGTCTACCGTGACGTCGATGAAGGTAATGCATTTTGATTGGTTAGTGCTCGAATGCTTCGATCGTGTTAAGTTTATTATCAATATTCATAAGGTACTTACCTGACGATGTAAATTAAATTGTAACAAGTATTAAAGATGATTATATAATTATTCACTTGTTTCAGGCTCACGTTGTCGCTGCTTTTGAGCAAAGTTTGTCATCGATGACGCAAAGACTTCAACACCTGACCGCTACTGCAGAAAAAAAGGTATGAATAAACTTCTATTTACAATTTAAATTTGCTTTAACAACAACACAACAAACACCCTGATGTCATTTCTTATTAGGATAATGAATTAGCTGAATTACGAGCTGCTATGGACTCCTTAAGGGCTCAGTCTATACAAGCAGGATTTGGTTCTGGATTGGCTCGGCAGCCTTCATCGGATAGTGTTTCGAGTTTATCATCTGCCTGTAGTTTAGATAAACAGGAGAAAAAGAAAAAGAAAGGATGGGTAAGCAGTACGATATTTGCTTATACCGTACGAGCGAACGTACTATAATCACCCAATTTTACACTAAACGTGTGCTGTGTTGAATGTCACTGTGGAATGTTATTTGCTTGACAAAATTGCGTCAACGCAAATTCATTTGTGCATTTCCGAAAACACCTTGCTCACGTTATAAACAACGTATTCGTTCAGGTACACGTGTAAGACACGACTTCGCTCTCGCATTTCCGAAAAATGCCGATGATGCTGGCTGATCATAGTACGCTCGCTCTTACGGTATGTTAAATTCATTACTAACTGCACATTTTACGAGGGCTATGCATTTATTGTCTCCAACACAGTAGGTGTTGAAATAATTTGTCCATAACAACACAATATATTTGGTATTTATCTGTCAAACAAAAGTCCGACATTGGTTTTTGTAACTGCATTTGTTAACAAGTTGTGTTAAATTAAAATGGAAGTTGCCCAAAGATTCCAAAAAATGGAGAAAAACGAGCTTCATGCTGTTATTAAATACCTGCAGAAGAAAGGTTTAACGCCATAAAGGTAGGGTTAGTGTACTTGGGGATGATGATTCTTCATATCAGGTAGTGAAGGTCTCGGGAGTTTCGATGTGGTAAAATAACTTGCGAACATGCAAAAGGTGCCGGTCGACCGCAATTTGTGTGCACTTAAGAAGATATTGATCGCGCCTGTGACTTGACAGGATCGACGGTTAACTACTACATAGATGTTTAGCAGAGGTAACACATTTCAAACGGTACAATAATCAATGACTGGGACTTAAGGTGTCTGCAATGTTGATGCCCGAGCATAAGCGAACGACAATTACCACTTCAGATGCGAATTTGATATCGTTTAACAGTGATCCAAAAATTTTTCTGGGGCAGTTTGTTACGTTGACGAAACGTGGGTTCGCCACTTTGATCCCGAGTCTAAACAACAAAGTAAAAAATGGTGACATCGTGGATCCCCACCACCTCGCAAATTTAGGATCCAACCCTCAGCGGATAAGATTACGGCTACATTTTTGGGATGCTGAAAGAATTTTATTATTTGAATACCCGGAACGTAGCCAGACAATCATGGGTCAGTATTACGCTACATTAATTAAATAACTTCATAATTTTATTAAAGAAAAGAGAAGAGGAAAGTTGTCGCCTGATATTCTCTTTCATCTGAGCATAAACGCCTCGTTTCTTTAAACGCAATTTGCAATGCAGGTTTCGAACTGATGAAGCATTCACCATACTCACCCGACCTAACTACTAGTGATTTTTATTTATTTATTTATTTATTTATTTATTTCCAAACCTAAAAGAAAGTCTTCACGGAATCAAATTTAACAGTGACGACGACATTATGACAGCAGTTCAAGAATTTTTCTCTAATCAAAACCGTTTTTTGAAGAAGGTGTAGATATGTTAGAACATGGGTGGATTAAGTATCTCCAAGTGTCCGTGATTATGTTGAAAAAGAATCTTGTTTAATATGTTAGAGACAATACATATTGTATAGCCCTCGTAGATCTACATATTTCGACTTTTCACTTTTAGTTCATATATGGTACTACACCAAACAAATAAAGTAAATATATATAACACTACATAAACGATTTCAATCTCACCCTAGTTAAAGCGGTTAACCTTCATTTTGAAGTACAGTATTGAACTCTAAAATACAACTACAACATTCTTAAAGTATAGAATAAATTAATTATTTCAAGGACTAAACATATTTTGAAAAAGTTCTCGAACAGATTTTTCATTTCATTTACGAACATTATCCTTTATGTTGTTATCTATTACGTCATTACTGTTTCCGTTATAGTATCATAGATATATGTATTCTCAAATGGAACACTATATTTCTCAGTGTTGAGTTCTAAACAGTTAATTAAAAAGCATGGTAAATAAGATGATATAAAAATTAGGTCAAATGAGTACAAATTGGATATGAAGAGTTTTAAGGAACTCTATTAAAGCAAATCTGCCTCAATTTTGAGTTTCCCATTCTGAATACGAGGCGTGTCCGGGAACAAAGGTACACTCCTGCGCATGTGCATGATATCGCGTGATTTCAACCCTGCAATCAAGTCGTCCTATTGTGTCATCTTTTCACTCAATGTTAGTGCGTCGTTTATTTTGTTCCGGTCAGTACTTTGGAAATTATTGCGACAATAATGGAGCCTCCTCTGTCAAAATGCGCCCCATTGGAAGTTCGTGCAATCATTGGCTACTTTCGTGTGGCAATGAAGGAATCATCGACCGTAATTCACCGAAGAATTTCCGAAGCTTATGGCGAGGTTATGCCACGCAAGCAAGTGTTGGTTTGGTGTTCAGAGTTTCGAAACGGTCGGACAAACTTAGATGATCTTCTAACATCTGATGGACCGAAACATCCAGCGGGTTCAAGAACTCATCATCACCGACACACGTTTGACAATTCGAGAAATGGCATCCGAACTGTGCATTCCGAAGACGGTAATCCACGACATTGTCCACAACAAGCTTGACTACCGAAAAGTCTCTGCACGGTGGGTGCCTAAGCAACTCACGGATGCGCATAAGGAAGCGAGACTTGCATGCTCTTTGGAAAACCTGCAACGTTACCATAACGACCCCTCGTTTCTTATGGATATTGTAACCAGAGATGAGTCGTGGGTTCATCACACGACGCCCGAGAACCAAGTTCAAAGTATGGCATGGAAGCATCCCGCCAGTCCACCTCCCAACAAATTTCGCGTTACTTCATCGGCTAAAAAAGTCCTTGCTACAGTTTTTTGGGATTGTAAAGGCGTCCTTCTGCTTCAGTTTAAGCGTTATGGCGAAACTGTAAATGCAGCAGCATACTGCGAAACTCTCGGTAAATTACGGGAAGCAATTCGATGAAAGAGGCCTGGTCTACTTAGTCACGGAGTCAAGTTTCTTCATGACAACGCAACGCCTCACACCGCCAGAATCACCACGGATAAGCTGTCATTTCGAATGGGAAATCATCACTCACCCAGGTCACAATCCGGACTTGGCTCCTTCGGATTTTCATCTTTTCCGAGACATGAAAGGTTTCTTGGGTCATCCAAACCACAACACAGCAGCTGGCTAGCACAGGGACCTGATTTCTATACCAAGGATATGTTAGACCTCGTCCGCAGATGGGACAAGTGCCTCAATCGGCTTGGTGACTACGTTGAAAAATAGTTTAAGGACCGCACTTTCTCCTGTAATACTCTTTTTATTTTTTAATAAATTTATTTGTATCTTCTAAGTGAATGTACCTTTGTTCCCGGACACGCCTCGTATAACCACCAAGCTGATAGCTAAGATTTAGATAAACGTATAGTAACTCAACAAACGCATCTGCTTTAAACTTAAAGACAAATTTATGGTTTTAGCATACTTCAGATCTCAAACTTGAACCTGTTTTTCCGTATTTTTTTGGTTATAAGTTACCTCATTATGCTTACCTTTGTATTTTATAATAAACTTGCATTTGTGATCAAAATGATAGGTAATTGTGTTTTTAATATATTTATTCAGAAATTTCAAAAACGGAAATGCCAACGTTTACAAACTTACATGCTTGCATTGGAATACGTAGTAGCATAAACGTGCTGACTATTACAAAATTCTTTTTAAATTAAATGTTATTTTTAGACTTCCTTCTATACAATCGTCAAAATATATGCGTAAAGGAAGGAAATATGAATTTCCAGTTTACACTGAAAGAAATAATTTGCCGTAGCTGAAAGAAACACTAACAAATAAAATTAAATTACGACCACTATATTGCCCGTACTGTAACACATGTTCAATTTCTAGTAATAATTATGTATAAACGATTTGCTTCTATAATGTGCAGGGTCCCATCCGTCTGGAATTGTAAAATTACGCCTATTGTGCAAATAGTATAACTAAAATTTTCGGATGAGTATCTTTCAAAACTATTTCCGTGTATACAGAGTGATCGATAGGTAGCGAACCATGTGCTTACTTGGTTATTTTAAATGGAACACCCTGTATATTATTACATATTTAATTTCTCCATCTAGAAATAGACCAATGCAATATGGGTCTTATATGTCTATTTCTAACAGATTTCGAGATATTTATAATTTTGTCCCCAATCACCTAAATTTAGATACATTTATTTTCTTCAAAAAATCCGAAACGCAAATACATTTTAGCGTAAATTTTTATAGGATTAAGTTACATACTTGGCTCTATTTAGATATTGCATTAGAACGCCTTCCAAATATACAGGATTAGTATCGAACACCAAACTTTACGAAGTTCAAACACCAGAAACGTCATGTTTTTAAATACCACTACATATTTCTTCTGTACTGAAAATAGGAGTATTTACAGTTAAACATATTTTGTGGTATCTTCTAAACTTTAGAAGATACCACAAAATGTGTTTAACACAAAAGAAAGGGAAATGGATTGGGAATAAAATGCATATATTTTCGATAACTCTTAATTAGACAAAACACGATGAAAATTTTAATTTTATGCTTAGTCGTGACCGTTACGCCATCTACTGGTCATCTTACAAACTCCAAAATCATTTCCAGCATTTTCTTTTGGCCACGTTTATTAAAAAGGATTTTACCCGAAAGCTCTGTGATTACTAGTTTTCTGAGATATAGCCGGCTGCCATTCTTATTTGGCCAGCCGTTACATGTATATTTTGAAATACCTTGTAAATTCCAAGTTCAGCTTTAAGCATACAGTACGGTCATAAAGTGTGTCCCCCCATGCTAACTTTTGAACGACAGAAGCTAGCGTTTTTAGAAAAAATAGGTCGATTTCTATTTTTTGTGAACAATTGTATTTCTGGTTTCATCAAAAGTGACGTCAACTTTCCTTTTTTAAATAGAACATCCTGTATATTTTTTGGAAAGGTAATCGAAAGGCGAATCCAACGATACCGCATATGTTATACTTTAACGTAAGGAATATGATGATATGCAGCAATACAAGTTTTGCTAATCTTTTTTTGTTGTTAGGCAAAGTTGGCTGGGAAAGAGCGCCAAATTGTTTCTTGTAACACTAAACTTATCTAAAGAGTTCATTGCTAAGCAAAGTAATCATAACAGTTGCCAAACTGTCAAATCTCAATTCCAAAAGCGTAAATTGTTCTTGGTATTTATTATTGTTATAACTTGCATTTGTCATTTTTTCGTACTTTGTGCTCGTTATTATTTTATGTAATTTTAACTTGTTTTGTTAATTGTTGCTTCTCCTTTACTTTATCGAACTTTATTATAATTAATTAATTGTGGTAGGTTTGTTTAAATTTGTTAGTTTTTGACAATGTGCAAGTTTCAGGTTTTTATGTTGTTCATTTTACAATTGCCTCCGCATGGACCACGTAAGATAACCAAGTACCTAATTTTAATATTCGGTAAATTTTGCAACAATTACCACAAAGCGGAACATAATGAACACTGCCCTTATACAGCCGGAACTATTTGAACTTTGCGTTAAGTAAGCATAGATAGTGTAAGATTTACAGGCGTAATATGATTTAAACTATTGTATAATTTGTTGCACAACCATGGCAAATAATGGGCGGCATGACCCAGGAATTTTGTATGGTTCATGCCGAAGCCATTATAAACGTAACAACACAAAAAGTCTAAAAAACAGACATACCGTCTTTCAAAAACTAACATATTTAAAGAAACTTACCATAATTAATTAATTGCAATAAAATTCGATAAAGTAAAGAAATAACGACAATTAACAACACAAGTTAAAATGAGAGAAAATAATGACAAGTACAAAGAAAGACCGTATGACAAATGCAGGATATAATATCAATAAACAACAAGAATAATTTACACTTTTGGAATTGATATTTGACAGTTTGGCAATTGTTATGATTATCTTGCTTAGCAACGAGCTCTTTAGATCAGTCTGGCGTCATAAAAAACAATTTGGCGCCCTTTCCTAGCCAACTTTGCGTAACAAAAAACAGATTATCAAAACCTTTATTGCTGTATATCGTCATATTTCTTAAGTTAAAATATAACATATGTGGTATTGTTGGATTTGCTTATCGATTGGTTTTCCAACAGCGCAAAAATTTACAGGATGTTCTATTTAAAATAAGAAGGTTGACGTCACTTCCGGTGAAACCGGAAATATAATTGAAGTACCGATAACGGCAAAAGTTAGTGCATAGAAAATAGAAATCGACCTGTTTTTTTTAAAAACGCTAACTTCTGTCGTTCAAAAATTAGCACGGGGGTGGGGGCACTTTAGGTCCTCATTGCATACTTCCAACAACACTCTCGAACACATTAAAACCATTGCGTTAATCTAAAGGGCCGTAATTTTCCTTACAGCGGCTTCTGCGATTTTCTTTGCAAATGTTAACCAAGTTTCTTTGGCTTCTTCGGTTATAATTATAAGTCTACCAGTACTTTTTCCTTTAATTTCGGTGGTACCAGTTTGTCTGTAGTGTTTTCTGTAATGATTTTCCTCAACAATACTGGGACACAATTATTTCGCGTGATTTTTATAAAGTAGGGGCACCTCCAACCAATTTTTAAAAAATTAACACTATTATTCGCTTAGACATTAACAATAGATTACCAATAAAGGTGACAGACGAGTATTCAATTCTGCTTTTCATGACTACTGGATAAAATTTTTCCACTGTCCCAACATTGAGTTGTCTACGAAAGTCGTATATTTTTGGAATTTCAATGAAAAATATAATTAAAGAGGATACCAAAAATCCAATAATACATAGCGCGTTCTATTTGAAAAATATAATTTTGTGTAGCTACGGACTTCATCTATCGGATACTCTGTAGCTTCCAATTTTAAACTATCCCCTCAATGAAGCCTCATAACAAGAAAAAAACCGTTTTGAAAAATCTCCATTCACAAAGCCATAATTTTCAGAGCCCGCGGAGATGATTCACCCTGTACTTATAAAAATACACATACATAGACCATGTACGTGAAATGAAAAAATAAAAATTTAGAATTTTATCAATAGCCCTAATACATACTTACTAGTTAATAGATTAATATTATTTATTTCAGCTTCGTAGCTCATTCACGAAAGCATTTTCCCGTAATACCAAAGCTGTTAAAACTCAATCTCAAAGTGAGGCAGACACCGAACAACAACAGAGCCCTCCGCCTCCAGCACCAATGGATACTGGAGCCGAAGTTGCCGAACTGCAGAAACAGCTCAGAGAGAAAGATCTCGTCCTAACCGATATAAGGCTGGAAGCGTTGAGTTCTGCCCATCAGTTAGAAAGCTTGAAAGATACTGTGATGAAAATGAGAGTAAGTAACTGATTAAGATACCTATTATTTTCCTTTCTTGAATGATAATCAAAACCTACGTTTACTTATTTTTCTTTATACCTCGTTCTTGTCTAGAGTGAAATGTTGAGTCTGAAACAAAATAACGAACGACTACAGCGTATGGTTAGCGGAACAAATAATCTACCTCCAGATTTGCAAGAGAGCAGAAGTCTTGATCACCTAACCGATATGATCTCTACGGAAGAACCGCCATTGGAAATTGAACCGGATGGAAAAAGGATAACAATCTCAGTTTATTTAGGCCAACCACAAGTCTTTAAAAAGTAAGCGCAACAATCTTCCAAAACATTCTATTTCTTCCACCGGAATTATTTTTCTCTCTGCCATCCCACTATACTCTCACTTTTATTTTTATACTTGTAGTTGTCTTTTTCTTTTACACTTACTTTTGTATCTATACATACAGGATTCTTAATTTGTCAAATCAACTAAAATATTACTCCTTTTAAACTTCGTTTATAAATAATTGTTACTTTGGAAATCAACAAGTAAAACTTTTAACGTATTTCTTTCCAGATATTATATGGAACACTATGCGAATGATGGCGACGGAAATAACGCAACTGGTGAAATTGCCATCGCTCGAACTAGTGTGGGAGCAGCAACTAGTTGGACCCAAATAGATAGCACCGTACGGTGGGCCTTTAAGCAACACATAGCGAAATTAGATCCTGGTGGTGGTTTAGGCCTTGGAATCGACGCGATTAGCGGTTACAAACTTGGTGATGCTGATAGAATCTTTGATGGCCCTCCTGAAAGCCCTCCGGACTTACTACCTGTTGGTTACGTAGTGGGAAGGGTGACAACATTGCATATTGTACTCCAACCTGTAGCGGCATTTGCATTTGAAGCGCTGATACCCAAAGGCGTCGCTCAGAGATTAGTGTCGTTGCTATCGGAACATAGAAGGGTGGTGTTATGTGGCGCGCCGGGTACTGGAAAAACACATTTGGCTACTAGATTAGCAGAATTTCACGCGCAATCATTAGGACGAGATCCGGCTGAAGCTGTAGCTACATTTAAGTATGTTTTACGTACTTCTAACTAGCGATGTATCCTTTCATATGCATTTCCATTTTAGAATTTATTTAGACATTTTGTTTTTAGTGTTGACAACAAATCAGGGAAGGAATTACGACAGTATTTAGCTCATCTAAGTGAACAAGCCGCCGCTGGCGATAACGTCGACTTACCATGTGTAGTGGTTCTAGACAATTTACATAAAGCAGGACCTTTAGCTGATGCGCTTGGATCGCTTCCTAGAAACCTTCCTTGTCTCTTGGGTGAGAATTTTCTCATGAATATTATCCTGCACCTATTTTTAATTACATAAAAAGGAACAGTAGAACACATACATATCATATAATACGAGTCCACAGATTTTTTGTAAAACCATAACAAAGTGGATTACATTTGATATTTATCCTTGAACACTTGGTTCCGTAGTTTTCACATGTACTGATTATTTTCTTCTACTAATCCCATACCCAGTTACTGTCGATACGGCATCTTTATAGAAATAAAGATGCCGTATCGAATTAAATCGTAATTGAAAATACTAGTTCGAACTCAACCAAATTTTTGAAAGAAAATGTAAGGACTTGCTAGGTTTTTATGTCTGCATACGATGCAGCATGTCTTTTAATGTACATCTTACATCTGAAGAAGATAAGTAATATTACTATAGGTATGGTTTACGTAAAATAAATAATTTGAAATAGTTCGGTACTATACTAGAGAAAGGTTACATTAAAATGCTTGGATATACTGTATGAAGCAAAAAGTACACACATGTTTTATTGTTCAGAAAACTGATACTAAAATAAATGATCCTGCATTCTTTAAAATTAAATTTAGTCAGTGATATGTAAAATTATACTTACTGTTTAGGTGAAATTTTAAAATCTTCATGGGAGTTAAGTCGTTACCACCGAAAGTAGAAGGCCTCAGCGCTCTTCGATGACGTCACGCTTGATAGGCGATGTATCGCCATGCACGATATTAGCCTAAGCATTTCTTTTTTAAGTTTTGAAGGCCTTCCGGTTTACAGAGGATGCCAGTCGTCAACTGAGCCCCTCTTCGCATCCCATTCGATTTTATTTTGGAAAAACGAAGTTTCAAAGCAAAAACCAAACACGTAACCGAGCACCGTTTTCATGAAAGATGTATTTGTAGTTGATGTTTTATCGACTAATTAGTACTATTTGTAATTGTACATGTATTTGGACGAAACTATGGTTGAAATGATACAATGATATAATTGCAATTTTGTTTGAAATTTTGTTCAATTTCACGAGAAAATTTACAGACATGCTATTTAACCAAGGGTCTTTAATTCCCTATTATGTGGTGTTTTACCTAATCTATCATTACTTTTCCCACAATAATTTTTAAGTAGGGTATTTGTAGAACAAATTATAATTGCGGCAATACGTTCACTCCTGTCAATATGACATTTATATATATCAGTATCCAAATGGCGACGTTGGGTGATATAATTTAAAATATATTGTATTAAAACAGAATGTTTACTATACACATTTAAAAACATCTCTTTGTGTTCAAAAATAATTTTGTTAAATATAACGTAAGCATATAAAACTATTTGAACAAAATTTTCACGTTTTTTTGTTAAATACAGCGGACAATTAGGGAATTGAGTTGGAATAGCATTTTTTTAAGCTTACAGTTATAGTTTCACCGGACCTTGAATCTGTAGCTGTTGAGAACTTTTACAAAGTGTAACAAACAAAACAGTCGACGCCACAATTTTTAGGTTATCCCGTTTTTATCGTTTCAGAAAAGGTTTTATCGCTTATGCAACACTATAAAAACATTACAGGTATCACCAACAAAGTACGGAAATATCACTACACAGTATTTTTTTCAAATAAAACCAATATAATTCGGATAAACCAATTCAAAACGCAAGAAACGATCTGAACGTGTGAATGTCCAATCTACAAATATAGCTGACCTACTGCAAAATGCGTCACAGCCTGCTGACGTCAAAGCCGGTTGGTCTTGTGTTTTCGGTAGTAACGGTTAAGTACCCTTCTTTGTAAAAATATTGATTAATGTTGTAACTAAAAATTAATTAGAATCATTTTGTGTACAAATATCGATTTTCCTTAATGATGAAGTCATGCATTTTAAGTTATTTTCAACTACTCTAGACTCGCACGCTTGAGAGATAATTGATTGTTTAGTGTAGTCAAATTCACAATATGCGTAGTTACCACAAAGTTTTCAAAGCAATTGGTTATTTTATTTGAAGAAAGTATTTCGCACTAAAAAAGGAGAAATATTGTTTTCTGGTGAAATTTAAATTACAAACTACCCACGCATCGGTTGTATACCAAAAAAAAAATGGAAGATAATCTTTTTTTTAGAAGATTCTCTTTAAAAATTGCCATTCGCACACAAAATGAGATTATAAATAACTTTTAGCTACAACATTAATCAATATTGTTAGAAATAAAGGCACTTTATTCATACGAACGTTTCAGAATTTCACTTCCTTCAGAATTATTCAATTTCAGAATGTTACAAAATTTCACTCACTTCTGCGAAATCGGAAGTACAATTTTACATATGCTGTGTAAAATTTACTTTCAAAGAGTACAGGAACTTTTTTTATCTTATAGTTCATTAATTTTAAGAATGTAGTAGATAGCGCTGCAATCGGTACTCGTATTACAAGATAAGAATTAAACATTAACCAAAAGCCGAAAATGCAGAATATCTTATTTCATAGTGTAGGTAATTTAACATTACATGTTTTTAATGTTTAAGATTCTGTAAACCTTAAATCTATTGTAAATTTCCCAAAATATGCAAATATTATAAGTAAAGCGTGACAAACGGTTGCACCCGCTGTGTTTACTATGTACATACAAGGAATCGAGTGGACGTTCGGTTATTATCGGTTGATCGGTGTGCGTGTATGTACAGCGGGAGCACCGTTTGTCACGCTTTAATTATAAGCTTTTTACATCCCACAACAAAGTTCAACTGTTGTAAATTTCACATTTGACAATGTTAAGTGAAATACAAGAAAACTGAAATAAAAACGTAGACTTAGCCTAATATTAAATAGCTTATTTGCTTGTTTTAATAAACACAAATACTTTACTATTAAAATTGCAAGTCACTATAATCTAATTGCTTTTAATTTAATATATTTTAATATATTTTTTTTTTGTAAAGCATAGACATGATAATTGTGGAAAAACCGAACAATTTAAAATTGAATCATTGTGAATCAGAATTTGATAGCGAAGGCACTTCCGATCAAGGTAAATTTTTCGTATCTTCTACTTTTACACTATTCTTTTCTGCGGTAATATGTTTTATGCAATTTTCTACATGGTGATGTCCATCAATTAATGATTTTACTCCTGCCAATTTAAAAGTTAAAAACACTGCCACCTTAAAGTGAATGGACTGTAGTAACAATTTTCTAACTTAACTACAAAAAGTTTATCAACTATGTACTTTTTGCTCGCGGTATAATACATGTTGACAAAAAATCCGAATAAAGCTGTAGCTCAATAAAATTTGTTCCGATTTTAGTTGTTATATTTATTTTTTTTACCACATGTCATATATATATTCTTTAATTTATACTTTTAGGTACAATGGCTCAATCAACATGTTCTGCAACAAGTCTTCAACTGCAGCATGGGTTTAGATGGGTACTAGTCGCTCCCCACATGGAACCGGCTAGAGGATTATTAGGCCGAGTTCTACGTAGAAGATTGGAAAGCTTAGAATTGGAACAAGGACCACAACCTGAGTTGGCTGCAATTTTGGGATGGTTACCTAAAGTGTGGCAACATTTAAACACCGTTCTGGAGACGCATAGCTCTGGTGATGTGGCTATTGGGCCTAGATTATTTCTTAGTAAGTTCTGATATATAGCATAAACGAAATCCACTTAACTGGATCGATTTCTAATAGCACTAATAGAAAGAGATTCTCGCTTGTATATTGTTTGCCCATAATAACCAATTTTTTCGATTATACAAGGTGTTTATAAACCTAAAAATTAAACAGTAGATATATTTCGTATATTTTTATATTTTGTGCATGTCAACATGTTGGGCGTTGAATCCAGTCCTATGTACAACGGGAATAACAAATAATAAGATGTTGTTTATAAAATACAGATTCTCTAGCATTTTTTAAATTTGCAATGGAGAATCTGACATGTTTAGGACTCTTACCTCTCAACATTTACACTACCGCCCATAAATGAGAGATACTTATATATCAATGCTATTCCGTTCTTTTCCGCCTGCTACATTGGTTATAAGTAAAATATGGTTGTATGTTTCTGGGATGTTTACTAACTGTAATCAACCAATATGTATGCAAAATAATCTCATCTGTTTGTGAAACATGTTACAAGTTCTTATTGTATTATGGCTCCACCGGTGTGAAGTTAACAATAGATTTCAGCAATAGTTTCTTTTCCAGTAAAATCAACTACAAATTTACATTTATTTTACTACAATCACGTTATGTAAACAAAATCAGTTCAAAGAGCATTCCAACAAAATAAAAAACTGACAATATTCTTATAGACAGTCCTCCTAACCGCTTCCACTAAATAAGCGCGCTGCTGTAATAGTTACTTATGTCGTCGGGACGTAAGTGCAGTTTTGCAAAAGCACTTACGACCCAAGTGGCATGCAATATTTTTCCTACTACCAGCCCAACATTGGCCCAAAATTTCGACAAATTCGGCGTTTTAGGAAAATATTTAACATTTATATACCTACATAATGGTCAAAGTTGGCAATTTCGGTTATGTATTGACACCTTTTGCAATATTAATGTATTATTACTTTACGTCCCCCGTAAAATTCCATTACATCCTATGTAAAGGGTGCATAACTCGTAAATCGCACTTACCTTCCTCCAATCAAGGCAGTAATGATTAAGCCGGGCACAGAGAGCTTCGCGCCAAATTAGAAGTGAGATTGCCGCTCCTACGACGCAACGTATGTATGCAGATGAATCGGCACGGATTACTTCAGCGAATGAAATTATTGATTTATTGCAACAGATTCTCATCAACCCTTCGCAGCGTTAGCCGTAATTATAGAGATAAATATAGGTATCTAAGTATGTCTAACGTACGCAAGGAAAATAAACGATTGGCTAATAGAGTCACTAAATTTATCAGTGAATTTCCAGATTTGAACTATAATGGAACTAAAGTATTCTGTAGAGTTTGCAAAATACCTTTAAAGTGCTGAAACAAAGGCGACTATAAAAGACATATAGATAGTGTACAGCGCAAAAATGAGAAAAATGGCGTACCCCCTCAAACCCAATTTAAGTTGGATTTACTTTTGTTGTTTATTGTTTGTGGTCTACCGCCTCGCTTACTCGATAAAGAAGGGTTTCGACAGTTTTAGCGTACATACAATCCCGAGTGGAACTTACCATCACGGACTGTGTTACGGAAAGAGCTACCAAGTATACGAAAATAGGATCAAAGCATAATTAAAAGATTAACAGCTGTGGCTATGTCTTGATGAGACGACAGATTGTAAAAAAAATCTATTTTGACTATTATAGTAGGAGTAGTAGATCCTGTTAAACCGAAATTTAAAAAATTTGCAATTTTATTAGCTAGCAAAAGACTAAACAAGTGTACTGGCGAAGCAATTACGGGCGTAGTGCGCGATACGTTATAACAATTTCAACTAGTGGCAACTAGTCAACTGTTGATGTTTATGAGCGATGGAGCAGCGACAATGTGTGCCGTTTTTTTAAAGAAAATGTGAGGAACTTTTACATGTTACGTGTAAAGTTCATGCTTTACATCTTCTGGCACAAACTATTCGAGAATATTACCGGGAGGTGGATGCATCAATAGTAAATACAAAAAAGAAGTGTTTCTCAACTCTTCCAAACGGATTCGAGCATTTCACATGCTTTGTTCCGGTATTCGTGAACCGCCACAGCCGATTCTTACGCGTTCGGGAACATGGTTGCAAGCGGTTTTTCATTATTCTGAGGATTTCCAAGAAGTTGCTACACAGTATAAACAATGCAAAAAACGGTCGCGTTATAGCAAAGTTCGACAGTGTTAAAAAAAAATCCAATTATACGAGATTAAGAGAAATGTGTGGTGATGCATCTGCAGATTCATTAACTAAGGATTATTTTAATTATGCCTGTGTTACTTCCGTAAATATTGAATGGTCTTTCTCGAAATACAAGAACCTTTTTTCATCTCAGCGAACAACTTTCACCGACACAAATGCGGAGGCATACCTGATGGTGCAAGCAGTTAAACCTGCAATTTATAAATCTAGAGGAGGAAGGCCAATATTTGTAAGAAATAAAACGTTATTGTTTCGTGTTAAAGCCATTTACAAAAGAGATCCAAACATGTCTGAAAGAAAAGCGGCTGCCCTGTTGAATATATCGCCTTCATATTTACATGAAGTTAAAGCTAAAAAAGCTGGAATGAAATCTCACGTATGCAAAAGCGTCCCACACTATGTTAACGATCAAGAATCGAGAGCGAAAATGCTTGCAGAAAAATTCTCGAAAAATTAGCTCCTCCAGGAAGCGGAAAAGTTATTATCATGGATGATGAAACATACTGTGCTGTTGATCCAAAAGATATTCCTAGGAGAAAATACTATCATTGTGCTCCCAATACAGACGTACCAATTGAAAAAAAATTCAAACTTAAGAAAAAATTTTTCAAAAAATATCTGATATGGCAGGCGATGGATGAACTTGGGAATGTTTCAAAACCGTATATTTTCACAGGCACCATGAATTGGAAAATTTACCTAAATGAGTGTTTACGCAAGAGGCTTATTCCGTTTATCAAAAATAGAAATGTTCTGTTTTGGTCTGATATGGCAACATATCATTACGCTGCCAAATACATAGAATTTCTTCAAGAAAGTAACATAGATTTTGTATCAAAAGTAAATAACGCTCCAAATACACTTCAGGTCCGACCCATTGAAAAGTATTAGGCATTATTGAAGAGAGAATATTCTAAAAAGAAAGTCCTTGCGACAAGTTTGAATTTCTTCGGACGTATAGTGACGGCGATAGCCCAAAAAGTTTCAAAAACTAGTGGTGCATCTTTAATGAGCAATGTAAGAAGAAAGCTAGGTCAAGTAGGTAGACTAGGAGTGCTGAAATATTGCGTTTAGTTTATAGGTATTTTTTAATTTTGTGCCAAGAGTTACCGAGCATACTCTAATTCGGATTTTTGACTTTTTACCGTAATCGAAATTTCAACTCTTCCCTAACAGTAAACGCATTTTTGTTCGAAGACGAGTGGGTAAAAGAACGATACCTGACTGTGTTGTACCAATAATTAACCCTTGAATCGTAACCTGTCATGGAGTAGCACAAGTAGTCACTAGGGTTATATTGACCCGAATTAAAAAAAAAAACTAAATAGATGAAAAATGAATTTATAACATATTTTAATAAATAGGAATTAAGAATAACAAATACAATATTTGAATTTACATAAATTTGAAAATTGGGGTGCCCCTTTTCAATTTTTAAGCCACCTAAATATAGTAACTATAATGCATAGAAATTAAAATAATTAATATTGAAAATTGATCTGGGTCAATATGACCCGACGTGACGGCTCAAAGATGACTGCACTCGATTAAAGGTCATTTTCCTACGATGGAGTTGGAGCCGTACACCGAATTAAGGGCATATTAAGAAAATGTTATTTAGAAATCTTACGTCAACACGCTTATCCATATGGGCTTAACTTAATTGGCGAAGAGATTCATCTGCAAATGATAATGGCTCCAAGCACTACTTCACACCTTTTAAAAATTATTTAAAACAAGAAGGATATGCCCTCTACACCAGACCGACATTAATAATACCTTAGAAGTTAGAAGTGCTAGGCACTAGCAAATACCTACTTTCCAAAAATGTGTGTTGGCGTTATTCCAAATTTGCAAGGGAATCATTAAACGTAAAGGAGAATTCTTTGGTTAAAATAAATTACAATAACAAACGCGGTTTGTTGTTATCAAATTTTAAAATATTTCTTTATCAGAACTACAGTTTATTTTTCTAATATTGTATTTTTACTTGAATTTTATACTTACATTTTACAATTTTACAACTAGCATTTCATTTTATGACCGGTAGTGTACATAAAATTCTAATTGCATGTACTACAAATCAGAAAATCTGAATCAAACGTTGGCATGGTTTTTATATCATAGAACTTAGAATCTAGATCTCTTAATTTTAGGTTGTCCATTAGAACTAGATGCCGCAAGAGCATGGTTCGCAGATGTATGGAATTATTCTCTAGCACCTTATATCCGGGATGCTATTCGAGAAGGCCTTCAACTATATGGTAGACGGGCTCCATATGTAGATCCTTGCCAGTATATTCTTGAAACGTATCCATGGCCGGGTGCTCCACCTCAAGGACTTACGAACATTCCCGCGAAAGACGTGGGAATTACGAAAACGGGTCCCACCCCACAAGCAGAAAACGACGGAGATCCTTTACTAAACATGCTTATGAGGCTACAAGAAGCCGCTAATTATTCAAGCCCGCATTCGAACGATTCCGATTGCAATAGTCTGGATTCCAATTTAACGCACAGCAGTAATCTTGGAACTGAGAGCGTTTCGTAACACTAGCATGTTTTCCGGTGTATATTCTAAAATATATATCTAGTAAAAAAAATTATCCACAGATGGTCATATAATATGGGTGCAATGAGGAACTAAAATCTGTCCTTTTGTATTAACTTTTAAGATGTTAAAAGCTTATGATTTATATTGGATTTAAACCTACCTTTGTAGAAACCATTTATCGACATACCTCATAACGAATTTCTAATAATTCCTACATTATTTTCCCGATTGGTATATTGACGTGTTTACTTGAATTAACCGACACTTATCCAGAAACATTTTGGAAGAATTTTTTTATATGTAATTGCTCTTCAGTTAACACATTAATCAATATGTAATAGTAGTTGTTACGTAGATCAAGTGTTTTTCTTGCAAATATCTATTTTGGACGCTAACCAATTTCAAAAGGCCTAAGGTGATCATCATACATGGAAAAGGTAAGCTTTAAATGTTTACTGTAGAGTTAGTATAGGCCTCCGGTTTTATATTTCAAAAAGTAAAAAAATAATATCGATAACAATCAAATTGTGAATTTACTAAAACTGAAGATGAAAGATGGAAATATGAGGTCAATAAAGTATTCTATGTAGTGTAAACAAGTTTATCGATTGATATTTCGTTTGTCAGTCTTTGTGGTTATGCTTTGTAAACAAAAATGTAAAAAAACGCTTCATTAATAATAAAAATTCGGTTAGTATACTGTGAGATATAAAATGATCGCATTTAGAAACAAAATTACTAAATATACACATCACCCATTGCTGTAATATGTAAAAAATTTTATATTGTTTGTTAACTATAACTATAAATAATACAAGAACGCTTTTTATTTCATTTGTCCAATATAAAGATTTATTACGTACTGCAGTAGTTAACCATCCATCATTGTAAATTGGAAAGAAGTATATGGAAGTCTAACGTATATATAGACATGAATGTGTTACGGTGATTTTCAATACACTTCCATACTTAGTCTGTGTTTTATAATGAGTATTTCTGGTCAAATAGCCGATTATATATGTAAATAAACATTATTTATATACTATTATATACGAAAGAAAAAAGTTTTCTATACTTATGTTTTATTAATATGTATTTAAACTGTTTTTGCATAACTTTTATACCAAAATGTACTATATACTGCCATAAATTATTCTAATTTTAATTAGTGTTTTATTCTAAACCTGTATCTCTATCTTTACTTAAGATTATTATTATCCGCATTAAGGGTATGCGATAGCAAAATGCCGTTTCGCAATGCTCGAACAAAAAACTCGATTATTATCATTATTCGCCAAAGAAAAATCATTTTATAGAATAATTGATTATAAAAGTTATATAAATATGTTTTATAGAACCCAGCTTTAGAAGCTGCAAGTATACTTACTAATAAAAATCGGTAACTCCGACAGTGCTATGAGATTGAAAATTTACGATAATGTAACGTACGCATTGAAATGCGTACACAGTGAATTTTGAAAATAAGCTCGAAAACGTTAACAACTAGTCCCAATGAAAAAAAGTACAGCAACACAACTATTTCAAACTATTTAACGTAATATTTTCTACAAAATTCAGTTCTCTTTATATACAGTGCGGTTCTAAAGTGTCCCTGCTAACTTTTGAACGACAGAAAAAATAGGTCGCTTTCTATTTTTTGTGAACTAACTTTTGCCGTTAAAATGACATAAAATAATAACGAGCACGAACGAAAGTATGACAAATGCAGGTTATAATAACAATAAACAAAAATAATTTACACTTTTGGAATTGAGATTTGACAGTTTGGCAATTGTTATGATTACTTTGCTTAGCAACGAGCTCTCTTTAGATGAGTCTGGCGTAAAAAGAAACAATTTGGCGCTCTTTCCTAGCCAACTTTGCGTAACAAAAACCAAAACCTTTACTGCTGCATATCGTCATATTTCTTAAGCTGAAGTGTGACATATGTGGTATCGTTGGATTCGCTTTTCGATTACCTTTCGAAAAACGTGAAAATATACAGGTGTTCAATTAAAAAAAAGAAAGTCGACGTCACGACACGAAATACAATTGAAATGCCGATAACGGCAAAAGTTAGTTCACAAAAAATAGAAATCGACCTATTTTTTCTAAAAACGCTACCTTATGTCATTCAAAAGTTAGCATGGGGGGAATTTAGGACCACACTGTATATACCGTGTTAGAATGTTCCGTAATAAAGTGAGCCGCTAAACTACATGGGCACTGTTGCAAAAATTGGCTCGTTACAAAAGTATAAGGCCGGGGAATTGCGTGACGGGAATGAATCAGTATCAGTAATAATCTAACCGCTCTCGTGAAAGGATCGCATTAGACTGTAGTCAAGTGATGCGTTTATTTCTTTAATTGATTATTGTTGCCTTTCTCGATCTTTTGCTTCTATGTTATTTTCGATTTGTGCTTCGTTTGTATCTCGTAGATATACTGTGGAATAGTTTTTTCGAATTATGTTCTTTCTAGGAAGTCGTTAAATGATACTATCTTACTAGCAGCATTGCAAATGACTGCTTATTTGAATATTATATACTACTAATATAGGTTCAATTGAATTTTTGCACACACAAATACGATCCATTTTGATATAAAGTTCCATTAATTAGATTTAGAAAGCATGTTTTTGTTTTGGAATTCAATTTACATTTAATAATTTATGTTTTTGCTATGCACTTTCTATTAATTGAACATTTAATATATTGGATATTTGGAAACGAAAAAATGTAATCTAGTTATTTTATAATGAGAGGTTCTACTTACTTTTGGAATTTATAATTTTATTTTGAATTGAGAACGATTTCTTTGCTTGATACGCGGCAATATTACAATTAAGTTGACAATGTTCAACTTTTCTCCAACATTGATACTACCACGGATTGTATTTTGCTTCAGAGGGATATTGAACGGATTTTCTTGTGGTCCAGGATGAATAGATTGTCGCTGAATATCTCTAAAAATGTGCTACCGTAACGTTCACAAAACGCCTACAACCCATCGGCACGATTTTGACGGTAGTATACTAGAAGCGACTGCATCAATTAATGATCTGAGTGTACTTTTCGATTCAGCTTTATCGTTTTCTGATCAAATTACTAAATTAGTATCGAAATCATATAAAATATATGGCTTTGTCTATTGTAATTACAACGTTTAAACGTTCTATCCACATTTTTCTCATATATCCGATCTCGCATGGAGTAGGCTATTTTAATCTCGTCTCCTATTTATGCGACATATCAATAATATCAACTTAATAGAATCAGTACAAAGGAGATTTTTAAAATTCATACATTCCCATCTTGAGGGATTTTACCCTGAAAGAGGTTACGATTACAATGCCCTGTTGAATAGGTATCATCTCTTTTCCCTAATTTCTGTTTTCTTTGTTACATAATAGAATTAATTGTACGTGGCTACCGAACAAATGCAATTTTCTTGTTCACCGAGTTTACTCCAGATCATTCTTTACTTTTTATTCTGACCCCACGAGAACAAATGTGTTAAGGAGATCCCCAATTTCTTTAATGTGCACTAATTTCAATATTATCTCAGATCTATGCGATATTAACGCTAACACATTCAGCTGTGTTAATTATTTAATTAATTATTTAATTTCTTATTTTTCCTAGATTTATATTTGTTTATAATTTTTTTTGTTTGTATATTAAATGAATTATTAATTTTTATGCACGTATGTATTTGTTACTACACAGTCACGTACATTTGTATTTTTCCTGTAATTAGGTGTAAACCTGTTGGAAAATACTAGAGTAAGGATTCATTTATAAGCGCTGGTCCCATATATATAGCGAAAAATGTTGCCACTTGTGCTAGGAACGCCCTCTCCGCTCCTCACTGTCCCTAGAAAATCCCGCACAGCCGCAAATCAGTCGCCTAGCATATACGTGTTCAAGATATCTGCTCCACACAGATTTATGGAAATACGTAATACATCTTGATTTTTATCCTATTGATGGAGCAGCAAGACTGAACTGTTCAGTCCTGCTGCTGATGATGACGGCTTGGTTATCGAAACGTGCGTCCAGTATGAATTAAGTGTTGTGGTAAGGGTTTTTAGTGAACTGTTTCACAGTTGATTATTTAATAACTACATTGCATTTTTGCATTTCCAAATATCCAATATATTAAATATTTAAATAATAGTCAGTGCATAACAAATACATAAACTTTTAAATGCAAATTCCAAAACGATGTTTTCTAAATCTAATTAATGGAATTTTATGTCAAAATGAATCGTATTTGTATGTGTAAAAATTCAGTTGAACCTATTATTATAATAGATGTTCAAATAAGCAGTCATTTGCACTGCTGCCTCTAATGTGGTACTATTTCATGACTTCTTGGTTTATAGGATTATAATTACAAAGAAAACTATTGCACAGTGTAATTTCGAGACACAAACAAAGCAAATAAAAAATAACCAAGGAGAAAAGGTCGAGAAAGGATGATCAATTAAAGAAATAAACTAAGGGTATAATGCATGACTGGTCTAGCGCGATGGTCCTCTGACAGCGATTGGACTGTTACTGATTCTGATTGATTTCCGTCGCGCGATCCACGCCCTTTTACTTTCATAGCTAGCAAACGTTGCAACAGTGTCCATATATTTTAGCGGTTCACTTTACTGCGAAACGTACTAACGCGGTTATATGTATATTACTATTTCTTGGAAGTTCCACATTTATTTTTTTATTGAAATTAATGCAATGGGCAACAATGGAAATAAATGGTTTAATACTGCACATTATTTTTTATTCAAAACCGTCTCAATATGCATTGACTATTTAATTATTGTAGTCAAGAGAATTAGTTTCACTTGTTAAACCGCTGCAAAATGTGTATTTGTTAAGTGCTCTAAAATTTCTATGAACCAAATTAAAATGATGAATTAGACCAAAAAAAATGCACGGTAAAAATGCTTTAGAGAAAATCAATTGGTTAACAATCTTTTAGAAACTGTCAATTTACTTCTATGTAAAACTGAAAATAATACTAACCCAGGTGAAGTACACTTCAGTCTCTGTTGAAAACATGAGTTAAAAATTCAGTCAATACTGATATTTTTTCGTAATATACATACTTACATATTACGTAAAAATATTTGGAAATGAAAACACAACTATACTTAATACATGTATTAGTATATTTACTTAAAGTTGTATATTAAAAATGTGAAAATCTTCAGTTGGCTACTTCAAGCATTTTCTTTATGCTAACAATCTTCTCTCTTGGTTTACCCAGCTTTTTGCCTTCCTCTTGTTCATAAGCATCAATTTTTAACCAATCCTTCCAATGTACTATTTGAACTCCTTTTTTTTCTAACGATTTCTGTACACCAAAAAAACCAGGCTTGCTTGCAAATGGTATCTTGTTTAAGTCCGATACTATATAATCAGCTACACCAAATGCATTTGACATTGTAGTCAAAATTACGCCAGTTGGTCCAGTGCCAAGCCAACCGATTGTGTATATACCATCGACTACTTTGCCACTAGTATTCTGAACCTTCCCGTGGTTAAAATCGAAGGGAATACTAGAGTCGACTTGCGTTGATCGGTAACCAATACTCGTAATTGCCAAATCACAATCTAAATATTCCATTTCCCCCGTGGATACCGCCTTCTGTGTTAATAAATTAGAACCTTCCAATTTATTAACACCTAGTTTTGCCTTTTCAACGCTTCCTGACAATCCTTGAAACTCCAGCGGCGAGCGGAAAAATACAGGTTTAAATTTTTTTAGCGCTGAGGATTGTTGATCATTTAATGATTTCAACATTAACTCTGTTAGACGTTTTCTTGGTCTAGCTAATTGCGGTAAAATTTCCTTGATACCAACAAAATCTGAATGATTCCATGTAGTACAGCAATTCGATAATTTTAACATCTCTCGAAGTTCTTTAATCGTAAAGGCTGCTTGTAAAGGACCTCGTCTGCCGATTAAATAAATCTCTTTGACTTTTGAAGTTGATAGTAATTCTAGGGCATGTTGCGTAATATCTGTATTCTGTAAATGTAATTTAACTCTAAATTTTTTGTATATAAGATCTATTTTTCTAAAGTAGTAAATTCAAAGACACTATGATGATAATAAAATGTGATATTGTTTGCAAGAGATTGTAATTAAATTTTTAGTTCTTAATTTATTGTTTAGGCTTATTTATATTACTGTATGCTGTGGGATCATCTTAAACATGTTTTACACATTGCGATTTGTTCGCTAATTAATTGAAGTTCATCCTCGATTTTATTGTAATGTGTAAAGCAGTAAAAATCGGTATGATTTCTGTGTCGTGCGATTAATTGAATTCAATAGAACATGCTCTATTTTTACCAGGATTTTCCGACGATTTTTCACAAACTTTGCTGTTTCGATACCAACCCAGCAACAAAAAAGTTCTTGCGAATTTTGATTAATGTTTTTAAAGTAAAGTGAGGATAAATTTCGAAAATTTACGACGATTATGATGTAATGGATAATTTTAATTAACTAACCGGAAACCGAAATAACTTAAGATAATCTTTGCCTATACCAAAACATTTGACAAAGGTAGATGGCCAATCTATTTTCATATGCAGATGAAAATTTCCTATTTAGTAATTCCCCTGATCAATTATTAACGAAACTAAACGAGTATTAACAATGGTTAAAAAATTGTCCAATTTATTGTAGCATGTAAAACAACATATTTCTATCGGTTTCTTGGTCACGAACTTGTTCGATTAATTGGCCAATAAATCGCGACGTGTAAAGCAGGTTTTACAAGTGCTTGGCATAATATAAGCAAGTATTCTCCAAAAATTTGCAAGGAGATCAGTAAACGTAAAGGTAACAATTTTAACGAACATACATTAAAATAAAAAATGCGATTTGTTTTTATAACATTTAAAAACATTAGGCCTTTTCGATTATGACACTGGTAAGAACCACTGAGTAGTGATTATTACTGCTACATTTTTCTTCTAGAAAATCTTAAAAATGTAATCGAAATTCTTTTTGAGTACTGTTAGACTACCTCATCAGCAGGGATGCGATTCCTGCCCACCGCCAAGATACAAAATATGAAAATTTGCTGTTCCGAGTGTACGCATAGATAGGAAATACGGACGAGGCCGTTGGTAGGGATTGTGTTCTGCTATGTGCAATGTATAATACCGTACTGCTTAAACCGCTACGTAAATATATGAAACAGGGAATACGGGTGGGAGCATGAGTTAAGCACCCCACGCTTGTATTATTTCTTTTCATCGTTTACCTAAAGAAGTAAGCACCACTGTATGTATGTGTGTAAGTGCGTATATGATAGGAACAGATACGACGATAACTTTTAAGATAAAAAATGTATGCAGTATTATATCGAAGGAATTGATTTAATTTATTCGTAGTCATAAGTGTTTTCTCAGGAGAAAACATTATTTTTGTAATATGCTCAACACTATATGATGTTTACACATATATTTATATGTATGAAGAAATATTATTAAGATATTGCAATAATTACTTGTAACAAATTGCTTCTATTTATGCCATTATGTACTAGTTTGATTTCTATTGAAATTTTTAACATTTTTGGTTAACTAAACGTACTATGTCACTTACAAATAATTGTTAGTGAAAGTATTGCCACAGCGTATTTATTATCACGTCGATCGATTGCTCAATCACAGTATATTCCCAAATATGATAAACTGTGGTTCAATCGTGTCTCCGCTCCGTACTCGATATCGGGGAGTGCCAATACAGTCAAGTAAAAAATGCTACGCTAGTAGGTGGACTGAAATCGCATAACTGCCCATCAGCTTCAGCGTAAACGGTTAGTTGCAGTGATTTAGGCATTTATTTTTTTTATTTATTTTGGCAGACATAATAAATCAACGTTCAAGAAAAATGTACAAGGTGATCCAAATTGACGGGCCACTAATGCTAGTTCCGTTATTATTGGTTCTATGAAGTCGGTTAAATTGGCAAGGTAGTAGTGTTTTTTTGCTGCTAGTTAATATACAATCAATAGAAAAATGATTGAATAAAGCATTTTTATTAAAAAATCAAAATTTACATTTCTTAAAAATAAAATTTTTTGAAATGAGACCTGGATCCAAAGAGTATCTATCTGATAACCTTGATTAGCTAAACAAGCTAAATTTGAAAGTGCAAGGTAAAGAAACGAACATTATTCACTTCGGAGACAAAATCCAAGCATTCGTATTAAAGCTGCAAAACTGGCCGTAAAATAAATCTTGGAAGCTTTGCCATTTTTGAACACCTTTGCCCTAAGACTTGTACCAGAATTGTAGATAATCTGAGAGAGAAAATTAATAACCCTCAAGCACTTGAATCTGAAATTGAACGTTATTTCCAAGAGTTCTTTAAACAAAAAGCTGCATTAGTATGAAATCAATTTCATGTATTTTTGGATGTTACCCACATTCCCGAAGGATAAATTTTTGGAGTTGCGAAATGACTCCTCAGCGCGTGGTATATTTCAGGAAAAATCGTTACCTCATTTTTGGTGTGCTATGCGTCATTCGTATCCTAGATTCCATGCTTTCTTTTCGAATATTAGTGCCATTTGCTTCCACTTGCTTCTGCGAAAGTGGATTTTCAACTCTTCTGCTGATCAAGGTAAAAGCCAGGAGTAAGCTGAATATTCAAGGTGACATGGAACTGGCTTCGACAAAAACTCAATCAAGAATTATAACACTTGTTAAGTAGATGCAAGCTCAATCATCACATAAATCATTAATAAATTAATACTTAATAAAAAATATCATCACTAGAGTTGCTCACTAGCGCCAACGGGCAGTGGCGGAGGTTCGATACAACCCTCAGTATAACTGCGAGTCTCAACCAGATCTGTTGTGTATACATGTACGCTGCCGTAAATACTATTTCGTAGTTCTACGTTTGTTTCAAAAATGTTGCCTACGTTGCGAAAACGACCAATGTTGGGCAAAGTTACAGAATTTATAGTAGAAATGCCTGACCTAAATTATGATGGCGTTAAAATTCAATATGTAGTTTGTAATATCCCTTTAATGCGTCACGTAAATAGTAAACAGCATTCTTAAAAAAAAAATTGCGCACGACACTATGACAAATTTAAATTTAATTTATGTGTTACCTTTAAAGCATGTAATCTACCGTTTAATTTACTAGACAAGGAAGCATATGTCTTCTTTTGGAAAAAATATTCAGACTGTAAATTACCAAGTCGGGCATCGTTACAAAGAATTGTGCCATCTGCTCGTGAACATGTTGAAAAAAGAATTAAATCGGAGTTGAAAGATAAAAAACTGTGGTTATGTGTGGACGAAACAACAGATCGTAAAAAACATTCTATGGTTAATGTAATGGTACGTACAATGGAACCACATCAATCGTCACCTTCAATTCTATTAGCTTCCAGGCGAGTACAACAATGTACTGCCGAAGTAATTTCAAAGTTAGTGTTAAATACATTGGAAAAGTTTGAATTTTCAACAAACCAACTGTTGATGTTTATGAGTGATGGAGCCGCAAACATGCTTTCTGTAGGCCGGTCTCTTAAAAAACATTGTGCTAACTTGTTACATATTACGTGTAAAATTTATGCTTTCAGTCATGTGGCAGATAGTATTAGAAAATGTTATCCTGAGGTAGACGCTTTAATAGCGCATACAAAAGCAGTATTTGTCAAATCCCCAAACCGTATTCATAAATTTCACAGACTGTGCCTCCATATGCGTGAGCTACCAGAACCTATTCTTACACTTTGGGGAACATGGTTACAGGCCGCGTTTTATTATCATAGATATTTTGAGAATATTAAGAACGTGGTTTTACAATTCGATCCAAAGGAAGCTGCGGCTATGACGGAAAGCCAGTCGAAATTTCAAGACAGTCAGGTTAAAACGGATTTAAAAACTGTTCAGATCAATTAGTTCGGACTAATGGAGGCAATAGAAAAATTACAAAATCCTTCGGTGTCGTTAGTGGAATTTCTGCAAATAGTGCAACATGTCCACGCACAGCTGTGCGCGGTAGAAGACGCAAAAAATGTTTGTGTTCTAGAAAGGTTTGAAAGTGTTTTAGAGAAAGATTCTGATTTTGGCACATTAAGACAAATTTGTAAATGTGCGTCAACAGAACCGTTAAGTTGTTCCAAAGATTATTTTAATTAAGCAAATATAACGTCACTAGATGTAGAACGTTCGTTTCTACATATAAACACACTTTGTCCTCACGCCACACTCAGTTTGCCGAAACAACTTTGAAAACATATCTAATGTTGCAGATATTTAACAGACATTATTCACAGAAGACTCTTAAGACGATAAATGTTTGAGCACGTATTATATTTTATTTCTGACCATTTATTTTGTGTAAACTTTTATGCGCTCGCCACTGGCTGTTGGCGCAAATTGAGGAACTCTAATCATCACTTTGGTTAAGTCCTAAAATATATTTTTTTAACTCTTATTTTTTGTTTTATTTATCAAATATCCGCCATATTTGATGGGAAAGGGGAGAAAATTTTTAAATCTAAAAAGGACCGTGATTAAAAGATGGTTGGGAATCACTGCTATACGTAGTCTGTCAAGTTCTCTCTTACCGCTTCCCTTCTGTAGTATTATTTTGGTTATTGTTTCTATGTACTTTTTTCGATGTGTTTTCAACAAATGATTACCAAATACTGTTTTTGATATAATTAAACTGTACTTTTTTTGATATAATTAATCAACTGCATATTTCATTTATCAGAAACATTCTTCTTCACTCAATTTAGTAATAACCAAATATAACTAATATTATTATTATGGTAAAAACCAAATTCATTATCAAAAAGGCCTATTATTCTACTTTACCAGTTATGGTTTCTTTTTACTTGAAGAAGTACTCTATTTCAATAAAGGCCAATAATTTTTCTATAATTTACCTACTACTTGTGCCTGCAAATGCTTGTTAATGTAAATGCGTTATTAGAATAATCACCGAAATTTCATGGATTACATCAATCGGTCAAAGCCAAAATTCAAGGTGCTCATGTTTTGGCAACCTGCAGCTTATACTATAACCGCACACATAGATTTCCAGCCGCTCACATGGACAGATGTCGACTTGTTTTTCGACTTCGCCATGCAGTTACATATGACTTAACGTTTACAGTACAACAGTAAGCAAAATTAACCCTTAACTTGAAATATGTGTTTGTTGTACACCTATGAATTTTACTACTACTGTCGTTGCTGTATAAAACCATTTCTGGTCCTCAACCTGCGAGTACCTTCCTAAAATAATCTCAGATACACTACCAAATCAATCTAAATAGAAATCCTTTGGGTTACGGGTAAATAAAGAAAGTTTTCCTCTTTGTCCTTTTACCCAATAAAAGAACAAGCTTTCAAACTCAAAAACTTGCAGGCTGCTCCCCGATAGTATTATGGTATATTGACAGCTTGAAGCAGTCCATGTACTCCGGCCCTAACAAGTATCTTCCCATACGTTTTGTGAATATAATCAATTAATGTAACTACTAGAACAGAATCATACCTTCAGTTGATCGACTGGTGTTAAAAGGATCCTAGCAACATCAATAGCCACATTTCCTTGCCCGAATATAGCTGCTATTGATTTACTTAAGTCTACTTGTAAGTTAGTATTTTCTGGTATCCCATTATACCACCCAACTATATCACGAGCAGGTATAACATTTTTTAAGTTTTCTCCACTGATATTGAGTAGTCGATTTTTGTCTGCTCCATATGCCTTGAAATATTCAGTAAAGCAAAGTACCTTGTTTTTTGAAGCAAGTTTCATATTTCCGCAACTGAACTTACTAGAAGAACGGCATGGTAAGCTTCTTGTAATTCATTCAAATTCACATCTCTTCCTAATGCAACATTTCCAATAAACTGAACATTTTTATTTTCTGCAGTTTTATTAAACGTATGTATGACATTTTTTACTTCTGGATGATCAGGAGCTACGCCATACCTGTAATTATCTGAATATACCGCATGAATTGAAAACAGACCCCGCATTACCTCACTAATCCAAAAGGAACAGGTAGTTTTTCGTATATGTCAACTATTGCCGATGGCAAACGTTTTACAAGATGCTGAGCAGCATAGAAACCAGCTGGCCCTGATCCGACGATACATATTTTTACTTCGGCATTCGCCTGTGTTGAATAAAACAAATTTGCTATCCTCAAACATGTTTTGCTCATAATTTTAGTAAAATATTTTTAGGATGTAGGTTATGTAGTTATAAAATTGTGTTTACATACATGCTTTTAAATAATCATTGACCTTTACAACATCCTTTCAGTTGATTTTCACTTTTTTACGTGTGTACCTCTACAGAATATCATTCAATAGAACTTAACCAGCGTACCTACATAACGGCTGTAATAATTTATATGGTCTGAATCTATTTGAATCCGATCTGAGACGTTCGCTACCAAAATAAGCCAAATAATACATACTAGGGTACGCAAGGATTCATTTATAGGCGCGAGTCCCATATATATAGCGAATAATGTAGCTTGTGCTTTCCGATTCGCTTCGCGCGGCTCCCCACCTAATACTTTCACAGCGGGCAAACGTTGTAACACTGTCCATATATTTTAGCGGTTTATTTTACCACGGAACTTACTAACGCTGTATATATTTTGCTTGTTATAAATATGCGTGTAATTTATTAATTTCTCATATTTATGACTTATCACATTTGAAGCAACTATTTCAATAAACACATGATATATAACGGAGAAGTATTTATGTATTCTTATTCTCTTATTAGTATTAGAAAGGTATTAGTGATGTGACGGATCGAGTATTTTAACTCGTTAACTCTAGTTGAACATTCAACTGGAAAACTCAAGTGATTTCTACTTTCGATTCGAGTTGGATTAGTGTAATTTGTCCAAGTGAGGAATTTATGCTAGTTGATGAGCAGCTATTCCTTTGAATTTATATGAACTTTAGTCAGACTGTGCCGAATAAATGCCAAATTGAATCGGATTTGCAACTCTAGGAATTTATTTCTTTAATAGACGAATATTTATTCTCTCCTTCACGTGTATACCTATACCGTAAGAGCGAGCGTACTTATGATCAGCCAGCATAATCGGCATTTTTCGGAAATGCTAGATCAAAGTCGTGTCTTACACGTGTACGTGAACACATACGTCGTTTAGAACGTGAGCAAGCTGTTTTCGGAAATGCAAAGTTGTGGCTTGCATGTATACGTGAACGAATACGCCGTTTACAACGTGAGCAAGGTGCACAAATGAATTTGCGTTTGCCCAGTTTTGACAAGCAAATGACATTCAACATAGCACACGTTTAGATGCGCTGAGTTTGTGTAAAATCGGGTGATCATAGTACGCTCGCTCTTACGGTATACTTACTAAATAATACCAAGAACTGCCAATATATTTTTGCAGAATCTCGAAGTGTTCCACTTTCCGGTAGGGATTTTTAATGTGCCAAAAATCGTACCGTCACGAAACCGATACCACAGTATACGTCAAATCGATGTATACTGTGACAACACTGTTTTACTTCCACTACGGTTTTACTTACTTCCTTATCCGAAAAGAAGTTATACCTCGACTTTTGTCCGTAATTAAAAACCAACCGTCACGACAGGAAAAATATGTTGATTTATATTTTTTGTGGACTAACTTTTTATATCGGCAGTTCAATTTTATTTGCTGTTTCACCGAAATGAATTCCAATTGTCTTATCTCTTTTGGAAAGGTAATACGCTATATTTTAATAAAAAAAAAACAAGGACGTACAAAAATTATTGGTTTGGGAAACTATAGTCTTTATACAAAGTTGGTTAAGAAAAAACCTCAAATTGTCTCGTGACGCCATTCAAAGAGCTGGCTGCTAGGCGATGTAATTACAACAATTGCAATCTGTTAAATCTCAATTTTAAAAGCACAAATTAGTCTTGTTACGTATTATTATTAAGTACTGTTCTTCATTCTCGTTATTTTCTTTTTGCCTGTTTTGTCAATTGTTATTTTTACTTTATCGACCTTTAATAAATTAGATAAATTTGCTTTAATTTGTCATTCTTTTATAGATACTATGGTCCTTTTTTGGTTTTTTATGCTGCTTTTACATCACCTATTATAGGTTTGTTTCTGTAGCGATTTAAAATCGTTTGAAATCGTTAGAGCATGCGCATTACAAAAATAGTGTTCGCGCAGTTAAAACGTCAAACTCTGACTATTAGTTTGACATAATTTGGCGTTCGTGTAGATCTCCAAATTAATTTCTAACCGTTTGCTGATAGTTGCTCCAGTTTGAAGATTATCGTCCAGTGATCCGTCAGACGCATGCGCATTGTTATATTGTGAAGTGAAACGTTGTGTTATAGGTTTTTTTGTTCACACTTCACGCGTGTTTTATTGATGTCTGTGGTTTTGTTAAAAATTAACAATTCCTTTAAGCCTGTAATAAATTTGTAATTCTGCAGTTAAATTGTTAAATCAGTTTCAAATTAGTTTTAGTTTGCGCATGCGTAGGTTAATCCAAATTAACCTCTGATCAAACTATCACAAATCGGCTGCAGAAACAAACCTTATGAATAAAACGTGACAAACGGTTGCACCCACTGTGTTTACTGTTTACATACAAGGAATCGAGTGGACGTTCGGTTATTATCGGTTGATAGGTTACACGCACACCGATCAACCTATAATAACCGAACGTCCACTCGATTCCTTGTATGCATAGCGGTTGCAACCGTTTGTCATGCATTACTTACGAAGCATATACAGTAACTCAAATAAGAGACCGGAAAAGTGTAAGTATGGTAATAAGATATTTAAAATTCGATATAAACCAGTGTTAGACTTCATTTGAATATAATTTCCTACTGTTAACAAAAAATATAAGAAATATACAGACCTAAAAAGAAAAGTACTTATTCAGCCTCAATAGTCACACGTCGTAAATTAAAGGGAATCGTAAAGAAACTAGATTTAAAGAGAGTAAATTTGTAAGAAAAATTAGTGAAATAATTAAAAGAAGTCGCTCCATTGTCCACGACATAATACAAAAATATTAATATGAAAGGAGATTAAGATATAAAATAAGATGTAGTCGGCCGTCGATCCTGACCGAACAAGATGAAAGAACAATCAAGAAAAATTAAACAAAATCCTGAACTTATTGGCACCGTAAACGTACCGCAAGTGCCTATGGTCTCCGATGGCAACATCTTTGGTTGCTACATGGCACTTATGTCTAGAGCCCGGTAAATGGAGAGCAATCGCAGCGGCGGTGTGACTGTGTTTAGGTGGGCGGGGAGGGCTGATCGATTACGATACGACACGACAAATCATCATCACTCAGTTCAGTTTAGCATTGAATAGCGGATAGGGCGTGTTGATTTTATTGATATAGACGTAGTTATTAATTGTAGTTATTATTTAGTGTAGTGCGTTTTAATTTTATTGATACAGACGTAGTTATTAATTGTAGTTGTTAGTGAACATATCGAAGACTAAAAAACGACCCTTTCAAGACATAGTAAATAAGTTTATTTCTGACTTTCCCGATTTGTTTTGCAACGGGAGTAAAATAGTTTATAAAGTGTGCAAAATACATTTGACGTCAAATAAGAAGTGGAACTGTACAAGACACGTACATTCCGCACAGTATAGAAAACGAAAATTGGGCATGCCACAGAGAAGTGCATTTTCTTTTATATAATTCTTATGTTGATATACTGTAGTTTGCCACTAGGCTTACTCGATAAACAACCGTTTAAAGACTTTTGGTGCAAATACAATCCCAAGTTGCGGTTTCCAACGGAGAAAACGGCACGTAAGCATGTTGCATTTGTACGCGATGACGTGGAAAAGAAAATGAAACGCATATTGAAAAAACAGTTTCTTTGGTTATGTGTTGACGAGACAACAGACTGTATAAAAATTCAATTGTAAATATTATGGTACGCATACTAGACCCTAGTAAACATACATTACCACTATTACTAGTGTAGAAAACGATATAAAGAGGGGAGTTGGAAGAGGGAAAAAGGAGAAGGGAGTCGAGCGCGGGAAGGGAGAGTGTGCTGAAAAATGGCGATGACGTAGCGTAGTTAAATTATTGTTAAATATTTCGAATTTATTAAAGTATTTTTCTATTAAAATCAGTGTCGTACTTATTTGTGCCGGAGGTGTAGCTAATACTAGCTAGCCGAAGACTACAAGAGTGAACTGCTGCAGCAATTTCGAAGGTTGTACTTACATTGGAAAAATTTCAAATTTCAAAAGATAAAGTGTTGATGTTTATAAGCGATGGCGCAGCGATAATGCGTTCGGTAGGCCGTTCTCTTCTTGAACATGGTTGTAAGTGTTTACATGTTACGTGTAAAGTGCATGCTTTACATCTTGTGGCAGAAACCATTCGACAATGCTCTCCCGAGGTAGATGCATTAATAGCAAGCACAAAAAAAGTATTTTTGAAATCTCCCAAACGCCTACGATCATTTCACACAGAGTGTCTTGGTATTCGTCAACTACCGGAGCCAATTCTTACGCGTTGGGGAACATGGTTGCAGGCAGCTTTTTATTACGCTGAACATTTCAAAATAGTAAAAGCTGTTGTTGCACAATTGAATCCTGCCGAAGCTGCAGCTATTAAGGAGAGCCAGTCGAAATTTCAAGATATTTCCGTTGAAACAGATTTAAACAATATTCGTAGCTGCAATAAAGGATTAGCTGACGCAATAGGCCAATTACAAAATAGATCGTTATCATTATTGGAATCTCTGCAAATTATGGACGGTGTGCATACACAGCTACTGACTATACATGACGCAAAATATAATCGCGTTTTAGAAAAGTTCGAGAGTGTACTACAGAAAGATCCCGATTTTAGCACACTAAAACAAATTTGTGATGGTGTACCGAATAATCCACTGACTAAGTACAAAGAGTATTTTAATCATGCATGTATAACATCGGTAGATGTTGAACGCTCTTTTTCAAAATATAAACTCATTTTCTCACCACGGCGAACATCGCTCACCGAGACAACTGTGGAAACATATCTAATGGTGTCAACTTTTTGCCACCCTTATCCATATGATGTTAATACTGATAATGGTGCTCCTAGTTTTACTGTTCCGTAGCCAAGGTTGCTTAAAAGGGCATGTTTCACTACTTTTCACATATTATAATTATGTATTAGTTCTGTTATTTTTTTTCTATTTTCTTACTATTGTTTTTGTATTCTAGGCAGGTACGGTTATGGCACGGCTCCCTGTTACCGGGCCCTATTAATAACTACGTCTGTATCAATAAAATCAAAACGCACTACACTAAATAATAACTACAATTAGTAACTACGTCTATATCAATAAAATCAACACGCCCTATCCGCTATCCAATGCTAAACTGAACTGAGTGATGAGTAGTATGGGCAAACAGCGGTAACAGTCAGTGTAGTAGGTATGTGGTGCGGAGTCGGCGATTATTTATTTCACGCGTTCACAACGTCAGTACTAAATCGATGCCGTATGCGAGTAGTTCTGTGTATATGTGGGCTACCGTAACTAAACCTTCGAGACGTACCTAACGCAGTTAGGTACGTCTCGAAAACGATCAATGGCAGACACAGTTAATAACTTTATAGTGGATATGCCCGACTTAATTTTTGATAGCACTAAAATTCAATGTCTAGTTTGTAAAATCCCTTTAATGTGTTGGTCCAGAAGCCATTGTCAACGTCACATCGAAAGTAAACAGCATTCTTCTGCAAAAAGTGGCATACAAGACCAAGAAAAATTTACATTTGATTTATGTGTTACTCTTATTTTACATAATCTATCGTTTCGTTTATTAGACAAAGAAGCATTTGTCTCCTTCTAGAATAAATATGCGGACTGTACCTAGTGAACATATAGAAAAAAGAATGTAGATAGAATTGAAGGATAAAAAACTGTGGTTGTGTGTGGACGAAACAACAGATCGTCAAAAACATTCTGTGGTTAATGTAATGGTACGTACAATGAAACCACATCGACCGTCATCCTCCTTCTTACTTACTTCCAAAAGAGTTATAAATTGTACTGCCGATGAGATTTTAAAGGTGGTGTTGAATTCATTGAACCAATTTGAAGTTTCAACTGAGCAACTTTTAATGTTTATGAGTGATGGTGCCGCAAACATGCGTTCTTTGGGCATATCTCTTAAAGAACACAGTGGTAACTCCTTAAATATAACGTGTAAAATCCATACTCTACATCTTGCGGCACAAACGATTTCTACGTTTTCCACTAGTAAATGCGTTGATTGCTAGTACAAAGGCAGTGTTTCTAACGTCCCTGAAACGTACCCGACTATTTCACAAACTGTGTCCTAATTTACCTGAACCACCACAGCCGATTGTTACACGTTGGGGAACATGGTTGCGGGCTGCGTTTTACTACAACAAATATTTTGATCAAGTAAAGAAGGTAGTTTTAAAATTCAATCCGACAGAGGCTGCAGCAATCAAGAAAAGCCAGGAAATATTTCAAGATAGTCAGGTTAAGAGAGATTTACAAACTATTCACAACAATTACATCGGACTAGCGGAGGGAATAGAAAAATTACAAAATGTTTCGGTGTCGCTAGTGGATTCTGTTCAAATTGTGAATGTTCACGCACAGTTATGCGCTGTAAAAGGCGAAACAAATTGGTGTGTAATACGAAAATTTGAAAGTGTTTTAGAGGAAGACGCCGATTTTCTTATATTAAGACAAATTTGTGAAGGTGCGTGTGAAGATGCATTAAGTTGTTTCAAAGATTATTTTAAATATGCAAATATAACATCGCTAGATGTCGAACGGTCGTTTTCGGCATTAAAAAACATCATTCCGCACGTCGTACTCACTTGACTGAAACAGCTGTGGAAACATATCTGATGATTCAAATATTTAACAGATGTTATCCAGTTTGTGATTTCACGGAAGACTTTTAAAACGGTAAGTGTTTCAGCACATTTTATAATTTATTTCTTACCTTCTATTTTATGTATAAACTTTTATGCGCTCGCCACGCCTCAGACTGTTACCGGATATTTGACTGATGATTTGTCGTATCGTATCATAATCGACCAGCCCTCCCCGCCCACCTAAACAGTCACACCGCGGCTGCGATTGCTCTCCAGTTACCATTTCACAAAGGAACTCTATTTATAGAGATGTAAGAATAATAATTGAATTTATAAGCAATATAATAGATATGAATCTATAGAAACATTTGGTAACTATATCATTTAAGAAGGAATAAAATTATAATTTTTTGACATCTTTTTGATTTGACTTTCTAATTGTGTACATAGTATTATTCTTTTTTGATAAGCATTAGTCGTTTCTGTTACAATTTCCATTTATACTTTTACGATGAAGATAAAGAGAATAAAATTTAAGTAATGCTTTGCGTGTACGCGTTTATTTCTAATTTGCTATAAAACAAAAATCATATTGAAAATGCTTTCTTTACGTCGCTATCATTTATGTAGCTTGGTTTATTTTCTTTGATTTTTTTGCTATGCATTCCTCCATCACTTGAAGATTCATAGGTTCCTGTATCCACACATGCAAATTTATAATTTGTATCGCATACACTAAATAAAATACTAACAGTTTTCTTATAATTGCAATATAAAGAGCCAGAATTGTTAGGTTGTTTTACATGAATGTGCATGCATTCTATCGCACCTATGTATATTTATTTAGGAGATTTAGACTGCCAGCCAGTCTCTTTGTTGTTTCCTTTGAGTGTTGATGGGACGTACCCGCCAACGTCTTCTCTCTTTTTACATTTATTTTTAAATTTGTTCGTCATGATTATTGCAGAAACTGCCAATAAACACAGTATATAATATTTTTGTCATTCCATCCATTACAAAAGAAATTATTAATAGACAAATTGAGGTTATGATACGACAAAGTAAACCGAGATGTCCTAGCGATAATTTCACGTTACCCTATGTGAACGCACCTTTGCTGATTCTATCGTTATTTAGTGGTTATTTTTCTTGTAAGAATAATTGATGCACAACAAAAACTCAAATATAAGTATATATTTATATATTTCAAAATACAAAATTTTTGTATAATTTCCTATTTTAAAATGATGAGTACAAAATTCCTTTAGGGCTAATACTGCAAAAACGCAGCCGTGGAAGGCCTCCCTAAGTCTTATTGTTTATTATTGACACTGTACCATGTATCTATTATTAAGTTATAGCGTTATAACAACTTTAACTATATCGCGTTCCTTCGTTTATTTTGTTTTTTTTTTAAAGCGGTTTTTCATTTATAACAACATGAATTTTCTCGTTTCGAGATATTTTTAACAAATTTCACTTCGGAAATATTGTATCGTTCTCTTTTGATTTGATTATTAGATGGCTTGATATATAGATTTTTTAAATATAACAAATTTTTAAAATTAGCAACCGTAAATTTTATAAGAGCAGCAAAACTTAACATTTTCTTAAAAAAAGAACAATAGAAAGTCGAAATGAAACCGCCAACTTTTCATATAGGCATAGCAAGCAAAAAATTGTAAAGTGGCACAGTGATTTATCATCACATTTCTTGGAAAATCAAACTGCAATAAAGAACAATTAAAACATTATACATAGAACAGTAATATTCCTAAATTTGAGTCCGCATAATAAATAACGGGGGGATTATTTGTGTATCTATTAAGCATCTCTAGACTATTTATAACAATAGTCTTTTTAAATATATGTACACAAATTGATGCAACATGTTAAGTTAGGATGCAAAAAACATAAATCTCTTATATAATGAAATTTTACCGCCGTATAATAAAATAATTTAGTTTCCTTTCTGTTCAAATAGGCAATACATTTTCTTAAGTCAAAAGCAGAGCTGCCATGATTTAGTAAAACAAAATCAATCGAGACAATTTCTACATACCATTACAAATAGAAACATAAGAAAAATATGCTCAAAACGGAAATTTAAATTAACAATTAATTAACATATATCTTTAGAAATAGTCTCTTAGAAAGAGATTAAAAATAGTTTGCAGCTCCTTACCACTGCAAGGATATTTACTTGTGGTATTATTAATGGTTAATACCATTACATTACACATTAATATGTTGTGTAGTGTACAAGCGCGCAGCAGGAGTGGGCACTTGCCTTCCCGCCTTCTTCCAAAACCCAAAAATAAATTTAAGAAAAAATATTCAAAAAAGCATAAACATGAATGCCATTCCAATTTCCCGTCCCCTAACAGGTGAAGACCTTGCCCATCCCAACTCAAAAACCTGGCTATACCCATGGTAGTGTGGTAATAAATCTTTCTGATATATTTATAATCGACATCTACCATCTTGGCACTTTTAAATTGCGGGTGATGCGCACTTGCTCTAAAAAAAAGGGATCCATAAACATCAACACAGAGTAAAATTACTGGTGTGACACTATATTGTTACTGGTAAATAATAATTAGGTATATTGAATTCTATTAATTCTATCGTAATTGTTTTCTTTTAAAACAATACAATTAGTTTGTCCTACTTTAGAAGATAGTGATTGAAAATAGTTAAATCATTATGTTACGTTAGCTATATATAAATGTGTATTGCCATTTTGAGCATATTGTATTATAATACCATGAAACGGAACGTGTAGTTGTTTTAGAAACAAAATAATTCAATTTTTAATTTCACTGGTATAAAACCTACAAACTAATCTCTTTTGTATACTAATTTGACTGTAGAATTACTTTAAGCAGCATTTTTTGAGTCTCGTATCATATATTAAAGCCCACAATGCATTTACTGTCTCTTATGCATACAAAAATGCTGGTATTACATGACATTAATTCGTTTATACTTTAAAAATTCATATCAAAATACTTGTTTGTCGTTAATAGATATAAAATTTCAAATTTCTTGTAAAAGACAGTCTCCTATAGGTTATTTTTTATATTAGTTCATAAGAATGGAATGATTTAGTGAAGAAACAAGTAAACCTGTGCTGTTCTTCACTTTACGTTTTTTTGCTCTTATTATTCGTATTAAATACGAATTATTTGAGCACTTTTAAGCTAACTTGTATAATAATCGTAATATATTTATATAATATTTATATATATTTATAAAAATTATCAACGATAATTCTGGCTTGGTGTAAAAACCGCCTTATTTCTTCATTTATGAGTATAATAAAAATAGCAAAAATATAAACTTAAAATTTAAAATATATATACAACTTTGAACCATTATAATCTAAATTCTATGTAAGCAAGAAACTCCATACACGGAATATTTTAAGGTTGGACCATCGCGCATCATCACTTCCTAATTTTTTCATAAATAAGCAGCCATTTTTTTACTCAAATAAGTGCAAATGAGTTGCCAATACTCACTAATATTGTTTGCATATATTATTTCACTAGATAAGGATTTCTTGCTTACATATAAGTGTCCAGCACGGTTTTCTAAGTACGTAGTGTTCCACTTAAAGCTAAAAGAGTACTAAGCAATACTGTCTGTATGAACCCGCCACCAAAGCATGTAAGGCACATCTAGTGGTCCCCTCGGAGTAACTCCATCAGTAGATTGAAACTCGGACCTTCTCCATCCTTTGTTTTTATCGTTAACAGCTCTTTCCCTGCCTAGAAATAAATCAAAAAAAAATTGTCTATAACATCAGAAAATTGCAAGATGTAATATTTCAATACAATAAGACAAGCTAGAGAATACGCGCTTTACGAGATTGGCAAGGAAGGTAAAAACTATTAAAACCATAAAAAATAAATGAACTACACAATATTGTTTATTTTCTTTTATTAACGTCTCACTAGTTGATAGTTTTTATGTACTTGCAGTACAGTTCAATTGTTAGTGTATATTCACTAGTAATAGCAGACAAATAAAGCGGAATATAACATTTTATTTTCTAACAAATAGCTTATTCTCATTACGTGTTTTCGAAAACATGGGACATAAGCCTGGTGTACCTCTTGCATCGCATGTGAAGAAATATGTTTGGCGTTTTCCTGGTTTGGAATTTTCAGGTTCGCACATTCGTTGCAAATTTTGCGGTATAGGGTTTCTAGGTCGCACGACATTTGAATGTAAAAGTCATATTAAAAGTAAACGTCATGTATTGAATTTAAGAAACAATATTCCGTACTGGTAATTTTTGTATGACTTTATTTTTATGTTGAGCACGGGCAACATCCCATAACACCTAGTAGATAACGAAAACTTTCGTCTTTTTTGGGATAAACATTATCATGGAAGCTACCAACAAAAAGACAATTGCGTTACAATTTACCACATGTGCAAAGTACAGTAAAAGACTGAATAAAAGACGAGTTGAGAAATCAAAAAATCTGGCTCACTGTGGACGGAGCCGCAACAATGCTGAAAGCTGGTAAGATGTTAAAAGTATGCTTTCCGACTCTTCTTCATATAACATGCCTCATACACGCATGTCATCTCGTAGCAGAAACAATTCGAAGCAAGTATCCTGGGGTAAATGATTTAATATCATCTACCAAAAAAGTGTTTGTGAAATCTCCCAAACATATTCGCGCATTCAAGCAATTGTATCCGCAAATTCCGCTACCACCTCTGCCTGTATTGACGCGATGGGGAACATGGATCGAGGCAGTATCTTACTATCGCAAATATTATTCCCAAGTGAAAAATGTAATTAATTCTTCTAATTTTCAAGCGGTTCGCGAGAGGCAGTAACTTTTTTCCGATTCGGACGTTCAAAAAGAAATAGATGACATTTCCATAAACTGTTCTGTAGTGACACAAACTATTTCACAGTTAGAAAATACTCACTTATCTATACAAGACTCGTTAAATAACATCAACAATTTAGCAGCCGCTCTAGAAAGCTTGACGGATCCTATAGGACTAGATGTCGCGCAAAAATTTCGTGCAGTTTTAAATAAAAATCCGAATTTAGAAAAGGTTCGATCTATATCTGGAATTCAAGACTCCACAGAAGAGATACAGGAATATTTTACTTTCGCAAATTTTACTTCATTAGATGCTGAACGATCATTTGCAAAGTATACGAGAACGTTTTCAGACCGTCGTCGAGGCCTGACCGAATCGACAATGGAAGCATTGCTTATGTTGCAGTACTACGCGGTGTACCATGGCACTCGCACATTACTGCAGTGGTCATCGATACGTCAATAAAAGGTAACAATCTATTATTTTTTTATTAATACTGTGTCTACTTTTGTGCGGTACACCCCGGACGGTTTCACTAGTTTCTCGAACATTATAAATAGTACACGCACACCGATCAACCGATAATAACCGAACATCCACTCAATTCCTTGAATGTACATAGTAAACACAGCTCCTTTCACGGCGCCTATTCAGAAAAGAACCCTTGATTCGAGGTTTAATGCTAAAGCAGAAAATAAACCGCACATTAACACTCGGTTTAAAGAACACTTTAATTCTTAATTTAGTTAATCTGCAATTAAAATTTAATTCGCTCTTAAATTAATTCCTATTTACACATACAATTTGAGCTGGTTTAATTCGTGATTAACTAATTAGAATTAAAATTACATTTGGGGCGATCGGCAGCACAAAAGTATGTTAGGGTGCGTTAACTTATACTTATGTAGATGATTATCTGTTCTATTTTAAAGAAGTTATTGTTAATAAGACCAATTTCCTTTTTCCTCGATAATATCACAGATGTCAAAGTGATATTTGGTTGTTTAATCGCGATTAGTGACGTTACAAAATTTATGTAATCAGAGATTAACATGCTAATCCGTTATTAAATTTTTAAATCGTTTTCTGTTAAAAAATAACTTTTACACATTATATTTAACGAATATCTTTAAAGAAACAAAAGTTTGTAGTAAATTTTCTGTAGTTTCATATTTAATTCACTAAAGAATGACGAATTTTAGGTGTAAAGTCTGAAAGAGCTTTTCAGACTCCGGAGAAATATGCAGGATGTTCCGTTTAAAAAATTGAAATAACATGAATCAAGCTTCGATGACCTTTTTGTAAAGTCTAGCTAATATATAAAAAAAATAAAGATACTGCTGAAAACTCCAAGAAATACAAATTGAATAAAATTTGAATTACCACTCTAGTATATAAAGGATCGATCCTTAAAGAAACATCGACATTTCGCAAACATATCAAATTATGTCAAAAATTCGCTAAATAAGTATAGGGAACCTTGAAGGAAGTCAACATGAACTGAAGAAAGAGAAAAGACATCCAAAAACGCAATAATTCCATTATTTTTTAAATACTCCATTTAAAAAAATAAACTTGCATCGTGTACAGCCGTTACCTTCGATATATAACAAGGCCTAAGCGCTTTGACGTCAGCAGGCTGTGATGTATATTGTCTTAGGTAAACGATCAGCCATAAACGCGTTTACATATTCAGACCCTCTGTGCGTTTTAAATTGGTTTATCCAAATTGTATTGGTTTTATTAAAAAAAATACTGTGTAGTGATATTTCCGTACTTTGTTGGTGATATCCACAATGATTTTCTAATGTAGTATACGCGATAAAATCTTTTCTAAAACGATAAAAACGGGCCAACCTAAAAACTGTGGCGTCAGCTGTTTTGTATGTTTTGTTTGTGAGTTGCACTTTGTAAAACAAGATATTATTTATTTTTCAACAGCTACATATACAAGGACCAGTGAAACTATAACTGTAAGGTTAAAAAATCCTAGGCTTAAAAAAGATGCTATTCCCACTCAATTTCCTAACTGTCCGTTGTATTAGACAAAAAAAATGTGATGATTTTATTGTTCAAATAGTTTTATATTCTTTCGTTATATTTAACAAAATTATTTTTGAACACGAAGAAATGTTTTTGAATGTGTATAATAAACGTTCTGTTTTAATACAATACATTTTAAATTATATCATCGAACATAGTTATTTGGATACTGATATATGTAAATGTTATATTCACAGCAGTGAACGTATTGCAACAATTATAACTTGTTCTACAAATACCCTACTTAAAAATTATTATGGGAAAAGAAATAATAGAGTAGGTAAAACACCACATAGTAGCCAATTAAAGGCCCTGGTTAAATAGCATGTCTGTAAATTTTCTCGTGAAATTGAACAAAATTTCGAAAAAAATTGCAATTACTGTATCATTTCAACCTCAGTTTCGTCCAAATACATGTACAATTACAAATAATAATCATTAGTCGATTAAATATCAACCACAAATACATCTTTCACGAAAACGGTGTTCGGTTACGTTGCTTTAAATTGTTATTACATATTTTAAATCTGTTTCAACGGAAGTATCTGGAAATCCTTTCTGGCTCTCCTTAATAGCTGTAGCTTCGTCAGGATCGAATTGTTATATCACAGTTTTTACTTCTTGGAAATATTCAGAATAATAAAAAAATATGTTCCCCAACGCGCTGTGGTGATTCGCGAATACTAGGACAAAGCCTGTGAAATGCTCGAATCCGTTTGAGAGATTTGAGAAACACTTTTTTGTATTTGTGCCACAAGATGTAAAGAATGAACTTTACGCGTAACATGTAAAAGTCCCTCACACTTTTCTTTACGAGAATGGCCTACACTACACATTGTCGCTGCTCCATCGCTCAGAAATATCAACAGTTGACAAGTTGACACTTGAAATTGTTGTAACGTATAGAGCACTACGCCCGTAATTGTTTCGCCTTTTTTAGTCTTTTGCTAGCTAATAAGATTGCAAATTTCGGTTTAACAGTATCTAGTGCTCGTACTACAATATTCAAAATAGATTTTTTTTACAATCTGTCGTCTCATGAAGACAGCCGTAGCTGTTTATCTCCTTTGTTTAATTCTGCTTTGATCCTATTTTCGATTTCTTTACGTATACTTGGTAGCTCTTTCCGTAACGCTGTCCGTGATGGCAGGTTCCACTCGGGTTTATATGTACGCCAAAACTGTTGAAACAGTTTTTATCGAGTAAGCGAAGCGGTAGACAATAAACATCAAAAGTAAATCCAACTTAGATTAGGTTTGAGGTGGCACGCCATTTTTCTCATTTTTGCGCTGTACACTATTTATATGTCTTTTACAGTCGCCCTTGTTCCAGCACATTAAAGGTATTTCACAAACTCTACACTACTTTATTTCTATTATAGTTGAAATCCGGAGATTCACTGATAAATTTAGTGACTTTATTAGCATACGGTCGTTTATTTTCTTTCCGTACGTTAGACATGCTTACATGCATACATTTATCTCTATAATTATGACTAACGCTGCGAAGGCTTGATGAGAAACTGTTGCAATAAATCAATAATTTCATTCGCTGAGGTAGCGCGTGCCGATTCATCTGCATACGTTACGTCGTGGGCGCGACAACCTCACTTCTAACCTGGCGCGAAGCTCTCAGTGCCCGACCTAATTATTATTTAAATACGTATTATACAGCACGCAACAAGCTAGTTGCTGGGATTATTTCTACATTATTCGTGTCTAAATATTTTAGGTGCCTAAAGCGTCCAAATAATAAAGCAAAACCATGTTTTATGACCTGATGTGCTTCTGTGGCTTCAGGTTTCCGCGGTCCATGTAAGGTGCCATACACCATTCCAGTAGAGGTTATGCCTTATCTCCTACTATAAAATGTTGTCTATTGGGAAAGCAGCGTTCATAGTTTTTTCGACGTTTCTGCAAAGATCACTACTTCAGGAAATTCAACAATGTTAATGTTAATGTAGGGGTTTAAAACTTTTACGTCTTCTTCCATTCCACCGTTGAAAAATGGTGGAAAGAAATTCATCGACGAAAAATATTTGTAGCAACTCTCCTATCCATTAAAAATCTTTCGCAATTCAAAAGGACTTGCATAATTGCAACCTGATGTAAATAACCCAACACTGTTAATTATCAAAAAATATGAAATTCACCCTTCGCCTTTCAAAATTTTGGAGGGAGGGTAGGGTAACTTTACGATGACATCACTTTACCTTGCTTCACCTTCCTCTACCTTTACACATTATTTCGGAACGCACTCTAAATGGTCCAAATTTTCGCTTGTTTTCGAGTTAATCCATCTTAAACAAAATAAAAACATCCTTGCATTAACTACCCATGTAACACAAAAACCCAGATACGTTCGACATTAAAAGATTTTTTCGCTTCTTATCACATATGACATACCGGCTATCTGAATCAATCCTTTCGAGGCTCAAAATCAATTCAATAATTTTGTTGTTCTGATATGTGTCAGTGTCAGTGATCTAACGTTTATCTCCGTGTTTGTACATTATTTTGTTAGAGAATGCCACACACTTATTCAAATTTAGAATATGTAAATATGATGTTTGTTTATGGTTTTTGTAATGGGAATGCTATGGCCACTGTTGAAGAATATCGTCAACGGTTTCCACATCAGAGAAATCCTGGTAAAAACGTATTTATAGAATTTTCAACAAACTGTGCGAGACCGGAATGCTTCCCAGTGGTAACATCTGAACGAGCAACTCGACAAGGTTTAGAAGAAGCAGAAAATATTCTGGATTTAGTAGAACAAGATGCAACGATCAGCTCACGATGAATTAGTATTACTCAATTAGGCATTCCACAAAATAGAGTAATAAATACACTCCACGAGCCAAGCCATACCATATGCAACGTATACAGCGCCTACAACCGGAAAATTATGCTAAGTGTATGGAATCTTGTCGATGGATAAATAAAAATCGTCGTGTTGTATCGCGCATGTTTCCAGATGAAACAACATTCACCCGTGACGGCATTAATAATACTCGGAACTCTAATGTATGGGCGGATGAAAATTCCCACGCAACAGTTAAAAGTAATTTTCAGCACAAGTTTTCGGTAAACGAGTGGTGTGGTATGGTCCATAGTTATTTAATTGACCCTTTTATTTTGGAGAATCGCATCACAGAAGAGCACTTACATTGTTGTATTCGTCTGGAAGCTAATAGAATTGAAGGTGACAATTGATGCGGTTCCATTTTACGTGCCATTATATTAACGACCGAATGATTTTTACGATCTGTCGTTTCGTCCACACATAACCACATTTTTTTTCTTTCAACTCCGATTTAATTCTTTTTTCAACATATTCACGAGCAGATGGCACTATCCTTTGTAACGATGTCCGACTTGGTAATTTGTACTCCGAATAGTTATTCCAAAACCAGACAAACGCTTCCTTGTCTAGTAAATTAAATGGTATATTACATACAATAAAAGTAACACATAAATTGAATATAAATTTGTCATAGTCTCGTGTGCAGGTTTTTTTTGAAGCATGCCGTTCACTGTTTACGTGCCGTAGACAGTCCCTTTTGGACCAATTCATCAACAGGACATTACATACTACACATTCAATTTTAGCGCCATCATACGTTAAGTCAGGAATTTCGGCTAAAAATTCTCTAACTTGGTCCGCTTTGGGTCGTTTGCGCGACGTACGCAACATTTCTAAACAACACGTACCGCGCTAATGGAAGGTCGAAGCTACACTGAGGCTTGTATGTAACCGTATAGATACGACGCAGCTGCCTGTTGGCGCGCGTGGCCAACTCTAGTTATGGGACAAAAATAGTTCTGGCATTGAAAGGTTTTGGCTAACTATGTCAAAAAAGCGATTTCGTTTTCTACTAAGGAGCCTCAGATTCGATGACTAATCAACTCGAGAATGGAAAAAATAGATAAGCTGGGGCCAGTAAGGGAATTACTGAACATTTTTGTAAAAAAAAAGCAATATATGTACCACGTAAACGACTTCGTGACAATTGACGAAATGTTACCGGCATTTCGACATCGTTGTCATTTCAAACAGTACATTCCGTCAAAACTAAATAAATATGGAATAGAAATTTTCTTATATATTATTTTTTGTATTAAATAAGGTATGGGCCTAACAAGCTAGGCGCGACCACTGCAGGGTTAATGTATGAAATGTTGTTTATTTAAAACATACGAAAATCGGATATGAACATGAGTTTTTTTCACAGTATTTACACGTGTACAATACGCTCCTGGAGTTTGATCTATTCCTCCCGACCCACCCTGTACAATATAAAACGGAAGCAACAAAAAGATTTATTATCAAGCCCAAAAAAACAAGAAAAGGAAAGACATAGAAATAAATGACCGATTGCATACATGCAAGGCACTTATTCCACATAAAGTGCTCTCTGAAATTGACAAATATTGTTATTTTTCTTTCACCCGACGTAAATTGTATTCAAATATTACAGTAAGGTAATAATCTGCATGAATTATTTAGAATAAAGTTATATCTAATAAACCTCGTACGTAAATATACATGTTTTTCTTTCTTTATATAAAATTTGGCACGTTTTATGTTTCATTTGATGTTACAAGTAAGCAAAATTATCTCCTGCTAACGTAGTAGCGGTGGGTGTAGTAGCAGTAGCCTCCCACGCACGTAAAATAACAATTAAAAAAACTATTATTACTAAAGCTGAAATGTTGTTGATATGTTTACTACATTATATATTAACAAGAAAACGTAAGCAGCTGGCTTTATTGCAGGAGACTATGCCTTAACTGCTCACGTAAACAAGTAAAAAATATGCACTAAGTAAACTGATGCCAGTAAAGCTGAAATTTGGTAATGTAGCTAAACGAGAAAACCACTTCGCTGTGTTTAACGAGGGATAAGTGTTCAGCTGACGTAGTCAAAGATGGAGCATATGCCGTCACCCGGTAGTTGAGCACTTATCCACTGCGGAACATTCAATGGAGTGGTTTTCTCGTTTACTATTGCATAATTAAATTTCAGCTTTGCTGGTTACAGATATGTAGTTTTTTTCAGTTACTAATACAGTACGTCCATGCAGTTTTTTGAGAAAAAGTGAAAGATAAAGAATAAATTTGGTTTTGTTATTAATTATTTCAAAAATATGTACGATTTATTTGAATACTTATTTACATAAAAACGTAAGTGTACCCATGAGGTAAAAGAATATGTGAAAAAAGTCATTCTGCTTCATCTTCGGAATCATCGGCCTGAAACTCATTGTCGCTTTCGTGGTTTCTGCAATCAATGTCGGAAATTTACATTTCTTCCTCATCATCAACATGTATGTATAATATACACTAACAGATACAATACAAAATAATTGCATAAAAATGTTTAATATGTAACCATGAGAGCAAAAATTGCACACAAATTAGAATATTAATTTTAGAAAAGTTTACACACTATACTGCATAGGATTTTTCTTGAATATGAATCGTAATTAAAAACAAAATTATCAAAAAATTGTACTTGTACACTATAATGAAATGTAAAGAAATATATATATATTAGTACATTTCTAACCTGCAGTACTTTCTTCATTTTGCTGAATGGTTATATTTCAAAAGGAAGATGGTACATATTTTTGAAATAATAATAAAAGCTGTTCTGTATCTTTCACTTTTTCATGAACGCGCTGTATTAGTAAATGAGAAAAAGATATCTGTAACCGGCAAAGGTAAAAGGACCCGCAGAGCCCTTATGGGAAACGGCTTCCGGTCAAAATTGTTGAAACCATGGTAAATGACACTCCTTATTATGTGCATCAAAAGAGTCAGTGGTTACAAAGTCTAAAAAAATGTAGTTTTCCAAGTTAACAATGCACCTCTCAGAGTCCTCATGAAAGATGGCTCCCAGTCAAAATTGTTAAAAGCGTGGTAAATGATAGTCCTTATCATGCAGAACAAAAGTATTAATGGATGCAAAGTTCAAAACGTTTTTGAATTACGGACGTTTGAAGTTGACAATGGTTCAAGTGGCTGTAATTCGAAAACTGTTTTTTGGATTTTGTGTCCACATAATGAAAATTATCATTTACAACGGTTTCAACAATTTTGATCGGAAGTCATTTCCTATATGTATTCTCCGAATTGCAAAAACTGTCAACTTCAAAGGACTGTAATTCGAAAACTGTAATTTTTGGGACTTTCTGCCCATTGACACTTTTGATCTACGTAATAAGAACATCATTTACTACGGTTTCAACAATTTTGACCAGGAGCCATTTCCCATAAAGATTCTGCGAAATTCTTTAATTATGTAATAGTTGACTCATAAATAAGTTAACGAAAAAACCACTCCGCTGAGTGTTTCGTAGCAGGTGAATGCTCAGCTGATGGGTGAAAGATGCAGCGCAGCGCTATACGTTCAGCATGCGCGTGGGCGCGTTGCATCTTTGATTGCATCAGCTGAGCGCTTATCGCTTGCTAAACATTCAGCGGAGTATTCTTTTCGTGCATTACCAAATTTCAGCTTTACCGGTATCAGTTTATTTAGCGCATATTTTTACTTATTTATGTGAGCAGCTGAGGAATATTCCCCGCAATAGAGCTAGCTGGTAAGGTTTTTTCTTTTTTTTATTACTATTTTACGTGTGTGGGAGGCTGCTGCAAGTACACCCATCGCAAGTACGCCAGCTGAAGGTCATTTTGCTAACGTGACACCAAATGAAACATAGAGAAATAAATTATCTATAGCACTTGTAGTCATCAAAAACGGTCGCTGGCTTCCGGACTATTAAACGTTATTATAATCCACCATACAGTTAAGTGTTAAAAACTTTTTCTCTAAATTGCTGCCTACATAAATTGTAATAACATTTATAAAAATCTCGATGGCACCAAAGTCGCCGGTCTGTACGCAGCCCAAGATTAGTTTGCTTTACTTATTATCTTATATACTACCTTTTAAATCTACACACATAACACTTGACGCTTTACATAATTCCATAGTTCCAGGGTAATTCCTGCATTAAGTATTCCCTTTCAATTCCTCTTTGTCCAGTATTCATTAATTGGCATCAATCTACGGTACATCCCATATCATACAAGCCAAAGTTTAACAACTGCAACATGCAGGAGTTGTATAACTCATATGTAGTTGGTAGTGGAAGTCCTTAAACCGCAGTTTAGTAATCGCTGTGACTGCTATGAAATCACTATAGTGGGCATGCGCGAAATAATATGATATTTTATAATAAGTACAAAGCTGTAATTCCATTAAATGGAAATGCAGAATATAAGGTCTCTATTGCATTCTCTGATGACGTTACCCTGGCTTGAATTGTCTTCCAGTAACACAAACGCGCCACTAAGCCTCCTGCAAGATTCAGTAGTAGGTTGTTATGTGCTGCAATACGACGTACTCGGTTTAGTAAGTTAGTTTAGTATCATTTGGGACGTTGAGTCAAACACATGCAGCATGGTTAGAGCGCGAGAGCAACAGAATCAATGTACAGAGAGAGGTTTCTACATCGTCGACGTTATATGGGACATTGTACTAAAATACTATGTTATCACGGATCTTCGTTTTTTTTTTTTTCTGGATATCAATTCAATAGAGTTGCGGCTATGCATTTATTACAAAATGTCACTTTATTTTTGCGAACCGATGTAGATATAAAATACATTCGAGTATAATTTGTATTGGGTGATATAAACATAAACTGAACGGTAAGCGAATATTATTTTAAAAAGCGTTCATTACTTTTCAGTTTCACGATCAAATTCTTATGCGAGATATTCACGTTAATTTACCTGACAAGTTCTTTGTAGCTCTGGAATTCTTAATAGTAGTTCCCCGAATTTTGCAGGACTTTCTGGATAGTGAGCTAAGGTGTAATCCTGTAACGCTTGTAAAGCTTTCTCTTGCGATGCGCGTACCTTTTCCGCTTCCCGCAATTCACTCGTATCTGAAGAAACAGTAATATTTACAGGTGTAATTAGATTAATAGAATGTCAATATACCCGATGTAAGCAAGACGATAACCTTCATGGCAACATATTCATATTTGTCGACTCGCAGTCGCCGTAATTGTTCCGTGAAGTTGAGCATACGTTCAATGCAGGACTGCATTCCCAAATCTCGAGCTTGCGCCAAAGTAATACTTTTCCCCATAGATATCCTGATTTCACCCGGACATGACATCGATCGAAAACAACAGGAGAACAATAGCAGTTCACACCAGGAATTAATAAGTAGACAAATTTGATCGTCAATCTGAAAACAAACAATAATATCAATTACCTCAAATTATTCTTTCAAGAATTACAAAACTACTCGCGATTGTTCGTTCACTGATCGCTTCTCTGCATAATGAAAAAATTTTTTTCATTAGAAAAAAGTAAATATTACAGCACTGAAACTTCAACTTGATTGTACTTTTAAGGGCCTACATGCAGCTGGCGTGTTATTTTAAAACGCGAATGCTAGTGAAGCATTTTTTTACATGCGTACAATTCCTATGTTCGCAGATAAAAGATCACCACATAACCATTCTTTTTAAAACTAGGGATGTCGCCGAGTCACTTGACGGACTGTATTCCCAGGTTTCTGTCATTTACAAATTTTCGTGGTGTTATTACCTGCAATGCTTACGTTTCCGGGTTCTTCCATTTATTTATACGTATTTACTTTTCAGTGAATGGTTTTTTTTCAACCACTGCAACTTTTAAGCGCTGCATGTAAATACCAAATATATAACAACGTATTAGAAAATACATATTAAACTTAGCCAAGTAGAGCACAAGCCCAACATCAAAATAAATATTTATAAATGCTCTTTTAAAAATAGTACACGGACTTACAAAAGATGATAATTAGTTGATCAGCGTAATTTATTACCTTACTATTTATTACTTTCCCACAAAGGAGCTAAAAAGATACAATGTTATCTATTTTGTTTCCGTATATTAATTCCTAGAAAAAGCATAAACACAGGAGGGACAACATTTAGGTAATTTAAAAACTAGTATATTAGAAAGAGATAAATAATGTTTAAATAATTGAATTAACATTCAGACTATCCTGCTTTCTAGGTAGGTAATAGTATTTATAAACATCCAAGATATGTAGAACACATTGTCGAGGATTGTACAGATTGTTGAGAGATTTGCTACCGCATCGATAAGAGCGATGCGTTAGCAAAATGGGCCAATCAATGAGCGCTGTAAGTTTGCGTGACCATAGTTGCAGAAGGGAGCTGTGATATTCGATAAGAGCGGCGATAATAGCGAAGCGATGAGATACATTGTTTTATGTTGGAACTACGCGACATCTGTGGACAGCGATGGTGAGCAAAGATAAGAGCATTTATAATCTAACTGTCAAATTGTATCTGCTTTCATTAGTTCCAGTTTTAATGGATATCGAGAATTTAATAAGCGACATTTACCTTATGCCCCCAATACGGTACCAAAAACACCCAAATCAAACAAGAAAGGCGCCAATGAAAATATTTTGACAACTGTCCAACCGACGCGCTTACCGAAGCTGCATATCCATGATGGATATTATCGACTATCACAGCTTCACTATAAACACACCCCTACACTTTCCTTTCTAAGTTAATCAAATAAATATTTATACGAATCTTACCGATATATTCTTAAAGAGAGGCAAGCTTTTGCACCACTTGACGATTTTGTACAATCTATGATCCGCGATATTGCACAAGTTCGCGACGAAATCAGGGTTTGTATCAGCCGAGCCGGCAAGTCCCGTTCCAGCCAGCAATGGATGATTAGATAGGTTAGGAACTGAGCTACTAGAACCTTCTTTTGAATTCGCTTCGGAATTGAGCTTATTCAGTTCCGATTCATTGTAATGCCACAGGTGTTCCACGTCCATTATTTCCTAGATGTCAAAGAACAAGTACATTTAGCTTAATAGTTATAATAATGAATTTTTGTAACACAAAGAAAACAAAAGGTAGAATTTAGATTTTTTTCCATTAATGAAGCCAGAAACTGACGCACCTGCATTTTGGGAAGCTTTTACACTACACCGAATAATATGTAGGCGTAAAAAAGCACGTACTTGCAATAACGGAGGGACACCGTGCCTGGAATTAGAATTGAGCCGTTTCGAATGTGAGATTCCTGTATCGGGTGGTTCCAGCTTAACGGTGAGGTGCGGATCTCCGATTTGGTGACGAAGATCACCGGAACTCGCCCGCAGTTCCGAATGGCTGGCCAGAGAAGGTGGCAAGGAATATGAACATTGATATGTGGAACGGCCACCTCTAGTACGATCTTCTCTAATTGCTGAAACGTTGAGAGAACTGTTAATATTTTCTTATGCAAACATTATTAATGTTACTTTAAAAATGTTCACTCAAAATGGGAGCTTAAAATTTGAAATCAAGTTTATATGTATGGAATTTTAAAAATATAAAAAAAAAATTAGAAATAAAACTTTAAAATGGTTATTAAAGGTCCTGAGATTGTATAGTGTATATTTTAGTCCGGCGAGTTGATTATCACAAATCAAGGGGTGGACCGTACTTTAGTAGCTTACTGTCACTATTTGCGCAGAGGTTGGGGGTGTTTAGTGCAATTGCTTGTCGTTTAATTTTTTTGGATTTCTTATCGTTTTATGAATTACGGTCTCTTTCAAGACATTTGAAAGCTTTTAATTTTTGTACAGGTAAAAACTTTACACAATTTATCGTTTTCTTTGTTGATTTTCACTCTTCAAAGTATCTACGGCAATGACAAATTTTGTGCGCGTATATAATGATAACGTCATATGTAATTCTCTAATTGACCTACTCTAGCTGTGCTACACTGTTTGTAACGTCAAGCAGAAACACTTATTTATTTATACTTTACCTGTAAATTTAATTTACATTTTAGAACACTTCGATATCGAAAACCGCTTGTTGTGAGAAATTAATATGAAAATGTATCTGTATGTCAGTTTCGTTGTAGTGATCAACATTTTTAAGATTATTACTTAGAGAGATCAGTAAAAATACAAGGACTATGTAATAAATAAAACTATAATAGAATACGTCATGTGAAAAACAGCTAGGCATTTGCAAATTGTATATTAATTGACTGTTCTTGATTTCACTGTATTACTTGTAGTCTGCATTTTTTTTATTATAAAATTCGCAAAAGGGGGAAATTGTAGTATATCGAATGGTTATTGTGACAGTTTGTGTTTGGACCACTTTTATGATTCATTTTACATGTATATTACTAACAATAGCCCGGCTCATTCCAAAGTATACTATTTTTCGAGAACAGAGGTGTACTTTTTATGCACAGACTTTCGAAAATTCGCCATTAATTAAATACGGAAGTGCTAGACTAACATCAAGTACATTTTTGTTTGTTTTCCCAATAGTTTATTTTTTACTGATTACAACGATATAACACTTCCTTTAGGGAAAAAAATGGAGAAAACAATAATTGTTATTTAAAATATCCACTATGATTAACCAGTCTGTACATACACAAAAAGCTAGCTGTGAACGTGTGGATATATCTAGATAGCTGCAAAAACTTGTTGCAAATATGTCAATAAATAAGCTACTTTGGATTATATTACAATACCATATTAAGATCTTAGTGTTTCTTGCAATAAGTTTTGCAATATATATTTATAAAATGAGAAATAAGAAATTGGCATTATCAGGTAATTTCAAATGATGCCGCTTTCGTAAATTTTCAATTACCTTCTAATTTCATACCACACTTGAGACATTTGTCAAAACGGCATGCCGGACATTTTTTTCGCGTTGCTACTGTGACCGGACACACTGCTCCTCTTAAGCACACATAGTTTTTCCTATTCTGCACTGTCCGTTTGAAAAAGCCCTTGCACGATTCACAACTAAAAATGCCGTAATGGAACCCGGATATTTTGTCCCCACAAATCGGACACGGGCTGTTGATGAGCTGCTGTCGGGAAATGCCCGTTTGAGCTGTCAATGGCGGGTGAACTAACCCAGTCTTATCTTCGTTTTCCTCTAGATTGTCGTGTTCAGTGGTATACTGTACGCAAGGATCCTCTTGAACGCTCCTGAAAAGTACGTTGTGATGGAGAGGACTGTTATGAAGATTTGGCGCGTGCCGACCCTTTAAAAAATAAAGCACGTTGTTAAATACCTTTATTAGCTTAAGTAAACCAAACGAATGTAAAATAAAATAATAGAACCACAAAAATTAACTTCCAACGGGAGGGCATGGTTTGAGACCAGATTTCGTATGGTAGTAGATTTCTTTTAGAATATTAATTTATTGAAATATTTAGGGCACACTATCCAAACAATTTTGAAAAAAATCGAAAATTTAAGTCGTTTCGTCAAAACCCGTATTTTCAAATCAATGAAAAAAGTTCCAGAACTGTCATTCGAATTACGAAATGCGTAATAATGATTTATTTTCCAATATGTACGTTCTATAGAAAAACTGTGGAAAACCCCAAATGAGAAAGATAGCAATTATTGTTGTAAAGCAATTATTCATAACGTTAGTGACGTTATCCTTTTTTTAATGATAGCACACTTTTTCATCTTGCTTTTGATAGATCTTCTGACTACTCATACAATAAAAATAATACATTTAATAAGGTTTTTACAGCTAGTTTTCTGTTAATAGGAGGATTTTAATTTGATGTTGAGTAGCAAAAGCACGCAAATAAACACTAAACACATCACTAGGCTTTTATGGATGTTTCAAATTTTAATAAATAATAAATAATTTTTGCTAAAATTGGTTTCTATGCACATTTTTATAGAAACTAACAGTTTTTGTAGAAACTTATTGTGTAAGCGAATTTTGCACATCATCATGTAGGTAGTCAGAACAGAAGTAGGTTAGAAACAGGATTTGGATTATCATCTAAAAAAATTAATGATATCATTGTAACCACAGGAGACTAATTATTCCCTAACATATATTTCCCAACCGATGCTAGTAGGACGCTCATCTTCTATTTATGCTACATATGTAGTAACAGACCCTCTTGCCACTGGTTCACCGAGTCGTCTGTACAACAACAATTTCCATCTTTTTCATTTGATGTGTTTCACTATTTTCTATAGAACGCATGTGTTGGAAAATAACTCCTTTTTCATTCATGTTGAAAATACGATATATATGTATATACTTCCACTTCCTTTTCTTTTACACGTTTTTTTTTCTTTATTTAGTGCATTAAATAATTATTTTGACGAGAAAAAATTCAAACCTCTTTAATTTCTTCAATTCTTGTTTTACATTTTTTTCTTTTTATTTAACGAGTTCAATAATTATCCTAGTTAGGAAAAATTAAGACTGATTATATGCAGAGAGAGTTGAAACGATATAATTTGTAGTGTATAAGACAGGTGGAAAACTTTAACTCGATTTTTCTTAAAATTGACTGGATAGTGCGTCCTAATATTTCAATATCTCAATATTGTTCCCCTCTTGTTATATATCACGATACATAACGATATTCCCATATCAAGGATATTTATAATAATTGTAACATTATATAGAAACTCTTTTATTTCCATAATAACGATAACAATCAAAACAGAATCCCCAATGTTCAATTTTAAGCAACTTTGAACGAGTTCTCTTTGTAATGGTGATCAATTATAGTTGAATTAAAAATCTTCACTCTATTCAACTCGAATGATAATTCACACTTGAAAAGCACTTAAAACCCTAAAAGTTCAAAGGTGATCAACTATACTTAATTCTGTTCAAAAGTTCAACAAATGTACAGGTGCCCCAAGGAAGTGACGTTTTTCGAATACTGCTTTATTTTTATTTTAGAGGGAAGGACCTTCTGAATAAAAGTTATTTAGTTCAAAGTGGTGCATATCCTAAAAATATTTTCGACTGGACGGCGTATCAAGGCGGTGGACGCGTATTTACTTCGTTATTTTAAATAGAACACTCTGTATATTATTTCACTTTTCGATTCTAGGCTAAAAAATTACTTCACTTTATATGAGCAACTATCTTCTTAATAAGAGAGCTTTCTTTAAATAATGGCCCCGGTGTACAGGTCTGGTAAAAGTGACACAATAGACGTGTGCATTAATTTTTCAAAATTAAGTGCGGAACACTATAAGTACACACGTGCATTGGCATGAAGTAGTTACATCAACATTTGCTTGACTTGAACTTTGCTTAATTTGAATAACATGAATTTCTTAAATGGCACCCTATATGTTTGTTTCTACTAACTGGTACCTTATACAAATCTCTTTCATTTAACATGTATTAAACATTGATAAGACTCCGTATAGAATTTTTTGAGAAAATAACATAATCTTGTATTAAGTGCAACAAGTTATTATGGTTGGTCCTACGAAGTCAGTTAAATTACTAAACTAATAGTCTTCTAACTGCTGGTTAATATGCACTAAAAATAATTGAATAACATATTTTTAATAAAAAAACAAAATTTGCTATTTTTTAACGGAATATCTATATATCAGAAAAGTACATTTAAGGGTAAGGCCGGGAATATATGACCGGGTAAAACGCGGCGCGAGAAACGCAGCGTTTTTTGAAATACATAGAATGGATCTTACTGATTCTAATGTGTTGCGGCAAGAGAGCGTTTACTACTATGCGCGCAAACAACCCCAACACAAAAAAAAAACGTTACGTTGCTCTGCGGTCATCTATTTCTAGCCTAAAACGTGGAAGAAATTGCAATGTTACCTTTTTGACAGAACGTAGACTATACAAGGTGTATATAAATTAACACAAAAGCTACACACAGCGACATTCTTCGTTCGGTTCTGAGTGGAAAATCTTAATGTTAAAATGTTGTATCATAGATACTTCGTATGTTTTCAGGAGGCACTTAAAAGAAACATACATTTAGTAACACTTAGTCTATTTTAAAATGTATAATGTTATTAGAGAAAAAGAAGAATAAAACACATAAAGTACGTAAGATACTCCGATATTTTAGTTTGTACATGTTTGCTGGAAGAACTGATGTTACTTATACGTATCAGTTCGCTCAAGTAGATGTATCATCGCGTGCGAAATCATCTGTCAAAAATTTGCAGTTTGTAAACTATCTGGTTTTTGAAGTGATACCCACCTGTTGTGACTGACTGGATAATTTGTTCTTGTCAATGATTGGGTTGACATAACGTTATCATCGATTCTAACGTATTTTTCAAAGTCAAAATCGTTTAGCTTCCTTCTCATTTCACTGCAATCGTGTTTTGAATCCTCGTATCTTTACGATTTTCTGCATGCATGTTTAACCACTCATTTAACGTTAATTCATCACGTAAATCAAATTCACCTTTTTTTTTCAAAAAAATCCTGTACGTTTAAAACAGCTTGCCGTAGTTTCTTTAGTGACCTCCTGCCAAGCCAAATGAATAAAATTTACAGCATCTAGAATCCTCATTAAAGTCTTTTTCAATATCAATTGTTTCTAAACATCTTCATCAGCATAATTTTTCTATAACGGCTTTTTAATGAATGATACCCCTTGATCCATGGGTTATAGCTTTGAACTGGTATTAAGCGGCATAAAAACCAATTTAATTTGATTTAGCGAAACAGGATGCGCTGGGCAATTATCAACTAATAGTGAAATGTTTCTACTTTTCTTTTTCAACTCTGCATCGCACTGAAGTAACTCTGCTCGAAACAAGTCAGATGTCATCCATGTTTTACTGTTTCACCTGTATTTGGCTGATAGCGTCTTGCTTTTTAAACATCTAGGTTTGGTGTGTTTCCTCATAATAAACAGTTTTTTCTTTTCTGTTCCACACATGGCAGCTACCAAAACAATAATTCCCGCTTTAGACATCTTCCCACCAACACAGCTTTCCCCTATGAATTTCAATGTTTTATCTGGGATTAGTCTGTAAAGGAGCCCAATTTCGCCGACGTAAAAAATGTAAAATATTGACATAGTTCCGGCGAAGGTCAATCCAAACATTAGTAAACTGGTCATTGATAACATTCATATCAACTGATTCAAATTCACAAACAACTTTTCCTCCAGTGATACAATGTCTCTTCTTAAAACGCTCATTCCAACTTTTAGAACATACAAAGTTTTTTTTTTCAATTTTACTGCCTATTTCACTTTCTTGAAGAATACGGCCACTTAAGGGGACCGTCTTTTTTGAGCGAACCACTATAAAAGTCCCTTATCAATAACCTGGGCAAATATGCGGTAACAGCCAGAGGCGTGGCGAGCGCATAAAGGTTTACATATAAAATAGAAGGTAAGAAATAAATTATAAAATGTGCTGAAACACTTACCGTTTTAAAAGTCTTCCGTGAAATCACAAACTGGGTAACATCTGTTAAATATTTGAATCATTAGATATGTTTCCACAGCTGTTTCACTCAAGTGAGTACGACGTGCGGAATAAATGTTTTTTAATGCCGAAAACGACCGTTCGACATCTAGCGATGTTATATTTCCATATTTAAAATAATCTTTGAAACAACTTAATGCATCTTCACACGCACCTTCACAAATTTGTCTTAATATAAGAAAATCGGAGTCTTTCTCTAAAACACTTTCAAATTTTCGTATTACACACCAATTTGTTTCGCCTTCTACAGCGCATAATTGTGCGTGAACATCATTCACAATTTGAACAGAATCCGCTAGCGACATCGAAACATTTTGTAATTTTTCTATTCCCTCCGCTAGTCCGAAGTAATTGTTGTGAATAGTTTGTAAATCTCTTTTAACCTGACTACCTTGAAATATTTCCTGGCTTTTCTTGATTGCTGCAGCTTCTGTCGGATTGAATTTTTAAACTACCTTCTTTATTTGACCAAAATATTTGTTGTAGTAAAATGCAGCCTGTAATCATGTTCCCCAACGTGTAACAATCGGCTGTGGTGGTTCAGTTTGTGAAATAGTCGGGTATGTTTCGGGGACTTTAGAAACACTGCCTTTGTACTAGCAATCAATGCATTTACTAGTGGAAAACATGTAGGAATCGTTTGTGCTGCAAGATTTAGAGTATGGATTTTACACGTTACATGTAAGAAGTTACCACTGTGTTCTTTAAGAGATCGGCCCAAAGAACGCATGTTTGCGGCACCATCACTCATAAACATTAAAAGTTGCTTAGTTGAAACTTCAAATTTGTTCACTGAGTTCAACACCACCTTTAAAATCTCATCGGCAGTACAATTTATAACTCTTTTGGAAGCAAGTAAGAAGGAGGATGACAGTCGATATGGTTCGATTGTACGTACCATTACATTAACCACAGAATGTTTTCGACATCTGTTGCTTCGTCCACACACAACCACAGTTTTTTATCTTTCAATTCCGTTTTCATTCTTGTTTCTATATGTTCACGAGCAAATGGCACTACATTTCGTATCGATGTCCGACTAGGTAATTTACAGTCCGCATATTTATTCCAGAAGGAGACAAATGCTTCTTTGTCTAGTAAACCAAACGATAGATTACATAAAATAAGAGTAACACATAAATCAAATGTAAATTTTTCTTGGTCTCGTATGCCACTTTTTGCAGAAGAATGCTGTTTGCTTTCGATGTGACGTTGACAATGGCTTCTGGATCAACACATTAAAAGGATTTTACAAACTAGACATTGAATTTTAACGCCATCAAAAATTAAGTCCGGCATGTCCACTATAAAGTTTTTAACTGTGTCTGCCATTGGTCGTTTTCGCGACGTACAATTACGAAATAAGTTACGACAGCCTACATATACACAGAACTACTCGCATACAGCATCGATTTAGTACTGACGCTGTGAACGTGTGAAATAAATAATCGCCGACTCCGCACCACATATCTACTACACTGACTGTTACCGCTATTTGCCCAGACTACTTATCAACCTCTTTATAAGCTGATTTTTTCAACATTTTGCACTTTACATTAACTTTACTGTTTTTCCAAATTGCGGAAACAGTAGATTTAGGCAAACTCGTATCGTAAGCTTCGCTCTATTCACAGTAAAATCTGAAATGCTACTGAAAATAAAATTAATATGCTTTCATCGTAAGTTAAAATCCAGGGAATTACTGGAGGAACCCCCGAAAAGTTCATTGTAAACGGAAAATTTTACCTTCACCGTAATAAAATTCAGTTCACTTTATCCGGTTCATTGTAGCGGATGCACCATATCCCAGGGGTTCCCTAAGTGTGCGCCGCGGCGCCCCGGGGCACCATAGAGAGTAAACAAGGGCGCCACGAGGCACTCCTGTGAATGCGGGCAGACATAGCGGTTTGGAACATTCTAGAATGAACATTTCGAAACTACTTCGAAGCTAATGGAACTTTCTAGAACATCTAGGCTAGATCGTTCCCGTAGCTTGCAGAACTTTCCAGAAAGATTTGGAGCATTCTCGAAGCACATAGAATATTCCAGAAAAGTATGGAACTTTCGTGAAGTTTATGGAACTTTCTAGTAGACTTATATAGCATGCTATCGGACATTGTCGAAGTTTCGGGAAAGTTCTAAGTAGGTAGGGCGGCTAGTATAAATACGGCATCACTTCGGCGAACCAGTTCAGTTCCTAAATAACAATCGAAGAGTAAACATCTGAGAAAAAAAGTAAACGGTTTTAAGACGCCCGCCAGAGGAGCGCCCGCTTTGTTTCAGTGTGTCGCTTTGTGTTTTCGTAAAGTCGTAGGAAAATGGAAAGATTTTTATTAAATAAGCAAGTCGACAGTTCAAGTGAGAGTGATCAAGCGGTGGGGTAGTAAAGAAACGGAAATATCGTAAATACGATGATAAGAAAGGTAGAAATGAACAATGAAGAGAGACCGCAGTGTGTGCTCTGTTTGAAAGTTCTAGCGACCGAGTGTATGCTCCCAAGTAAGCTAAAGCGACATCTCGAGACCCCAATCACTCTAACATGGTTGAAAAATCTCGCGAATTCTTTACTAGCAAGTTGCAAGATTTACAAAAGCGAAAAGGTGTGTTTACTAAATAAGCCTCAATACCAAGCAACGCACTGCTAGCATCCTTTAAGGTCGGACACAGTAACGAAGTGCAAAAAATCTTACACCATCGCAGAAAAGCTTATTCTACCGGCTGCTCTTGACATGATTAATATTATGCTGGGAGAATCAGCGGGAAAATTAATTTCAAAGGTACCTTTGTCCAACAACACTATTAGCCGAAGAATCCATCATATAGCTCTGGATCTCAATAATCAAAAAAAAAAACTGATGGAGCTTGATCAATGTCTGGTTGCTATGGAGGATCGCAGGCAGTTATTCGCAGCAACGCACCGCATGCTATGTGGACCCATTGCAATATCCATAGGGAAGCACTTGCATCAAAGTCGATGAGCTCTCAAATGAATTTCGTATTAGAACATGTCGTAGACGTAGTAAACTACATAAAAATTAGGCCACTGAAAGCCAGATTTTTGAAAAAGCTATGCGTGGACATGGGAGTTGAACACGTGGCCCTGCTATACTACTGCAGCTTACAATGGTTTTCACGTGGCACCGTGTTATCCCGTGCATTCGAGCTACGTCAAGAAATTCACACTTTTCCACAAGAGGAAGGTTATGAAAACTCCAGGTACTTTGCCGAATCCGACTTTTTGCTGAAACTAGCGTATTTGTGCGATGTATTTGACAAGCTGAATGCCTTCAATCTGTCTCTGCAAAGCAATAACATGCATATTTTGAAACTTTTGGAGAAGGTTGCGGCGTTTAGGAAAAAGCTGCAGTTGTGGATAAAAAAAATCAATGAGGATGGCGGTCAACATTGTTTCCCTGAATTGCACAAATACGTGGCCTGCAATAAGATCGTTGTTTCACAATGTTCCTTTTCAAGGAACACCTCTCAAAGCTCACTGACTGGCTTGCAAAATACTTTGAGGAAGACAATGTCGAAAAATTTGCGTGGATCCAAGATCCTTTCCGTGCTCAAGCTCCACCAGAATTCACTTCGCAGGAAGAAGAGAGTCTAGGTGAACAATCAAAAATGAATATCCAACTCTGAGTTCAAAATCCGTAAGGATCCTTATTCCCTTTGCGACAACCTATTTATGCGAAACAGGATTTTCAGCTATAGCTGTAATAAAGAGCAAATATCGCTCAAAAATTGACGTGGAGCGAGAAATGAGAGTGGCAATGTCAAACCTCATTCCGCGTTTTGAAAAAATGCGTGGCAATCAGCAAGCTCACCCGTAACATTAACTTACTTGTCGTTGAAGGTTTTCACCATTTATTTCATTTTTTTTTGTATTTTCATATTTTAATAATGTGAGCTTCAAATTGTGAGGTTTATCTTTCATTTCTGTGCCTGATTTATGTCATTCCACATATATTTTGAAAAGGGCGCCGGGGCAAAGTACTAAACCTGTAAGTGCGCCGCGGACTGAAAGTTTGGGAACCACTGCTATATCCGGTAAAAAATATATATCAGTCAGGAAAATGTTTTCGGTACTTGAAGTAGCGTTCGCTATAATCGGAAGTTAACTATGAGCAGATTCACTATATTAGGCTTCCACTGTATTAATTTTCGAATTATAGGTAGGTACACATTTTGCCGTTTCTTTTAATAAAACAAATGCACAGTAAAAATAAATTATTTGTTACTACTATTTGATATCCGCAATTATAGCACAATTAATAATTTTTACTACGAATATAGGTATGCGGCCAAATAAAGGTCGTACACTCCACAAGCAAATCAACGCGTATCAATTTTACGAATAGGTATGCTAAAACACATTTCTCCCTAAATGTCACTTCTACTTCAAGGATATTCTTTGTCGGAGGTAATTTTTCAATGGCGCCCGTTGAACGTACTCCTTGATATTTACAAAATGTAATTGTGATTTCTATTGGTATATACGGTAAAATACGCGCTGGTAATAAACGCTATAAATGGCCTTTGATCTGGGGGCCTCTTCTCTGCGTATGTAACGAATTATGGTATTACATCAATGCAAATCCAAAAGCAAAGGAAGTTTAAAGCATATTTGCAATTTTATATTTATTTAGTATTTAACATACTAGTAAAACTCAGTTAGTTACTATTGTGTTCTTTCAATTTATCATGTTATTTGAAATAACTTATTTGTATTTAGAAGTAAATACATGTATGTATACACGTTGGTCCACATTTCACTGGGGTGCGAGGGATATTGTATGTAGCGCGATCTGGCATACTTGCATTTATCCCCGCCGGCCAGCCTCGCCGAGCCCAACTGCTGTAGCCTATCTGACACACTCTTTGCCTTTCTGCGCGATCCTAAGGTTTTAACAAGAGATCGTGGATTTTGAATACATTATGTAAGTTTATACAACCGAAAAGATGGTACAGATCATTAAATGGTATTTTGGGAATTGTCGTAAATGCCAACAAATAGACGAACAGCCTCAAATCCCTCTAACGCATCCCGAGCGGGAGGAGAGAAGTGAGGGTTTGTTCGTTAGTTGAAATGGGCGAACTTTAGCTGGTAAATTTCAGACGAAATCGGTATTAGTAGAAGTACTGTGAAACGTATTTTGAAACGCAACGAATACAAAAGTTACATAGTTCAATATTGCAAGGAGATTTTTTCCCTTAATAAGGTAGCATTGTTAGAATTTTAATTTATTTTGTATAATTATCGAATTTATTTCTCTTTAGTTTAATTTTATAAGAATCGTTGTTTATTTTCCTACTTAGAATTACTTTTTCGTTCTCCTACATCGTATAGCAGCAACAAAATGAATATAAGAAACTGTACTTTCTAACATAATCTGCGAATATAGAAAAATTACGCAGTAATTCTGTATTAGTACATTTTGTCAGAAAGCGTTGAATTATAATATTACGTGATTTAGCGGACAAGCGTGCGTACCGCTGCTTGCTTTATGATATACTGCGATTGGATGCGATCTATCAGTGAGACTCGAATGCTCTGTTTCCATTCACAAAAGCAATATCCCGTTCGTATCTGGACTGACGTGTATACAAGCAAATATTGTATGTACGTCTTTTTTTAACATTTTGTAAATTTTCTTGTTGGTCTTATATTTATGTATACAGATAAATAAATAGATGTACAAATTATTATAGTTATTTTACATTTTTTAGGTCCCTACAACAAAGCAAATTGTACTTTTGATAATTATAAGAAAGTTATTTTCAGTAGCCAGACTGTGCCAAAGTGGCTGTTAAAGGGCAAATGGTATAGAGTTGTACGTCTGCTAATGGTTTGGGCCATTGGAATTGGTTGAGGATAAGATGAATACTGCAAAGTATCAATACATTTTGTAGGACAATTTGTTGCCCAGTAATGAAAAATTGCACGTCGACTTTATTTTCCAACAGGATGACGTAGTAACACCTATCATATGTACTGAATCCATGTAATGGGACTAATGAGATAATATTACAATCATGAAACGTACTATTAGTTCTAAATCTATATTCGCTGTATTTTACGCACATTATGACTTCCAACATGTAGACTCCTGCTAGAGTTAGTACACCCAGCTGTTTGAAACAAAAAATGGAGATCTTCTAGCACCACACATGTTTCCAACTGTCATTTTTTGTTGTATGAATACTGTTTGTGCAAAGCTATAGCATCTCAAATTACCTCGATTATCTCAAAAACTAAGCTAGATAGGTGTAGGGATTATTGAAGAAAGTTGACATGAATTTAAGGGAAGCACCCAAAAAAAGCTCATGGAAGGAGTTAATTTCCCCCCACGGGCTAGATGGACACGCTGTACGGACAAGATGTCCCAACCTTCTGGATTTGTAAAATTGCGCTTATTGTGTAAATAGTAGGAAGCGAAAAAAATCCTCTGATCAAATAGTAAACCTCATAAAAAGATTTCCGTGTGTAAAAGACCAAAAACGTAATAATATACAGGGCGTTCCGTTTAAAATACAAAGCAATAATAACAATAATACAAAGCAATACTGGTTCGCTGCTCCTGCTTTGTTATTTTAAATGGAATGGCCTGTATATTATTACGTTTTTGGTGTCGACATCTAGAAATAAACCAATATAATCTGGGTTTTATATGCCTACTACCAATAGATTTTGAGGTATATATAATTTTGTACTCAATCGCCTAAATTCAGATATATGTATATTTTCATCAACAAATCCAAAATGCGAATACATTCTAGGTTAAATTTAATAATAGATATGGTATTAGAACGCCTTCCAAATATAGGGGAGAGGGGGGCAGTTTTGAACAACTATTGATACATTTGAGAGCAAGCAAGAAAGCTTTTGAGGCATTTTCGAAATTTTTTTAGCATTTTAAACGTAAATAAATCATTCCTATATTAGTTATGTTTTTTAATTTGTAACATTATAAAATAATAATGTAGGTAATACTGTTTAATAATATACACTTAAATTTTGTTAAAGTATTTAACCTCCAAATATAAAATATTTCTATAGGTTAAGCTTATACATGGGGTAGATTTGAATAGTGTAGGAGGGACAGATTTGAACAAGTTCAAAACTACCCCTCCCCTTTAAATATTTTAACCGCATATGGACTGTTTGTAATAAATCTGATTACCATACTGTGTAATGGCTGTTGTATATTTTAGATGGTAAGGAATTATAAGAAGAAAACAGAAGCCATTGTAGATGAAGAGTCTATGGCACAGGTAGTAGCTGTGCAAAAGGGGAAGATATTAAGAACTGCAGCGGGCGTATTCGGTGTTCGCTTCAATACATTCTATTACAGAGTAAAAAAGAAGAAAGAAAATCCAACAGACCAGACACTTTACACCTCCAAGTACACAGTTAATCAAGTATTTACGGTTGAACAGGAGGAAATGTTACAGGCATATATAATTAAATGTTCAAAGATGAACTATGGTCTTAATTACCATCAAATTCCTCAATTAGCATATGATTATGCTAAAAAAGTCGACTGTTGCTCTGAAAAATAGATTAGTAATGGAATCGCTGGGCTTGAGTGGGTGAAGTTGTTTATGAAAAGACACGGGAGGCTTTCGCTGAGGAAGCCAGAAAATACCAGTCTCACACAAGATCCACTAGCTTTAACAAGCACAATGTAAATGAATTTCAGCAGAATCTTCAACAGGTTCTACACAAATTTAAATTCTTTGGTGATAGGATATAGAATTTAGAGAGACAGGGGTTACAACTGCAACACAGACCCCGAATATAGTTGCAGAAATAGGTATTAAGCAAGTTGGGCATGTTGTATCAGCAGAGAGAGGGGAAACAGATTACAGTGTATGCAATTATTAATGCTGCAGTTTTTGTGTTTCCTCACGCAAGAATGCATGAGACACTGATGATGAATGCACCTGGCATTGGCCTTGCAAATTCGCGAACTAGCGGCTGGATGACTGGAACTTTGTTCTGTAAGGTACTGGAACACATTAAAAATTACACTCACTGCTCGAAAGAAGAACCAATATTGATTATACTGGACAACCATGAGAGTCATTGCACTCTTGATGCAATATTGTATTGCCGAGAAAATTGAATAATTTTGTGTACCGTCCCACCTCACTGTACCCACCGATTGCAGCCATTAGATGTGGCAGTGATAGGCCCTTTTAAAACAAAGTTGGCAAAAGCAAAATAATTGGTTGACAAGTAATCCAGGCAAAACTATTTCTATTCAGTTGTTAGCTAGTCTGGTTAAAGATGCTTTCGATTTGTCGTTCACATGTTCGAATATCATGGCTGGTTTTAAAAATAGCGGTATTTGGCCTTTCGACACAACTGTTTTCGTAGACGACGACTTTGAGTGCAGTTCCGTTACAGACAGGCCAGAACCTAATGTATCACAAGAACAGATACCTTCTACATCAATTTGTGAGCAATCTATACCGATTGAAGAACAGTCTGCTAGGTCAAGCAGTGAGCCAGCCGATGACATCTCATATTTTCAAAAAATCAAACATACAGATATGCAAATATTCACACCAAGAACATATGATGATGAAATTGTATATATTACTCCAGAGTCAGTGCGCACAGTGCGCCATTTCCGAAAGCACCTCCTTGAAAAGAAACATTGAAGGGAAGAGAAAGAGGGAAATCAGGAATATTGACATGCACTCCCGAAAAAAATCGGATTGAAAATAAAGTAAAAGAAAAATTTGAAAAAGAAGCAGCAAAAAAATTAAAAAGAAAAAATACAGTGAAGTCGAATTCAAAGAAGAGACTTTTTGAAAGAGAGGTGACAGATGAAGACGTCTCAGCTGATGAAGTTGTCAGTAATGGTGATTCATAAGATTTAGAGTTTTCCGAGGACAAGGAACAGCCAACATAAATAATGCTCATGATATAATAATAATAATAATAATAATATCTCTTTATTACCATTTGCAAACACATATGGGTTGTACAACGAGTACATTGACTTTAATAAAAAAATTAACATAATATTATATTAATTCTATACAACTTAGAAAAAGAATGAGAGAAAAAAAAACACAATGGTAACCCCAAGGTGAGATTCAGTTGTACCAGGGCAAAGTCCTGGCACTCTGCTCTACCATCTAACCTTGTGTAAATTAAATATTATTTGAAGCAAATGAAAGAAACAATAAAACAATAACAAAATAACAAAACATTTACAAAAACTAATTATATAATATAAATGTATAATATAAATCTGCGATGCGTCGATCACAGCGTACCCTAGCGCATTCCCCGCACACATTGCTGTCCAAACACCAACTCAAAGCATCTCTGCTTAAATGTGCCGACATTCAATTCCGAAAAACCCGGCGGAACCCCGTTGTATGATTTATAAAGGTGGTACGTGAAACTTCTTTCGAAAAGCGACAATCTGTGTTGCGGAGGGTGAAGGAGGCAATTAAATCGCGTGTTACGATTATGAACTTGAAATCTATAACGCACTCGTTCATACAAATATTCTGGATGCTTTGTTCGCATGATTTTATGATAAAAGATTAGGGGTTGTAGTTGTCGTCGGTTATACATCGACAACCATCTCGCTTCGGTTAATTTATAAGATATTCTTTCATTTCTCCGTATACCATAAATGAGCCTTAGACAAGAATTTTGTAATTTTTGTATTCTGTTCGATGTTTCCACGGTAATGGCGGGATGGTAAACAGGTATACAATAATTGAATTGGGACAAAACTAAATTTTCACACAGTTGCTTTTTCAAATTTAGGGATAAATAATGTCTATGCGGGTAGATTTTCTTTAAATGAAAATAGCCAGTTTTTTTATAATTATTTATTTGATGACAATACCGAAAAGAGTTGTTAATCCTAGAATTTTACATTTATTTACAATTGGCAACTCCTGATTGTCTACAGTAATTTTGAAAACATTGCTTAGAAGTTCACAAGTGTGCTCCTTACCGAAAAGTATAGCAGAAGATTTCACTGGATTTAAATGCATGAGTGTTCATGTGAAACAGCATGTAATGCACGGAGATCCTCATTTAGTTGATTTATAGCTATCATGTGATTTTGAGGCGAGAAAGAATGATACAGCTGCGTATCATCTGCATATACGAGCATCCTACAATGTATTATTTTACTGAAAAATGATGAAGTATAAATGCAATAAAAGAGTGGGCCGAGTATCGATCCCTGGAGAACACCCAAAGTTATAGGAAGACTATCGGAAATTCTTTCAGTAATCTTCACACACTGATATACTATCGATTGCAAAAATAACTCTTCAATAGGGAGAGGGATCCAACACCCAATCCAAAGTGACGCAAAATAACTAACAGAAGCTCATGTATGACCGTGTCGAAAGCTTTACTAAAATCGAGTGATACAAGCGCCGTGATTAAATTTGCATCAGTGGCGGTAATGATATCATCAGTTAGAGCTGCAAGCGCAGTAGTACAGCTGTAGCAGGTCCGAAAGCCAGACTGGATGGGTGGAATAATATTATGCGCTTCTATATATTGGGATAACTGAGAGCGCAGCACCCTTTCAAAGATTTTGGACATTGTCGGCAGGACACTGATAGGTCTCAGGTCTTTAAATTCTTTTACTTCTTTCACTTTAGGTAGAGGATGCACCAAAGCCACCTTCCAGCCACTAGGTACCCACTGATCAATGATGCAAGAATTAACAATATGAGTTAGATAAGGTATTATAACGGGGCAACACATTTTTAACATGTTTACTGTGATTCCGTCATATCCAGCGGCATTAGATTTAAGTGAATAAATGATTCTGTATATTGTAATAGTATCCACGGGCTGAAATTCAAAGGAATCATCGAATAGAACATCAGTATAGGGCGAGGCGTTTATAGGACATGCTAACGATCGAGCAGACGTGACAAAGTAATTAATAATACTATCAACATCTTTAAAATTTGCTGGCAGCGATGAATTTTTACATTTCCCCATACCAAAGGTACTAATATTTGTGATGTGTGCGAAAATGACTTTGTGCTAGTGCAGTTTGCTAGTAAAAAACAAATAATATATTACGTTAGACAGATCAAAGAAAAACTCTTGCAAGGTAATGAATGCGTTGTGAGTTTTTTAAGAAAGAAAGATTCCTTTGCAAATTCTACTTCCCTCAATGTGAGGACACATCCCTGGTTCATCTAAGTGACATAAAAATAAAGCTACCTAAACCAATGTCATCCGGAGGAACTGAGAGAGTGAAAAAATTGCTGTCATTTTCTATTGCACTTGATAAGTTCAAAGCGAGTTAAAATAATGTATGCTGTTTTTTCAGATTTTATCATTAGTCGTTTATGTATTACTTCATGTTCATTTTTAGTGCTTCAATAAAACTTAAAAATATGCAAATAAGGTAAATTAGTACTTGTTCAATACTGCCCCATGCCTGTTCAAATGTACCCCTTGGTGGGCCACCTTTGAACACTTTGCATTATAAAATTGCAAGATGTTTATTGCCTTCTAAATTAATAACTACAGGGATTGTAATGATTTTATGAGAAACTAGAATAATTGCAGTGTTACTTTAGTTACATTTTATATTTTCCACTTCTGGGGTTGCAAGAAGCGCCTTCATAGAAAATGTGTTCTAATGTGCCCTCCTCCCACCCACAGGTAAAATTTTGCCAAATTCAGACATCAGAAGCGTCATTTTTTGAAATAGGATTATATTTTTTTCTATATCCACTGTATAGGAAGTTTATATCTCTAATGTTTTTGTATAATGAAACATATGTATAACATCGACACTGACGTTTCTAAACTACCGATTCAAAGTTTTGAGCCCAAGTAGCCACTTACAGTCAAAAACCAGTCTTGCATTTGGAAATTACATCCAAATGGTTTCTAGTGTTAATATAATTTAGTTACAAAACAACAGTAAACATAAACAAAGCATACTAATATTGAGGATCTTAAACTGTTGATTTAACATTTTGAGCCTAAGTAGAGAAGAGTTAAGTAACGGGTAATAATGCATTAGGAAGAAGCGAAAGAAATTGGGTATTTTATTGTAGTTAGCAGGATGTATAAGTTGCGCTATGCTGACCAGCGATAACCGAAACATCTGTCAAATTAAAGTTAAGATTTGATGTTACTGCATTCATTCGACTGATGTAGTAATAAAAAAAAAAAGATTTATGATGCTAATGCATTTTTTTTGGCGAAAAAGAACAAGGGAAACAATATTTTAATAAAAGTTCATATTCAATAAGTGATATAAACATAAATATATCATAGCATAAATTTAAGATCAAAAACTTGACGTGTACAATCCTTTCATGAAGATAATTTATTTGCACTTAGAATAAAATTGCGGGAATATTTTTACATTAAAACGGTTTATTATAATCTCAGAAATAACAATTAATGATTACCAAATTGGAACATACCAGGAAGCTTATTATGGCTGCACCTAAAATCTCTTTACCGTTACGAAAGAACATTACATTCTAGCATTATACATACGCATATTAGTTATTATGAAAGTTAAACACGTGTATCTGTCGAGGAGCGAATAATTATCCTTGCGCAACCAAAACAACGCCCAGGTACCGGTGAAGACTAGAAGTTAGAAAACTCGTCAATGTCGCATAAAACCTGTGGGTTCGTCGGTGATTTGCTTACAATGACAAAAGGAAAGTTATTTAGCCGGGATCCAGCTGTATCGATTTCTGGTGTGATTGCTTAATGTAATTATTAGATATACTTATATTACATATTCCTGTAATGTCTGTTTGAAGTGCTTTTATAATGGAACGCACTTGTACACCGGTACACTTGTACATACATCCTTAGGATTAATTAATGAAAATATTAATTTAACCTTTGTTCTTAATGCCTATATTCAATTTGTTACAGATAATGTCGTTGTATGGTAATAAAGAAGAAGATCACTTACCACAGTAGAAAGGGTATCAAATTATGCCAATCCTATTTGTAAAAGTCCCAGAAAAAGAAATATGAAAATAGTAAATATATAGCATTCGTGAGGAACCGATTTGATGTAAGAAATCTAAAACTAGGATATAACAAGGTAAAATAGAGGAATATACATACAACTGTATAGGTTCCTAGTAAATATGCATTTCATTCAAAGACTACTGCACCAAATGATTTCTTTTGGCTAACAAAGAAAGACACTGATAAAGTGTTATTTGTAATACGTTATTATTTAATTCTAAAGTGAACGTGTTGTGACTTCGATAGAGTGGACTGTATGCTGGGTTTGTGGATAACAGAAGTACACAGAAAACACTCACACTTTCTTTAACTTATGTATTTATTTGTAAAGAGAGCGGTTTTGTCTTGTTCATTTCAACGTTTTTTTTTTCGTTACTCCCTTCTGCCCATAGGTGGCATTTTACAACTAGATGGCCAATAGGTGGCCTTTTACAATAAATATCCAATAGGCGGCATTTCAGTAAAAACACCATTTACACTGTAACAGAACGATTTGCGAAATTAATTATATGAAATCATTCCAGTGTATTGGTTGTAGAGAATAATTATTAAATTAAATTGTTAAACAACGATAGTTTTTTTGGCGAATCAACCAGCAATATTACCTAGAATGAAAATGGACTATGTGTACTTATGAAAACGAACGGTATAGAAGTTTGAAATCGGTGCAACATATGAAATTCACGAGTATCTTTATTATCACAATCTTCACTCGATATCGCAACGTCAGTTTCATACAATTTTCAAATTATGTCAACGATCCAATATTTAACAAATTATTTACGCATCGTGCGAGTAACCGTTGTGGTTTGTTAACCTTTCAACTATATCTTCTCCGGAAAAACAATTTTCTTAACATTTAGTACGTAAGCGTGGAACATTAAAGCGTCAGTAACGAGATTTATGAATTTCATTACGAAATTCGATGAATCGCAAATAACGGAATTATAATTTAGGTTAGAAAATCTCAAGCTAGTACTTAACGAATTCGAAACAGTTCAAAATGAAATAGAAAGTTCGGATTTAGATAACGATCATGACGAAACGGTACGTGAAGAATATGAAAATATGTATTATAAAGCGTTAGAGTCGGTAAACAATTATTAAAATCGATTAATATTAGCAATAGGGTGTCATTCTCGGATAGAAATGTTCAACTTAGCGAATCGAGTAATCTGCAATCGTTGGATTTAAATAATACCCACATAACAATGTACGACTACCTACAATAAATTTGCCGGAATTCGATGGTAATTATGAGAATTGGTTTCAATTCCGCGATGTTTTTAGTGCCTTAGTGGACAGCAACTCAAAATTAAAAGACGTTCAAAAGTTTATGTATTTATCGCTGTCGTTAAAAGTTCCCGCTGCTAAAGTTATTAAAGCATTAGAAATTTCTTCGCCTAATTACAAAGTAGCCTTAGAGTTATTGAAAGAACGGTTCGAGAACAAGAAAATCATAGTTAATCCACATATGAGATCATTGTTTGAATTAGAATACCTACCACGCGAATCTTCTGGATCTTTACGGCACTTATTGAACGAATTCTTAAAACATTTTAGATCTTTAGAGGCATTAGGCTGCCCAGTTGAACATTGGGATATTGCATTAATATATATATTAACAAGCAAATTTGACCATAATACTAGGAAGCTACGGGAACAATATTCTAAAGGAAATAATTTGCCAACAATTACAGAATTATTAATCTTCTTAAAGGATAAGTGTTAAGTACTGGTATCAATTATAAACAGTAACACAATTCTGAAACCGACTCAAAAATCAAAGGCTGTCTCGAATTTTGCATCTCAAAAATTAAATTGTAATTATTGCTTTGCATCACCTACAATATACCAATGTCAGAACTTTTTAACGAAAATCACAGAAGAACAATTAAAAATTATTAAGGATCTTAAGGCGTGTACAAATTATTTAAGTCCACGGGCACGACACACCACACAACGATGCAAATCTACTCGCAGTTATACTTTTATCTACAGCAAATGTATTTTGTACACTTTACAAACTATCTTACTCCCATTGTAAAACAAATCGGAAAAGTCAGAAATAAACTTATTTACTATGTCTTGAAAGAGTCGTTTTTTAGCCTTCGACATGTTCACTAAAAACTACAATTAATAACTACGTCTGTATCAATAAATTCAAAACGCACTACATTAAATAATAACTACAATTAATAACTACGTCTCTATCAATAAAATCAACACGCCCTATCCGCTATTCAATGCTAAACTAAACTGAGTGATGATAATTTGTCGTATCGTATCATAATCGACCAGCCCTCCCCGCCCACCTAAACACAGTCACACCGCCGCTGCGATTGCTCTCCAGTTACCGGGCTCTACTTATCACCAGAGAACGACAAAATTGTATGGGATGACGTCAGCCGCAGCAGAGCCGTATGCAGATTATTTCAAGATCGAGGAATCAGTCATAGTATTCACATCGAGCTCTCTCCTCAAATGATTCTACGTATATTTACTGTATCTGTTCTCTATTTGTGAAGGCATGAATTATTATTATTTATTTATTTATTTCGTTGCTAGGTTTTAAGGTATTTAATTTCTATACTAAACGCTGAACAGCGACGATACAATACTTGTATGAAAGTCGAAATATAAAATTGGGAGACGCGTTCAATACATTAAACGCCACAATCAATAAATTATAAAGTATTTGGTTCCAAAAACATTTCGTAATCCGAAATTTCGCAATTGGAATCAAATGTTCCTATAAGAAATAAAGGAAATAAAGATAATCCGTTCCCATAACCAAGAAAAAGGATTACAAATTCATTTTATGTATTTCAAATACAATTGAACATATAAAAAATAAAGTTACGTACAAAAATTAATAAAAACTCTTAAGATTGGAATTAAAAAGAAATAACTTCACTTACATACACTACTTTTAAGCACTCTTTCTGGCGTATGGAAGACAGTGAGGGTGAGGAGGCTTTTTCATACATATTACAAAATTAGCGACGCGATAAATTAGTTGACCATGGAACTTTCGGTTTTGTTCTTTGAAAAAGATTTTACACGAAGATAAAATGATTTTCGGATAAAATAAGAATGATATTAACTATGAATTCAAGTCAGCTGCGAGGCGGTGGAGTAGTGGGAAGTTAACCACACAAACCATCGCATTACATTGTATATAACTATCTCTTTCTAGCATGTACACGAGTCGCGCGGAAATTCTGCCGATTCTGTAAAAGTTCTAAGCCGCATTTCGTATCAGGGAGTACCTTTCGGTTTTGGAAACAAAAATTCATCCAAACTTTCTTCCGTAATCCGAAAATTCCGTAATAAGATACTATCGTAAACCGAGGTACCACTGTAAATGTATAAAATATCTCGCTTATATCACATTTTACTTTTGCTCCGCTTACAAGTTGTGAAGTTGAAAGAACGTTTTCGATGCTAGAAAACGTACTAACTTCAAAAAGAAGCCGTTTTACTATAGAAAAGTATCTTGTGGTAGTGGCTAATTCATTTCTCTTATTTCCCACTTGACACAAATTTATTACATATTCTTCTATTTTCAATTTATAATTAATATATAAATTCCGTTTAAATACATTTATAAAAACTTAGCGTCAGAAATATGCAACATATACTTAGTGCGTCTCTGTATCTTTACGATTCACGGCTCTGAGTCATACCCCTTACAATTTTGCCGTTCACTGCTTATTACGATTCAAGATTTGATCGAAACGAAAACTTAAAAAATGATTATTCGAATTTTATGTCAGAGTATGAAACGTTAGGGCATATGAAACGCGTAACTAGCTTAACAACGGAAATAATTAACGATCGCACAAACAAAGGGGAAACTAGAACATAAGTAAAATGCTATATTCCACATCATCTTGTATTTAAAGTGTCTAGCTCTATGACAAAACTCGATAGTTTTCGACGCGCCTTCATCCACTAGTACAGCCTGGTCCTTAAATTATGTTCTTCTAGTCGGTCCCACCATTCAAGGTGAATTATTTTCAATTCTCGTGAGATTTAGAAAGCATAACATAGCCCTTGTAGCAAACATTGTGATGTTCAGCCAAGTAAACGTAAGAAAACATCATCGGGATTTTCAACGAATACTTTGGAGAAATGATAGAAACGATCCTATCGGTATATATCAGTTATGCACAGTTACAAGTGGTGCCGCTCCCGCCACATTCCTAACCACGCGATGTTTAAAGAACATTGCTGAAAGCCACTCAAATCGATATCCACATGCTTCTCGTACCATAATCGAAGACATGTACGTAGACGATTTAATAACCGGTAGTAACAGTGTAGAAGGTGCAATTACACTAAAAAACGAAATCAGCCAAATACTTGCTGACGGCGGTTTCAACCTGAGAAAGTGGAGAAGTAACTCAAATGAATTACTTAATGAATGTATACGCAGTGGGAGTGAAAATGAACACATGATTAGGAACAAAGGTGATAATCGCACATTAGGAATAATTTGGATTACTGACGATGACGCGTTTAAATTTTCTTTTGAAAGTAAAGAGGACAATAAGCAGCTAACGAAGAGAACTATATTATCCACAATATCGAAAGTTGTTGATCCTCTGGGTCTACTAACTTGTCTCGTAATTAAAGTTGTGTGGAGCACTTCTTGTAGCAGAACTAACAAATGCAGTCGTTAAATGTCTCAATGCGCCCATCGACAGAGTATTCTACTTTATGGATTCATCTATTGTTACTAGTTGGTTAAACGCGGAATCTACCGAGTGTAAAAATTTCGTGGCTAATAGAGTAGCCAAAATTCAACGCCTAGGTCCAATCAACGATTGGCATCACATTCCTGGAAAGGAATACCCAGCTGACGTAGCTACACAGGGATGCGAAATAACTAAACTAAAATCCTCAATATGGTGGACCGGTCCAGAATTTTTATTACGCGAACTCGAATCTTGACCGATGAATATACAAGAGAAGGTAGATAACAAAACTCTGGAGAGGAGATTACCAAAATTAATATTAGCTTCGGTAGCTTGTCTAAATATCGAAATGTTCTAGTTTGGAAAAACGGATTACTGCCTATATACTGCGTTTTAGAAAAAATTCAGCACATTTTCGAGAAAATAGACCTTTGGGGTTACTTACTCCTGAAGAAACGGAAGGAGCTATGATCACACTTGTAAAAGTGTTGCTCAACAACTGGAAATTAAAAGCTTACAGCGTTGCAATATAGTGTCTAACACAAGCAATGTAAAATATCTAATACCGTTTATTGATGAGCTTGATTTACTGCGAGTAAGAGGTAGACTTAAAAGCTCTGAAATACTATACAATTCAAAACATCGAATTATATTACCAAAAGGGCATCTTTTAACACGACTAATAATTCGTTATGAGCATTATAAACGCTTTTACGCGTTTGTACAGGCTACATTATTAGCTGTAAGACAACGTTTCTGGCTAATCTCTGGCAAATCTACTAAGAGTATATTGCGTTCGTGTATTGTATGCTTTAAATATTCACCGAAACCTGTTCAATTATCACCGAAATTCAATTACATATGTCTGATTTACCGAGAAATCGCACTATCCTTTCGCGTCCATTTTTATATACAGCACTTGACTTGGCTGGTCCGTTCTCAGTAAAGGAGTCTAAACTTCGAAATAAGAGAATAATAAAGTCATATGTTTGCGTATTTGTGTTTTAGTTCTAAGGCTGTTTATTTAGAGCTAGTTTCGGATTTGACTTGTGCCAGTTTTCTTAACTGTTTAAAACGATTTGCTTCTATACGTGATTTACCCGTTCAGTTGTATTCCGATAACGCGAAGACGTTTGTTGCGGCTAACAAAGAGTTACTTAAAGCTTAAAAAGCCGTCATAAATTATTTTAAGGATCCTTCACCGAAGCAGCAGTAAAATCTTTCAAAATACATTTGAAGAAGGTTACATCCAATCACGTGTTAACTGTTGAAAATGTCGTTGACGTTACTTTGTCAAATAGAGTCCATCCTAAATTCCCATCCTCTCTATCCCCTCTCTGATGACCCAATCGAGTTCACGATTCTTACACCGAGACATTTCTTGATTGGGTGTTTTATGACCGCTGTACCGCAAGTAGATGTTACCATTGGTAACTTACCAAAGCTCAACCGAACTCCTTGAAGCAATACGAACAACTAACGCAAATATATCAACATTTTTTGAGGCAATAGAGTAGTAATTACCTGAACCATCTACAAACAAGAGTTAAATGGACGCAAGACGGCTTAAATGTGCCGGCAATTAATGATTTGGTCTTAACTAAGGAGATCGGAACTCATCACAACATTGGCCAGTAGGCAGAATTTTAAGGTTTCACTTTGGGGCCGACGGCAGGAATCGGGTGGCCACTGTGTTAGCAAGGGAGAAGCCAGAATGGGTGCATACAGACTGAAAAATACTAGCAACTGGAGATCCCACAGTGGATCTGGGCACACCAGAATAGAAGCAGTAGTAACAAACCCTATCTATGATATGGGCAAGAAAATAATCCTATCGTATAACCTCCAAACTAGTATGGGAGTGCCTGCAAACCCTAATGGCTCTGTCTAAACACAACAAGGTCACACTGGTGTGGGTGCCAGGGCATAGGGGCATAGCGGGCAATGAAATTGCAGACCAGCTAGCGAGGGAAGGTTCAAAAATGAATTATATAAGCCCTGAACCGGGTCTAGGTATTACCAAGAGTGCAGTGCGTGGTGCAATTAATGAGTGCATCATAACACAACACTAATTAAATTGGAAACATGCAGCTGGACAAAAGCACAGCAAACGGATGATGGGAAGACCGTCGCAACATCTGACTGCTGGCCTGCTTGAATTAAGCAAGATACAGCTTAGGGCAGCAACATGTCTATTAACAGGACATGGCTGTTTAAGAGGCCACTTGCATAAGATGGGGATCTACAAACATGAGCCCTTATGTAGACTTTGCAATGAGGAGGAGGAAACAGCCCCTCATATTATTTTCGAATGTTCAGCGTTAGCTCAACGCAGATTCGCTATGCGAAGCACAATTGAACTACCAATGGAGAAAAATTTACTACATAGGCTCTTAAACCTGATTGCGGGAACTAACCTGCTCAAGTAAAACAAAACCGAAGCAGCTTCAGTGTTAGGGATGTAAAGACCAGTCCTGCTTTGGTAGAAAAATCAATCAATCAATCAATCAAGAGGGAAGGAAATGGTACGTTCTACGGCTCAACTTTGCCCGTTGCCGAAGGATGTTGAAATTGGAAATTTCAAGGCGGGGGAGAATGTTGAAGCGAAATTACATTAGAATGCACTAGTTCTGTATATATCGAAATTGTTATCTGTTTTACCTACAAAAACCTATCAGCACACTACTTTAACCACATTCATACAGACACTCTACTTTACCGTACATACATACATTCATTCTACCTACATACAGCGTGTCCCAGGATTGATGTTACAAGAGGTGTGAGGAACTAAAAATCTTGGAATCTTAATTTGACCTTTTGGAACTAAGCCCTACTTGGTTTGAAACTTATTTTTAGTTTACTTTCGATTTTCTGAAATCAAGTATGCCTTAGCAGTTGAGCAAAACCTATTTCAGGTAAAGTCCTTTTTTCGTCCACAGTATGCTAAAATGTTACTAAGAAAAGTTGTTCAGAACGAAAAGTTATGGCGTTGTGCAAATTTTCTGAATGATAGACCTACTTTGATAAAATCCATTATTTGTCAACTTCGTTTCAGATAAAGTACCTTTTCCGTTCACAATACGCCAAAGTTTTACTAAGAAAAGTTGTTCAAGAAGATCTACCTACTTTGATTAAACCGTAATTTTTTTAGATTAAACAAAATAAATTGTATTTACTCACAAATTAAATTTACAACACTTCAGTTACGTATTCATCGTAGCTGCTACCAATTTCTGCGCACCATTCTATGCGATATCTGAATTCTCTGAAACTGTTCCGAATTTCCTCGATTTGTATTTCGTGTGCGGCGTTTCGTACCTTTCTTTCAGTATTTCTCTAGTGTTGGGTATGAGTTGAGAGTAAACCAGGTCTTTGAGCCCAACCCATAAAAAAAATTCATCTAAAAAATGACGGTTTAATCAAAGCATATATTTGACTTATTTTTTAATTTGTATAGAGCCATAACTTACCATTCTTAATAACTTTTCTTAGTAAAACTTTGGCGTATTGTGAACGAGAAAGCCACTTTACCTGAAACTAAATTAACAAATAATGGATTTTTATTATAGTAGGCCGATCATTCAGAAAATTTGTATAACGGCATAACTTTTCATTGTGAACAACTTTTCTTAGTCACATTTTAGCATATTGCGAACGAAAGGTACTTTACCCGAAACAAAAATACTTTTTACTCAATTGTCAAGGCCTATTTGATTTTAAAAAATCGAAAGTAAGCTATAGATAAGACTCAAACCAAGCAGGGCTTAGTTCCAAAATGCCAAATTGAGATTCAAAGATTTTTAGTTCCGCACACCTCTTGTAACATCAATCCTGGGACACGCTGTATATACCTTAAGAGCGAGCGTACTATGATCAGCCAGCATAATCGGCATTATGTCGGCATTTTTCGGAAATGTGAGAGCGAAGTCGTGTCTTACACGTGTACCTGAACGAATACGCCGTTTAAAACGTGAGAAAAGTGTTTTCGGAAATGCGAGAGCGGCTTGCACGTGTATGTGAAGGAATACGCCGTTTATAACGTGAGCAAGGTGCACAAATAAATTTGCGTTTGCCCAATTTTAAAAAGCAAATGACATTCCACAGTAACATTCAACACAGCACACGTTTAGATGCGCTGAGTTCGTGTAAAATTGGGTGATCATAGTACGCTCACTTTTACGGTATATACAACACAACAAATAACGGCTAACTCAACATAACCTAACGTTTAAATACATTATGTTTCTAAGAAAATAAAAGTATTTTTAAAACCATTGTGGTATCTCTTAACAAAATGTAATTCGCAAAACTAAAACAGTGCTGTCACAAAGGGAAAATCTCTTCCTCTTTTAGTATATCCACGTTATAAATAAAGAAGTAAGTAAATCGGAAATTATTATTAATTTTTTAATACTGAAAATAGTACAATATAAATGACCATTTTCTTATCGGACAAAACGAGCCTATCGAGCCGAACGAACTTGATTGGCAAACGTATCGGTTCGGACCGCGCCTACAAGAATCCCAAAATGCCTACCTCTAGTCCGTATCATAAACGTCTTACATGCTATTAGAGTGGTGGTAATTCAAATTTTGTTCAGTTATTTGTTAGAGTTTTCAATAGTACATACATCGAACTTTTTATAAGCCACATTCTGCAAACTACTCATTGGAAATCGTAGTGAAAATTTTTTGTCAACACAAAATTATTTTTTTTTTCTTTTCATAGATAAAGTGATTCAACGAAATACTAGAAACCTTTGTCTCTCTAAAAATATTTATTAGAAATAAAGTACAAAAATCATTTTATCAACTCCAGCATCTGGTCAAAGTGACCGTCACTCTCTTGCATAGAAGATGTAATACAATTTCCTGTACAGTGTGTGATCAGACAACAAACATCTTCGCGAAGGATTTTTATGTGTGGACAACGAATACACGTTCAAATAACGAACGCCGACATTTGTTAATTTTTTAGATCTTTAGGAAGGATGGGAAGAGATCAATAGAGTTGGGGTCTTTACAACAACAATGGCATTTGTCACTTGGAAAAAAGTCCACATAGACATTGGACCGGTTATTTAATGTCTCATATACAAAAATCCATAATTGATTAATATAAACTAATAAATTATACAATTTTGTATTTCATCTTTTTGGTCCTTTAGAACGAATTAATTGAATTCGCTTAAAAGTCTATGGCAAATCGAACAGTTCGGGTAACGAACATAGTCTTGGGATGGATTATGTTCGCTAACCGGTCATTCACTGCATTTGGTTAAACATTTAGTGATAATTCGTCAAGTAAAAATATTTCGAACTAATTGAAATGCCTTTTGCACTCAAAATTCACAAATAACCAATGCTTCCATGGGATAGTACGTTGCCGTGATGCAGCAATCATCCGTTATGAGCCAATCCCGGGGAAATTCAGGTTTCACTCACCTTCAAACGCTTCAAATCTTCGAAACTAAATGCGTAACTGTTTAACCGATCAGTGTAAATAATCGATAGATCACACCTCAAAGAAGGGAACGAGCGTCGTCTTAATTTGCGACTCTGTCTTTTGGTTTCATGGTCGCACTGAAACACATGCATCTCTAGTAACGATCGTGTTCAACCAGTCCCTACATTGCTATATCGTTTTGCTCTTTTTTCACGTCACTCCTTTTTTTGTTTGAGGCACCACAGTTTCAAAAAAAAAATAGGGTTTGTCGGTAAGTAAAAATAGAACAGGTTCCAGATACTAAAATTAATGTGTAAAAAATTCAATGAATTATTTGGTTAAATGCGTTAGCGTGCTTATTTGAGTGTAATCATACTGTAGCAAATTTGAGATTTTGAGTTAGGCAAATATTTGAAGAGAAATCGCACAAACGTTATTTTTTTGTGGTTTCAGTTATTTTATTTTTTATTCAGTTATGTATGGAATATATTCTATTTTAGGTCTCCGTATGATTCCATAAATCAGGGTGTTTCAGGAGAAATGGAAAGAAGAATGTCAAAATAAGGAAAATAAACCAATATGCTGAAATCTCATTCTCTGCGGTAGTAGCTAATGCTACCCAGAACCCTGTACTATTTTTTTTTGTTATCGTGTGTGTCAATTATAGTTTTCATGATGTGGTACCAAATACATTGTGATAAATATTTGATAACAAACACTTATATCAAACTTTGTTACCAATTTATGAATAAAATAGGTTTAAGTAGGGCAGCACCAATTATGTATCCTTTTAGATAAATATATTCAGTGATATGGATTAAAAAATGTCTTCTATTTTAGTTTGGATTCCTATTTTAATAAGTAGAGTTGACACGTTCGGGCGGCGCGCAAGGCATCGTAGTAAGTACAGTCCCTGTCCAAATTACTTGAAACACTCAATATTTTGTAGTTTCTTCATAATAAAATATAAACTATACATGTATTATATTTTTTATTTATAAAATATATTGTAAAAATATGTAACATATGTAAATATTAAATAAGTAATTAATATTTAGTCCATAACCCATGATTTTTAATAACACCCTTAATTCTTCGGGGCATACTTTCAATGCAAGATATGATTGTCTTTTTTATATCTTCATCGTTCTCCCATACATCCTCTATATTCTTCATTAATATTTCCTTTGTAGGGTTTTCTCTTTCATATACCTTGCTTTTTAGTCGATTCCATACGTTCTCGATGGGATTGAGGCCCCGTGAATTTCCGGGTCAACGTAAAAGAGGTATGCAATTGTCTTCAAAGAATTTCTTAACCTTTTTTGCCACATGGCAAGGAGCATTATCTTGCATAAATATACGCCCTGTCGGTATGCGACGTCCTGGCTTAAAATACGGTAATAACGTGTTTTTTTAACACATTTATGTACTGCTCTTGACGCATTGTACCTTCTACAAAATACAAAGGGCCGGGTCCGTCTCCACTAATCACTCCCCAAATCATTACCTGCGGAGGGTGTTTTACAGTTCGAAGAACCGTGGACTCTGTGAGACATTCGCCAGGTCGTCTACGAACAAATTGTGCTCGCTGCACTAACACACAGAGCGAGCACTCGTCACTAAAGAAAACCTATTAAATAATACAAACATTAATTCAGTAAAAATCATGTTGTTAAGTTATTCACCTTTTTCCAATTCTCGTCTGTGAAATGTCGATATTCTCTTGCATAGTTGAGACAAGCAGATTTTATTTTTTCTGTTAAACGCGGTTTTTTTACAGGTCTTCGGCCCATTGCTCAAAGCCTGATGAACAATTCCACGGTCAGATCTCTTCGAAGTTTTTCTTTTCCGACCGCACTTTGCCCGTCTTTATGTCGATCTGCTAGCTCCTTCGTTTAAGTTTCTAGCTAAACGTGATACAGAAGAAGGAGATACTTTCTGTAATTTTGCAATTTCTCGTTGTGAATGTTTGTTTGATTGTAGAAGAGGTTGTATAGCGGCTTTTTGGTCACTTGTTAAATCTTTCCCGGGCATTTTCTACAACCCCAAATATTTCAATTTTTTTTTAATTCCAAATAATTAATTATTAAGAGAGAGATAGAATAACAATTTTACCTTTGCAATAACGATATATCAACACAAAACACTTAATGATACTCCACAACTTAGCTTCTATACGGTTATGACGAAATATTTTAAAAAATATCGATGCATTCTCCAAACTATGAACTCGCTAAATGTAAGTTGATAACTGAAATATTTATATATACGTACTTTACTCTTCTAAATATCATTTCTCTGGTATTTTTATTTATTGATACAATAATCTAGTTCCCCTATAAACGATGGGATTCAAAGCAAAAGAATACCACTATATATATATATATATATATATATACTCAAGAGCAGATCCGATCCTGTCGCGCCGCCCAGAGTTCCAGTTCTATTAAAAAAGTGATGTAACTACAGTATGCAGTTTTTTCAATAACCGACAAGAGATTTATTAAAAAATATATCGCTCTAAATTATATGACCAATATATGCATGTAAATACATGTTATAATACACATGTATGGTAGTTCATTTTTTATTTATTCCTATCTTGTTTTCAGCTGTCATATTACGAAGTGATAAACTTGCACAATACGCGATTACAACCTTTGTGTCCACTAACCTGAATCGGGCTATGCGTCGGCGAAAACTGCTGCGTAGGAGAAACCGATACTGAAACGCTGCTGCAGCTATAACAGCTAGAATGCGAAGCGTCGCTGTTGTTTCTACTAAGATTAGGTGTAAGCGTGACATGCCTCTGGGTTAGAGGACTCTGATTTGGCGAGCTGAATACACTGTACGCGGAATGGATGGCCGAATCAGGACTCGGTGTAGGGGGAACGTTGAGAGCTTTGTGCATGATATCCTTATGGATGAGATCTTTGTGACCGAGTATTGGAACATTCGTGACGGTTGTTGACTGACGTTGGCTGAGCAAAGGGGAGTTACTGGGAGTGCTGTGTAACGAATAACTGCTGACGACTGGCGCTTGCTTCAATCGCATGATAGGGCTTTCCTTGGAATCGTGGAGGTTCACTTGAGTGTGTTTATTCTGTGACAAAGATAGGTTCTCGGGTACCTGAAACAGCAATACAGAAGTTTAATAAAAAAAAACAGTTAAGTAAAAGTTATTAATATTATACATCATATAGAGTAATCCAAATTAAACGGGCACCACCGCGTTGTACCTCTGTTATTACAAATTATTAGTTAATCAGTATTTTTCATGCTGATTAAAATGCAATTAACAAAAAACAACAGAATAACGCATATTTTTTAAAATGTTGAAGGCAATTTAAATGTTAATATAAAAGTTCCAATAAACTTAAAAGGAATAAGAAAACAGCGTATTTTACTTTATGTGAAGGACACGCTTGTATAAACATTTTAGTGGGCTACATCCGTACATTAAATCAAAACAAATACTATACTTTTCAAAAGTATGAAAAACATGTAATTCAAATATTTTCCATGTGTACAATTCTTGGAAGTACATGTCATACAGTGTGTCCGCCTAGTGCGGGAGAAGATACAAATATACAAGATGTTCAGTTCCCGCTGCGTACAATGATGTTTTTTAAACGGAACATTCCTTACATTATTGCGTTTTTGGATGCCTCTCATCAATTGATGTAAACTTGCTTTAACATTCCCTATACTATTGTTTAGTTTTCGAAATAAATGAAGTAATTTTTGCGATATGATCGTGTTTTTTTAACGTCCGATATCTTAAACGCTTTACATGCTAGAGTAGTGATTCAGATTTTATTCGGTTGAGTATTTCTTGGAGCTTTGAGCAGTTCGTCGACATTTTTTTTATATAAAGTAGATTCTACAAGATGACCATCTAAGTCGTCGCCAATCTTTGACATACCATTTCAATTTTTTAAATGGAACCACCGTATATTTATATTGTTACCTGAATTGTTTAATTAAACGTATCACTAAAAGTAGTCAAAACATCACTTTCAAATTTTGAACGATATTATGGATGCAGTTCTACTCTAAAATTATTTTCGGCTTTACAACGCTCTTGATTAAAGCAAAAATGGATATAAACTTTCTTGCTTCAAATGGAACCCTTCGTGTCCTTTTAAATACAAGTACAACGATATCGCATATCATTAATGTAGACGATAATTTACTGATCTTGTTGGAGCTAGACCCAAGTCTTTAAGCTTCTGTCTTCTTATAGGCAGCTTCTCCTCACTGCTGGGGTTGTTCAAGGATGATTAGCAATATTTATTAATGTAGAACGTACCAACTTTGATAAATTAAACTTTTTCTGAAAAAAAATGACTAGATACACGGTTCCATCAAAACCTTATTCGGTATTAGTGATATCTATCAGTTTTAGGGTGCTTGTTATCTGTACCTGTAATCCCTAATTAATATCAAAAACTTTAATACAGAATATTCCGAAAACCAAATCGAAACAGAGATATATTTAACAAAAAAAAATAATTTTTAATAGCTATTTTTGAATGTAACCACATATCTACATATTCCAGAAAATACATGTAAAGAATATTTTGCTTCTTAAATCTAAATTCACTAGTTTCCGAGTTATTTAGAAAGATTCGTGAAATTGGCCATTTTCCAATAAAAATTGCTAAATAAGTATGTATGCTGTACTTTCAAAGAATATTCTATTAACATTTTTATGTCACAAATCAAATCATCTTTCAAAATTTCGAAAATTATACAGTGAGGTTCTGCGAACTAATTTTTGGCGTTATCGGCAGTTCAATTGCGTTTCCGATATCACCGAAAGTGACGTCAACTTTCTTATCTTAAATGGACCACTCTGTATGTTTACGTTTAACTTAAGAAATATTACGATATGCAGCAAAAAAGGTTTTGGTAATCTGTTCTTGTTGTTATGCAAAGGTGGCCAAGAAAAGGAGCCAAATTGTTTCCTATGTCGCCAGGTTAATCTTTGAGCGGGCGCGTTGTCGTAAATTTTACGATATTCTTAGTATTTTACATTTTAAAATTATCTGCCTCTAGTGGGTAATGCCAAACCCACTTCTATTTTCAGAACAATGTACTAGTGATAACTGGTGTCGAAGGGAGTGTGGTGAATTTGCTGGTTTAGTCTGTGTAAAGACGTTTGTATGTAAACACATCCAACGTAAAATTTACGACGCGCTCGCTGACGGTAAGTAATGCGTTTTCTAATTTCAATAATTTTTTTTTTTAATTGTCTATTACTTTTAATTAGTAAAATAGGTACTTTGCATTTATTCTCTCTCTAGATTTACAGAAGATGGAGTCTCAACGGCCTCTTTCTCAAAAATAACTTGAAAGTATAGCTCAACGTATGTTGAGTGAACAAGACAACGAAGATGAAAATATTCAGAGCAATGACAGTGATTTTAGTATTGAACATATCGAGTCTGATGTAGTGTCCGATAGTTTATTAGTGGCTTCGATGAAGTATTGGAAGAACAATCTATTGATGACAACCTTTACATTGGAAAGTCCACCAAATGGCGCGAAGTGAGCTATGCTAATTTTTTCAAAACAAAAAAAAATAATATTGTAAAAGAGCCTTCTGGTCTTAGAGAGTGTGCCAAAGGTATACATAGTGAATTGGACGCATTTTAAAAAATTATCGATCTTTCTATGATTGACGAAATTGTAGCTTCTACAAATACTTACATTAATAACCAATTTAGGGCACGCCAGAAAGCGAGACTGCAAGAATACAAGAAGTGAATTTATGGCCTATTTGGAGTTATTATTTACGATAGGAGTTAAAAAATTAAACCATACCAATGTGAAGGAAATTTGGGTAAAGGATGGAACTGGAATTGAAATTGCTAGAGCAGTCATGAGCTACAAACGATTTTTATTTCTAACGCGTTGTTTGAAATTCGACGATAGAGCGCAAAACCGATAAATTGGCTGCTTTTTGCAGTTTTTATAATGCATTTGTCAACAGTAAGGAGTGCTTCAATCTAAGTGAATATACAGCTACAGATGAGGTGCTATATCCTTCCAGAGATCGTTGCAGTAGGATTCAGTATATACCTAGCAAACCGACCAATGGGTTAATTTTTCAAATAAAAAAGTTCATTAATATACTTAGCGGTGTTTTAATTACTCCAAAATAGTCTTTCAATGAGTACACCAAACATATGGTAAATGAAATACTACATCTAATACATGTCGTAAAAATTTTGACATGCTCCCGCTCCTGTTAAAATGTATGGCGCGCCCGCTCGAAGGTTAATCCGTGCCTAGGCAACGTAATCATAACAATTGCCAAACTGCTAACTCTCAATTCTAAAAGCGAAAATTATTTATTGTTATATCCTGCATTTTTTGTATTTACGTTCTTTGTTCTCGGTATTATTTCCCTTATTTTTACCTGTTTTGTTAGACGTTGTTATTTCTGCATTTTAGGGCCTCATTGTATAGCATTCCGTTTTCCTTTTTTGTTAATTGCATCTTAATCGGCATTAAAAATATAAATTGCACATTCTTCATATAAAATTACTATTAAAGTAAGTGTTCCTATAAGCGATTACCACTATTAATACAAATTCCTATCGTGAGTGGAGAAATTTTTGTAAATTTTAAGATGAGAAAGCATAGTTTTCACAAATCTCTCGGTGTGATTCTTTGTAATCAAACTACTTACTTGTGTGATTATTTGTAATTAAAACTGTAATCTCAACGTCATTATTTATGTTGCCTAGTAATAAATAGAAATCCTAATTGTTAATGCGGAACTTCGTTTTGTGTAATCATTGCTGGTAGATAAAAAATGTAGTGATAATGATTTTACTCCGTAAGCGTTTAAAAATTATTTTAATTTCAAAGATAAATTATTTAATTTCAAAGAAACCAAAAAGCATTTTCCATATAATTACATTTAAAACACTTTTTAAATAACCTTTAATTTTTTACTAAAATTTTGAAAGTGCACTTTCTAGTTCGATCTAACGTAATTGAAACAATATTACAAGCATTGCGTTTTTTCAACGGTTCCTTAATATCTGCATTATATTGATTGATAAAGCAATATTAGTGAAAGCTCTTTGTAATTTTCAATACTATTTGGTGATTGTTACCTTTACTGCATTTCCGAGTTTGTAGCCCATGCAAGGCGCTTACTAAACTCCACACCTTGAAGACCTTATTATCATACAACGTATCGTTAACATGACAGCTCTTGTTTCACTCCTTTGTATAGTGAATAAGAACCAATGGATACTGTTTCGTAAAACTTTGTTGAATACGATATTAGAATAGGCGTTAAGTAGTCGTTCAAGTTTTAATTTTTTAGCAGGCATTGTTCCTTTACTCTATGTACTGTTAGGCGTTAGTTAAATTATTGCGCTAATAATATCGTAAGTATTATGCACACTGCAGCAAGAGCGATCGTCCTATGTTTGCCCGATCTTAGACGAACTCACCGCATCCAAACGCTATGTACAAGAGCAAATAAATCGGAATGTCATGTAAAACAGTAAACAGGCGCAATACAAGGATTGCGTACTCATAGTAAAGTGCTGATCATTTTTTCACAAATTGACAAAAGAGGCGTATTAAATTTTCTCTTTGATTCATGTTAATTGCATGCATAGGAAACTAAGATGTTAAATAATGAGAAGAATGTAATACTGTAATCTAATTATGATCATTCTTTAGGAAATTAAATATATTGTAGTTACATAAAAAGTTTGCAGAAGCACAATTAGGTTTTAGAATGAAATAAAAGCGTTATTAAATATAAATCTGCATCTATTCCACACCCTAGCCAACACGTGACTGATGCATAGAGTTGGCACTTTTGGGTGGCACGTAGTTATATCTATATATCTACACACAACAGCGGATCCGATTCTGTCGCGCCGCCCAGAGTGCCAGCTGCTGTATCTAAGATAGTTATTAGATACATCGGCTTGAAGTTATCCGATAACTCGGAACCAGGTCCGTCATCCGAAATCTTGAATTCGGATTTTTTTATGTAAGGTTATTCAAAGTAGCAAGCTCTATTCAAAAATAGGAAATACAGATCCGAAATACCGGATAGTGAATCTGGAAGTCAAGTGTTTGACAATGAATCCGAATCCAAAAAATCGGGTGATGAATCCGGATTCAAAAACCGGATTACGGATTCAGCTCTGAAAATCGGATAACGGATCCGGATCCGAAAACCAGATCCTAGGATCCGGACATCCGGATCTCGATTTTATCGAATACCAACAGCACTAATATAAGGGTGCCTACCGGGAACTACCAATGTAACTACAAAAATTTGGGAAGTAACTCACTCAAAATATCTGACATGTCTGACCAATTACCGTATTTTAAATGGAATATCTGTATACTGAATTCTGCATAAAATTCTAGATACATTTATGAAAGATTCATTATTGTATACGTTTTTGAGTTATAAAATGTTGAAAAAAAAGAGTACAGCCCAAATAAAAAAAATTCTTACAAACGCTGTCACATTTTTAATGCGTTTTTGGAATTTTGTAGTAGAGCTTTTGATGAGTCATTATGCAAACTTCAACTTTTTGTGTTGTGCAGCAGGTGCTCGTGAGACGTTAGAGTGAATTAATTTCAAAATACGTGCAAAAGTCTAGCACGGTAATTTTTGTACGGTTTCCTATATCCAACCAGAAGTATTTTCTAGTTATTTTGAACGATGTATTCAACAAATCCAACAATTAACGTGCTTTCGCATCTTATCCACGCACTAAGTGGATACGCTGTATATAGAACAGATCACCACATTTCTCTAGTACACCGGCTTCTCATATTTCCAAAATTCCTCGATTAGCTTCTTTATTCCAAGTGTCAGTAGTTCACCCCCTTCATTCGACAGATGCTTTCTTATGCCACCCCCTCCTAAATTTGTATTATTTTCTAAACTTGATGGCGTCCTCTATACCGATTCGACTGAATTTGCGCACGACTCGTTCATACCAGAAAGAGATAGTTACATATAATGTAATGCGATCGTTGGCGATTTGTGGTTAACGTCCCATTAAGTCTAAAACACACTTGGCCACCGAGTGGCAACACACGGTGTCCCGTGCGCAAGGCTAGGCGATCTTCAAGAGGAACACATAACACGAGAAAACGAAAAGGAAAAAAAAGGAATTAATAGATTAGAAATAATAAGAGCAATGCAAAATATTAAAAGTGGAAAAGCACCAGGAAAGGATGGATTAAAACCAGAAATGGTAAAATACACAGGAAACGAAGGAATAGACCTGTTACATAGAATAATAAACTTGGCATGGACAATGCAAGAAATTCCCAACGAGTGGAGAATAGCAATTATAACGCCAATACATAAAAAAGGAAGTATGAACAAGTGTAAGAATTTCAGGAGCATATCTTTGTTATGCGTAGCTTATAAACTATATGAACGCATCATCGAAGGAAGATTGAAAGAGAAAATAGAGGAAACACTAAACGACACACAGGCAGCTTTTAGAACAAATAGATCGGCACAAGATTGGATATTCGTACTTAGACAAATTACAGAGAAGGTACTAGCAACAAATAACAAAGTGTACACAGGAGCAGTGGATCTAGAAAAAGCTTTCGATAGTATAAATAGGGAAGAAATCTGGAAAGTATTAAATAAAAGGGGTATGACCAGAAAACTAATTGAAGTGATTAAAAGTATATACTCAAGAACTGAAAATGTAGTGCGAGTAATTGGGATAACATCCGATAGCTTCATAACAAGACGGGTGAGACAGGGAGGTGTGTTGAGCCCACTACACATCATCATAATAATGGACGAAATATCCAAAGAGGTAAACCAAGGCCTAAAGAAAACACAAATAGGATACAGAAAACTCCGGCCTGTATTCCTAAACGAACAGTTATACGCGGATGATTTACTATTGTTTGCGACAAATAAAAAAGTCCTACAGGAAAGAATAGAGAAATGGAATATAAATATGGGTAAATATGGACTAAGAATAAATACAGAGAAGACAGAGATTATGGAAATTGCAAACAAGAAAGAAGGGGTAAATATACAAGTAAGAGGAGAAGAAATAAAGGGGACTAATAGACTAAAATACCTAGGAACATATACACGACCAGATGGAAGGCTCAAGTAAGAAATAGGGGGCAGAATACAAAAAACCATGATGCCCTTTTTCAATAAAAAAGAAATAACTACAAAAACAAAAGTGCGAATATTTGAATCTGTGTTAACACCTATACTCATGTACGGATGAGTCCTGGGTCCTAACGAAGAAATTCAAACAGGAACTCAGTGCGTGTGAGATGAAAGTACTTAGAAAGATCGCGGGAGGGACAAGACTAGATAAAATTAGAAGTGAGGTAATAAGAAAGAAACTGAATATAACAAATGTAGTGCAAAAAATTGAAAGACAACAATTTCGATGGTTCGGACACATGGCACGAATGGATGAGAAGAGAATAGTAAGAGAGATATGGGAGATGGAGCTGACGGACAAGAAAAGGAGGAGCAAACCAAGGAGAAAGTGGAATGCAGAAGTAGCAGAGGCACTGAAGAAACGAAAACTAACATGGACCCAAGCGAAAAGAGAGGCAACAAACACAAGCAAGTGGAACAGCATAGTCTCCTCTACACCTACGGTAGATGAGGATGCAGATAAGTACGTAAGTTATTAACTGTTTCCGCAATAACCATGACGAACAAAAATAAAAATAAAAAGAGAGAAAACGTTGGCGGGTATGTTCGATCAACACTCAAAAGAAATAAGGGCACTATTTAAATTTGATTCAGGAAATCTTAAATCATGATGCTGATTCTTATATGCAGGAATGAATCTTGATTTATTTGAAAATTTATTAAAAATAGTAGAAGCAAATCAACGGTCTGTCAAATATTTCGAGAAACATTTAAAGCGTTGTGGCCTGTACTACAACCTGTCTACTAGACAACATGAGGCAGTCTCCTAATTACATATATAGATGCAATAGAAAAGGAATGCACATTCATATAAAACAACCTAACAATTCTGACTTTTTATATTACAACTATAAGAAAACTGTTAGTATGTTATTTGCTGTATGCGATGCAAATTATAAATCTGTATGTGTGGATACAGCTTCCTATGAATCGTCAAGTGATGGATGAATGAATAATAAAAAAAATCAAAGAAAATTAAACCGAGCTACATAAATGACAGCGATGTAAAGAAAGCATTTTAAATATGATTTTTGTTTTATAGCAAATTATCATAGAAAGGAATAGAAATGAAATAAATGCAAAACAGTTTATTTAAATTTTATTTTATTCATCGTAAAAGTATAAATGGAAGTTGCATTAGACATGACTAATGTTTATCGAAAAAGAATAACACTATGTACGTAATTAGAAAGTCAAATCAAGGAGATATCAAAGAATTATAACATTTTATTCTTTCTTAAATGATATAGTTAGCAAATGTTTCTATAGACTCACCTCTATAACGTTCCTTATAAATTTAATTCTTACCCCTACATCTCCGTATACTTTGATAGTTCCTCTGTAAAATGCATAATACAATATACACACCTACATACTAAGGCTGTTATCATTAGAGAGCAAACTGCGCTGAAAGCCAGTGGCTGACGCATAAAAGTTTACACCAAATAAACACGGCCGGGACAATTCGGTATAAGCGTCAGTATAACTGCGACTCGAAAGCCGATCTGTTGTGTATGCATCTACGCTGTCGTATACTATATCGTAGTTCTACGTTTGTTTTGAAAATGTTTCCTACGTCGCGAAAACGACCAAAGTTGGACACAATAAGAGAATTTATTGCAGAAATGCCTGATTTAAAGTGTGATGGCGCTAAAATTCAATGTGTAGTGTGTAAAATAGATTTAATGTGTTGGTCGAAAAGTGATTGTCTACGGCACGTAAATAGTGCAGGGCATGTTTCAAAAAAAAATCCACACGAGATTATGACAAATTTAAATTTAATTTATGTGTTTATTGCATGTAATTTACCATTTCATTTACTAAGGAAGAAAGCATACGTCTCGTTTTGGAATGAATATTCGGACTTTAAGTTACCAAGTGAGAGAACATTACAGAGTTGTGCCGTCTGCTCGTGAGCATGTCGAGAAAAGAATTAAATCGGAGTTGCAAGATAAAAAACTGTGGTTATGTGTGAACGAAACAACATACTGTGGTTAATGTAATGGTACGCACAATGGAACCACATCGACTGTCACCCTCAATTTTACTAGCTTCCAGACGAATACAACAATGCACTGCCGAAGTAATTTCAATGTTGGTGTTAAATACATTGGAAAAGTTTGAACTTTCAACAAATCAACTGTTGATGTTTATGAGTGATGGTGCCGCAAACACGCTTGCTGTAGGTCGATCTCTTAAAAAACATTGTCCTAACTTGTTGCATATTACATGTAAAATTCAGATAGTATCAGAAAATGTTATCCCGAGGTAGACGCTCTAATAGCACATACAAAAGCTGTGTTTGTAAAATCCCCAAAACCTGAACCACCACAACCTATTCTTACTCGTTGGGGAACATGGTTAGAGGCTGCATTTTATTACCTTAAATATTTTGAGAATATAAAGAACGTGATTTTAGAATTCGACCCAAAGGAAGCTGCGGCTGTCAAGGTAAGCCGCTTGAAATTTCAGGATAGTCAAGTTAAAACAGATTTGGAAATTATTCAGAACAATTACGTGGGACTAGCGGATGCGATAGAAAAACTACAAAATTCTTCGGTGTCGTTAGTGGAATCTTTGCAAATAGTGCAACATGTTCACGCACAGCTATACGTGATAGAAGACGCAAGAAATGTTTGTGTTTTAGAAAGGTTTGAAAGTGTTTTAGATAAAGACTCTGATTTTGGCACATTAAGACAAATTTGTGAAGGTGCGTCAACAGAACCGTTAAGTTATTTGAAAGATTATTTTACTTATGCAAATATAACGTCACTAGATGTAGAACGTTCGTTTTGGGCATACAAAAACACTTTTTCTTCACGCCGCACTCACTTTGCCGAAACAACTTTGGAAGCATATCTAATGTTACATATATTAAATAGACATTATCCACTTTGTGATTTCACGGAGGACTCTTAAAACGGTAAGTGTTTGAGCACGTATCACATTTAATTTATTTGGTGTAAACTTTTATGCGTCCGCCACTGGCTTTCAGCACAGTTGCTTTAGTTATCATGTACAAAAATGTATGTTTGAAATTATTTTATATCAGATAACCAAATATGTATTATATTTGTTTGGAAAAAAAAGAAAATAATTCCACGAACTACATATTTGAAACAAATCAAAAATCACAAATGTCTTTAAATAGCAGTCTTCGCATCCTTTTTTTTTAGAATGTTAACTCTCTCTTAGTAAATTTTAATCGATAAAAAATTCTATATCATGAAGAATTTTAGCAAATATTTTACTAACAAGTTATACATAGTGAATTAGAAAGTCACCAAAGCTCTGACGTATAGATTAATACTATACAAGGCATTAATTGTGTTGTCTAACACCTCTAAATCTTTTTTCAGAGCAAACATTATGTTTCATTGTGAAAACATATCCCATTCAGGTTGTTTCTAATTTATATGGTTGCTTTTACGAAAAGCACCACAGCAAATTTTTAAGGTTAATATCGTATACTTCTATCTTATGAAACACTACGATTCCATCTTTACTAATGCAAAACAAATTAGCCTCACTTCAACTATACACAATTCACATGCTCGAGCTTCCTCTTTATATACATGAATATTTAAAGTTGTATACGCCATCTGAAGCAATCATTCGCCTTAATGTCCCCATATTTGGTAAATGTAGTACTTTGCTTACGTATTCATAATTCCAGTGTGCTGAATCCAGTGGTGCTAGCCGTTTTTAAAAGTTAGTTCACGTTTTCGAGCAATTTCAATTTAAAAATTAATCAAGAGAATAAATATCATAACCTCAAAAATTTGTATACATATTGACACGAACCACCACCTGTACTGTGATTGGTCGGTTGTATTTATACAACGCCCTAGTAGCGCCATAATTTAACGTGTGTATAGTTTTGCCGTACTCCAACTATTAATTCTGCTTTACACCGCTGTGTGAACGGTCGTATTTAATTGCATTGTGCGAACTTTTTTAATTCCTACCTTACCCTCGCGCTACCCTACGTGAACGCTACTTTACCACGTTACGATTTATTGGGATAATTTTGAATGTCGAGTTACTTCAAGTTTGACCGGACGTGCACCTAAATTTTGATTTTTAAGTGAAACAAACTGTATTTTTTACATTTTTGGAATCTGCGGATTACTTTACACAGGATGATGTCCTTTCTAGAATTCTTTTTTAAGTATTTTTCTTGCAAATTTTAAGAGCAAAATTAGGTAGCTATGACTCTCATGAATTACTTTCGTTATGGATTGTCATTATGAGAAATAATTTAATTTATCTGAAGGTCTGTTGGTAGTTATTTTTCAAAAAATTTCATTACTTGTTTTTTTCTTAAAAATTCACTTTTTTCAAATGTTTTTTTTGTCTTAAATTGTTGGTACCACAATTTTTTTAAATTCATTAAAAAATAAAGCCACAACTTTAAAAAACTTTATTTCAAATTCGTATAATTTTTAAGGTAATTAACATCGAACACACAATAAAATAAACGAATACTCTAAAACTGTGGCACTGGAACACTGAATGATGATAGCTTGGCTATCGAAACGTGCGTCCAGTACGAATTAAGTGTTGTGGTAAGGGTTTTAGTGAACTGTTTCAGCACACAATAAAATATCTAATTATGCAGAGGCCTATTCAGAACATCTGTTCAAAATGACGCCATTGAGTACAAGGCAATTTGTTGCTCTTCTTAGATTGTTTTCGGCGGCTCTTTCTAATATCTCTGGAGTTATGGTTCCAAACACCCGCAAAATTTTATGTTCTAACTCTTGCAGAGTAAAAACTGAGAACGTAGAGAAGACCTTTAACGTATACTTTTAACCCTAAAGGAAGAATTGCAGCGGCGTTAAATCCGTAGACCATGTCCCCTACCTAACTGGATCGTTTGTGGATATAATGTTGTGTCTAAATGTTTAATGCAAGGGGAACATAATCTTGCTGAAAATAAATGTTTCGGTATAACTGTAGTGGTAGATTATCCACATCATCTTAGATTTGATATGAAAAATTCTAAATAATATACTTCCAGTAAGCGTGCCTTGAAACAAAATAATTCGATTTCCTAGAACGCCCGCCCGTCCAAACATTTACTCTGAATCGTTCTTGTTTAAAACGCCCAAGCCTTATAATTCTTGCGTTATTTTGCAACCAATAACATAGCATTGTTACAAAAAGTGAGATTCGTCAGTAAACAATATGTTATTTATAAAATTATTGCTTCGTTGTATGCGCCTAGTCGGTAAAAGCTAGTTAGGTAGAAAACAATTTAATTAAAAATAATCCTTTCTTTTACCAACACACCCGTTTAGTCCTTCTACTTATATTTCTACATCTTCCGCACTTTTTTTCGGAATAACTTTTCAACATTTGTGATTTTATTTTTTTTCTAGCTTTTACTATTTACGGTTTACTTAGTGGTTTCCCCTAGATATTTTTGCATTCCTAATTTGTCTTGCTACCGTTATTATCATTTCTATTTGCGGCCACTTTTTATCAACACAGCCAAATGGATAAATGAGGATCACTCCAGACGATTGCAGCAAAAGTCAGAGTTGGATAAAGCATTGTCGCTCCAGCTACTTTTCATTCAAGAATCTGAATATTTTACAACTTGTAGTGGATTGACTTAATGGGGAGAAAAAATACACAAGCAAAAAATTTTACATCCCAAACTTCTTGTTACTTTAGTTTTTCTATTATTATCAGGTCATAATAGTTTAGAAAGTTGAGATTCTATTGTATACGAACATTCATGATATTCTTTAGAATTTTACTACTCCTCAAAAACAAAATATTAAACCGTTGAAAAAACTTAATTTAATAGCACATGCGTTTTCTGATGTTGACTGAAAACTAACGTTAACATGTAACATAAGTTTAATGTTTATTATCTAGGTAGAATATTTTAAATCGTAGAAAACGCGCAGGATAACCGACACTATTCATATTAATACACTTAAGTATACATCTGTCTGTATTGTCACAAGAAGGTCGACTAGATGACTAATGGTTATTCAATGATTATAAGCAAATACAGTTTCGACATTCTCGACAATCATTATTAATCGCATATAAATGCCAGCATTTAACCTGCTCCAAGAATGAGATGTAAAGCTTATGAACATAGCGTTTCCGCAAATAAGCATAACACATTTTTCCAATTCTAAACAAAAAGAATAGAAACGATACAGTAAAAAGTTGATAATCACGGTGGTGGTAAACAAATAATGGATTCAAAATGTTCAAAATTCTCCACAGTTAAGCACAGTTAAAGCTGGCCACAAGCGGTACCGCGCAGTAGCGTAGAGTCGACCTGGCCTCGCGTTCCACTAGAGTTATTCTGCTAATAGAGATGTTTGCTGCCGCAAATAATTTCGTTCATCTTTTAAATAAAAATTAAATAACACGTGCTCAAACGCTTACCATTTTAAGAGTCCTCCGTGAAATCACAAAGTGAATAATGTCTGTTAAATATCTGCAACATTAGATATGTTTCAACTGTTGTTTCGGCAAAACTAGTACGGCATGAGGAAAAAATGCGTTTATATGCAGAGAACGAACGTTCTACATCTAGTGACGTAATATTTACGTAAGTAAAATAATCTTTCAAATAACTTAACGATTCTGTTGACGCACCTTCACAAATGTGTCTTAATGTGCCAAAATCAAAATTTTTCTCAAAAACACTTTCAAATTTTTCTAGAACAGAAACATTATTTGCGTCTTCAATCGCGCATAGCTGTGCGTGAACATGTTGCACTATTTGTAGAGATTCTTCTAACGGCACCGGAGGATTTTGTAATTTTTCTATTGCATCTGCTAGCCCGAAGTAATTGTCGTGAATGATTTTTAAATCCATTTTAACCTGACTATCTTGAAATTTCGACTGGCTTTTTTGGATAGCGGCAGCTTTCTTTGTATCGAATTGTAAAACCACGTTCTTAATATTGTCAAAATATTTACGATAATAAAACGCGGCCTGCAACCATGTTCCCCAACGAGTTAGAATAGGTTCTGGTGGCTCTGGTATACGGGGGCACAGTCTGTGAAATTCGCGAATACGTTTCGGTGATTTGACAAATACTACTTTGGTATGCGCTATTAAAGCGTCTACCTCAGGATAACATTTTCTGATACTATTCGCCACAAGATTGAGAGCATGAATTTTACACGTAATGTGTAACAAATTAGCAGAATGCTTTTTAAGAGACCGGCCTACAGAAAGCATGTTTGCAGCACCATCACTCACTAACATCAAGAGTTGGTTTGTTGAAAGTTCAAACTTGTCCAATGTATTTAACACTAACTTTGAAATTACTTCGGCAGTACACTGTTGTATTCGTTTGGAGACTAATAGAATTGAAGGTGCCGATTGATGAGGTTCCAATTTTCGTGCCATTACATTAAGAACAGAATGTTTTCTTCCGATCTGTTGTTTCGTCGACACATAACCACAATTTTTGATCTTTCAACTCCGATTTTATTTTTTGTTCAATATGTTCGCGCGCAGATGGCACAATTCTTCGTAACGATGTTCGACTTGGTAATTTGCACTCCGAATAGTTATTCCAAAAGCAGATAAATGGTGCTTTGTCTAGTAAATTAAACGGTATATTACATGCGATAAACGTAACGCATAAATTAAATATAAATTTTTCATTGTCTCGTGCGCAATTTCTTTTTGGGACATGCTTTTCACTATTTACGTGTCGTAGACAATGTTGTTTGGACCAACACATTAACGGGATTTTACAGATTACATATTTAATTTTAGCACCTTCGTACTGCTCCGCAGACGAAATAGTATTCTCGGTCCAAACTGATTCTACGCCGATGCGCGGTACTGCTCGTGGCCAGCGTTAGTAATCATACTTAAATTATGCCTCGGCACTTTTTTATTTATAAATCGTCTCATACAGTATTTTATATAAAATCTTGTTTATTTTTGTTTTTTAGCCATTTTAACCCTGAAATTTTTATTTTAATATTCACATTTATTTCTAAAAGCCCTTCCATTAGTGGCAATACATTCATAGGGTATGTGTTCCACTAACCCTCAAGTTAGCATAGTTGGTAAAGTAGATTTTCCTTGTGCTTTTCTTGTTTTCTGTTTCTGGCGAGGTCCTGAAGTGTTTTTAGAAAAAAATAGGTCGGTTTCTATTTTTTGTGAACTAACTTTTGCCGTTAGCGGTAATTCAATTGCATTTCCGGTGTCACCGGGAATGACGCCAACTTTCTTATTTTAAATATAATACCCCGTTTATTTTTACGTTTTTGGAAAGGTAATTGAAAGGCGAATCCGACTATACTACATATGTTATACTTTAACTTAAGAAATATGACAATGTGCAGCAATAAAAGTTTTGGTAATCGGTTTTTATTGATACGCAAAATTGGCTAGGAAAGAACGCCAAATTGTTTCTTGTGACGCCAGACAGCTAAAGAGCTCGTTGCTAAGCAAAGTAATCATAGCAATCGACAGATTATCCTTGTTGCTTATTGTTATATATGTATATACCGCATTAGTAAGTTCCGTAATAAAGTGAACCGCTTAAATATATGGACAGAGTTACAACGTTTACCCGCTATGAAAGTATAAGGTGGGGAGCCGCTCGAAGCGAATCGGGGACACTCCTAGCACAAGGGACAACATTATTCGCTATATGTATGGGACTCGCGCCTATAAATGAATTCTTACGTACTTGTTATTATTTTCTCTCATCTTAACTTGCTTTGTTAATTGTTGTTATTTCCTTACTTTATCGAACATGACTGCAATTAATTAATTATGGCAGGTTTGTTTAAATTTGTTAGGTTTTGATAGACAATATGTCTATTTTTAAAGTTTTTTTGTGTTATTACTTTTATGATGGCTTCGGCATGAACCATACAAAATTTTAATATGTAAATCTGGCAACAATTATCACCTTATTTTCCGTAGTTGCGCAACAAATTGTACAATAGTTTAAATATTATTATCTTCTGTTAAAGCAGTTCGCCGTGTCAACTTTATAGTACCTATGCTTACTTAGCGCAAAGTACAAATATTTCCGGCTGTACAAGGGCAGTGTTCATTATGTTCCACTTTGGTAATTATTGCCAAATTCACCGAATATTAAAATTATGCGGAGGCCATTGTAAAACAACATAAAAAAATTGAAATTTAAGCACATTGCCTATCAAAAACCAACAAATTTAAACAAACCTACCATACTTAGTCGGTCACTAAGTTCTGTCACAAAAATTTGTCTAAAAATTCAAACGCATAGCATGCGACTGATAAAAACAAACGACTAATTGAGGTTGTGTCATTTATTCTGAGTCGTTTGACGTTAAAGGTATTGCGAACGAGTAATAAATAAACATGGAATGGAGCCAAAGAGAAGATCGTGTTGTTATAATTGCATTACATCGTTGCGGACTTTCGCCAAGTACAATTATCAATCTGCTAAAAAAATTGGAATTTACGAAAGGGTTTGTTTATCGTACCATTGAAAGATACAGTGAAATTGGCAGTGTCGATGACAAGGAAAGATCTGGCCGTCCTCAATCAGTTCGCACTCCGGCTGCCATTAAAACTGTCAAGGCACGCATCAAACGAAGTCCTCTCCGATAGGATTATGAAATCTGGCAAGCTTTGGAGGAGAAAGCCTGCGCTAAACGCCAGAGAAATTTGGAGTCGTTAAAAGCATCTGTCAAGAAGGCAGTGGCGGAGATAGACATGGAAATGGTGCGTAATGCGATTGATGACTGGCCTCGCAGATTAAGCGCCTGTATTACGAAACGATGAGATCATTTTGAATAATTTTTTAATATCTTATTGAGAACACTATATTGGTCTATTTTATCAATAAAAGGTTTTTATTTTCTTTTCTGTTTTGTTTAATATAATGATAAAAGTTGTGACAGAATTTAGTGACCGACTAAGTATTAATTAACAAAACAAGTTAAAATTACATAAAATAATAACGAGCACAAAGAACGAAAGTATGACAATTGCAGGTTGTAATAACAATAAATAACAAGAATAATTTATGCTTTTGGAATTGAGATTTGACAGTTTGGCAATTGTTATGATTACTTAGCTTAGCAACGAGCTCTTTAGTTGTCTGACGTCACAAGAAACAATTTAGCGTTCTTTCCTAGCCAACTTTGCGTATCAACAAAAATAAATTACCAAAACCTTTATTGCTGCACATTGTCATATTTCTTAAGTTAAAAATGTGGTATCATTGGACTTGCCTTTCGTTTACCTTTTCAAAAACCTAAAAATATACAGGATGTTCTATTTAAAATATGAAAGTTGACGTCACTTCCGGTGACACCGGAAATACAATTGGACCGTCGATAACGGCAAAAGTTAGTTCATAAAAAATAGAAATCGATCTATTTTTTCTAAAAATGCTAGTTTCTGTCGTTCAAACGTTAGTGTGGGGGGATACTTTAGGACGTCACTGTATAGATTTCACGTGTTTTTCTTTCGAAATAGTTTTCCGGTACAAAGCTTTCCCTTTTCTACCCTCTTTTCAATCCCATGGTTTAGGCAGCTCCATGGTCGGCAAAGATTTGATTTGTGGATGTCTTTGGGACCCACTATCGATGAATGGCGTTCCAACATCGCATTTCAGCTGTCTGAAATTTGCCATGAATTCGCATAAGTCCAGACTAGATATAAGCTTTTAGTGCTTTGAATGCTGCATAAATATCCGTAAAAACAGCTATACTTTCATCTCTGTTCCGTAACTTTCTTTTGGTCCGTATATTTTAAATATCGCGAAAATATGTCAGTGTGGAATCCAGGTGACACTTTAAATAATCATTTAAACGATCGTTTCCCAGTCAACATAAAAATATAGGGCATTGTAATATGGTCTACAAAAACATCTGAAGAATTGGAGTGTTAAATATCTACCGCCTAAATTCGAATATTTCATGTAACCAATCATAGCACGCCTGTGACGTATAAAAAACAAGGGAAAAGAGAAAGTGTGAGCATGACCGTTAGATACATAAGTTGTACTAAAATTGTAACAGTTGACTCTAAGCAGATTTGTACGAAGTAATGAATAAAGGTTAATTTGTAACAGTTTTTAAATGCAGAGAAAAGTTAATTCGTAACATAAAATGGTCCTTCGAGCCGGATAGTAGTGTAATATAATGTAATATATATATAGTGTAAAAAGAAAGCTTAAGTAAGAACAAAGGAGCGTCGATCGCAGTCGTAAGTGGCTCAGCAACGGCGGCCTATCGCAGCATTTCAATTATACACACACAAAAAGGCAAGTTTCTGTACCTTAAAAGGCGAATACACGTGCAAAGAAGATAAGGGTGAGTGTTTCCTGTATTCCTAAATTCCTAATAAGACTCGATTTGCAATCAAACAAAGGTTAAAATGTCAGAACTAGAGTTAAAAGGTTTGATAAGAAAAAGGGCATCCATTAAAAGCAGGTTAACGAATTTTTCTAATTACGTAGATAGTATTAAAAATGCAATACATGAAAACGATGGTAAAAGGGAAACATTGGCTGTAGAATTAGAGCAAAGAATATTAAAATTCGATACAATTTTGGCGGAATTTTCACTTGTGCAAGATGAAATTGAAAACGGTATTGAACAGAGTGAATTAGAAAAACAATTTGACGAAAGAAACACGTTTGACAACTCGTATTTCGCGATAATATCGATAGCTAAGAAAATGTTAACGGATTTACATAGTAAAAGGGTAGAAAACGAAGATTTTGATTCGCGTTCAGTACATTCTCTGGCAAATAGCATCAACAACGTCACAGTGGCGGAACAAAAGGGGGTTAAATTACCTACTATACAGCTACCAAAATTTGACGGTTCGCATGAAACGTGGTTGGAATATCGCGATACATATGAGTCGCTCATCCATGAAAATATTAGTATTTCTAACATTCAAAAGTTTCATTACCTTCGCGCATCATTAACGGGTGATGCATCACAGGTTATAAAATCAATAGAATTTTCTGCAAGCAATTATGATACGGCTTGGGATGTGCTAAAGGAAAGATATAATAACGTTAGATTACTTGTTCACAATCACATAAAAGCTATTTTCAACGTCGAAAACATAAACAGGGAGTCATCGCAGAAAATTAGAAAGTTGCTAGATACAATTAGTAAACATTTAAGAGCGTTAGCAAATTTAGAACAACCTATATTGCATTGGGATACTCTGATTATATACATTATTTCAACAAAATTGGATATAACGACGTTACGTCGCTGGGAAGAATACAAAGCTGACAAACAAATACCTACATTGGATGATTTGAAAAATTTCCTAAAATCGCGCGCCGATTTGTTAGAAACGGTAGAAAATAATTCAGATAAAAGGGTGAAAGATATGAAAGGTAGTTCTAATAGTAGATCATTCTTTACGGGCAACAATCAAGTATGCGTTATTTGTAAAGCTAATCATTTCGTGCAAAACTGCGATACCTTTTTGAAGTTACCAGTTTCCGATAGAGTCAATAAAATTAAAGAACTTAAATTGTGTTTGAATTGTTTTAAGAAAAATCACTACTCAAAACAATGTTTATCTGGCAAGTGCAAAAAATGTAATAGTAAGCACAATACGCTTTTACATATAGATTCGACAGCAAATACACCAAAAATTAATAATGACAGCGAAGCTTCCGCGTCTATAGTTACAACGAGTGCGAACTCTACTTGCTTGCCATATGAAGTATTATTAGCAACAGCGATTGTCCAAATTCATGATAAGTACGGTAACGTTCACAACGCGCGAGCCCTCTTGGATGCAGGCTCTCAAACAAGTTTTATTACTGAGGAATTCTGCAATCAATTACAATTAAATAAAGAAAATATTACTCATTGCATAGGGGGTTTGAATGGTTGCATATCAAAAATTCAATCTAAATGTACCGCGATAATTGAAGCAAGGAACGATAATTTTAAAGCAGAGGTAACATTTTTAGTACTGCCAATTATAACGGGGTCACTACCCAATTTCAAATTCGACAGAAACGCGCTTGGTATTCCACCAAACATTACATTGGCCGACCCCACATTTAATAAACCTTCTAAGATTGATGTATTAATAGGTGCCGATAATTTCTGGACTTTACTTATGATCGGACAAATAAACTTAGGAAAGAATTTACCGATTCTGCAAAAAACGCGTCTAGGTTGGGTGATTTCGGGAGAATTTCACAATAGAATGAAAACATCGCGACAAGTACAACAGTCAGTTTGTAATTTTAGTCAAGATTTAGATGTACAAAGACAACTCGAAAAGTTTTGGCTTGTCGAAGAAACACCAATATCGCAGCCTATGTCAGCAGAGGAAAGGCTTTGCGAAATGCATTTCATGAATACGTTCGAACGCGATAGTAACGGCAAATTTATCGTATCGTTGCCACTTAAAGAGGCACCCTGTGTTCTTGGCGAATCGCGAGAACAAGCTGAGCGGCGTTTTAAGGCGTTAGAAAAAAGATTAATAGGCAATTTAGACTTGAAAGACAGATATACAGCATTTTTGGAAGAATATGAAACACTTGGTGATATGACTAAGGTAAATAATGACGTCTCTACTAATATCACGTACTACATGCCGCATCATGGAGTTTTGCGGGAAGAAAGTGCAACAACAAAATTGCGTGTCGTATTCGACGCCTCGGCTCCTACGTCAAGTGGTAAGTCATTAAACGACATTCAAATGGTAGGGCCAGTTATACAAGACGATTTGCTTTCAATCTTATTGAGATTCAGAATTCATAAGTACGTTTTGTCAGGAGACATAGAGAAGATGTACAGAAGAGTTTTGATGAAACCCGAACAAAGGGCATTACAACGTATTGTATGGAGAGCTGATTCCAATGATCAAGTTTCTGTTTACGAGTTAAATACTGTAACATACGGTACTGCTGCAGGTTCATTTTTGGCTATCAGGTGTGTTCATCAGTTGGCAACAGAAGCAGAAGCTCAACATCCAAAAATCGCAAGTATTATAAAACACGATTTTTATGTCGATGATTTGCTCACGGGGGCGGAAACCATGAGTGAAGCGCAAGAAATCATTCGAGATGTCTCCGGTATTTTAAGGCTTGGTTCATTTAATCTTAGAAAATGGGCTTCTAACGAGCCAGCGGTATTTAAAGGCTTAGAGATTGACAATGACGTCAAAGATTATTACTTTAGCTCGCAGGAGAATACAAAAACGTTAGGTTTAATTTGGCAATGCGGTTTAGATTGTCTTTCGTACGAGCAAAAAATTATTCATTGCGGTAATGTTACTAAAAGAACGGTATTATCTACCATAGCGCAAATTTTTGATCCTTTGGGATTGTTATCACCGTGTGTAATAATAGCAAAAATGCTATTACAAAAGCTTTGGCAAGAAAGGATAACATGGGACGAATCTTTGCCACATTTCCTACATAAGCAATGGCTTAAGTTTAGAAATGAGTTGGAACAGCTGAATAATTTTAAAATTCCGCGTCGTGTAGTTTGTTCAGATGCAACAAAATTAGAACTACATGGGTTTTCAGACGCATCAGAAGGTGCTTATGGTGCATGTGTTTATATTAGAAGTATTGATACAGAAGGAGAAGTAACTTCTCATTTGTTGTGTGCCAAAAGTAAAGTAGCTCCTTTAAAAACATTAAGTATACCTCGTTTAGAACTTTGCGGAGGATTAATATTGGCTAGATTAATAAAAAAGGTACAAGATGCTTTAAACTTAAAGTTCAATAGTATTTATTGTTGGACCGATTCCACAATATTATTGTCATGGCTTAAGTTAGCGCCTAATCATTTATTGCCATATGTCGCAAATAGAATTTCGGAGATTCAAAATTTAACAAATATCGAGGATTGGGGACATGTAAGAACACATGATAATCCTGCGGATTTGTTAACGCGTGGTTTAAATCCTAATAATCTTTTGAATAATGCTTTATGGTGGAGGGGACCGGAGTGGCTTAGTTATTATGAAGATACCTGGCCACAGTTTTCCTTGGATCCTGTAAACAACGTTCCAGAAGTACGGAGATTTTGTTTGGTAAATACTGTTAAAGAAAATTTTCCCTTCGAAAGATTTTCTAAGTTGACGAAGTTGCAAAACGTTATCGCATATATTAATCGTTTTCTTTATAATTTAAAAGGTAAAAACACTAAAATGCTTGGTTTTATTAGAAGAAGAAAGACAAATTGAGTCTATTCTAAATAGCCGTCCTATATCTCCATTGTCGTCTGATCCCAATGACCTTTCTCCTTTGTGCCCCGCTCACTTTTTAATTGGTAGAAACACGACACAAATACCTGAAGTTCAATTCGCCAACGTCCCGGAAAACAGATTAACAAGATTCCAGTTAATACAGCAAATGAAGCAAAGCTTTTGGAAAAGATGGAGTCCAGAATATTTAACTTCGCTTCAGGGCCGCAACAAATGGCAGCAGGCGACGAAGAATCTAAGTGAGGGTTCCTTGGTACTAATCAAGGACGAGAATCTTCCACCCACGAGATGGCGATTGGGGCGAGTCCTTCGGGTACATCCTGGTGAAGATTCGGTGGTGAGAGTAGTAACTCTTAAAGTGCAAGATGGCGAAATAAAACGTCCAGTGGCAAAGCTGTGCTTATTACCTTCTCAATGAATGACTTACATAGTGTTTCCAATTAAAGTGTGATACATTTTGTTAGATTTCAGTTTAGCATGTATTGAAAGGCTTGGCCTTTCAAAGTGGGGGGTATGTTAAATATCTACCGCCTAAATTCGAATATTTCATGTAACCAATCATAGCACGCCTGTGACGTATAAAAAACAAGGGAAAAGAGAAAGTGTGAGCATGACCGTTAGATACATAAGTTGTACTAAAATTGTAACAGTTGACTCTAAGCAGATTTGTACGAAGTAATGAATAAAGGTTAATTTGTAACAGTTTTTAAATGCAGAGAAAAGTTAATTCGTAACAGGAGTTATATATTATTGAAAATGGCAACAATTTTGAAGCCTCAGTTAATCCGTATGTTTACATAAAGTAAACATAACACAGCGTGTCCACTTAGTGCGTGAACGGATGATAATTCCTTTCTTGAGCAATTTAGAGAAAAGGTCTTCAAATAAAAATATTAGGAGATAAATGCTGCACAACATAAAATTATATCAAAGTATACAGGATGTTCAGTTTCCGCTGCGCACGATGAAAGTTTAGTTTTTTAAAAGGAACACCTGTATATCATTACGATTTTAGATGCCTCTCTTCAAGTCATGTCAACTTTCATCAATATTCCCTATACGTATCCATCTTAGCTTTTGAGATAATTTTCATAGAGTACGATTAATATCTGACGGCACTTGCGCAGAAGCCGATTTAAAGAATTAAAAAAAGTGCGCAACATGAAACGAGAGAGATGAACATACTACATACATGGTACAGACCAACATGCAAATATTAGTCTGTGTTTAGTTCAGTTGTATTTCGGTCGTTGTAGTGTACGCTTCTACTCTGTTCTTCCATTTTTCTTCCAGTTTTTTTCAAAACTATTTTTGTACCTCTATTGAATTGCACGTAAGTAATTAAGACGAGCTATCAGCAAAGCAGAAATAAATGTATTTTGTTTTAAAGATTAGAATGGCTGCTATGGTAGATGCTGTTGCTTCTACTGCGAAAAAGCGGAAGCAAGCTCGAGAAATCGTGTGGAATGTGTACAATTACTTCAAGCTGTAGAAACGTGACGGTAATTAGTGTACTGTTTTTCTCTTCATTGATTTATCAGGAATTATAGAGAAACAAATATAAATAGTGATTTCACTCATTAATATTCCTTTTGTTAATCTGTCTTTTGTTTAAGGTGATATTTTAAATACTGTGAGCGAATCTACTGGCATTTCACGAAGAACGGTTGCAAGAATTGTAAATGAGGGTAAAATCCATGAATCAAGGGCCAACAGCTCATTTACGACACCAAAACCTGGCATTGTTAAACCTGCTCCGAAATCTACTCTTGAGAATTTTGGTGAAGAAGCTGTTCGACAACTTCCATGTAACACACAACCAAAGACCAACAATAAATGCTTCGTATGATGAAATAACAAAAAATGATTCCCTTGGTTTTTTGGGGAAGAAGTCATCTTTCCGGAAGTTGTTGCTTAAATTGGATTTCCGGGAAGTGTGACTATAAACTATTTGAAACGATATTCAATTTCCTTATATGTAGGTGGAAAAAAACTACAGATAACCGGAAACTATTATTAGAAAAAAATTACATCCGTGAGTTGAGATGTAAATATATACGGAACATAACAAAATATCGGACAGAAGATCGCCCTATTATATATACAGGTTAGTGATGTTAATAATTTTTCTTAATTTCAGATGAAACTTACATCCATAGCAGCCATACGACTTCGTATGAATGGGTTGATGGCTCTGATAAAGGCATAAAATGCCCCATTTCAAAAGAAAACGCCTAATTATTGTGCATGCAGGTATTTGAAAATTATAAACAAACATAATATCACATATTATCAAATTTTATAATGTCCAGAAGGTGAAATGGGATTCGTGGACAATGTCCTCTTAATATTTAAGTCAGTGGACAGAAAACCGGCAATTACCATGATGAAATGAATTATCAGAATTACAAGCAATGGTTGGAACAAATCTTAATACAAATTTACCAGAAAGATCAGTATTGGTGGTGGACAACGCATCGTATCATAATTAAAGCGTGACAAACGGTTGCACCCGCTGAGACGCCTGTACGGGGGGTGTATGTACATACGTGGATGCAGAGTTCAGTAATGCGGTAGACATTGAGGAGTTCGTTCGTTCGGTTATTTATCGGATTTTCATTGTGTGCTTTCGAAAACATGGGACGTAAGCCTGGTGTACTACCTCTTGCATCGCACGTGAAGAAATATATTTGGCGTTTCTCTGGTTTGGAATTTATAGGTTCCCACATTCGTTGCAAATTTTGCGGTATAGGGTTTCTAGGTCGCACGACATTTGAATGTAGGAGTCATATTAAAAGTAAACGTCATCTATTGAATTTAAGAAACAATATTCCGTACTGGCAATTTTTGTATGACTTATTTTCATGTTGAGCACGTACAACATCCCACAACACCTAGTAGATAATGAAAACTTTCGTCTTTTTTGGGATAAATATGTTCCATCATGGAAGCTACCAACAAAAGACAATTGCGATACAATTTACCACATGTGCAAAGTACAGTAACAGACTGTATAAAAGACGAATTGAGAAATCAAAAAATCTGGCTCACTGTGGACGAAACTACTGATGCTCAGAAACACAGCGTGATTCATATTGTGGCGCGTCCTTTAAAACGTAATGGTCCAGCAGCTTCCTCGTTGTTAGCCAGTAAAAGGATTGAAAGAACTGATGCCGAAACCGTTGCAAACATAATAAAAAATATGTTAAGCGAATTTTGTATCGTAGGAGCTCAAATCACCATGTTAGTTTCTGATGGAGCCGCAACAATGCTGAAAGCTGGTAGGATGTTAAAAATATGCTTTCCGGCTCTTCTTTACATAACATGCCTCATACACGCATGTCATCTCGTAGCAGAAACAATTCGAAGCAAGTATCCTAGGGTGAATGATTTAATATCATCTACCAAGAAAGTGTTTGTGAAATCTCCCAAACATATCCGCGTATTCATTTGCAGGTTTCTTCTGTATTTACAGCTACGTGTTCATTAGTGTATTGAGGTTAAGTATGCATAATTGTGCTTATATAAAATATTATCTGTTATAAGATTTGGAGATAATGGTAATTTATATTTTGTTTTAGTTTTTGATACACGTTTATAACGATCATGAGAAATTGAGTTCTCGGAACAGACATGCATTCCTTACTGCAGACAAAATAAACAAATTGGCGGAGAATTTTTATGAAAGTGGAGATGAAGGCCAGATATCTGATAATGATGAAACTGACGATCTTGTTCCGCCCGGAGTAGTATTGGAGCCTGAGGACGAATTGGAGGAAGTTTTTGAAGAAGATTCCGATATTGAGGGAGAATTGGATTCGGAAATTGACGACAATGACGATTTGAAGATTTTCTTGCTAAATCGAAACTAAAATGAAGCAATAAGGCTGAGCGTGTTACTACTAAACCGGGTCCAGCAAAACGCCATAACAATGAAAGATTTTTTCGAATTATTTCTGTCTGAAGACATAAAAGAGATAAACTAATACTAATGAAAAATCCGAAAGAGATATTAAAAAAAAAAATTAAGAAAATGGAAGTCATTGGAAAACATAGAACTCGACTGCTTTATAAGCATTTTGTTGACTTAGATGTTGACAAATGTGGACAACTAAAAAAAGTATAAAGCGCTCTTTCTTCATGGCTGCCATTGCACGAGATTGTTTCTATCAGCTGTTGCGTTACTTACGGTTTGATCACAAGGCTTCAAGACCTGAAATATATGACAAGTTGACAGCCATTAGAGATATTTGGAATATTTTTGTAGCGATTCGTAACAAATTATTTGAGCTCTTCGAGAATGTCGCAGTCGATGAGCAGCTGGTGGTTTTTCGTGGAAAGTGTTCATTTCGACAGTTTATAAATCAAAACCAGCTCGATATGGTATCAAAATTTGGGGCCTTGCTGATATTACACCTCGTACTTACATAATTTGTGAGTTTATACTGGAAGGCTGCCTGGAGGATGACCAGAAAAAAATTCAGGATATTGTGTTGTAAAGAAGTTAGTTGAGCCGATTTATGGTACAGGTGGAGGCCTTACCACTGATGATTGTTTTACTCTTGTAAAACTTGCGAATATTCTTTTTGAAAAAAAATTAACACTGCTCGGCACTGTACGAAAATCAAACCCAGATACTTCAAGTGAACTAAAAATTCCTGCTATGCCAGAACACTCTTCAAAATTTGCTTTTACAGAAGATATTGCAATGGTTGTAATCATATGTTCCACAACTTCGACGAATGGTTCATTTGTTGTTGACTCAACACTCTGATGATGCAGTTTCTTCAGAACAACACAAAAAGCCGGTCATGATAGAAGACTACAACCAAAAAAAAAGGGAGAAGTCGATAACGCGGATAAACTTATCCGAGAATATACTTGCAGCAGACGAGCAGTAAGATGGTCTTATAGACTGTTTATGAACATTCTGAATATTTGCGCTTTGAATTCTTTTGTTTTGTTTATTTCAAGGAATCCTCAATGGATGAAAACGAAATTATATCGAAGACGTATCTTTTTACTAGAACTGAACAACAAACTTGCTAAGGCACATATGAATATTCGTGCTCAGCAACTAGATTTGAAGTCGTACACAAAAGACACCCTAAAAGACTGCGGATTCGAAATTTCAAAAGAAACTGCGACTAATAAGAGTACATGGGAAAAAATGAGGCAGGAGCTATACATATGTGTAAAAGACGGGATGATAAAACAATGACATATTAGATGTGAAAACTGTGAGAGATCTGTGTGTGAGCATATAAAAAAACATATAAAAGTAGAAGATAAGATTATTTATACCAATACTTCTTGCGTTAAATAGCGTTCACATAGGGTAGCGCGGGGGTAAGGTAGGAATTGAGAAAGTTTGCACAATGCAATTAAATACGACACAGTGGTATAAGGCAGAATTAATAACACGGTGCTAGTTGCAAAATGCAACAAGCTGGGCACCCGCGGGGGTAAACCTAATTCGAGTACGCCGAATCCAATGGTGCCAACCGTTTTAAAAAGTTAGCTCGCGTTTTCGAGAAATTTCAATTTAAAAATTTTAGGCCAAAAGAAGCTTCTGGAACATTCTAGAATTTTCTGTAAAGTCTGATCAATGACCGAAGAGCTTTCTGGAACCTACGAGAATCTTCCATGGGCCGTTCATGAACCTTCTAAAAACTTCCATCCCTGCTACTGCCACTTGGTCAAACAGGTATATAAGCGGTGCTGTTAACCACTGAGAGCTCAGTCTGTTTTTAGAAGTCAAAATGTTAACATCTAAATATTAAAGCAAATAACCCAAATCGAAGTGAAAAGTTCGAGATTGTTCATTGCATTGGCTTGTAAAATCAATTAACTTGAAATATCAAAAATTGATAATGTTCTAAATTGAATACCTTCTGTTACCTGTGTGGAAAATTTGTAATTAAGACCACTCGGCGTAAAATAAGTGCCGTAACCGCTGATTTGTATCAACAATATTTCTCACAAAATGTTTTTACTGATGTGTATTGGACGCCGTCTATTGTTTGTACAGCATGCGTTTTGAATTTGAATAAATGGACAAAAACCGGAACCGCTATGCCATTTGTTCCGATGTTTAATGATCCGAAAATTGGCGCATTCTAATTGAAGGCATGCTTTTCCCCCTTTAGGTGTTTGAATGTAATTACAAATTCATTTTTTTTTTTCCCATGTAGAAAAACAATCACCAAACGAATCCGATGAGCATGGCGAGCGTTTTCATCAAGTGGCGGCGAGGCTCGAACATTGGTGCAGCGACAAAAAGCTACAAGCTCTTTTGGGTAACATTTGTTGGAATTTACAAGAAGAAGATGACGATACAGAAGAAAAATTAAAAAAATCAAGAAAAATGTTTTTTTTTGCAAAAAAAATGAAAAATCGACTGAATCGATTCAATTTGTCTCAAATAGTTTCTATTCGACGTGTATTCGTCGATACGATGTCTACTCGATCGATTTCTATCGATTTAAATTCAATAAGTGGTAAAAAAATGATAAAAATTACGTTTTTTGGGGGTTTTTGGGCCTAAAATTTTTAAATTGAAATTGCTCGAAAACGCGAGCTAACTTTTAAAAATGGCTAGCACCATTGGATTCAGCATACTCGAATTAGGTTCCCCTCCCAGGTGTCCAGCTTATTGCAAAAAAAGTCTCCAATTCGAGTACAGTGTAATTGGTGTACGGCCAAACTATCGACACGCCAAATTATGGCATTACCACGGCGTTGTATCAATACAACCGACCAATCACAGTGCAGGTGGCGTTAAACGATTGCTAATTTCATATCAGTTAACAAGTTTGTGTGAATTTCTTGCATACTTTTGAGGTTATGATATGCTCTTGGTGAATTTAGAACTTTTAATTTTCCTGTAATAAAACAGCACCTATATCAGATACAAGTGGATTCCGAAACTAGAATGGTCACATAAGCTTATCAAGAAGATTTAAAAATATTTGATGTAATTATATATGCATATTTATATAGCAATAATCTAGCTACAAGTAACGGGATTGTAAATCAGCAAAATCTAGCCCAAATAGAGGAAGGCCAAAACTCCACAATTTGTTCCTGGTGATTTAAACATGTCACTTAACTATGTGACGTTATCTCCTGAATTAGTAAATTAGCACTGATTGTAAAGTTTCACGCAGAAAGATTTACATATGAATACGTACGCAAAGTACTACATTTATCAAGTATGAGGACATTAAGACGAATGATTGTTTCAGATGGCGTATACAATTTTATATATTCATCTATATAAAGAGGAAGCTCCAGCATGTAGATTGCCTGTTGTTGATGTGAGGCATCAGTAAAGATGGAATCGGAGTGTTTCATAAGAAGTGCATGTTATTAACCATAAAAATTTGCCGTGGTGCATCCATATAAATTGGAAACAATGTGAATGGGATATGTTTCAAAACATAACGCTTACTCTGGAAAAAGATTTAGAGATACAACACAATGCCTTATATGGCATTAATCTATACGTTAGACGTTAGAACTTTGGTGACTTTGTAACCCACCAAATATAATTTGCTAGTGAAATATTTATTAAAATTCTTCATATGATTTAGAATTTCCTATAAAATTGCTACTTTAAAACATTTGTAATTTTTGAGTTTTTTCAAATATATAGTTTATAGAATTATTCTTTTTTTCCAAACAAATACAATACATATTTGGTTATCTAGTATAAAATAATTTCAAGCATATTTGTACATGATAACTAACCTGGGCAAATATGCGGTAACAGCCAGAGGCGTGGCGAGCGCATAAAAGATTACACATAAAATAGAAGTTAAGAAATAAGTTATAAAACGTGCTGAAACACTTACCGTTTTAAAAGTCTTCCGTGAAATCACAAACTGGGTAGCATCTGTTAAACATTTGAATCATTAGATATGTTTCTACAGCTGTTTCAGTCAAGTGAGTACGACGTGCGGAATAAATGTTTTTTAATGCCGAAAACGACCGTTTGACATCTAGGGATGTTATATTTGCATATTTAAAATAATCTTTGAAACAACTTAATGCATCTTCACACGCACCTTCACAAATTTGTCTTAATATAAGAAAATCTGAGTCTTTCTTTAAAACACTTTCAAATTTTCGTATTACACACCAATTTGTTTCGCCTTCTACAGCGCATAACTGTGCGTGAGCATCATTCACAATTTGAATAGAATCCACTAGCGACATCGAAACATTTTGTAATTTTTCTATGCCCTCCGCTAGTCCAAAGTAATTGTTGTGAATAGTTTGTAAATCTCTTTTAACCTGACTATCTTGAAATATTTCCTGGCTTTTCTTGATTGCTGCAGCTTCTGTCGGATTGAATTTTAAAACTACCTTCTTTACTTGATCAAAATATTTGTTGTAGTAAAACGCAGCCTGCAACCATGTTCCCCCAACGTGTAACAATCGGCTGTGGTGGTTCAGGTAAATCAGGACACAGTTTGTGAAATAGTCGGGTACGTTTCGGGGACTTTAGAAACACTACCGTTGTACTAGCAATCAATGCATTTACTAGGGGAAAACATGTAGGAATCGTTTGTGCCGCGGGATTTAGAGTATGGATTTTACACGTTACATGTAAGCAGTTACCACTGTGTTCTTTAAGAGATCGGCTCAAAGAACGCATGTTTGCGGCATCATCACTCATAAACATTAAAAGTTGCTTAGTTGAATCCTCAAATTTGTTCAATGAGTTCAACACCACCTTTAAAATCTCATCGGCAGTACAATTTATAACTCTTTTGGAAGCAAGTAAGAAGGAGGAAGACGGTCGATGTGGTTCCATTGTACGTACCATTACATTAACCACAGAATGTTTTTGACGATCTGTTGTTTCGTCCACACACAACCACAGTTTTTTATCTTTCAATTCCGTTTTCATTCTTTTTTCTATACGTTCACAAGCAAATGGCACTACATTTCGTATCGATGTCCGACTAGGTAATTTACAGTCCGCATATTTATTCCAGAAGGAGACAAATGCTTCTTTTTCTAATAAACGAAACGATAGATTACATAAAATAAGAGTAACACATAAATCAAATGTAAATTTTTCTTGGTCTCGTATGCCACTTTTTGCAGAAGAATGCTGTTTGCTTTCGACGTGACGTTGATAATGGCTTCTGGACCAACAACACATTAGTGATTTTGCAAACTAGACATTGAATTTTAGCGCCATCAAAAATTAAGTCCGGCATGCCCACTATAAAGTTTTTAACTGTGTCTGCCATTGGTCGTTTTCGCGACGTACCTAACTGCGGCATTTTTAAAGCAAACATAAGCGTACAATTACGAAATAAGTTACGACAGCCTACATATACACAGAACTACTCGCACACAGCATCGATTTAGTACTGACGCTGTGAACGCGTGAAATAAATAATCGCCGACTCCGCACCACATATCTACTACACTGACTGTTACCGCTATTTGCCCAGACTAATGATAACAGCCGTAGGTACAGTATGTAAATACGTACATTGTATTATGCCTTTTACAAAGGAACCATCAAAGTGTACAGAGATGTAAGGGTAAGAATTAAATTTATAAGGAATGTAATAGGGGTGAGCCTATAGAAACATTTGCTAACTTTATCATTTAAGAAAGAATAAAATGTTATAATTCTTTGATATCTTCTTGATTTGACTTTCTAATTACGTACATGGTATTATTCTTTTTTGATAAACATTAGTCGTTTGTATTGCAACTGCAATTTATACTTTACTGATGAATAAAATAAAATTTAAAGAAATTGTTTTGCGTTTATGTGTTCATTTCTATGATAATTTGCTATAAAACAAAAATCATATTTAAAATGATTTCTTTATATCGCTGTCCTTTATGTAACTTGGCTTAATTTTCTTTGATTTTTTTTATTATTCATTCCTCCATCATTTCATTCATAGGCCCCTGTATCCACACATGCAGATTTATAATTTGCATCGCATACAGCAAATAACATACTAACAGTTTTTTTATAGTTATAATATAAAGAGCCAGAATTGTTAGGTTGTTTTATATGAATGTGCATTGCAACTATACAATTAGGAGACTGCCTCGTGTTGGTAAGTAGTAGACAGGCTGTAGTACAGTCCACAGTACTTTAATGCTTCTCGAAATATTTGACAGACCGTTGATTTGCTTCTACTATTTTCGATAATTTTCAAACAATCAAAATTCATTCTTGCATATAAGAATCGGGATCATGATTTAAGATTTCCTGCATCAAATTTAAATAGTCTCCTGGTTTCTTTTGAGTGTTGATGGAACATACTCGCCAACGTCTTCTCTCTTTGTACATTAATTTTTAAATTTGTTCGGCATGATTATTGCAGAAACTGTTAATAAACACAGTGTATAACATTTCTATGTAATTCCATCCATTACAAAAGAAATTATTAACAGATAAAATAAGGTTACTCTATGTGAACGCACCCTTACCAAACTTATTAGTTTTTATATTTTATGTTATAATATTACGTACACTTAAACCACATTGTGAATTATGCAATACTCAATAAAGTTAAAAGTTATTAAAATAATATGTATTTACATGTATGTATAAGCTAAGATCTATATAATCTCTTAGTTGACTAAGTCTTATTTTCCCGCCATACTTTCCTATGATAAAAGGGTAAGTAGTACATGCTTTAATTTACAGCCTCATATTCCAGCTAATTTTAAAATAGATCAATACATCTATCGGAAATATTAAAAAACAGTAGGGGTCACGGAGTGACCCCCACTAGGAAACAACGTAGATTCAATAGCATCAGGAGCATATGGGTTAAGGAAAAAATTTTGGGTTTACAGATCACCGAGCATACTTTTTGTCGATTGTGTTTTGGAATAACTCTATCATCACTTCGTTAGACCATAAAATGTTGCGCTATTTCGTTAACCCCCAATGTTGATACTACTTTCCGAAAATCAGTGTATTTGTAATAGGTTTTGATTAAGTAGCATATTTCTTAGTACTTTAGCACACAAATTGACTTCTAATTTCGTTACTGCATTTTTGAAATAGTAAAGGGTTAAGATTTTATTGTTTTCATAGTTTCTCTTTTATTTGTCCATTTAATGGCATTCGTATATCATTTTGATAAAACAACTACCAATGTTTTGTATGAATTTATAAGATTTTTCTTCGCTGCGTATTTTTTAAATGGTTTTTCGTTGCTTTTCATACAATAACTTGCCCACCGTACTACTAACGCAATAAATTCAAAAAACAGTGAAAAAGATTTTAATCATTAAAGCACATTCAACTTTAACACCAGCAACACAGAAACTTTCAAATTCTCTATCGATAAATTGTGACAGCTATGTATGTATATACCGCTCCAATTAGAAGTATAAGACTTCTAGTTTTATATCTGTTTCGAATTAATATATTACATACAGCAATCCAGCATTATCTACAAGTATCTAGAATAAACTATAAAAATTCTTATACAGCAATTTAACTTTTGTTCTAGAGCACTGTCATTATTCTGACACGGAAAGAACTATAATTCACCTGTGCTAATACTATATTGTCAACAGATGTGTAGCATGTATGTATATTTATGATAAACATACACGGCCTTATGCAAGCTTTCGCTTAGCAATAACTGATTTCTTACCTGTGATGAATGATCATCATCGATGCACATATGATCCCTCTCGCAATCAGACAATTCGCCCTCCCACGACATTGGCCGCGGTAGTAAGTCGATCGAACTGTTATCTATTATTCCACTGCCCCCTCTCTTCGTTTTCTTTGATCGCATATTAACGTGTGTTGATTGGAAGTCGATTTGCGCAACTTCAGCATCTGATGGATCCAGTGGCGGTTCGTTTGGGGCGTTGGAGCCGGAACCACTGCCACTGGAGGCGATGATGGTCGCGTGCGTATGTCCTTGAAGCGACGAACGGTGATCGCCATTGGTGAGAGCAGTTAGGGGAGCCGGTGGATACGGCTCCATATTGATGGGGGTGACAGAAACGTTAGGCGACCTCATGTCAGTGGCCATGACAACAGCGGGGATCAGCTCACCCTGCCGACCCACTGATGGTGGTCGACGACGAAATTGGTCATTGTAATAGTGGTCGTCTCAGGCATTCACTAGAAAAGTATAAAAAAAGGTATTGTAATGTTAATTAGAATAAAGGTATGGAAAATTATACATTTATATTTGGAATCAGTACTAATTTAATGAAGATATTGCGATAGTTTTCATAAATATTATAAAAATGAAACAACACTCGAATAATATTATGTTTTATTTAAAATTGCGCTATGTACGACGTAAATCTATAATTTATCTTAGTGTAACTGTTTTTTATTAAACTGACTACTCGCCGAAATATCCTCCTTTGACTTTAATCATAACTGATCACAATCGGAGTAGGCGACACTTATTTTCAACATCCGTTTTCGAAGAAGTAATCACCAATATTCTTTGCACGTCGGATATTGGCCACGGACCCTCCGATCGAGTTCTTCTATTTGTTAACACTCCATTGTGTTCCTCCACGAAACCAAACGTTACAAAGAATCAAACAATTGCAGAGCATAATTAATAACAACCTACCAACTTCCACCATATACGGACGCGCGTTTCGCCGCCTACGGCTCATCGGTGCACCTTTGTGGAAGATGGTAGCTGTATCTGAAATAGTCGTATATATACGAAGATAGATATAACATATGTGGATGAGAGTGTCTAATTAAAGACACTCTAATCACTGAAAATGTCGAACTAAGTCCACCTTCCTTGGTGTAATCGCCAACCGTCGAGGCCTGCTACCCTCACAGAGCGTAGGACATTACCCATTGCCTATTTCTGTAGAGGTCGATATAGCAACTTAGTTCGACATTTTCAGTGATTAGAGTGTCTTTAATTAGACACTCTCATCTACGCATGTTAATTGTAGAACAATTTACTACAACTTCTTTGAGAATATACGACTGGCTACAACTTGCTCAAATCCCTACTACTCGATTGTAGTGAGCGGATTGTATTTTCATTAAATACATTATTGTTGTAAAAATTTAGTCAATGATATGCTGCAAAGGTTGCTACAATAATGTACAAGTTTTAGTTACACACGTTGTAAAAAATGTAACAATATTGTTCAAAAGATTTCATTGCATAGTACAATATGTATGCATTGTTCTTATAATTATAATGATTCTTGTTTTCGTATCTCCAACAGCTTCCCAATTTACAGGTAGCATTGATCAACTATGAGAATGTTACCGACATCTGTGCTGTTTCGCAAATATGTGATACCATCCCTCCAAACATTCGACAAAATTGGAGTAAAAAGATAAACTACGGGAGACTTCCGAAAGAATTGTGAATCCGATGAAAATGATTTGAGTATATAAAACCAGATAATTTATTAGAAAAAAATTAAGTGACATACATTAGTGAATAACCAATATTATCTGGGCCTAATCCTAAGGTAGTAAACATTGGTTCATGCATTTAGGTAGGCTTCGATAATAAAATCGTCTGTACAGATAAATGATGATTTATTTATAAACTCTATTTTCTATTATTTATTTTGAAAAAATTAGGAAGTTTTATGTAAAAAATTGCCACAATCTTGTCCTGCATGTCTCGATACAAAGATTGTTGGAAAGAATGATACATTTATGTAAAACAATACAATACAAACTTGACCGTAACTTTGAAGTACTATCTGTGACAACAACATGTAATAATTAACAAAAATATGCAATCTCGTTACATAATTGTGTTAATGACTGCTACAATATATTTCTTACAATATTGTAGTACATTCTATCAAGTGGCTTTTTTCCGTGTGTTCTTGGAGATATGCATAATTTAGAGGTGTGCTTTGGGTTGCTCTTTTGCATCAATATAAAGTTTTCACCAATCAATCGTAGATCAGATGGCACAGCATTATGTTCAAGGATGTCTTTGTAGTTCTCTTTTTTTAACGCTCAGACAACTTTTACAATGATACCTAGCACAGATAGACGGAAACATCCCCAAAAACATAACGAAACCACCACAATGCTGAAGGTTAGTCGCATATTGAATAGTACCGTTAGGGAGAGAGGAAAACCGACCGCAACTCTCTCGGGTCCCTTTAGTATCAAAAGAAACCATGAGCTAGAAAGAAGTGCATGTCTCCGTGGAGCAGCGGATTATCATCAAGTTTTTGGCCAAGGAGGAGGTGAACCCCACCGAAATCTTGCGGTGATTACAGACACAGTTCGGGGACAACACCCTGTCAAGAACCCGTGTTTGCATAGCACAAAAAATTTTCTGGAGGGCGTGAAAAGGTCGAGAACGAGAGCCATGATCGCCGCCCAAGGACAAGTGTGACCGAGGCCAGTTTTTTTTGATCGGCAAGGTGCTTTTCACGTTGATTTTCTCCACGATCGACGCGCAATTAATGTGCAATATTATTGTGAAGTACTGGATGCCGCGAAATTATCATTTCGAAGGAAAAGGAAGAAGCAATCGGCCAGAAGTATCATTCTTCTGCATGATAACGCCAGGCCTCATGTGGCTAACATCACGATGCAAATAGTGGATGCATTAGGATGGGAAACACTGAAACATCCACCCTATAGTCCATCTTTTTGGATCCCTTAAAGAAGCGCTTTACGATGATGGAATAAAAAAGCTCCGAATCCGATGGGAAACATGTATTTCTAAGGCGGGAGAGTATGTAGAAAAATAAGATATATTTGTAAGCTTAATTAAATAAAGTTAGAATTTAAAAAAAAACGAGTTCCGTTTATATTTGATACACTCTCGTAGTATCAGATGGGTGAATTTTACGTTTTAAATTCTACACATTAGAATTGAAATTATTTATTGTCAAAACAATACATATTGAAAAATGTTAAATTACAGTATGTTTTATAAGAGGATTGATTCATTTCTGGATATTTAACTGATAATAAAGCAGTGACACTATTAGCTACATATGTGCTACTCGTTCGAGCCTTTCTCGTGTAATTTCTAATGCTGCCCCGTTAATTCTGTCTCTAACTTCGTCAGCGTCTTGCGGAGTCCTTGCACAAACTTTTTCTTTAATGAAATATAAATGTCAAAATTTGACAGTAATGTTGTAATGTTTTTGATTCAAATCACATTAGAATACAAACTCATTGTTCTACAACGTTGCCAAATGTGTTTTTCGTGAAAGTATGTTACGGAAGAAAACGTTTACGAACAAATAGTATTAAAAATTCTTCTTTATTCTAAATTGTAGCTATCTCTACCAACAGATATCAAACACTAACGCTTATTTGTGGACATATGGTACAATATTTTGATATTGAGGTTTTCGATTCAGAACCGAACGAAGAATGTCACTGCGTGTAGCTTTGCGCCAGTTTATATACTCCTTGTATACTTAATAAGCATACAAATTCAGTAGTAACAGTAAAACGCTGGAATTTAAAACGCGGTTGATTTAATAAAAGTCCACAAGAAAGCAATTGTACGCTGTTATTTATTATCTTGATTCATCAAGTAACGGAATATGACGATTAAAATTCCTAATATAGATTAGCAATACTAGCGAAACATTTTATACGATCAACAAAGCAAAGGCATGTAAAATTTACATTAAATTGAGTTGGAGCGTTGGATCAAGTGTTATTATACCTACAATATTTAAAGCATTAAATCTCTGAAAATGTAATTCGCCTTGTTAAGGTAAAGATTTTGCAATGAAAAGTATTTACCAAACTATTTCAATTATGCATTTTTACGTCATCTCGTTTATCTAAATATTGTACTGTAAAAGTAGATACCGCAAAGTCACTAATGCAACGTCGTTTATACCGTAATAAAATAACTGTATGGTAAGTCACTCGTAAATCATTTAAATTAAACTAATTTTACGTTAGTGATAGTATACAGTTCATACCTCTATTGAATAAATAATGACAGAACATTAAACAAAAAAATACGGATAATAATGTAAAATGTGTACGCGATAAAACAGATTCTGATATCGTATTACACGATTAAGATAACATTTCTCCATGTGTATTATATCGCGATGATTTAATTTTCTAGAAAAATGGATTAATTGAAATATATTAATGAGACTCCACGAAAATCAGTGTACTTGCTATTTTGCAATTGTTGAATATGACAAATATTTAAAAAATAAAATATATATCGCGCCCCATAACTGACAAAGATGAATATTAATGATACTAAACATACACGCACAGAAATGGTTTCTTGCACCAAGAAAATATTTTATTTCAAGACTATAAAAATTTAAAATATAAGAAAATAATTTCCTTGAAACCTTATTTGGATTAAACAAATATTTTCTTAGGGTTGGAAAATCAAGAAAATCCGAGACAGAAAAATGTTTCTTCCAAGTAAATCAATTAATTTGAAGTTACGAAAGTATTCATATTAAAGGTACACGCAGAGAAACGTTTACTTGTATCAAAGCCTGTCCGCCTCAATTCAAGACAATTACTGTTTTAATACAATAACTGTTTTAAATCAAAAGAAATATTTTCTTAGCGTTTCTTTCTCCGCTTAAGAGAAGTATATAGTTGTAATGAAATAATTGTATTTCTTTGTTTAAGACATTTGTAAACTTGATTCAAGAAAATCTTGCAGAAAATTTGAAGAAAGTGATTCTTAGTATATGTAAATGGCCATTATAACACAAAACAATATTTTCTTAAGGATAGTAAATAGTTTTCTTAATTCCAGAAAACGTTTAGGTATTATAAAGCATGGTATTATAAAGCATTTTTACTTAGAATTTTTGAAATGCATATCATTTATATGCACATTACTAATTGCGCTTACCTTGTTTAAAACAGTACGATATATCCGTACATAATGCAGTAAATTATTCACATTGCTTGTGGTTTCAAAAAGGCTAAAGTAGAGGTTACCTACAGAATAATGTTCAAACAAAAGTGAACTTAATGTAGAAATACAGATGAAAAAAGTGGATAGAAACAATAACCAAGATAGATAATACTAATAAATAGCTCCTGGTATTGATGGTATTGATCACTACCGGCAAAAACAATATGAGAAGAGAAAAAACATTAAAGCTTCTTGCTCTTGGTCACATTGCTCTTACATTTCTCAGTTTATGCGACTAATCTTATTCAAAAGATACCGATTAATGATTTTTTTTCTTTTTATTACCATTTACCAGGTGTACTAATTTAAGTATAGTTTTTTTTTTAATATATAATAAAAAAAGAGATAAATAAACTTAAATATTAACTCAATAATTATTAAACTGCATAAAAATAATCCCTATTTAACTACATCATTAAAGAAATAATGTAATTACCTTGTAACCTGAAAAAATAACTTTTTCATTAGTTCATTCACTTGCTCCTAATTTCAATTATCAACTTTAGGTTATTTTTCAATTATTGTAATTTTTCTTTTATTGGATATCCTTGTAGCTGTGTTTTTTGAGTACGAAACTGGTCGCCTAATTTTCCAATAGAATTTTGTGAGATCTGGACCATTTTTTCATTCCTTAATATGAAACTTAAAACTACATGATTTATTTGGAAGAAACATTTTTCTGTCTTGGATTTTCCAACCCTAAGAAAATATTTATTTAATCCAAATGAAATTTCAAAAAAATTATTTTCTTGTGTTATACACTTTTGTTGTCTTGAAATAAAAATATTTTCTTGAATAGAGACTGATTTTTGCAAGAAAATCTATTTTCTTGATGAAAGGAACCATTTTTCTGCGTGTAGGAATGAAAAAATGGTCCAAATCTCTTCTATTGAGAAACTAGGCGACCGGTTTCGTGTTCAAAAAACACATCAGGCCAGCTACAAGTGTATCCAATAAAAGAAAAATTACAATAATCCAAAAAAAAAACTAAAATTAATAATTAAAATTAGGAGACTGTGAATGAACTAATGAAAGTTTTTTTTATACATTACAGTATAAATATTTCTTTAATAATGTAATTAAATATGGATTATTTTTATGTAGTTTAATAATTAATGAGTTAATATTTAAGTTTATTTATCACTTTTTTATTATCATTTATTATATATATATTTTAAAAAACTATATTTAAATTAGCACACGTGGTAAATAGTAATAAAAAGAAAAAAAATATTACATTAACGGGTATCTTTTGAAAATGTTTATGAAATGTATGCTGAAGGTTATACCATTGTATGGGCAAGTATGGCATCTGTATCCCGGTTTATATCGCTATCTAGGACAGCATGACAAACATGACAAACATGACAAACATTTCAGTGGTGCTTTTTAAAGATTAGTGGGATAAACAGCAATGTGGGCAGGAGCAAAAAGTGTTAGCGCTTTTTTCTTCTCACGTTGTTTTTGCCGAGGGTGATTCCATCTAGTGCCTAGAAACAACAGATAATGCTAATAGCATTATCTTGGTTACTGTTTCTAGACACTTTTTTCAAGTGTACTTCTACATTAAGTTCCTTGTTGTTTGAACATTGTTCTGTAGATAACCTCTACGTAGCCTTTTTAAAATCACAAGCAATGAGAATAATTTACTGCATTCTGTACGGATATATCGTACTGTTTTAAACAAGGTAAGTACAATTAATAATGCGGATATAAATAATATGCATTTCAAGAATTCTAAGTAAATAAATACTTTATTTTAAGAAAATGAAACTATTGATTTATGAACAATTCCTAAACACTTTATGGAATTAAGAAAACTATTTACTATCATTAAGAACATATTGTTTTGTGTTAAAACGGCCATTTACTTATATTAAGAGACGCTTTCTTCAAATCTTCTGCAAGATTTTCTTGAATCAAGTTAACAAATGTCTTAAGCAAAAAAATACAATTATTTCATTACAAGTATATACTTCTCTCAAGCGGAGAAAAAAACGCTAAGAAAATATTTCTTTTGATTTAAAACAGTTATTGTATTGCGGATAATTGAAACAGTAATTGTCTTGAGTTGAGGCGGACAGTCTTGATACAAGTAAACATTTCTCTACGTATGATAAAAGCTAGTAATCTCATTGTTTCGCCAGTTTGAGAGTACTTTCATTAAGTTCATTGCAATTAATTAATTAAAAAGAGGAAAATCACAAAAACAGAGTACCACAAACAGACCTATGTTGTATATTGTGAATTTTTTTATCTATGAACATACACACGCCCCCAGGCTTTGATATGTTCCTTCTTAACTGAATATAAGTCACAAAAAATTTCTGATCGAATTATTCAGGACAATAATTTCTAATCTACAAAACTGCCAATAGAGAAATTGCATGAAATTTTATTTACTTTACAAATTGTATGTAATGACTATACAGGAATAAACATAAATGATTTTCTAAGATTGTTCATTCAAATTTCACTATTTTAAGAGAAAAAGGCTTTTGAAAATCCTTAAGATTCAAATTTTAATCACGTGATTTAAAACGTACCAGCGATTGTCGTGACGTCATTCTGTCGCCGACAAGCCGCTTTCCTTTGAAGGCAAATATCAGGGCGGATTACTTAATTTCGTTTGTTATATTCCTTTTACAAATACGATTTAAATATAAAATTAAATTAGATAGCTCTCATTTTCCTTTCAAACACTACCTCGGCACTAAATAATAACGAATTCAGCATTACGATTTCATTTAACTACTGTGCAATGAATGATTGTTATGTTAAAGATACAAAAGGTTACATATTTCAGGTTAAATTAATTTTTAATGTAAAAAATGACAATACATATACACTTCTACCATCGTCAAATAATTATAAGTGGTTGATTATTTCGGCCGGGTGACGACACAGAAAGGCTGACCATGAGAGCGTGCGTTTCACCCACGTTTGAAATGTTTTTCAATCTTTCTGACGGAAGTCGAAAGTTAATATCAGCTTATCATTTATCATACATCAAAACACAGTTTTTTTTTGTATTTTCTTATGATCATACCATAGAAAAACATGTAAGTTTTCTATGTATACAGGATGGCGCACCATATTCCCCCAATTGAAAGGGGTCAAGTTTGTACTGTCGTACATTTTTTTGTGTTAAGATTAGTAATATAGCAAATCTAAATAAGAAGCAAGTGTCTAATAGTTAAGTCGAATAGTTAAGAAGTCATTTTAATTTTTATATTGTATTTCATGACGGTTCTGAAGGTTAACTACACCACACAATTCAATATTACAAAAAAAATAGAAGTTACAAAACCATTTTTTTATAAATAAATCAATTTTTATTGTGGTTTTCGTTCTTCTGATTAAGAAGGCTGTTAGTTATTAGAAACAATTAAGTCTTTTAAGCAATGGTCATACTTGTAATAGTCAGTTGTGGAAATGATAAGCTTTGGTCCTTAATCCAGGAGCAGTTGCGCTTGGTCGATTCGGCAGCAGATTTTAAGAATTTGCGACAACCTTGTCTAAGGACTTTTTTTTTAAGGATGCTCGTAAAATGTGTTTTTACTGCTTTTGTATTATGTATATGTTCTTCTAATCAATTTCAAATAAAAAATATAGTAATTGACAAGAAATCCGTTCAAATTACCGGGAATACCATACAACGCTGCCTACCTGTCAAAAGTGTCATAACATTGTTCTTACTTAAAAATTTAAAGAGCCCCCCCAGCATCGTATATTCAAAAACTGTTTAAAACTAGATGATGTTATTGAAATAGACTTACAGCTCCCGATATTCGTTCCAGACTTTTTTAACGGATAACTGAAGAAATCCTTCTTAACAAATTACATGTACTACATCGCCAATACCGGAGCTGCTTTTGAGTTGATTTTCATTATTAAATTATGCGCCTCTAACTCATCGAACGGTAATATATGTACTTTTAGGTAGTGATAGAAATTTATTTGTTTCGAATAAATCATTTACACCGTAGATTATATTTTGAGGTTTATTGATGAGAAAATTATTAAAATACACATGGACCAGTGCAATATTTTTTATTTAGCGTATGTATACTTTTTGAATTTGAAATTGAAGACCCCCAAATATATTCCTTCATAATGTTGTTTTTCAGATTCTATAGGGCATATCTTCTTCGTGCGTGAGCTGAAGATAATTCCTTTCCTGAGAAATTTACAGACAAAGTTTTTACATAAAAAATATTCGGGGACAAATTCTGCACAACATAAAATTTCGTACAAGTACACAGGCTGTTCATTCCGCTACAAACTACAAGTTGCTTTTTAGAACATCCTGTATAATATAATATTACATTTTTTTATGCTTCTCTTCAATTTATGTACATTTTCTTCAATATTTCATCTATCTTAGTTTTAGATAATTTGGGATTTTTGCGAAATTTCGGTTTCTTTAATGACAGATATTTTCAATGCATTACACGCTAAAGCGGTGATTCAAGTTTTATTCAATTGAGTATTTCTTGGAATTTTCGACAGTACATTGGCATTTTTTTATGTTAACTAGAATCTACAAGATGACCACAGAAATCATGGCCGTATTTGATTCATGCTATTTCATCTGAGAAACTATTCTAGAATTTGTTTTTTAATATTGGCCTGTATCTATCTACGAGGGCGTATTGATAACTAATGCCTCAATGGCCATAACTTTTATAATGATGGGCCAGACAGTGTCAGAAGTGGGTTGCCATTTACCTTAACTCTTGGTACATATGTAAGTCTCCCTAGTGGAGATTCTCAGCAACATCGCGTTTGAGACGACAGTTCTAAAAATGGCAACCGGCATGGACGTTAAAGCAACGAGCTGTCATCGAATTTCTTGCTGCGAGGGGTGTAGCGCCCATTGACATCCATCGAAGGTTGAGCGCCGTGTACTGTGATGCGTGTGTTGATGTGAGTACTGTTAGGAGGTGGGTAAGGACTGTGAAAGACGAAAATCCTGCTAAAACGGATCTCTAAGATCAGGCACGCAGTGGCCGACCAGTGTCTGCAAGTGGTGAAGGGCAGGTGGCTCTCGTGGATGAACTGGTTCATGAGAATCGACGGTGTAAACAAAATGACATTGCCAATAGGGTGGGTATTTCACAAGAAAGAGTACATCACATTATCTGCAATGTGCTGAAGTACAGGAGAATATGCGCACATTAGGTGCCCCGAATGTCCTTACTGATGAAATGAAAGCCTATCAAAAACAAATTTGCGAACAATTCTTGACTCGATTTGGGGCAGGTGATGCTTTTCTCCACAGAATTGTGACCGGCGACGAATCGTGGGCGCATCATTACGACCCTGAAATGAAACGTCAGTCCATGGAGTACAGACATAAGGGTTCGCCACAACCGAAAAAATTCAAAGCAGTTCCATATGCCGGGAAAGTCATAATTACCGTTTTCTGGGATTGCGATGGCATCGTTCATATTGAATTTTTGGAACGTACTGTCTGACTGGTACTGTCAACTCCGAAGGATATGTTAACGCCCCAACAAATCTGAAGCGACGGCTGCATAAGGTTCGTCCAGACAAAGTGTCAATTTTGCATCATGACAACGTTCGGCCTCACACAAGGCAGAGAACGCGTATAGCACTGGAGAAGCATGGGTTTCATGACGTTTTACCTCATCCACCTTATAGCCCAGATCTTGCGCCTTGTGACTTTTTCCTCTTTCCGAAACTTAAGGAACATCTCAAGCGTTTCTCTTCAGATGCAGAGGTGATAACGGAGGTGCGGAAATGGTGCCGTGCGAAGAGTTCAAACTTTTTCCGTAACGGATTTGCGCAACTTGTAGTACGTTAACGTAAATGTGTTACTGTCAATGGCGATTATGTGGAAAAGTGATTATATCTATCAGTGGGTAAAGGACAGTTTATACTATCATTTCGCACATATGTAAACAATATATCTATTACTAATAAAGTTATAGCCATGGAGGCATATGTCGTTCCTTAGTAAATTAAATATGAAGCTATAAGTTTTTTGTTTAAAAATAGAGTGCTACAGATTGCTGCGAAGAAATACTATAATCTTTTCTTTCTTTGAAGATATTTATTAAGACTAATGTGTAAACGTTATCTTTTTCAAAGTGCCACAGCGCTACTGGACAGTGCTAGCTAAACATCATCCATCACAACCTCTTTATTCAAACGCACGAGATTACGCTCATACAATCAGATTCTTCAAATTTTCGGAGTTTCTTCTAGTCCAATTCAAACCAACAAGGTAGTTAACCATTCTTTCCAGTCTTGCTACACGAATTACAATGCAAAAATTTCTTGCGCAATCAGGGATAAAATTACATTTGAATTGCCACATTACGTTGTGAATACTTGACAGATCCTCACTATTATAAACCTGGGCCCATAGATATTCTCATTGGAGCTGATCTATTTTTCGCGTTAATTCTACCTGAATCTAAATCTCTCGGAGTGAGCTTACATCATCCATTCATCCAGAACACAAAGTTGGGTTATGTTATTGTGGGCCAAGCTCCTATCAACAAACCACTTCTCTCTCATAACGTTTCAAGTCTTTGCCGCACCAATGATATCAATACCATCGTGATGAAATTCTGGCAACTAGAAGAGATTACTCCTCAGCGTTCACTTAGCCGAAAAGAACGACTATGTGAAAATCCTTCTCGGACACTACAATACTACATGACGGGCAGTATGTCGTGCAACTTCCTTTCACTTCTAACGATGCATATTCCGTACTAGGTGGATCTTTCAATACAGCTATACGCAGACTTTATTCCCTGGAAAAATGGTTGCATCAAGATGAATCTACATATGTTCGATACAAGCAATTCATAGATGAATACATTTCTCTTGGTCATGCCAAATATATCAATCTAGATCTTTCTGTAATCAAAAATGACAACTCCGATGGTTATTTTTTACCTCATTATCATGTAATAAAACACTCTAGTCTTACCACCAAACTACGTGTGGTGTTTGACGCTTCTGCAAAAACCACAACTGGTCGTTCCTTGAATGACATACTACTTACAGGACCCACTGCCCAACCTGACCTTTTTGACATTTTATGCCGGTTCAGAACCCACAAGTATGTACTAATAGCCGACATCCAAAAGATGTATCGAGGAATCCGTCTAGCTGACAAGGATACTAAATTCCAAAGGATCTCATATCGTGATGACGTCAGGCAGCCAATTCGTTGCGTAGAACTTCTAACGGTCGCTTACGGAACCAGGGCAGCCCCATTTCTAGCTGCACGCTGCCTAGTGAAATTAGCTCAAGACGAAGCAATCAATTTTCCATTAGCCGGAACAGCACTGTTATCTGATACTTACGTTGACGATATGTTAACAGGTTCAAATTCCATCGACGTATTACTTCAATTCAAAAATCAACTTGTCAACTTATTATCCACTGCAGGTTTTAAACTTCATAAATGGTACCCCAACCAATCGTTGGCAATTTCTGATGTTACTATCGCAATGCACGAATCAAATGTAAATATCACTGACAACGAGTTGTCAATCAAAACCTTAGGATTGAATTGGGATCCAAATCTGGATAACCTTCTAATTTGTTCTCATCAATTACAAAGCACGGGTAATTCGAAACGTGAGATTTTATCCTTCATAGGTAAGATTGTTGATTCACTTGGATTTATGGGACCTATTGTTGTACAAGGCAAACTATTACTTCAGCAAATTTGGTCTAGGAACCTCCATGCACAATGGAAGACATTTCAGTCCAATGTTTTGCACATGCAAGAGTTTTATCAATTCCAAGGTGGCTGTATAAACCATGTTCCATAGAGATTCGTGGTTTTTGCGATGTCTCCACTAAAGCTTACGGTGCATGTATCTTCCTTAGAGCTTTGTATTCAGATCATTATGTCACCAGCAAACTAATATGTTCTAAATCAAGAGTTGCACCGCTGAAAGTGATTACACTACCAAGATTGGAACTTTGCGGAGCTTTGCTCCTGGCAAAATTAACCCATCGAATCCTCAGTATCTTAAATATGAATATTTCCAAGGTCTACTTGTGGTCAGATTCTTCTATAGTATTGCACTGGATCAAATCTCACTCTTCAAAGTGGAACACATTTGTGGCCTACAGAATAAACGAAATTCATGAGCTTACTGGTGAGTACATTTGGTTGCATGTTAGAGCAAAAGACAATCCTTCTGATGTTCTATCACGTGGAACAGGTCCATCTTCTCTTCAAAACATGTCAATTTGGTGGCAAGGACCTTCTCGGCTACAAGATTACGACATGCAATTTATCACACAACGTGAGTTAGCTGTTTTAGATCAAGCTGTACCGAAAGAAAGGATTTCAATACATCCTGCCACAAAAATCTTAGATTTTCCGTTTCAACATTTTTCAAATTTTACAAGACTACAAAGGTCAGTTGCTTATTATTTGCGATTTATAAATAATTCTCAGTCTACTAAACCTAAGCTTAAAGCTTCTCTATCAGTTGGAAAACTAGAAACTGCGCATAAGAATTGTTCAACACCAAACGTTTCAAAAGGAAAATAGTCAATTAGAGAACAAAATACGTCTAAATTCAAATACATTAGCAATTTTAAATCCGTTTTTGGATCATTTGGGCTTACTCCGTGTTGGCAGCCGATTGCAGAATGCTAATATAACTAGTGTTGGGCGATTATGAATGATATAATCGAGACGTATCGATTATACCCGAATAATCGATCATTCGATTATGGTTCAGAAATCATTCATTATTCGTTTCGACTGCGCAGGAGCACACAAAGGGATTACGATTCGAGATCTGTATTCGAAACTTCGAGGTTTCGAGTTTCGAAATAATTCACTCGTCACTCGGATTCTGTCAAATAATCCTGGAAAATAATCGAAATCATTAGTAAATTTCGAATGATCATTCGATTATTTTAAGCGATTATTTCGATTCATTCGATTATTGAAATATATCGATTATGCCCAACACTAAATATAACATTCTTTCAAAAATTACTTTTAATACTATCATTTAACTAAATTGCAATTCTGCAACGAGGGGGAGTATGTTCGAATCTTGAACTATTATGTTTTGTATATTGTATATTAAGATATTTTTTTGCTGACACAGTTATGCAGCGGATTATATACACGATTATGTACGGATTGTGCTTTACTATTAATAAACAAGACCGCATTCGAAATCAGACACTCACAACTCTCATCGAGTAGAAATAGTGTACGCAACTCCAGCTAACACACCTTAATGTTCATATTAGCTTTTCTGTCATAAAGTTTAAGTGCAAGTTGTTACTGTTTTTAACATACAAATATTAGAACCATTTGCAGTCGTTATTCTTTATATCTAACATTGAAGAACCCAGTGCTCCAGTTTTCATCCGACGTTTTTACATCCACGCACATAAATGATATAGTTAGCAAAAGTTTCTATAGACTCACACCTATTATGTTGCTTATAAATTCAATTCTTACCCTTACATCTCTGTTTACTTTGATAGTTCCTTTGTAAAATGTATAATACAATGTACGTACTTACATACTGAGGCTGTTATCATGTACAAATATACTTAGAATTATTTTATATCAGATAACCAAATATATATATATAGTAATTGTTTAGAAAAAAAGAAAATAATTCTATAAACTATATATTTGAAACAAACCAAAAATTACACATGCCTTAATGTAGCAATCTTTGCATCCTCCTTTTTTGAAATTTTAACTCTCTATTAGTAAATTTTAATGGATACAGAATTCTGAATCATATAACGAATTTTAATAAATATTCCACTGGCAAGTTGATGGACCACATCAAAGCTCTGACGTATAGATTAATGTCATATAAGGCATTAATTGTGTTGTATAACACTTCTAAATCTTTTTCCAGAGCAAGCGTTATATTTCGAAAAGATATCCCATTCAGGTTGTTTCCAATTTATATGGATGCTTTTACGAAAAGCACCACAGCAAATTTTTAAGGTTACTATCGTATACTTCTATCTTATGAAACATTGCGATTCCATCTTTACTGATGCAAAACAAATTAGCCTCACTTCAACTACACACAATATACATGCTCGAGCTTCCTCTTTATATAGATGAATATTTAAAGTTGTATACGGCATCTGAAACAATTATTCGTCATGTCCACATACTTGGTAAATGTAGTACTTTGCTTACGTATTCAGATATGTTGGGTCCCACGAAATACAGATTTAAAGCAAATACCTAACTTTGCCTCTTTGTGTTCTGTGTGAAACTTTACAATCGATGCTAATTCACTAATTCAGGAAGTAACAATGTCATATAGTTGAATGAAATGTTTAAATCACCAGGAACACTTGTTGGAGTCTTCTGAACTTTCGGCTTTGGGAGCTATTTTGAGCTTATATTTCCTAAGTAAATTTAAGCATCACATTTTGCTGATTTATCCCATGTCACTTGTAGCCGCATTATTGTTATATATAATGACATCAAATTTTTTAAATCTTCTTCATGAGCTTCTGTGATTATTCTAGTTTCGGAATCCACTTGTATTTGATCGTATGTGCTGTTTTATTACAGGGAAATTAAAAGTTCAAAATTAATCAAGAGAATATCATAACCTCAAAATTATGCATACAAATTGACACCAACCGCCACCTGTGCTGTGATTGGTCGGTTGTATTAATACAACGCCGTGGTAATTCCATAATTTAACGTGTGTATAGTTCAGCCGAAGACCAATTATTAATTCTGCCTTACACCGCTGTGTGAACGGTAGCATGTAATTGTATTGTGCGAACATTCTTAGTTCCTATCTTACCCTCGCGCTACCCTACGTAAACGTTACTTTACTCACAAACAAAACATACAAAACAGCCGACGCCGCAGTTTTTAGGTTACCCCGTATTTATCGTTTCAGAAAAGGTTTTATCACTTATACAACACTAGATAAACATTACAGGTATCAGTAATAAAGTACAGAAATATCACTACACAGTATTTTTTTTTAATTAAACCAATATAACTTGGAAAAACCAATTCAAAACACAGAGACGGTCTCAACGTGTAAACGCGTTTGTGGCTGATCGTTCACCTAAGACAATATACGTCACAGCCTGCTGACGTCAAAGCTGTTAGGCCTTCTTTAATATCGGAGGTAACGATGTAACCCGTAAATCACACTTACTGCTTATTGGCCTTGGGAAATAATGACTGACTTCCATAGCCGGGGGTAGATAAATGAAACTCTACAGATTATTTCTAATGTATATCTTTAGAAAAACAAAAGATTATACTACAGCACTCTATGCATTTTAGCAAAAAAAAATTATATGCATAGTTTAATATTTAATTTACTAAAAAGTGACGCACTTTAGGTATAAGGCAATGTTTATAAAAAAAAAATAGTTCCTTTATCAGATTTTTGAAAAATATGGTGTTCCATCTCAAATAATTGAAATAGCATGAATTAAACCTGGCAACGATTTTCATGGCCATCTTATAGACGCTAATTGATAATAATAATAATATTAAGCATGATAAATATACAGTGAGTATACACATACCACATACATGTAAATATTCACAATTAAAATACACAAATACAATTTTATTTAAAATAGTAATTAATGGTGTAATATAAATATGCATTATGTTTGAATATCTTCTTATATAATGCATGCGGCAATGCCTTTATTGCGTTTAATACATAATTATGAATATTTTGATACATTGATGTATAGCGTTTCTCTGTATTTTGGATAGCTGGATCCGAAGCTAATACTTATGAAAAGAGTTATTTATAAAATATAATTTACAACTGTCTCTAGTTTTTAGATTGAAAATAGCTCTAATACTAGACTTTTATAGTTTGAATATATGGTCCACGTCAACTGAGTTGCCTCAAAAAATTACACCATACATCAATCCTGAGCTTATATGCGCTATGTGCCACTCCAACCCTCCAACACTAACACATCGCGATATTACTCGAAGATAGCAACAAAAAGCAGCCTATCTCGAAGCAAGGTATTCGACGTGATCATTCCAAGACAAGCGGGAGTCCAGCTTTATCCTTTATGTAAAAAAATTTCGATGTATTGCCAAAAATTCCGAAAAATGCTCAATCGAATAAAATTTGCGTCCCTGCTCTACCGTGCAAGACGTCAAAGAAACAGCGGAATTTCGCAAAAACCCCAAATTATCTCAAAAACTAAGATAAATGGGTACGGGAAGTATTGAAAAAAAATGAGATGAAATGAAGAGAGGTATCCAAAAACGTGATAGTATATAAGGTGTTCCATTTAAAGAACCAAACTTGCATGGTTTGTAGCGGAAACTAAACACCTTGTATACCTGGATATCATTTTTAAGTTGTGTAAAACTTGTCTCCGAATATTTTTTATTTCAAAACTTTTTCTGTAAATTGCGCAGGAAAGGAATTATCTTCCTCCACGCACTAGGTGGGCACGCTGTATGTACGGTACCAGTTACTCCACGTTCAACAAAGAATAAGTTTGCAAATAACAAAGAATAGTCACCAATTATCGCATTTATCACAAGGAACCTCAAAATTCCAACAGTATTAATTCAGAAATAGCTATCGTATCTATGTATGCTTAGCAATAGATAATGAAAAAGATAATGTAATTTCATTCCAATTGCATTTAGTTTTGCTTACTGTTAGATCACTCCGTGACCCACATTTTAAACTTCAAATTAACGTGGTTATGGTTTCACAAGATACGTGCGATTTAGAAGAAATATGTAATTATAATTTACTCCGTCCTTCGATAGTATTTTGAATAATCAACTGTGACGAAGTTAATATTCCGTTAAATAATATTACTGCAAACACAATTGCAACAGATAATTAAAAATTTTAGCACTTTCTTGCCGCTCATGTAGCATATGTAACGATTTATGTTATTATTAAAACAAAAAGTTCCCATAATGCCTATGTGTTTTTAATGAACTTTAATAATAATTAGTATCGTGGTTACACTATATTATATTTAAAACAGGCTATCCTAACCTTCCGGAATTGTAAAATTGCGCCTATTGTGTAAATAGTTAAGAATCATTAACGGCAAAACCAATATGAGGAAAAAAGCATTAAATCTTCTTACTCCTAAACGGGTACTCTAAAACTGTGGCACTGGAACACTGAAACAGTTCACTAAAACCCTTACCACAACACTTAATTCGTACTGGACGCACGTTTCGATAGCCAAGCTATCATCATCAGCAGCAAGACTGAACTAACTCAGGCTATCGAAACGTGCGTCCAGTACGAATTAAGTGTTGTGGTAAAGGTTTTAGTGAACTGTTTCAGTCTTCTTACTCCTGACGACATTGTTCTTATATCTCTCGATTTATGCCACTAATCTTCAAAAACAGCAACTGAAATATTTCCTAGCGCCACATTTCATAAACATTTTCAAAAGATACCAGTTAATGTATTTTTTTTTCTTTTTATTACTATTTACCACGTGTACTAATTTAACTATAATTTTTTAAATATATAATAAATAATAATAATAAAACAAGGCACAAATAAACTTAAATATTAACTCATTAATTATTAAACTACATAAAAATAATCCCAATTTAATTACATTATTGAAGAAATAATTTAATTATACTGTAACATTAAAAAAAACTTTTTCTTTAGTTCATTCACTTGCCCCTAATTTAAATTTTTTCTTGAAAGTTTATTTGTCTTAAATAAATATTTTCTTAGGGTTAGAAAATCAAGAAAATCCAAGACTGAAAAATGTTTCTTCCAAGTAAGTCATTTAGTTTTAAGTTAAGAAAATATTCATATTAAAGGAAGAAATGAAAAAATGGTCCAGATCTCACAAAGTTCTATTGAGAAATTAGGCGACTGGTTTCGTGTTCAAGAAACACATCAGGCCAGCTACAAGAATATCCAATAAAAGAAAAATTACAATAATGGAAAAAAAACTTAAAGTTAATAATTAAAATTAGGAGCAAGTGAATGAACTAATGAAAAAGTTTTTTTTATACGTTACAGTATAATTAAATTATTTCTTTAATAATATGATTGAATAGGGATTATTTGTATGTAGTTTAACAATCAATGAGTTAATATTTATGTTTATTTATCCCTTTTTTTATTAGTATATATTTAAAAGAACTATAGTTGAATTAATACGCATGGTAAATAGTACTAAGAAAAAAAATATTACATTAAACGGTATCTTTTGAAAATGTTTATGAAACGTTGTACGATAAAGGTTATATCATTGTATGGGTAAGTGGCATCTGTATTCCAGTTTCTACTACCTAGGACGGCATGACTATAACTACTGGAAGTAGATGGCGCTAGTAAATATTTCAGTTGCTGTTTTTGAAGAATTGTAGTATAAATTGAGAGATGTGAGAGCACTGTCGCCGGAAGCAAGAAGCTTTTTCTAATATTGTTTTTGCCGGTAATGATACCATCAATACCAGGCGCTATTTATTAGCATTATCCTGGTTATTGTTTCTAGGCACTTTTTTCATATGTACTTCTATATTAAGTTCACTTTTGTTTGAACATTATTCTGTTACAAGCATGAGAATAATTTGCTGCATTATGTACGGATAGGTCGCACTGTTTTAAACAAGGTAAGTGCAATTAATAACGTGAATATAAAATACAATTATTGTATTGTGGATAATTGAAACAGTAATTGTCTTGCATTGAGGCGGACACCTTGATACAAGTAAACGTTTCTCTGCGTGTAACACTATTGTTGCTTGTTCAACAACAATATTGTAGAATATGTAACCACAATAAGTAACTACAAATATTTTGTTTTTTTCACTACAATGTACTCATTGTCATATCGCATATTCGTAAAATCTACTGAAACTTGAACTATAAAAAAATAGTTTGTGTTACGTTTATTGTAGTAAGATCTACGTATATGTTTATTGCGGTAACCATAAAGGGGTGAATATTACCACAACACGTTAACTACAAATATATTGTATGCCTTACCACTACATTTTTTACAGTGTAAATTCTTCGATAGTTAAGAGGGATTTTTCCCCTTAAAACAAGATTAGGTACACCGTTTTTTCGCCTCTAATTGCCATATTATGACTAATCTGGGCAAACAGCGGTAACAGTCAGTGTAGTAGATATGTGGTGCGGAGTCGGCGATTATTTATTTCACGCGATCACAGCGTCAGTACTAAATCGATGCTGTATGCGAGTAGTTCTGTGTATATGTACGCTGTCGTAACTTATTTCGTAATTGTACGCTTATGTTTGCTTTAAAAATGTCGCAGTTAGGTACGTCGCGAAAGCGACCAATGGCAGACACAGTTAAAAACTTTATAGTGGACATGCCGGACTTAATTTTTGATGGCGCTAAAATTCAATGTCTAGTTTGCAAAATTACTAATGTGTTGTTGGTCCAGAAGCCATTGTCAACGTCACGTCGAAAGCAAACAGCATTCTACTGCAAAAAGTGGCATACGAGACCAAGAAAAATTTACATTTGATTTATGTGTTACTCTTATTTTATGTAGTCTATCGTTTCGTTTACTAAACAAAGAAGCATTTGTCTCCTTCTGGAATAAATATGCGGACTGCAAATTACCTAGTCGGACATCGATACGAAATGTAGTGCCATTTGCTCGTGAACATATAGAAAAAAGAATGAAAACGGAATTGAAAGATAAAAAACTATGGTTGTGTGTGGACGAAACAACAGATCGTCAAAAACATTCTGTGGTTAATGTAATGGTACGTACAATGGAACCACATCGACCGTCATCCTCCTTCTTACTTGCTTCCAAAAGAGTTATAAATTGTACTGCCGATGAGATTTTAAAGGTGGTGTTGAACTCATTGAACAAAGGCCGATCTCTTAAAGAACACAGTGGTAACTTCTTACATGTAACGTGTAAAATCCATACTCTAAATCTTGCGGCACAAACGATTCCTACATGTTTTCCACTAGTAAATGCATTAATTACTAGTACAAAGGCAGTGTTTCTAAAGACCCCGAAACATACCCGACTATTTCACAAACTGTGTCCTGATTTACCTGAACCACCACAGCCGATTGTTACACGTTGGGGAACATGGTTGCAGGCTGCGTTTTACTACAACAAATATTTTGATCAAGTAAAGAAGCTGGTTTTAAAATTCAATCCGACAGAAGCTGCAGCAATCAAGAAAAGCCAGAAAATATTTCAAGATAGTCAAGTTAAAAGAGATTTACAAACTATTCATAACAATTACTTCGGACTAGCGGAGGGAATAGAAAAATTACAAAATGTTTCGATGTCGCTAGTGGATTCTGTTCAAATTGTGAATGATGTTCACGCACAGTTATGCGCTGTAGAAGGCGAAACAAATTGGTGTAATACAAAAATTTGAAAGTGTTTTTGAGAAAGACTCTGATTTTCTTATATTAAGCCGTGTGAAGATGCATTAATTTGTTTCAAAGATTATTTTAAATATGCAAATATAACATCGCTAGATGTCGAACGGTCGTTTTCGGCATTAAAAAACATTTATTCCGCACGTCGTACTCACTTGACTGAAACAGCTGTGGAAACATATCTAATGATTCAAATATTTAACAGATGTTACCCAGTTTGTGATTTCACGGAAGACTTTTAAAGCAGTAAGTGTTTCAGCACGTTTTATAATTTATTTCTTACCTTCTATTTTATGTGTAAACTTTTATGTGCTCGCCATGCCTCTGGCTGTTACCGCATATTTACCCAGGTTTGTGTTTTTCACCTTGGCATTTTTGGTATACTTGCTGTTAAAAATTTGAATCCCCTAATGTGTCGTAAGGGGAAATGTACATAGAGTTTTAATAAAATATTGTGAAAACATTACCTACCAAGTGAGTTTCTTCTTTGACTGAGTGTAAAGAAATGTGTTTTGTAGGTTTTTAAAAAGTTCCTTGTTTTTCATGACAATGTTGATAATATACTAAATCCTGTGGTAGCTAGTTGGTGTAGGGATTAGTATGTAATATCTGACTAGTACAATGAGAGGGTCTGCCGTTATACAGGATGTTGTCAAAGTGAACGGATAACAACTAAGGTTGTCAAAAACTGTCTTTTTCAAGAACCGGGCACCAGTCCAACGCACTATCCAGTTCCGAGTTACCCGGTTCTAAAACCGAATACCCGGGTACTCGAAATCGGGTACCCGGAACCGGATATAAGGAAATCGGGTGCCCGGAACCAGATATCCGAAATCAGGTAGAACCGATGCTAAAAATTTCGGGTAGCCAGGTATCCGGTTTCGAGCAATAGCCCTAATAACTAACTTATTTTACACAAGAAACCCTATATATTTCGATGAATAGTTGCCTTAACATCCAAAACTTTTATTAGCCATATACTACACCTATCTGCAATTGTTTAATAGATATTTAATTTTTTTGTTAAATTGATTACGTTCACCTATATCATTGTCAAAGTAATTTGTAAACTGCACTGTTGATTTGATTTGGTTGCTCGTTTCTCTTTACTTCATTTGTTTTAATAAAAAAATTGTTCCGAAAATTGTGGAATGTAAAATGCACATAGATTACTTCCACATTCCTTTCTCCTTTTAGAGTGCCACCGCAATTGATTGAATTGATAACTCATCACAAACTTCGCGTTAATTAGAAAGTTATCTGGAGAACTTTCGATGCTTTTGTGACTGATATTTTATCGAATAGATAGGTGCAAGTGAATCTACTTTTTGTAATATCAGATTAAATTGGTTGAATCAGATCAAATTGCTTATGACATACGTAATGCTTGTTAAAAAAGAAGGAATGTTGCCCATTTAATACAGAGTGAAAGGATTACTAGAACTTTGCACCAAATTTATTCTATCTATGCAAACATATTTCTTTTAACTTATTGCATAACGTTAACCACAACGTTTAAAACGTATTACTTATGTATTCAATCGCTTAAAAATTTATTGCTTTATTAACTTGACGCAATGATTCACATAAGAAAATATTTACTTGTTGTGTTTGAACGCATACTAAAGGTATACACCATGCATATGTGTACAGGTATGGTCGCATAACGTATGCTTCGCGTTTTAATATAATTATTTCATATTAGCAATGGTCAAACAATTTGTGACATAACAGGTCGAAAAAAAATTAGAGGAAATAGCGAATTATGAATCACGAAATTCAAGGCCTCAGTCGTGAAAGAAATGCGGCGCATAAGAACGGAGCAAGGTACCCATATTACAAAAAAGAAGACCACAAAACTGGAAAAACCGCTTAAAAAGGAGCTGATCAAATTATTTATTGGAAATCGTTCAAGGAATGTATATGCAGTAGCTGTAGGAGTAATAATATTCCCAATTAGATATCAATGTATGCGTCGATATCTAAAAATGTATAGAAATCTGAAAATTTGAAAATTATTAACAATGGAACAAACTCATCTAAAACATGTTGGTATGTCTGTCGCTTCTAATCATACCGACGCAGCTATACTTGTTTTAGGCAGAACACACCGAAAGAAAAATATTGTAAATTATACCACAATTGTAGTGTATCTTACCAGAATCAACGGTTACTATAGTGACAACTAACGAAGTAAGTAGAAAATACCCTATTATTGTAGTTTTTTGAAATGGCTGTCTGTACACCACATTTATAAAAAATAGTACTTCAACATTAGTGTAAACAGCTCTATAAAATTATAGTAAAAAAAGTACTACAAAATTGTAGGTAAATTACCATATACTTGTAGTAAAAAAAATACCACAAAATTGACGTTAAAGTAGTACTACAAAATGTACTCATTGTTGCAATATTCTAGCAAAAGCACATTTCATTCTGAAATTTGCAAAAAAATAAGCGGGTGAGGGGTTGTTTTCCTAAATAAATATTCGTTATAGAGAAAATATTTACGTCATCGTTAAGAGCATGTAAAACAGTTTAAATCCTCTTAACTTTTTGTTATATCTCTCATAGTTTCTGAGCTATTGAGTCCAAACAGCGAAGAGTAGTGTTGAGCTTGTGGTGCTTCACACCCCGCCAGTGGGCGTGGCGACAGACACATTAATATAAATGCCATACTTACCCATGCAATGGTATAACACACGTTTCATAAACATTTTCCAATATAATAAATAATAATAATAAAAAAGAGGATAAATAGACTTAAATATTAACTCATTAATTATTAAACTACATAAAAGTAATCTCTATTTAATTACAATTATTAAAGAAATAATTTAATTATACTGCAACATATAAGAAAAAACTTACTCATTTCATTCACTTGCTCCTACTTTTAATTATTAACTTTAAGTTTTTTTTATTATTGTAATTTTTCTTTTATTGGATATCCTTGTAGCTGGCCTGGTGTGTTTTTTGAACACTAAACCGGTCACCTAATTTCTCAATAAAACTTTATGAGATCTGGACCATCTTTTTCATTCCTACCTTGATTTTCTAATCCTAAGAACATGTTTATTTAACAAATAAACTTTCAAGAAAAAAAATAAAATTAGTAGCAAGTGAATGAACAAATAAAAAGGTTTTTTTATGTTACAGTATAATTAAATTATTTCTTCAATAATGTAATTAAATTGGGATTATTTATATGTAGTTTAATAATTAATGAGTTAATATTTGAGTTTATTCATCCTTTTTTTTATTATTATTATTTATTATATATTTTAAAAAACTATAGTTAAATTAGTACACGTGGTAAATAGTAATAAAAAGAAAAAAATATTACATTAGCCGGTATCTTTTGAAAATGTTTATGAGACGTTGCACGTTTATTGTATGAGGAAGTGGCATCTGTATTCCGGTTTCTTCTATCTAGAACGACATGACTATAACTACTGAAACTGTTGACGCCAGGAAATATTTCAGTTGTTGTATTTGAAGATGAGTGGCTTACGCTGAGAGATGTAAGAACAATGCGGATATGAACAAAGTGTGATAGTGCTTTTTTTTCGCACTGATTTTGTCGGTAGTGATTCCATCAATAGCGTGAACTATTTACTATTCGTATTATCCTGGTTATTGTCTCTAAGCACTTTTTTGATGTGTACTTTCTACATTAAGTTCTCTTTTGTTTGAACATTATTCTGTAACAAGCAACAGATACTTTACTGCAGTAAGTACGGATATGTCGTACTGCTTTGAACAAGGAAAGTGCAATTAGTAATGCGTGACGTAATGAGTACATTTTGTAGTAATACTTCTTTTTAACCACAATTTTACTATGTGTATGGTAATTTACCTACAATTTGGTAATACTCTTTTTACTATAATTGTATAGAATTGTTTACAGTTTTGAAGTACTGTTTTTACTATAAATATGGAGTACAGGTAGCCACTTCAAAAAACTACAATAATAGGGTATTTTCTGCTTACTTCGATAGTTATCACTAAAGCGTGAGCAAAGACGCTTGTACGGGGGGGTGTATGTACGTATGTGGGTGCAGAGTTCAGTAATGCGATAGACATTGAGGAGTTCCGTCGTTCGGTTATTTATCGGATTCTCATTACGTGTTTTCGAAAACATGGGACGTAAGCCTGGTGTACCTCTTGCATCGCATATGAAGAAATATATTTGACATTTTCCTGGTTTGGAATTTACAGGTTCGCACATTCGTTGCAAATTTTGCGGTATAGGGTTGCTAAGTCGAACGACATTTGAATGTAGAAGTCATATTAAAAGTAAACGTCACGTATTGAATTTAAGGAACAATATTCCGTACTGGCAATTTTTGTATGACTTTATTTTCATGTTGAGCACGTGCAACATCCCACAACACCCAGTAGATAATGAAAACATTCGTCTTTTTTTGGATAAATATGTTCCGTCATGGAAGCTACCAACAAAAAGACAATTGCGGTACAATTTACCACATGTGCAAAGTACAGTAAAAGAGTGTATAAAAGACGAGTTGAGGAATCAAAAAATCTGGCTCACTGTGGACGAAACTACTGATGCTCAGAGACACAGCGTGATTCATATTGTGTCGCGTCCTTTAAAACGTAATGGTCCAGCAGCTTCCTTGTTGTTAGCCAGTAAAAGGATTGAAAGAGCTGATGCCGGAACCGTTGTAAACATAATAAAAAATATGTTAAGAGAATTTTGTATCGTAGGAGCCCAAATCACCATGTTAGCTTCTGACGGAGCCGCAACAATGCTGAAAGCTGGTAGGATGTTAAAAGTATGCTTTCCGACTCCTCTTCACATAACATGCCTCATACACGTATGTCATCTCGTAGCAGAAACAATTCGAAGCAAGTATCCTAGGGTGAATGATTTAATATCATCTACCAAAAAAGTGTTTGTGAAATCTCCCAAACATATCCGCGTATTCAAGCAATTGTATCCGCACATTCCGCTACCACCTCAGCCTATATTGACTCGATGGGGAACATGGATCGAGGCAGTATCTTACTAGCGCAAATATTATTTCCAAGTGAAAGATGTTATTTTCAAACTTAATTCTTCTAATTCTCAAGCGGTTCGCGATAGTCAGCAACTTTTTTCCGATTCGGAAGTTTAAAAAGAAATAGATGACATTTCCATAAACTATTCTGTAGTGACACAAACTATTTCGCAATTAGAAAATACGAGGGGCACACTGTATGTTTCCGAATACAGGATAAAAACAAAAAATATAAAAACGAACAATATTTATCCTTTTTCAAAGTACTCTCCTTTACATTTAACGCAGTTCGACATCCTCTCAAACCACTTTGTAAAACAGGTAGCCCAGGTTTCCTTGGACACTCCACTAACATGCTCTTCAAATGCATTAACAGCTTCCTGTAAAAAAATGGATTCCACGTAATTTCTTCTTAATAGTTGGAAAGAGGAAGAAATCACATGGAGCTAAATCCGGGCTATAAGGTGGATGAGACATTAATTTTATCCCAGCAGAGCGAAGAAACTCCGTTGTCAACTTGGCAGAGTGTGCAGGAGCGTTGTCATGGTGTAACGCAATTTGTTTTTTCTGAACTTTTGACAACAATGTTGGCAAGCAAATGATGGTATACCATTCTGCATTAACTGTTTTCCTATTCTCTAGAAGACCAGAGCATATGTAACCAGTACGGCTGAAGAAAGAGGCAATCATTTGTTTAGCACAACTTCGCGATTGTTTTATTTTTGTGGGTCGCGTTTCATTTTGAAACATCCATTGGGTAGATTGCTGCTTTGTTAATGGATCATAGTAGTAAATCCATGTTTCATCACCTGTAACGATATTATAAACAGCCTTAGACGTACCTTCATGATAACGTTCAAGGTTTTCTAGGCACCAGTCGACCCTTGCTTTTTTTGATCGGCTGTTAAACAATGTGGTATCCAACGACAACACACATTTTTCACATTTAAATGTCTGTGAAGAATTGTCTGAATTGCAGTCATTCCAATGCCAAGAGTTGCCCGAATTTCACTGCAGGTCACGCGACGATCTTCATGCGACGAACGACATCAATGTGACTTGAAGTTGTTGCTGAAACAGGACGACCTCCACGATTTTCATCCTCAAGAGATGATCTTCCCCGTTGGAATTCTTTAAACCAGTTAAACACGGTTGTCCGACTTAGGGCTTCTCCAGGAAACGCATTTTGCAAACGAGCACATGATTCATTAAAGGTTAAACCTGAACGAAAATCATACAAAATCATCGTACGAAAATGTTCCCGGGTCACTTTCATTTTACACTGACCGTTTAACTTTTCAAAAAATTCTGTAAGCTTTTTGAAAAAAGATATCGAATTCAAATAAACTGCGACATATTCACAAACACTTGCTACATTGAACTAACGTCAAATTTTTTGACAATTACTGTCAGTGTTCCCATATTCACAAATATACAGTGCGCTCCTCGTACTCACTTATCTATACAAGACTCGTTAAATAAAATCAACAATTTAGCAGCCGCTCTAGAAAGCTTGACGGATCCTATAGGAGTAGATATCGTGCAAAAAGTTCGTGCAGTTTTAAATAAAAATCCTGATTTAGAAAAGGTTCGAACTATATCTGGAATTCAAGACTGGACAGAAGAGATACAGGAGTATTTGAATTTCGCAAATCCTACTTCATTAGATGCTGAACGATCGTTTGCAAAGTATACGAGAACGTTCTCAGACCATTGTCAAGGCCTAACCGAATCGACAATGGAAGCATTGCTTATGTTGCAGTACTACGCAGCGTACCATGACAGTCGCACATTACCGCAGTGGTCATCGGTACGTCAATAAAAGGTAATAATCTATTATTTTTTTAATAATACTGTGTCTACTTTTACAGTACGCCCCGGACGGTTTCACTAGTTTCTCGAACATTATAAATAGTACACGCACACCCATCAATCGATAATAGCTGAACGTCCACTCGATTCCTTGTATGTACATAGTAAACACAGCTCCTTTCACGACGCCTCTGAGGATGGAACCGTTTGTCACGCTTTAGTTATCACTGTAGTAACCACCGATTCTGGGAGGATAAACTACAATTGTGGTATAATTTACTATACATTTCTCTCGGTGTATGTAACTGACAAGACAAATCACCCTCACAATACATACATAAACAGAAGAGATTTGTTTTAGATAATTGTACGGTTTATGCATGCGCTACTGAAAAAAAGCGCGTTGTTAGAAATAATATTCCATGATGTACACTGTTATCTTTTTTAATCTTATTTAATAAATCGGTGTAGTCACCTTAACGATTAACAATATGCAACAAAACATTCATTTTATTTAACAGTATTAACTATAGGGCATTGTTAAATTAACAACATTAATATTGCGATTTGTATTGCTTTGACTAAAATACCCTCGTTTGAAGTCTAAAGAAGATATTTTACAATTTTGGTATAAAAATAAATGTAGAATACCCAAATTGTATTTGTTATTCGAAATCGCATTATCAGTACCGCCAACTCAAATTACCCTGCTTTCACGCACACGACATTTTGTTGTGTACGACAACAATATCGTGAATAGTAGTTACACATTGTACTAAATGCAAGCTTTCACACGACACGATTTTAATTCACGACACGACACGACTGTCGTGGCACCGCGGCAAAAACATTGCCACGACGCGATGTCGGAGTCGTACACGACAGCAGTGGTATAAGCAACTCTATTCATGTTTACGCGTTGACACGACAAAATCAAAAACTTTAAAATTTAGTAGGTATATTTCTGTGAATAATATAGGTTGTCGAATATAACATGATTATCTACATAGATAGATTGGTACTGTCCTCTCGCAGATCGTGAAATAGTGTTACAAATTCGCCCACTAAATGTCTTTTTCAAGAAGCGGGTGGATACAGTATTTTCTAGTTTTTCTACAATAATGCCATACCATTACTAGCAATATTCGTCGTTTTCTTGCATCCATCATAGTGGACGCACTTGCCAAGCAAGATTAGTTTAATATGCGGCGTAGGTTGGAGACAACCGTATTAAATACAAGCAACTTTTTTCACGACACGACCACGACAGAAAATTCATGCCGTGTGAATACAAATACACTTTCTTCACGACACGATCACTGCACAACCACGACAAAATGTCGTGTGTGTGAAAGTAGACGTAGTGTGGAGAAACTGTTCTCTTTTTTAAAATTAAAAGTGTAGATTTGTAAGTTATAATAAAGGAAAATATTTTTTGCTGACTAATTTTTTATTCTCATGAATGTACATTTCTTTTTAAATTGCCGTTTTAAATGTATGTAATTCAAATAATTCTATAATTTCATATGATCGAATAAGAAAAGCTCAAAAATTACCGGTAAATACATACATCCTAATATGCCGGTATTTTTAAAGTTAAAGTTCTATAAGGATACGTAGATATAATCGAAAAATACCGGTATGATACGGTATCTTGTGTTTCGGTCGAAATCAATGATATTATGTTTATGTGGTACTCAATATGCATCAAGCTGTTTCATGCTTTTTTGAAGCATCAAGCCTGACGACAATGCTAATATGAACGAATATGCAGACTATTTATTGGAGATCTACATCAAAGATGGCGCACCATTTCCACCAACCGTGTCGGCAAAGGAATATCCATCTACATTTTATACCACAAATGCCAGTGAGTCATTCCATTCGAGATGTAATTCGGCGTTGTATACAACACATCCGTCTATTTCTATTGAAGAACTAAAAAAGTAACTTCAAATACATCGACGGCCATTCAAGTATTAGAACATCTTAAAGTTACGGCCGGTGGAATTCCTTTTGAATGTGTTGAACTAAAGAGAACAGATATTAGTGCATCTTTCCGCGTGTCCTTTCCGATTAAGTACGTATCGCAAGTATATGATCCGAATATATGGCCAGTAGGAGCAGCAGTGCGTCGTTTCCGGTTCCTAAATTCAAAGATGAATTTTCGACGCGAAGGTGCAAAAAACGAAGAGAAGTAAATGACCGTAACATTTTTAAAATATTAAATCTAAATATACAATCTGTAAATAAAAAAGAAGACCAGCTGGAATTATTTCTAGCAGTTAATCAAATTGATATCGCATGTATCACCGAACATTGGCGAAACGCAAACATAACAAAAGCACTGCATATTAAAAATTATAAAATTGGTGGATGCTATGGAAGGACAAACCGAAGAGGAGGGGGGGCGCTGATATTGGTGCGTGAGAGCTATGACATAAGCGAACTGTCACATATAAGCAACTTCTCTAATGAAGGAAATATCGAGATTGCTGGAGTACAATTAAACGAAACAATAGTGTCGTAATAGCCATATACAGACCACCATCTGGAGACGTAAATATTTTCCTAGATGTATTAAATACGGTATTAACGAATATTTCAGATACTTTCCAAACTGCTACTTTATACCTAGCAGGTGATTTTAATGTTGACTTCTGCAAAGAGAGCAGAGAAAGAGCACAGATTCTTGAAGTCTGCAATTCCTTTGACTTGTCTTTTGCCTTAAAGGATTACTCTAGGATAGATAGAAACGCAAAAACAAAAAGTTGTATAGACAATATATTTACAAATAATCCAGACATAATAGATACCAGAACAGTGGAAACACACATGTCCGATCATATGGCGCAACTAATTCGGGTACCTTTCAACTTGTCTGCACCTAAAAATAAATATAAAGTTATCAAAACTCGAGATATAAACGAAAACGGTATTGAGACATTCAAAAATATGTTACTTACCTATAGGTGGAGGGACATCACAAATGGTAGCGCACAACAAGAATTTAGCAACTTCCATAAGGTTGTATTGGAAATGTACTATCTGTGCTTTCCTGAAAAAGAGAAACGCATTTTTGTTGATTCAAGGATTAGTTGGAAGAAGTCAGAACTGGTACTCGAAGCCAAAAACAAATTAGACGCTATGTATACCATTGCCAAAGTGAGAAACGACTCTGAGGCATATCAAGCATACAAAGACTTCAAAAGTTATTATATAGAATTAATAAACAAAACCAAACAAAAACATAACGAGCAGGTCATTTTTAACGCTGAAAATCAACAGCGAGCTATCTGGCAAGTAATAAATAAGGAATCTGGTAGGAAACATAAAGCAGTAGATACCACAAACACACTTCTCACGCCAGATATATTTAATGATTATTTTGGTAGCATCGGAAATACTAGAGTTAACGACGATGTCAATAGTCCAAGCTACAATTCTCTTCTAACAAACGTAGCTAAGAGTCCTCATAATTCTTGTTTTTTTGAACCGGTTACTGTCGGTGAGGTTCAACACATTATCTACAACCTAAAAAACAAAAGAACGAGAGATGTGTATGATTTCGATGTTGGGGTGTTGAAGCAGGTAGCTATTGAAATATCTGTGCCTTTAATGTATGTAATAAACGCATGTATTAACCAAGGAATATTCCCTAAGGAGCTAAAGTTAGCTAAGATTATTCCTATCTATAAAGCTGGAGAAAAGAACAATAAGGAAAACTACAGACCCATCTCTTTACTGCCTGTAATATCGAAAGTGGTCGAATGCACCATGAGGGAAAGAATATTATCGTTTTTTGTAAAGAATGAACTCTTAACTGACGCACAGCATGGATACAGACCAGGAAGGTCTACTATTACAGCAGCGATTAGCCTTGTGGAGAATATCTTAGCAGCCCGAGATGACAAAAAAAGAGCAGAATTAATACTGTATGATCTCAGTAAAGCTTTCGATACTGTTCCGCATGACATATTACTACAAAAATTATATTACTACGGTATTAGAGGTATTTTCTGGAATTTGATACAATCGTATCTACAGGAAAGGAAATATGTAGTGCTGTGGAACAATCATTGCTCTTCTGTGCGGCATATGTCCTGCGGCTTGCCACAAGGCTCGATTGTCGGTCCGATTATGTTCATCATATACCTTAATGATCTGCCGGACAACATAGGAGAGAGTAAGATTGTTTTGTACGCCGACGACACTTCGCTTTTAGTAACGGGCAACGATGAAGAAATGAAGTATAGGAGAAAGTCAGCTACTTCATCGACAGAAAAATGGCTTAAGGCCAACAAATTTAAAATAAATGAAAACAAAACACAAACTCTTATCTTCTCTGGTGCTCGCACGGAGGAATCGGTGTGTTTTCTGGGTCTTCTCCTAGACCCGAAACTGGGTTGGAGCTACCATATTGGCAAGCTATGCAATAAATTAAGCTCTGCAATTTATACAATTAGAAGGATTAAGTCAGTCTCAACGTTTAACGCAGCTAAAGCAACCTATTACGCAAACTTCCATAGCATAGCTACATATGGGATCCTGGTCTGGGGCACGTCGACAGACGCTGATCATGTCTTTCTCCTTCAAAAACGCGCTATTAGAGTGCTGTTTGATCTACAACAGAGAGATAGTTGTCGTGATTCTTTTTTACGCGGGCGCGTACTTACCATCGCGAGTGTATACATCCTAGCATGTGTGAGGTTCACACATAAGAACTTATCAAGTTTCAGTACACACTCAAATTTCCACAACTATCAAACTAGGGGCAAGGACGCTTTAGCGATTCCACTGCACAGACTCTCCGGTACGCAACAATCGCTTGACTACTGGGGTCCAAAATTGTATAACCATCTTCCAGAAAACATCAAGGGAATGCACTTAAAGAAGTTTACCGGCAGTGTAAAAGAACTCTTACACAAAAATGTTTTTTACAATATCGCTGAATTCATGGCCTTTGCCTTTTAAAGAATACAGCGTTTATTTGCAATGTTATTTTATCTATATTTTTTATTTATGATTTTATCTATACAACTTGAATGTCTTGTTTGTCGTTAATGTTTTTTTTTCTGTTTGTTGTTTATTTATTACAATTATTCTCTTTATGAAATGTTTTAATATAGGCATACGTACCTACTGTATAGACACACACATACACTTATGTATATAATTATATTTTTTTGACAGACCATGTAAAATTGATGGCGCAATAAACTACTACTACTACTACATACTTACGTACGCCCTACAACTACTAAGTATTCATATTCATATGTGTATAAGTGCTGACTAAATATTAAATTATATTTTATTTAATTTCTTTTCTCTTAGGATTACGTACTGTGTTAAATAATATTAAGAAAAGCTGTGGCAAAAGATCAATAACTCATAATATCAAAAATACTAAGTACATGCAACATCATAAATTTTTATCAAAACGTAGGTCACTGTCTGAGTTGATGCCCAATTCACTTGTGCTCTTTTGGATGTTGTTTTCGAGCGGTGCCCAGGTTACCCATTGCAAAATGTTTCCAGGTAGGTTAATGCCCACTTTACATCCATCCAAATCGGAAAGGTGTTTGTAGTCTTCGAAGTAGCTCCCTTTGCTTTTACATATCATTTCTAAAGATTATTTCGCCCATCGAAGTTTTTTCTGAAACTTTACTCTGTCAATCAATACTTTTCAATTTAGGAAACTCTTGATGATTAGGCGAATAAGAAGGGCTTGTTTACAATTCACTGTTTCCTTCTCCGACTGGGTAAAATTGCCAAAGAATGTTTATTGAACAGCGTCATCAGAACTGGAATTTTTTTTTTCTATGGCAGTAACAAAAAGCTGTCGGTGAAACCCATTATTACTTCATGCTGACAATGCGCCGCACATATAACGGCGGTACCGTGCAAATTTGTGATGAGTCCAAGTCAACAGTGCTATATCCTTTAAGTGCTATATGGTATATTAGGTGATATATGTCGTTACACAGCCTATTTCATTTTACTAGTAAAATGGCACATGCTGTACATTACTTAATCAATGCATTTACGAAATGTAAGGAAACGTGTAAACCAAAGAAGTTAGAGTAATAAAAGCAGCATCGTATACTATCCGCTATATGCTGACGTAATGCCCATATAAGAAGGTCGACTTTGCAAGCAAAAATGCCCCCCCCCATCAGTAGCGTATCGTTTCGCGCGGTTTTGTTACAAAATTAAACGATTTTTCACTGAAACAGTTCACTAAAACCCTTACCACAACACTTAATTCGTACTGGACGCACGTTTCGATAGCCAAGCTATCATCATCAGCAGCAAGACTGAACTAATAATACAATAAAATAATAAAACACTGCTAAATTCATATTATTAATTTAACATTCAATGTATGTGAAATAATTAGACATTACTTGTCAGCTGACGCTAACTAAACTAGTTCAATGTTGGCAGTATGCCGTGTTTTTTACAATGAACTTGGCTTCTTATTAACCTTTAAGTATGAGTAAAACATAATTTGACAATAATTAACGAGAGAAACGGGATTTTGCAGCATTTATTACGAAACTATAAATCAAAGTAGCTAAAATATTACTCAATTTGAGTGCAGCAGTAGAAATTTTTCACATCTGATTTGAATGCATAGTTAATGTTATTCTTACTTTATCTGAAAATTCTTTTATCTTTGTGTAAAATCTTTTTCAAAGAACAAAGCAGGAAGTTCTACAATTACTATCAAGCAATTTCTTATTTGTCGCGTCCCTAAAATAAGGGATAAATGAGTGAGCCACCGTACCGGCTTCCGCATACGGCACAAAAGGTACTGAACGTAAGTGAAGTTATTTCCATTTCATTTCAATCATTAAGTTCTTATCGATTTCTTTAGGTAACATTATTTTCTATATGTCAAATAGCATTCAAAATGCGTAAAACAAATTTTGATTATTTTTTTGGTTATGGGAACGAATTATTTCTATTTCCTTTACTTCTTATAAGAAAATTTGATTCCTGTTACGAAATTTCGCATTACGAAATGTGTTTTGGAACCAATAAATTCCATAAACCGAGGTACCACGGTATCTGGTATGTGCAGATAAAAAAACGCATAGTATACGTTGACTCACCAACTAAAAATTTCAAAATTATAAAAGGGAGTTGAGATTTCTGGGTAACCAACAAATGAATTTTATCAGAGATCAGCTACAGAAAATGGGTATCCATGAACGTTTCTAAAAGAATAACTTGCTTACTACTAGCAACCATATGACTTACAATTAGTAGATCGTTGTTCACCCTATACATTAAACGAATCGACGTAATTAACGATTAGATATGTATCAATAGTTTAATTTTCCGTATCAGTAATCATTGTAATTTATCAATGTACACTCCCTTGGAAATATTGCTAAATGTACAGCACATATATACATCGGTCTGTAAAAACGCTAGTTCGTATTTGTAAATCGCATATCCTTGTTATTTTCGCATGATTGCTATGACTGGTGCAACCAGGAGTTTTTACCGTAAGTCTACGATCGTACCGCAAACGATTTGCTTCGATCTACGCTGAATTCTTCTAGTTCACAAGGTGATCAACACGCATTCATGTATAAATAATTAATGAACGCTGTTATAATGTAATATTTCACTTCGGTTTTTTTTTCTCGTTTCAATGCGAAAACCCTGGTTGTGTGAGAGTTACCAGAGTCCAGTTACGGAGTGCACGATAAATTTTTCCAGCATTAATGTTAAATATTTCGAATAGATGGATGATACACTGCATTGGCGCCCCTTTTATCTTTAAAAAATGTTTGATTTTGGCAATGTTGGTGTTTTAGATATTCAAAACAACTACGAAGAATACGTTTTAAGTTTTTACAAAAACAATGAAAGAAAAAAATTGGTACAAATCGTTTTATTGTTTTTCAAAATATTCACCATTAAAATTTATACACTTTTGCATGCGTTCGAACCGATTCTCAAAACATTCTTTCCACTCTGAAGGTGGCATCTCCAAATCGTGGTTTTTGAATGCTTCAATAGCTCCTTGAAGTGATAAAAATCGCATTTTTGTTTGACTCTCGGGAACAAAAAGAAGTCGTTAGGCAATAAATCAGGTAAATGCGGAAAATGAGACATTAATTCAATGTTTTTTTCCTTCAAATAATCAATTATTTGACGCGTTGTGTTGTTGTCGATTATTTTTTCTAATTTCCTTGATGACTTCTGGCAAACAAATTGTTGTATACCATTCAGCATTAATTGTTCTTCGATCCTCAAAAGCAATGCTTGCGACATGTCCAGTACAACGAAAGAAACAAGCAATCATTTTCTTGGAAATGCTTCGTGAACGAATAACTTTTGTTGGATGTGGTTCATCTGGGCACACCCAAACAGTTGATTGTTGTTTAGTATCCGGGTCGCACGAATATTTCCAAGTTTCATCACCTGTTGCGATGTTGTATACGAGTTTTGAAGTTTCTTTTTCGAATTTTTTGAACATTTCCTTGCACTAATTGACACGAACCCTTTTTTTGTGCATGGGTCAAATTATCCGTCGGGAATAGATCTTTATCACACCTGAATGTTCATGTAAAATCGAATGTACTGCAGTCTTCGATATGTCTAAGGGTGCCTCTATCTCACAGTAAGTTACATGCAGATCCTCTTCGATGTTACGCACACTATCGATGTTTCTTTAGAACAGCAACCAATTTTGGTCAATCTTCACGAAATTCATCACTGACGGAAGCACCACCACGACGAAATTCTGCAAATCAGTTGCAAACAGTCTTTTCTGATGGTGCTTCATTACCAAAAGTTGAACAAAACGATTCGAGGCACTGTTGTTGTGTTAGGCTTTTACTAAAATCGTAAAAAGTCATCCAACGAAAACCTTCACGTGAAATTTCCATTTTTTTCACAAAATTGTTTTTTTTTTAACGCTCACTGTAAACAAACTTCTTAGCCGATTTCTGTGCTGTCACTTCTTCAACAATAACAAATGTCAAATTTTACGAAAATAGTAATGTCAAATGGCAATAGCGCCACCCAGTGTTTGTTTGTAAAAACTTAAGACACTACCATCGTAGCCGTCTTTTTCTGGAGATGTTTCACATGAATGTCACAACCGATACTGTAAAATAGATACAGATCCATTAAGTAGTATTTATTTTGTTTCTAACCAACCTGTACTTTTCCCGTTTTTATTTTCATGTATTTTCAGCTTATACACATGTACGATATACAATTTTTCCCTTTAACGGAATGTTTTTTGTTTGTTGGCCTCTCATATATTTTTAAATCGTTTTGCATACACGATTGTCGTTTTAGATATTTTAAAATGTAATTTTATTTATTGATATTTAAATTTCTTGTTTGTTTTGTTTGTATTTTTCAATGTTCAATAATAAAATTTGTAGTTAACGTTTCACAACTCTTATTTGTAAGTATTTTAAATTTAGACAACAATATTTATCACTTTTGACATTTTCTTTAGATATCGATGATACAAATATTGATTTAGTTCGGAATCAAGAACGAAGTATTGAGTTTTAAGAAATTAAGTTTTAATTAACCAACCCGAAACACACCGCATACCCTAATCTTCAATTTATTGTACTTCTTAATAATAGTAATAATAATCGTCTTTATTAATCTCAAAAATATCCAAAGAGAGCAAAACAGAAAGAGAAAAACATGTAGGGCGAAGTTCAGACCAATAACGGTTCTGTTCTACCACTTAACCCTTATATAAATAACAGCAGATTGCTTTTAGCATGATAATGTGAGTATTTATACAGCAAAAGAGACTGCAACCATTTTATAACAACAGACTAATCGACGTGGATATATAGAATCTACCTGGACGGATCACCTGAGCTTGCATACTACAAGTCTACGCACAGTAAACGAATTAAAAAAGGTCACGCAACAGAAGAAATCACATCTGAAATTTTAGAAAATGTATTTAACGTCATGAAAAGCAGACTAGATATAAACTAGTGCATTGTGGCTGCAGAGTTGCATTTTAACGCTTCGATTCCCCCGCATGTCGTATACGTTGCATTACGCAACAGAAATGCACGAGGAAATCGAAGCGTTGTAATTGACCTCCCATTTACGTCATTACCAGCCGCTACTGCTAATAATTATATAAATTTCATTGAAATTAATTTGATATTTTTATTTTTTTTTGCTTTTTAAAATAAATTACTTGGAAGCGTTTCATTTCCTTTAACAAATTCAGTGGTACGATTCTGTACATTTTTTGTGCATTTTAAACATTCACTACCTACCTCTTGCACTGAGCATGGCACTGAAAACATTTTCAGAACGACATTTTTATAGGTGACAATTTTCGGACGCACAGATATCATTTTAGATCTCCCGTTACATCGGCGTGCTATAAGTTAAATGTTATATGTTCAGCAGGAAGCCTACCACTTAAAACAGTGCTTACTTATAAATAGAGTAACCAAAACTTGCGGACTCGCATAGGCGTCGGTATTATGGGTTAATATAAGAATACGAAAAATTCATAAATAAACTTACTTGCTAATTATTCAACAAATTAGAGGCATCAGAATGTGAACTACTGTAAACTTGCATCATTGCATATGTTTCCACAGTTACTTCTTTAAACCTTGTGCGTCGACAAGAAAAAATATTCTTATACATAGAAAACGATCTCTCCACATCTAAGGAAGTTACATTTGCATGTAGAAACTGTTTTTCAAAATCACTTAAAAGTTCACTATTCTTACACTTATTATAAACGGCCTCTAAAGTATTAAAATCGGGATTTTTCCTTAGAACATCTGCCAACTTTTGACTAGCGCATAATCCTGGTGTATCATTTAATGTGTGTAATTTATTTTTTACACTCTCCACTATGTCTAATGATTCCTGCAATGACAATTCAGTACATTGTAGTTTTCTGGTGGCATCTAGTAATACTGTATAATTGGTACATATTGTTGTTAAATCTTCTAAAAGTTGAGGAATTTGAAATTCTCTTTGACTTTCTCTAATTGCTTTGGATTCATTCCGATTAAATCGCATTATAACTGATTGAATTTGTTGAAAATGGATCAAATAGTAAGAAGCTGCTGTTAGCCAAGTACCCCATCGCGTTAAAATTGGTTCAGGAGGTTCTGGAATACCTGGACAAAATTTACGAAATTCTTTTAAACGTTTAGGAGATTTACGAAACACTGCTTTAGTACTTCCAACCATCCGATCAACGTTTCCGTAATGTTGTCGAACAACTTCACCAACTAGGATCGCCCAACACTTAACATCGTTGCTGCACTATCTGTCACAATCATCACAACTTGATCTTGGGCAATTTTAAATTTTTTCAAAGCGTTCATTATCACTTTTTGAATATCTTCCGCGGTACATTGTTGAACACGTTTGCAAGCTAACAAATATCGAGATGCTGTGTTCTCGCTAGATAAAACGCGAGCTATTACATTCACAATACTGTTTTTCTTTATATCGGTCGTCTCATCCACGGTAATCCATATTTTTTTGGAACACAAATCACGTTTACACACATTTTCTAACATCTCTTTCATTCGCGGCAAATGATTCTGTAATTGTGTTTGTGAGGGCAATGGGTACTTTGGAACGTATTGTCGCCAAAACGTTTTAAAAGCTGCTTTTCTCACCAACGACAACGGAAGATTACAAGAGGTAAACATAATTAATAAATGTATGAGGAATAGTGTATAAGGTATTTCAGTTCATGCATTTCTCATATGCTTAATACCATTGACATGCCCCTGGCAATCAGTTCTGTCCAATGCAGCCAAACGAACATTGCTTATTAAGCAAAAAACTGCACTACCGTCATATTTTAAATGGGGAAAAAGTGACACATTCTTATGTACATTAGTAGCAAATCTATTACGAGACATTGTTTTCTTAGGTATGTAAATATTAGTTCTATATGAAATGATACACTAATTATGTACTTGGTATAATACTACAACACACAAAAAACACCAGCTATATTTTCAAAAGCGACACGTAAGTACATAACCTTGACCGTTCGACTAATCTCTGCAACAGCTCAACCGGTACTAAAACGAAATCTCTCTCAGCGCGGTTTAACATGATTTATATTCAAGGTCGACACTACATGCCTGCTTCTCTACCGGTTTAGTTTATGTATGAATTTTTCGTATTCTTATATTAACCCATAATACCGACGCCTATGTGAGTCCGCAAATTTAGGTTACTCTACTTATAAGTAAAGCGCGATTTTATTTACGTGACGCGTTACCAGAGTTGATGTCAAATTTTGAGGTCAGTTTCCATCATTTTTTTTCTAAAACGTTATTTTTGCCATTTTTTTTTTAGAATTGCCGAAAGAATGTTTAGGTGATATTACCGAACCTATAACGATGAAAACCAATTCTTTAAATAGAAAACAACCAGTTAACCGAAACATTACAATACATACCATGTGGAGATTAAACGATTCGATCGGGTATGTACTATATCTATGTCGGCATTGGCTTTGTAATATTTACGAGGGAAAGTCATTAAATAAGTCAGCAGAGAGCTATTTTCCGTATTTGTCATTGGGGGGCAGCACTATCCAGCTTAATGATAATCAAGTGACAGTTGACGTGCGCGTACGCAAGCAGTGTTAAAATGGCGACCGCACAAGGGCGCTCAAAAGTTGTCGACGGTCAGCGAAGTAACCGCCCCGTTTAGATTGCGACAGATGCAACACTTCGAAGGGTGAAAGAGATGATTTGAACTGACAGGCGGGTAACAATAGACATCATAGCAACTGCAATAGGGTGTTCTCGTGGTTTAGCCTACGAACTGATGCACGATCGTTTGAATTTTCGAAAAGTTTGCTCACGGTGGATTCCTAGACAACTGACCGAGGAACACAGAAGGATTCGAATGGGCTTGTCCTTGCAACACCTCTCTAGGTACGCAGAGGAAGGGGAGGACATGCTTAACAGGATTATTACTGGTGATGAATCATGGGTGCACCACTACCAACCCAAAACAAAGCGTGCTTCAATGCAATGGAAACGTCCTTCTTCACCGTCAACAAAGAAATTCAAGGTTGTGCCCTCAGCTGGTAAGGTTATGCTTACCGTGTTCTGGGACTCTCAAGGAGTGCTCCTAGCCCATTTCCAGAATAGAAATCAGAACGTGACTGCTGAATGATACTGTAGAGTTTTGTTGTTACTTCTGGATGCAATTCGACGAAAACGTCCAGGCCTACTGACGAGAGGAATATTGCTGCATCACGATAACGCCAGGCCGCATTCGGCCCAGTTGACCCAGGCGAGAATTGATCAACATCCGGCTTACAGTCCCGACCTAGCCCCAAGCGACTATCATCTGTTTGGTCCACTAAAAAAGCATCTTGGCGGAACACATTTCGAGAGTGATAATGATGTTCAACAAGAGGTACGCACGTGGTTCAGACGGCAGCCCAAACACTTTTATGCAGCAGGCATTGGGGCATTAATAAAGCGATGGGATAAGTGTATCAATGTAGATGGAGACTATATTGAAAAATAAACCTTGTTTTTGGCTAACTATTTATCTTATTACTTTTATAATAGCTTTTTGTGGCCTACTTACTGACTTTCCCTCGTATGTCCATAAGTAGGTGAAATAAAAAAAAAATTGATGAATGTGTACTTCCTAATTGTTCTATTATACAAAATGACATGCGACCGGTTTCGGGTGTTCTATTTAAAAAACTAAACTTGTATCAAGTGCAGCGATAAAACTTTTTTTCTAAATTGTATGTAATACTGTACTAATCGTTTCGTTGGGTATATAGTGTATAACTTTGGGGTCGCGGTCAAAGATTTCGCTTTCTGGACGATGGGAATCCGGAGCCGCCCGATTTTAATCCGATAGATGTTAGCGACCATGGCTTAACAGTGTTTACAAAAGAACTAAGGTTTGATTGTAGCAATATTCAGAAATTACAGGACTATACGTAAAAAAATAGTTTTTAGCTTTTATGTATCTATATTTATATCTTAATTTTAACAGTATACTATAATAACTATATTTTATTGTATTTTGATGATAAAAATATTGTAAATTCTATTGTAATTTTGATAAAAATGTTGTTTACATTATCTGTTTTTTTAATTTAAGATTTGCAAGTATGTATATCTATGTATTATGTATTAGAGAATATGTCAACTCAATTACTGCAACTATAGCTTATTAATTACGTTATTATTTGAATAAGTGCTGCTACCTGCTCTCAGTAGATTAGAAAGTAATTGAGGCCCCCGATACCTATGTCCTGGTGACCCCAAAAATCCATCAGATTTAAATTTTACCCAGATTATAAAAATGACCGCAGCCCCTGATTATGCCTCATTTCGTTTGCTAGCGCAAACAATTATTTCATGAATGTTTCGTTAGAAATTGCATTTAAGTGCATGGTATTTACAAGTAGTGGTGTTTAGAATGTTGTCAATTTAAATAAAACCAATAAAATTACAATTTTGTATAGTTTTAATCATCACAATGCAAACATAAAAATGGTCCTTCGGGCCGGATGCGAGAATTGAACAAGAATCATTGCAAAGAGAACATAACCTCGTGCGGTGAGCTGGTTAGAATTGTGATTTTGCATTTTTAATACTCTGTGTTTACTTCGTTTGGGACACCTGAAGACAAAAAATTGATACATTAGTAAAAAAACGTGCTACATTAACAATATTTAGTTTATATATTGAGGAAATTAAAACTCGTTTCGACGTTGACGATCAAAAATTGGTCAAGAAAGCGCTCAAGAATTAAGAGAATTACTTGATGGTATGGTCAGGCATTTACGGGCACTAGAGAACTTGCAACAACCAATTGATAAGTGGGACAGTTTAATATTTTATAATTTGCGAAAAATTAGATAAAGTTACAATGCGAGAGAGGGAGGAATCCAAAAAAGTAAACGAACTCCGTACATTAATAAAGTTGAAAAAATTCTTACAGAATAAAGCGGAGATTTTAGAAACATTACATTTAAACGACGCTAAAGGGAAATCAAAAAAGGCAATAGTAATGATAAAAAATACAAAATGCTTTGCATGTGGCGAATCGTATTTATACATGTAAAAGTTTCTTAGACATGTTAATTAATAACAAATTGATTTATGCAAAAAGAAACGAACTATGCAATAATTGTTTGAAGTCAGGTCATTTTAGCAAGGAATGTAAGTCAATCAAATGTAAAAAATACGTAGCGGTGCACAATACATTGTTGCACATCGACGAAAAAAGTAATTCAGATGCAAGGCAAGTTGTGCCGTTAGCGGCAATACAATGACGTCACAAGTTTTATTATCCACGGTAATCATAGGCATATTAGACTCAAAAGGCAAAGTAAAAAATTGTAGGGCAATATTAAGTTCAGCTTCGCAGTTTAATTTCATGACAATTGCATTACAAAAACGGTTGGAATTACATACAACAAAATTAGAGATTGGCGTTCAAGGCGTAGGAAAAGAGATGCAACCTATAAATTACACACAAGTGAGAAGCAACAATTCGATCACGAGTAAATGCATTTGAAAGAAAAGCAACATCTTTGATTATACCAGTAATTTGTGAGCAACTACCTGACATATGTTTCTCGAAAGGAGATTTACAAATTCCAGACAATATTCAACTAGCGGATCCAAGTTTCAACCAGATGATATGGATATGATCCTAGAAGCGGAATTGTTTTATAACTTGTTATGCATTGGGCGTTACAGAAAACGCGAGTGCGATGGGTAGTTGCAGGAAGAATTGGAAGTGGTCAAGGAAGAAATCTTAAATGCCATTTAGCCAGAGAGTGCGAGTTAATGGAACAGCTAAAGAGGTTTTGAGAGATAGAGACTGTCAAACAATAAATATCGATGTCAGAAGAAGACATAGAATGCGAGAAGCAATTCCAGCTAAAAACCTATAGAAGTGTAGATGGAAGATTCATTGTAGCATTTCATTAAAAGAGTCTGAAGTATTGGGCGAATTAAAAGAGGCTACTTTAGAAAGGTTAAGATCAGTAGAAAGAAGGATGGCAAGAAATCCATATTTCAGAAGAGAATACATAGAATTCAAGAGAGAATATGAAGACCTTGGACACATGGCGAAAATAACGGAAGAGCCAAAGTATGTATGTGTGAAAGCATGTTCCAACCGAAGACAATCCACTCAGTAGAAGAATGGATGCTACAACCTTGGAGCATAGCGAATTATGGTGGCATGGACCGAGGCTTCTACAAAGTGATGAAAGTCAGTGGCCCCAACTAAAATGGAGAGCTGCGGATATGTAACGGAAATGAAAACAGAAACTTTGGTACTAAAAACAGCTGAAAATTTGTAATTATTTTACAGATATTCTGATTTGTCTAAATTGATTAGAGTAGTAGCATATATTTTGTGCTTTGTGGATAACGCAAGAAAGAAAACTAATTTTCGAAATTATGATATTTTGACAGGGCGGAACTAGACGCAGCTCTGGAACTCCTAACCAAATTATCTCAAAGTGGAAGTTTTGAATGCGATATTAAACTATTAGCAAAAGGTTCACAAGTCAGCAAACAATTACAAGTTTAACACCATTCCTGGACACAACTGGATTTGTGAGGGTAGGAGGAAGATTGAAAAATGCGAACTATGGTTATAATAAAAAGCACCCTATACTACTAAGTGCTAAGCATCAATTTACCAAATTACTGTTCAAACGATAACATGCTCGTTTATTACATGTAGGTCCGTAGTAATTATTGTACTCTATCAGGGAGAAATTTTGGCCAATTCGAGGTAGAAATTTGGCGCGAAAAACGGTTCATAATTGTGTTACGTGCTTTCGTGCATTTCCAATTTCTATAATTAATTTTATGGGAGTGTTGCCAGCAGATAGAGTAATTGTTAATTTGCCCTTTCAAATTTACCGGGTTGAATATGCAGGCCCTGCATTGCACAAAAAAAACAGGGTAGAGGGGCAAGTACTACAAAAGCGTACATATGTCTTTTTATTTGCTTTGTTACAAAAGCTGCGCATATCGAACTCGTCACGAGTCTATCCACCGAACATTTTTTGGCCGCTTTAAAGAGATTCACGTCTAGACGAGATAAACCAGACGAAATCTATTCAGATAATGGAACAAATTTTGTAGGTGCTTCACGTGAACTTTGAACATTTTTCAAAAATAGTAGCAATAACATATCTCATTTTGTTAGATGAGCAAATTATATAGTGTTTCATACCAGCACATTCGCCACATTTTGCGCGTTTATGGGGGCCGATCGTTAGTAGCATTACCTGGGAGAAATTACATACCAGTTAAGGAGTTCAGACTAAATTCGTACGAAAAGTACCAGCAAATGAAGCAAGCGTTCTGGACCCGTTGGTCAAAGCTGTACGTCAGCGAGCTGCAGCAGAGTCAAATGAAAAGTCAAAGCACTCGAATTAGCAACTATCGGCGCTACTGATTTGGCAACTGAGAAGAATTGTGGGTACTCATCCTGGAGCCGACGGAGTCATTCGAGCCAGCATAAAATTGCCAAGTGGAACTGAAAATTTGTGCGTTGCCTCTACAAAAAATGGTACATATCAAAAGACATAAAAATAATTAATATTAGCTTCATTATAAATTCTTACCTTCGAATAATGTTCATACATACTTGCCTTTATAGAAAGGAATTCAAATATTTTTGTTCACGTAATCTTAAGCGCCGCGAATTTGTTAAAGCAATCAATCATTTACATTAACCCACCTGGCGCGCGCAGGACTTTATGTCAAATACATCCCTTATGCAATGCGCATGTAGCTGCGCACTGTGACGTACGTGTGACATCAGCAAGCGCGAAAAGAGACTCACGTAGACAACGAAGCGCGTCACCCGCACGATAACTATTGTTTCTTTAGAATGTTGTTAAGTTAAATAAATCCAATAAAATTACAATTTCGTGTAGTTTTAATCATCACAAGTGTACAGCATAAACAGATAAACTGTTTCTAGGCTTCTACAACTTTGCATTATCTTACTGTTGGCGCTACTCACAGATTATCTACCTATATTTCGGTCCGATTTTAAAAGGTTAGAATGTTAATTTGTTATAACGATATTTTTATTATGATTGTTGTTTATTTATTGTTTTCTTAAAGATTTTTATGACCACTACTTCATGTTTGTTTTCTCTTATAAATTTTTGTAACCGCATTATATTCTATTTATTGTCTTTCTATACCTTGATATTTTCTATTTATTGTTTTTTATGGAGTACCTACTATTATACATGTATGAATTTAAATATAAACTTACGAGTGAGAAGTCATTCTCCACTTCTACTATTTGCTTTATACTGAAGTTTGGCAATTTATTGTGATAAACCAGAGATAATGTTATGAAATTAGATTTTGTACACTGAAAACCGATATAATTGAAATAACTAATTTGTTAAAGGAAATTGCTTGGGGCAACTATTTATTTTGTTTTGTCCATTAAGCTGGCGTAGCCACTTCATAAGCCCAGTAGCAAACCAGTTGCATATTTTGCTGCTAATTTGTCTCGCAAGAATTGATTTTGTTGCTTCAGCCGTTTCGGAGGAACAATGGTTGCACTAACTTGATATTAAGTTAACGTAGCCACTCGCTGTGACTTTTGATCCACTGCAGATATCATCACGAACTAAACGACATATTTTGTTGCTAATTTGTTGCTCTTAGGATGTACACTTTAAACTTTGTAGGTGTCAACCTTTTCATGAGAGTTCATACTCTCGCCCCTCCGAATTTATCAAAATTCGTAGTTAAACATTGAATATCGAAAAATGAGTTGAGCACTGCACGGGCTAGAAAAAGCCCGGCCCGCCCAGCCGGCTCGGGCCCGCGGGCGGGCCTCGTCTCTTTTCATTGCGGGCCGGGCCTAAAATTGTACGGGCCTGACGGACCGAGAATGTCTTATTGAATACATCTAATGGATATAATGTAAATGCTGTTTAGTTTTTACGCACCATTTGTATTAACTAGTTTTAATGTATGCAATGTTATGTTACGTTTTCTTTTGGTTTCATACAATATAGTATACAAAAACAAACAAAATAAATGCTTCATTCTACTCATTATAATGTAGTAATTAAAAAATGTTTAGAAATAGACGGTGCAGATATAATTACTTAAACAGGCTAAAATAATTTAGACGGGCCAAACGGGCCTAAATTTCCTAACGGGCCGAGGTAATGAACGCAACGGGCGAGCCTATTCTATGCTGTAACGGGCCACGGGCAGGCCGGGCCGTGAAAAATAGGCCCGTGCAGTGCTCTAGTGGTAGGTAACAATTGCTATGCTACTGCTATTGTATTCATCTAGCTAAGTACTTGTTGTAACGTTTGATTGACTGTAGATATCAAGCCAACTTAATGGTAATTTTGTTGCTGATTTGCTTTGTCAGAATATTTAATCTTAAATATCCGGGTATTAACCGTTACGCAAAAATCGCCAAAGCCCCTACTAAACAATAATATTATAATCCTAAATAACTTTTTACTTAGATTTCATCGTACATTGTAAAACTTTTGAGACTCTTCTTGAATAAATAAATAATATAACAGTATTACCCAACAACATATGTATTTTACGAAGATTTTGCGGTGTAAGCCTTAGCAACTATCATTATACGGGGTCAACTTAGAGAGACGATAGAGAGTACTTTGTTTAAGCAATTATTTATTGTAAAACCAACAGATTTCGACCTCTGAAGCTTACGGCTTTATTAAATAAACAGTAACAGTACTATCTGACATAATTTTTTGTTATAATTTCGCGGTACAAGCCAGAGCAGCCGCCACTATACCAGTCAACTTAGAGAGACGATAAGGTTTTCTTTGTTTAAAAATCTATTTATTGCAAATCTAAAAGTTTTCAGCTACTGGAACTTTCTAAATAAATGAACAGAACAGTACTAGTAAGATTTCGCGGTATAGGCCCCAGCTGCCATCATGTATGCTTTAGGTTGGAGTAGCGATAGAGAGCGTTTTGTTTAAGTAATTATTGCAAAACTAAAATGTGCCTACTTCAACAACTTTTTATTTTAATAAATAAATAATAATAGTACTATCCTGTAGCAATTTTTGTATGTACTATGTATAATTGGTTTTTGTTTGTCCTTATATGGATATAATCTGCTGGATAATTAAATGAATAAATAAAATAAAGTTAAAATAAAAATTTTTGGTAAGATTCAGTGGTACAAGTCTCAGCAGCTATCATTATATACGTCAAAATGTTGTATCATGAGCGATTTGGCCTTTTTGGCGTTATATATACAGTACCGTTCATGGAAGTTTGGGCAAGCTGACAATATATTATATTATTTTAACTGTTTAGGAAACAATTTTAAAATTATATAATATACATTTCTGTGAGGAATTATTAAAACTAACCTTTTCTGGAAGCCTTGTACCAATTTCCAGGTAGTATTTGTCTATTATAAGACCGTTATCATAAAATATATAATTATGTTGGAAATCCCCAATAATTACAGTGACAATAAAGCTTTATAATAATCACTAGGAGGGTTCGCTGATTCACTCGTGTTACCTGGAAATATTCGTATACCCTTTATAAAGTATTATAACATTTGTAAACGCAGTAGTTCTGAAGAGATTGTTACTGTGAAAGTATCTGTGGTTGTGCAAATGAAAAATAAAATAATTTCGGTTTGATCTGCTATTATTACCTTGCATCAGGAAGGGTACGCAGAAAGACGGATTGCGGATAAATTAAAAATAAAAAATCTACAGGACATGATACTATAGTTCGATTTAAGACAACCGGTGACGTGCAAGATCGTAATCGGCCAGGACCGTCAAGAAAAACGACTCCTGCGGAAGATTTACGAATAAAAATAATTAGTAAGCGCAATAGAAGACTAACCGCATCAGAAATTGCTGCAGAATTCAATTATGAGCGAGATTCCAAAGTTTCTGTGAGTACTGTGAAACGTCGGCTGAAAGAGGCTGGGTTGCATGGGCGAGTGGCTTGTCGAAAACCGTTACTCCGAAAAGGAAATAGGCTGAAACGACTGAAATGGGCACAAGCTCATAGAGATTGGACAGTGGACGATTTTAAAAACGTTTTGTGAACTGACGAATCCAAGTTTGAGGTTTTTGGAAATAGACGGAGAGTTTTCGTACGCAGATCAAGAAGGGAAAGAATGTTACGGGGGTGTATAGTACCTACGGTGAAGCATGGAGGCGGTCCTAAAGGCAGAAGGTGGATTTTTCGATGAAAATCGGATTTAAATTATTTGTATTACATTAACTTTTTCTTTTTAATAAATTTGTGTTTGAAAATATGTAAAATCATGTAAGTGAGTATTAAATACATGGCCATTTAATATTATGTAGAACCATTTGTTGTATTATTATTATTTTTTTACTTTTTTACACATGCCAATAAGCCAATAAATACATATTATTATTATTATTATTAAAAAAATATCGTAAAGATAGGGAGTTATTATTTCAATATTTATTTATTGTGAAACTCAAAGGTATCTGAAACTCTTCTAATAAGTAAGTTTCAATAATACTATTCTTTATAATTTTTTACTAAGATTTCGTGGTAAAAGTGTCAGCAGTCATCGTGGTATGCGTCATCTTAAGGGCCAGTCACACAATCCATGGTTCGACGAACCTAGTCTGACGAACCTCGGACCACGGACTATATAACATTCGGTACGATGAACAGCGAGCCACGGCAAACCGTATATGTCACACGGTCCGTGGTCTGAGATTCGTTAGACAAAGTTTGTCGAACCACGGATCGTGTAACTGGGCCTTTAGTGTGGTGATATCTTTTGTTTAAATATATTGTCTATAAATATATAAGTACTGCTAAACTAAAGCTACATTCACAACCACAAAATTAGTAGCTAAAATTAAGAGTTACAAACACCGAGAAAAATATTCTTGTAAAATTACAATATAGATGTTGTAATGTTGCTGGTGCACATTTCACACCCAATTTATGTGCTAACTACTGCAGCATGATTATACCTCACTCTTATTAAACAGTTAAAATTACAAAAAAAATTGTGCTACTTAATTGTGATAATTTTTACAACAGCGGTTGTATAAATTCCATTGCTATGTTGCACATTAAATATCATGTTATCATTTGCATTTACTAATGCTTGTGCCTCTTTGAACCAATAGGATATTTTTCCTCTAAATTTATAGATCTTTGTTTTTTTTTCTATGTTCCGTTTTTATCGTGCAGTTGTGAGTGAAATTATACAATGGACGCGTTTGTGGAAAATGGAGTAGTCTTGTAGTTTTAATTCCAGCATTCTAAATAGTATAAAAGGACATTCCCGTTATTGCCTACTTTTCATTAATTTTAAAACTGGCTTCGTGTACTTAATTATATATGATTATTATTAGAGTAACCTAAACTTGCGGACTCGCATAGGCGTCGGTATTACGGGTTAATTTAAGAATACGAAAAATTCATAAATAAACTAAACCGGTAGAGAAGCAGGCATGTAGTGTCGACCTTGAATATAAATCATGTTAATCCGCGCTGAGAGAAATTTCGTTTTAGTACAGGTTGAGCTGTTGCAGAGATTAGTCGAACTGTCAAGGTTATGTACTTACGTGTCGCTTTTGAAAATATAGCTGGTGTTTTTTGTGTGTTGTAGTATTATACCAAGTACATAATTAGTGTATCGTTTCAAATAGAACTAATATTTACATACCTAAAAAAACAATGTACATAAGTATGTGTCACTTTTTCCCCATTTAAAATATGACGGTAGTGCAGTTTTTTGCTTAATATGCAATGTTCGTTTGGCTGCATTGGACAGAACTGATTGCCAGAGGCATGTCAATGGTATTAAGCATATGAGAAATGCAAGAACTAAAATACCTTATACACTATTCCTCATACATGTATTAATTATGTTTGCCTCTTGTAATCTTCCGTTGTCGTTGGTGAGAAAAGCAGCTTTTAAAACGTTTTGGCGACAATACGTTCCAAAGTACCCATTACCCTCACAAACACAATTACAGAATCATTTGCCGCGAATGAAAGAGATGCTAGAAAATGTGTGTAAACGTGATTTGTGTTCCAAAAAAATATGGATTACCGTGGATGAGACGACCGATATAAAGAAAAACAGTATTGTGAATGTAATAGCTCGCGTTTTATCTAGCGAGAACACAGCATCTCGATATTTGTTAGCTTGGAAACGTGTTCAACAATGTACCGCTGAAAATATTCAAAAAGTGATAATGAACGCTTTGAAAAAATTTAAAATTGCCCAAGATCAAGTTGTGATGATTGTGATAGATAGTGCAGCAACGATGTTAAGTGTTGGGCGATCCTTAAAACATATATTTCCTAACTTAATACATATAACCTGCGTGCTGCACGCTTTGCATTTAGTTGGTGAAGTTGTTCGACAACATTACGGAAACGTTGATCGGATGATTGGAAGTACTAAAGCAGTGTTTCGTAAATCTCCTAAACGTTTAAAAGAATTTCGTAAATTTGGTCCAGGTATTCCAGAACCTCCTGAACCAATTTTAACGCGATGGGGTACTTGGCTAACAGCAGCTTTTTACTATTCGATCCATTTTCAACAAATTCAATCAGTTATAATGCGATTTAATCGGAATGAATCCAAAGCAATTAGAGAAAGTCAAAGAGAATTTCAAATTCCTCAACTTTTAGAAGATTTAACAACAATATGTACCAATTATACAGTATTACTAGATGCCATCAGAAAACTACAATGTACTGAATTGTCATTGCTAGTCAAAAGTTGGCAGATGATTTAAGGAAAAATCCCGATTTTAATACTTTAGAGGCCGTTTATAATAAGTGTAAGAATAGTGAACTTTTAAGTGATTTTGAAAAACAGTTTCTACATGCAAATGTAACTTCCTTAGATGTGGAGAGATCGTTTTCTATGTATAAGAATATTTTTTCTTGTCGACGCACAAGGTTTAAAGAAGTAACTGTGGAAACATATGCAATGATGCAAGTTTACAGTAGTTCACATCCTGATGCCTCTAATTTGTTGAATAATTAGCAAGTAAGTTTATTTATGAATTTTTCGTATTCTTATATTAACCCGTAATACCGACGCCTATGCGAGTCCGCAAGTTTTGGTTACTCTAATTATTATTTCTAAGTAAATTTTTTTGTAATTTTTTAAATTAAGCTATAAGGAGTTACACAACCTACAATATCGGAATTTCTATTATAGTTTTTAACTTTTTGGTATGTTACTGTATTGTTTTGGTTATCTTCCATAAATTTGTATTATAATTTTATAACGTTTAATATCGATATTTTTTTATAATAAATCAATTTTTGTTTTATATTGATATGAAATCCTAAAGAATTTAGCAAATATTCCTTACACAAAGCAGGGAATTGATAAAGAGAATTAAAGTCGATTAGGTACTTTCCAAATTACTTAAGATTACAATTATATAATTATTTTTATTTTTAACTGTACTTATAGCAATTTTTACAACTCTTCATTGTGACACATTCATCTCTGAAGGATGTATAGAACGATTGTCTTAGTGAAAGGTACGTCACTCTGTTGTAAGAAATACAAGCGTAACTATAGCACTTACGTTAAATATTTGTTAAATCTGCAATAAAATTGCAAACAAAATATTACTGTTAAAATTGCATTTCTTTTTATGGTGTTTTCTAACACTACGTTGTGTTCACTATTACCACAATGAGTATGCAACAAAAGAAAAGTCAAATCTAACGCATACAGGGGTTGTCACAATAATTAACGCGCAGTTGTGTTGGGACAAACACAATTACGTTAAATTCAACAAGAATCTTTTCTCAGTGTAGTGTTTAAAGTATAGCAAAGGTGTTTAACTGCGTCCGTTCACAATGTTTGAAATTAATAATCTTAATTTTGGCAGAAACGGAGAAGTTTGTAAACTCCAAACTTCTACGTACAATTAGTACGTATACGTAGAGTTGACGCATACGTTGTTTTGGAATAGCACGAATGTGGTTCAGCAACAAGGTTATGTTTGGTAAGATGATCTTTGGGTAAAGTTAAAACCATGTTGAAACGTACTACGTAATGATAATGATTGAGATTAGGTGGATTAGGTTAAGTTTATATTTGAACAGTTTGAATATATCATATAGCCACTCTACAGTATCGAATTGATTATAATGATCAATCGAAAAAGACAAGTTAATTGAAATTAGTGCGTGCTTACTTATAAGTAGAATAACCAAAACTTGCGAACTCGCATATGCGTCGGTATTACGGGTTAATATAAGAATACGAAAAATTCATAAATAAACTTACTTGCTAATTATTCAACAAATTAGAGGCATCAGGATGTGAACTACTGTAAACTTGCATCATTGCATATGTTTCTACAGTTATTTCTTTAAACCTTGTGCGTCGACAAGAAAAAATATTCTTATACATAGAAAACGATCTCTCCACATCTAAGGAAGTTATATTTGCATGTAGAAACTGTTTTTCAAAATCACTTAAAAGTTCACTATTCTTACACTTATTATAAACGGCCTCTAAAGTATTAAAATCGGGATTTTTCCTTAAAACATCTGCAACTTTTGACTAGCGCATAATCCTGGCGTATCATTTAATGTGTGTAATTTATTTTTTACACTCTCCACAATGTCTAATGATTCCTGCAATGACAATTCAGTACATTGTAGTTTTCTGATGGCATCTAGTAATACTGTATAATTGGTACATATTGTTGTTAAATCTTCTAAAAATTGAGGAATGTGAAATTCTCTTTGACTTTCTCTAATTGCTTTGGATTCATTCCGATTAAATCGCATTATAACTGATTGAATTTGTTGAAAATGGATCAAATAGTAAGAAGCTGCTGTTAGCCAAGTACCCCATCGCGTTAAAATTGGTTCAGGAGGTTCTGGAATACCTGGACAAAATTTACGAAATTCTTTTAAACGTTTAGGAGATTTACAAAACACTGCTTTAGTACTTCCAATCATCCGATCAACGTTTCCGTAATGTTGTCGAACAACTTCACCAACTAAATGCAAAGCATGCAGCACGCAGGTTATATGTATTAAGTTAGGAAATATATGTTTTAAGGATCGCCCAACACTTAACATCGTTGCTGCATTATCTGTCACAATCATCACAACTTGATCTTGGGCAATTTTAAATTTTTTCAAAGCGTTCATTATCACTTTTTGAATATTTTCAGCGGTACATTGTTGAACACGTTTCCAAGCTAACAAATATCGAGATGCTGTGTTCTCGCTAGATAAAACGCGAGCTATTACATTCACAATACTGTTTTTCTTTATATCGGTCGTCTCATCCACGGTAATCCATATTTTTTTGGAACACAAATCTCGTTTACACACATTTTCTAGCATCTCTTTCATTCGCGGCAAATGATTCTGTAATTGTGTTTGTGAGGGTAATGGGTACTTTGGAACGTATTGTCGCCAAAACGTTTTAAATGCTGCTTTTCTCACCAACGACAACGGAAGATTACAAGAGGTAAACATAATTAATAAATGTATGAGGAATAGTGTATAAGGTATTTCAGTTCTTGCATTTCTCATATGCTTAATACCATTGACATGCCTCTGGCAATCAGTTCTGTCCAATGCAGCCAAACGAACATTGCATATTAAGCAAAAAACTGCACTACCGTCATATTTTAAATGGGGAAAAAGTGACACATACTTATGTACATTAGTAGCAAATCTATTATGAGGCATTGTTTTCTTAGGTATGTACGGACGCCCAATCAACCTATCCATACAAATCTTGCTTTTGAAACAGTACAAACTTTAGTACGCAGCATTCACTTCTCTGGATTAAATGTTACAATGGATAACTTCTTTACAAGCATTCCATTGGCTAAATGTTTATTAGAAAAGAACCTAACAGTGGTTGGAACACTAAGAAAAAATAAGAGAGAAATACCAAATGAAATAAGAGATGCAAAGAACAAATCGGTCTACTCTTCTACATTTGGCTTTTATGACAAAATGACTATGGCTACATGGCTATATTCCTAAGAAAAACAAGTAAGTCATTTTGCTCAGCACCATGCACAATGACAAATCTGTAAGTGAAAATGTTAAGCAGAAACCGGAATTAATACTTTATTATAACAAGACCAAAGGTAATGAATCAAAAACAGTCCAACTATACATGTAAAAGGCAAACGAAGCGTTGGCCTATGGCGCTTTTTTCTAATATGATCGATATTGCAGCACTAAATGCATTTATTATATTTTCCACATTGAAACCTGATTATCATAGGAATGTAACACACGCCAGACGACTATTTTTGAAGGAATTAGCTGAGCAATTGGTAATACCGCGTATGATAAGGAGGTCAAAAAATCCGAAAATACCAAGAAATTCAATAAATTGTATGAACAAATTTATTAACATTGAAAAAACTGCGACTGATGCCGTTACAAATAAAAGGAAGAGATGCATGATGTGTCCCTCTAGTTTAGACAGAAAAAACAAACTAGTTTGTGAAAAGTGTCGCAATATTTGTAAAAATTGCTACTTTTGAACATGTATTTACATTTATAAGAGCTGTAATCTTTAGTTAGAGGTTTTGTTTAATTATTTAAGTTTTTTACACGCACAAATAAATGACTTAAATATATTTCATGTTCTTATATATTTTTAACAGACTAAAAAAAACAACCGGGCCTGAAAGACTCGAGAAATGTTGATCTGTATATCCGAACACCCATGCATCCTAGGGTTAATATTAAGCTAGGTATAGCTACTGTTTCTCCGGAACGAATGGAGCAAATCAATTTTTGTAAAACAAATGCTTTAATACTGAATTTAAACGAATTCGCCGGAATATAATAAAAACGATTTTTATCTAAGGGTTGATACCTCGCGATTTTCAGGTGTACATTCTGAGAGCAATAAATTAACAACACTTCGTGTTGATATCTGCAGTGAGTCAAAAGTTACGAGTCGCTACGCTCGCTAGCTTAATATAAGCTAGCGTAGCTATTGATTCTCAGAAACGGCTGGATCAACAGAATCAATATTTGCGTAACAAATTAGCAACAGCATATGCAACTGGTTTACTGCTGGGCTTATAAGGTGGTTACGCCAGCTTAAAAGACATTATTTTGTTGATCAAACCATATTTTGTTTGGATCAACAATATATTTGTTTGACCGTATTGAAACAAAGATTTTAGTTGGATCAACTATAATTTGGTTTACTCAACTAAATGGATTTTTCGGTGTACTAGTGGCGCAATGACATATTTCCAAATTTTAAGCGGTGCTAGCAGCTGAAAAGGTTAAGAAACGTAGGGGCACATCCTCGAAAAAAACCGATCGTGTGCGACCGTGTGAAATCAGGTGTATATTTTTATCTTGGACAGAAAAGTAAAAAAAAAAACGCCCTGCGAGAGAAAACTGCGTAAATCAAGGGATATTAACTCTGATAAGCAATATTTAAGAAATATTTTAACTAATTTTAAGTTTTAGACATATGAAAAAGAAAGTAAACTTACAATTTTCAATATATGGAAAAAAATTGAAATATGTTTATACCATTGGTATGTATGAACATATGTATATGCATGTGCATACACACATGCTTGTTGCACATGTGCAAAATGCGCCATGCATACCTATCCAGCAACTAGTTAGTAGCTACATAGGACGTTCGGTATGTGTATTGGAATGTATGAAGTTGGGTGGAGTTGTCAGGTCAAGAGACTGTGTATACGATCACACATCGAAAATCTCAATAGCCAGTCAACGCGCTGCTGCTATAATATTGCAGCGACAGCAAAGCAACAACGGCTCCAACATCACGCCTAAGTCCGCTATGAAAAAGGACGCCGATCCGACGAGAACGAGATAAAACATAACTCGTCCTCGAAAGGTCGTACGAGAAGAAGACCCATTATTAAAAGCACACGACTCAATAATTGTGCGATAAGAGACATCTGCAGGTTAAAGTGGTAAAAATATAGGTCTATAAAGAATGATTTGTGAAAAACAACTCATAAACAATTTATCTACTAAGGTAGACTTTTCACAATAATACAAAATTTTAGGAAATAAATAATATGCAAGCAAGTGATGATGCGCTTACATGATTTTGGCGGGGATAAGGTCAAGGCCCTTGGTCACGTGTTCAAATCCAAGGTCATGCGGCTAAACCAGGTACAATGGCACCATCAACATAGATAATAGAACACAGTACACAAGTTTAATGTTAAATATATGTATAATATTCTATTATTAACACTATGAGAATAATTCTTGATCGAAAGACACACCATTACTTAAAACAAATACATGTTGTATGTATATATGCACTTCTGTTACTTTATATCTTTTTATATTTAGCTAAAGCACTTTTGTATTATTAGTCTGTTAAGGAATAACGCAGGTGTACCGATATGTATGTATTTGCATATACTAGGATATTACGTGTTGGTCTTTCCCCGATCCTCTGCTGTCTTAATCTGACGGGTGACTCGATCTACACTCGATCACAGGACCGACGTGCGATCGTCTGTTGTTTCTCGTCTACTACTACTTAGTACATACTACCTGTTCGGCTTATGGTGGATATCATTAGCTTGAGCCTGAGCGAAGCGGTGTGGCGCGCGTCTCCCTCGACATCTACTACTTAATTGGACAGCTGTATTGTACAAAGCTGGATTTCTCCATTGGCGCGCAATAGCATGTAACTGCAGAGTAGACTTTTGGAAAGGTTGTATGGTCTCGTGGTGCTACGTTGCCATACACATTGTACATATGTTGGGTCTATGTAGCCGTTTAGTAATGTTTACTGCATAAATTCTATTTGCAAATCGTATACTATACAGTTGCAATATCGTGATACACTATAATTTTTATTAAACATCTTAACGGAATTCGTACGATGCAAAATCCTGCTAGACAAAGGAAAACAAGGTACTTCCTCCAAAAATTAAATATTAAAAAGGACAGCAATTGCAGCTTTGTAATTAAAGACATATTAAACTTTCGATAACATCGATGCCTAATGATAACAATAGCTGGAGATTGTGGAAATCCGTAACTTTGCAAGTAAAAATGTATGGTAATAAATCGATAAAACTTCTAAAATAACGAAAACCAACAATGAAAATAATCCATGCAAATTTGGTACCTAATGTAATATTTAGCACGCAATATTTATATAAGTATTTGCATCGTAACTAATCCATCACATCGCAAGGAATGCAAAACAACATTAGTACTAATAAATTATAATTTCCAGTTTCAATAAACAATTGGAAATAAATAACTTTACATATACAAGAATTAACAGTGTCCTATAGACAATAAAAGGCACGGAATTAGGTCTGCAACTTGATGAGGCTACTGACAGTAACAAAGACGGACACCTTGTTTGTTATGTACGCTTTCTGGACGAATATTATCGTTGAAGACATCCTGTTCTGCAAAAGCATCATTGGAAGCGCAAAGGCTCAAGATTTATTTGAGATGCTTGATAAGTTTATAATCGAAAATGATTTGGATTGGGAAAAGTGCATCGGTATGTGTACTGATGAAGCTCGATCAATGTTTGGTCGCTATGGAGGATTGCAGTCGCTTATTCGCAGCAAAGAACCGCATGCTGTGTGGACCTACTGCATCATCTATAAGCACTTGCATCAAAGTCGATGAGCTCTCAATTGAATTTCGTATTAGAACGTGTCGTAAACGTAGTAAACTACATAAAAACTAGGTCACCGAAAGCCAGATTTTTCAAAAAGCTATGCGTGGACATGGGAGTTGAACACACGACCCTGCTATACTACTATAGTTCACGCTTGCTTTCACGTGCCAACGTCTTATCCCGTGCATTCGAGCTACGTCAAGAAATTCACCCTTTTCTACAAGGTCATGAAAACTCCAGGTACTTTGAGGAACCCAATTTTTTGCTGAAACTTGCGTATTTGTGCGATATATTTCACAAGTTGCATGCCCTCAATTTGTCTCTGAAAGGCAATAACATGCAGTTGTGGATAAGAAAAATCAATGAGCATGGCGGTCAACATTGTTTCCCCAAATTGCACAAAAACGTGGCCTGCAATAAGATCGTTGTTTCACAATACTTGCTGCCCCTTTTCAAGGAACACCTCTCAAAGCCCACTGACTGGTTTGCAAAATACTTTGAGGAAGACAATATCAAGAAATTTGCGTGGATCCAAGATCCTTTCCGTGCTCAAGCTCCTCCAGAATACACTTCGCAGGAAGAAGACGGTCTACTTGAACTCTCTTGCGACAACAGCCTGAAAACAAAATTTGCTTCTTCCAATTTAGTGGAGTTTTGGATATCAATCAAAAATTAATATCTAACTCTGAGTTCAAAACCTGTGAGGATCCTCATTCCCTTTGCGACAACCTATTTATGTGAAACAGGATTTTCAGCTGTAGCTGTAATAAAAGGCAAATATCGCTCAAAAATCGACGTGGAGCGAGAAATGAGAATGGCAGTGTTAAACCTTATCCCGCGTTTTGAAAGAATGTGTGGCGATCAGTAAGCCCAACCGTCACATTAACTTGTCGTTGAAGGTTTTCACCATTTATTTCATATTTTTTTTTGTATTTTCATATTTTAGTTTGATGGTTCTTGTGATTCAACTTTAATAAATGTGAATTTCACATTGTGAGGTTTATCTTAAGAGTTGTTTTCATTTCTGCGCGTGATTTATGTCATTGTACACATATTTTGAAAAGGGCGCCGGGACAAAATACTAAAGCTGTAAGTGCGCCGCGGACTGATAAAGTTTGGGAACCCCTGTGCTATAAGATTTGATAAGTTTGGTCATTTTTTAATTCCAGCCATGCAGTTGCCTGTTTGCAAGGTTAGCTGCATTTTCCTTTTTCTTTTACCTAAAGCACCTAACTTTTGCATCAATAATATACCGCCGGTTTACAGGACACTTTTTAACTTTAAGTTAAGTTAATCTCGAATTAAAATTTGATTCGTGATTAAATTAATTACTGTTTTCGTATACATTTTGAGCTCCTTTCATTTGTAATTAACTAATTAGAATAAAAATGACACTTGGGTCAATCGGCAGCACAAACATACTTTAGCATGTGTTAACGATTACATTTAGATGATCCATCTTGTTCCATGTTCCATTTTAAAGAAATTCTTGTTAAATTTATGCAAATGCAAAGCTATTTCCTTGGTACTATCGCTTTCATACAACAACTCTTATAAGCTCTTTTTGAGTGTTGTGGCAATGACTTTAAAAATGACAATATTTGCTGTTTAACTTAAAAGTTATACGTAAGTTAATACGTTATATTTGTTTATTTTAAAAACTGTTTGCTTTTAGCACAAAATATATCATATATTTTTAAATATAAACATTTTTATTGAAAACCATATTACATTGTCGGGAATTATTATTACACTTCAAAAATTAAGTACTGCACAACACTTGTCGATTTACGATGTCCCAGATTTTTATGAAAGCGATGGTACACGTTGATGCGCGTTTTTCACTTCCATCATAATAAGAAAATACATTAAAAACGAAGAATTTTAATATATGATAAACTGATATTAACATTCTACTTCCATGACAAAGGTTGAAAAACAAATTTGTCATTTCAAACGTAGGTGGAACGCGCCCGCTTTTAGTCAGCTTTTTTGTGACGTCACTGGACCGTAATTATCAACCGCTTCATTATTTGACGTTGGTAGTGTATTTGTATTGTCTTTTTTGACATTCAAAACTAATTTAACGTGAAATGTATGGCGTTTTGTATCTTTGACATACCAGTAATTTGACTTGACATTCACTTGACAGCAAAAGAGTATATTATATATATATCAAATAATGCCGTTAGTGTGGCCCCAGCATGAAAGGAACAGTACCTATAACAAACGAAATTAAGTAATCCGAATAATTCCCGACAATTCTTCCTAATTCCTAATTCTAAGTAGTATTATATACAATAAATTTTATTCAATACAGTACAGTCGTCGTTTGTATATCATCGCATAACAACGCAAATATGCCGAAAGAACGTGCTTCTGCTCAAACAAAATTAAATAAACTTATTCGCGAATTCGGCAATGACATTTTTAATACTGATGGTACCGTATTATGTTGTAAAGTGTGATACAAAAGTGAATTATGAAAAAAAGTACTTTGCAACGCATCATCTTGTGACAACAAAGCACAAAACTGGCGCTAAGAAAGTTTTGGTGTAATTTCGCAACGGCAGTCCCAATTTTCCTTTGATTTATGTAAGGTATTTATAGATGCTGATATTCCACTATGGAAACTAGAAAACCCAACAATTAATACATTCCTCGAAAAATATACTAAAGAGCGCATTCCTTGCGAATCCACGCTCGGAAAAAAAAATATGCCGATACAGTTTATACGGAGATAATGAACCGAATAAGGAAAGAAATACACGAGGAAAATATTTGGGTATCAATTGACGACACAACAGATACACTTGGTCGATACATTGCTAACGTAATAATTGGAACTTTGGAACCATTACGGAAATCGAACGTTTATTTACTAACTAGTGAAGTACTCGAAACTACTAACAATTCTGCAATAGCACAATTATTTACAAACTATCCTTGCTGTGGCCTGTTGGAGTAAAACACAAAAGAGCTTTGTTGCTCGTTACGGATGCTGCTCCTTATATGGAGGCTGCTGCTAAAGTCCTTCAAATAATATTTCCCAAAATGATACACGTTACATGCATTGCTCACGCATTCCACAAAATCACTGAAGAAACGCGCACTTTATTTCATGACGTCGATCTTTTGATTTCAAATATAAAAAAAGTTTTTCTAAAGGCTCCATCACGACTTCGATATTTTAAAGAAATTGCACCAGATATTCCACTGCCACCTCGACCTATTTTAACAAGATAGGGAACATGGATATCAGCTGCCGTCTATTATGCTACGCACTGTAATAAAATTTTGGGGTTAGTAGACGGTCTCGAAGATGACCCAGCATCAATTCAAATTTGCCAAAAGATTTTAGCTAAGAAAATTATTCGCTCTGATTAAACATATATAAAGGCCCATATTGGTTCATTGCCAGATTTAATCAAATCCCTAGAAGATAAAAATTTAACACTAGCGGACCAATTTCACATTCTGGATGACGTCGTGCAGACAATTAAACAGGCACCGGGTTTAAAAGGGGGCTTCATCAAAGAAAAGTGTGAGAAAGTGATACAGAGTAATAGCGGTTTATGTCAATTGCGTGAAATTCATTTAGCGTTATCAGGAGGTAGAGTTAATATTACTTTTATGAATCCAAATCAAATTTCTTGTTTTAAGTATGCACCTATGACGTCTATTGATGTCGAATGATCGTTTTCGGTATATAAGCATGTTTTATCTGATAGAAGACAGAGTATAAAATTTGAAAACTTAAAAAAATTGTTAATAATAATGGTAAATCAATAACCCTTTCTTGTGATATAATGTAATGTAATAACTAATAAGCTAATAACTGTAATACAGAACTAATAAATAAAGTGTGACAAACGGTTTCACCCGCTGTACATACAAGGAATCGAGTGGACATTCGGTTATTATCGGTTGATTGGTATGCGTGTAACCGATCAATTGATAATAACAGAACGGCCACTCGATTCCTTGTATGTATTTACATACTAAACACAGCGGGTGCAACCGTTTGTCACGCTTTACTAATAAATGCCTATTTTTTGCGCATTTTTTGTCTTTTTTATTGCCTTTTTGCCGCTTATTTTTTATTTTATAGTGCCATAAGTCCAGGTTAGTCATTACTAGAGTTTGTTGAAAAAAGTTTGTTGAAAAGGTGGTACCGGATGGCAGTAGCGTAGCGGTAGCGACGTGGGTAGGGGTAATTTTCTACTCGTAGTCTACCTCGACAGTACCGCGAGAAAGTTCAAAGTGACAGTACGCTGCACGCCAAATAAGTACGCAGAGATGGGACGCCCAAAGGGTGTAACGTTTAGAAAACATTGTAAAAGTAAACGTCATGTATTGAATTTAAGAAATAGTATTCCATACTGGCAATTTTTATATGATTTTATTTTTGTTAAGTGTGTACAACATCCCACAACATCTAGTATCTAATGAACACTTTCGTCTTTTTCGGGCTAAGTACGTTCCCTCATGCAAGCTGCTAACATCTATGCAATTACGATACAATTTGCCACGTGTGCAAGGTACAGTAAAGAAATGTATAAAAGACGAGTTGAGAAATAAGAAAATCTGCCTATGTGTAGATGAAACAACTGATGCTCAGAAACACAGCGACATTCATGTTGTAGCGCGTCCTTTAAAACGTGATGGTCCGCCAGCTTCATTGTTGTTACCCAGTAAAAGGATTCAGAAAACTAATGCAGAAACCGTTGTCAAGATAATAAAAGATTCGTTGAGAGAATTTTGTATTACAGGAACCCAAGTCACAATGTTCGTTACTGACGGGGCCGCAACAATGTTGAGAGTTAGTAGGATGTTGAAAATATGCTTTTCGACTCTTCTTCACATAACATGCCTCATACACGCATGTCACCTCGTAGCAGAAACCATTCGAAAGAAGTGTCCGATGCTGGATAAGTTAATAGCATCTACCAAGAAAGTGTTCATCAAATCTCCCAAACACATCCGTGAATTCAAACAATTGTGTCCGAAATTACCACCACCACCTCAACCTGTAATAACGCGATAAGGAACATGGTCCCAGGCAGTATCTTACTATCAAAAATATTTTTCACAAGTGAAAAATGTCATTTTGAAACTTGATTCAAATGATTCCGCAGCAGTTCGAGATAGTCAGCAACTTTTTTCCAATTCGGACGTTCAACAACAAATAGATGAAATTTCCATGAACTGTTCTGAAGTTGCATAAGCTATTGAGCAATTAGAAAACAGTCACTTATCTGCACGAGACGCATTAAATTGCATAAACAATTTACAAGCCGCTCTAGAAAACTTGACGAACACTATAGGATTCGATGTTGCTCAAAAATTTGGTGCAATTTTAACGAAAAATCCCGATTTACAAAAGGTTCGGTTTATAACTGAAAACCAAGAGTAGATGAGGAAAAGAAATATCTGACATTTGCAAATCTTACTTCACTGGATGTCGAACGATCATTTTCGAAGTATACGACAACGTATTCACAACACCGTCGACGGCTGAATCAATCGACAATGGAAGCGTTGCTGATGTTTCAATTCTACGCAGCTTACCAGGGCGGTTGCCAATTGCCACAGTGGACATCAAGACGACAGGAAAAGGTAACAATATTATTTTTCACTAATATTGTATATTATGTACCTACTTTTATGCGGTGCGCCACTGCCGGTACCACCTTTTTTAACAAACTCTAGTCATTACATAGTCATTACATTCTCAAGCAAATAAAATTTCATGCAACTTCCCTATTAATAATTATTTTCTTACTGTCGGCGACGTAAGTGAATCATTACTGCGTTGATTGGAGGGACGTAAGTTATTTATCTTTGTTGCCCTTGACAGCGGGATGTAACGGTAGGAACAGACTAAGCAAACATTGTTGAACAACAGTTGAGCAACTGTTATCAAAAAAAAATGCGCGGTATACATGGTATATATACAATGGTGCTCATGTCTCTACATAAATGATAAAAAGAAAAACTATAAGTCACTCATGCTCCCACTCGTATTCTCTGTATCATATATTTACATAGCGGCTTAATTGCCGTACTGGTCAAGCCGCTATGTAAATATATGAAACGGAGAATACGAAATATAGCATGCACCTCCGATTGGCGGTCGATCTTGCATGTTGCATATTCGCTTCGCCCAGTCGGTTATCTGTTTGTGGGTACGTGCATACTACGATCCTGGTGCGCCGCTCGAAAGTCACAACCCTAGTTATAAGTTAGCCTGACACTACATATAGTGTCCCTTGATGATATCTACAGTTTCCATTTACCTCTTTAGTAGGGTTCGCAAAGCCGGTACTAGACCACGGGCGTGTAGAAACGCGGGTGATATTCCGGTAATATCACCGGAATGGGCGGAATGAATAAAAATATTTATTACGCACTTAAGTATGTGCGAGGAGAAAAACTTAACAATCGCGTAATGGATATCAGTCTGCAGAAATCATTCAGTTCGTTCGACATCGTGTTAGTAGCAAATATGAAATTTCAAGACTATCAAGTTGAAATTGATTTACAAGCTACTTTCTATAACTACCAAGTAATTACCATTAGTCGGATCCTAGCGGTTAGTAGATAACACACAAAGGAGGCTAGAGCCGTTAGAAACCGAGAGGTAGACACAATGCAGGCAGCAGAAGGGGAGTGCTCGTAGCTGCGCTGATGACGCCGGGTAGGCAGAAACATGTCCATGTGCAAGTACTTCCTTTTCTCTGCTCGCATCGTGTTTGCTGGGAATGATTCCACCAATACCACGAGCTATATTAGCATTATTTTTGGTTTTGTTACTAGGCACTTTTTCATGTGTATGGTAACAACTATTGTATAATCGTCTTATTATAGTATGCTAGCACATAAGATTGATTTCTTTGAAAAGACAAATAAATTTGATAATGTAAATGATTAAGATGCGGATAAGAATTTAAATAATGAAATTTAATGAGATTATGCAATTTATAAATTAAATATGATGCATATAAATGAAAAATAATTGAATCTCACTTTTCATTAATACAATCTTATCCTATTTGAATAAGAATTACATTTCCTTTGTTAATTCTTAAATGCTTCTTTGTTTCTATTCATTAGCATTTTTTAATCCAGTTTAAACATGTTTTTGGTGCACAGCTATATCAAAAATTGTTGTTGTAAATCAAAGTTGATAGAATACATTTATTCTAAAGGTAGTCTCACTTTAAAAATAGCGTGCGTAATGACGTCAGTGCTAGTGGAATACAGAACATATGAGATCCATCGATTGAAACGTTGTTAACGAACAAGTATATCTATATATTACTACCAATGACGTCAAAATATGCGTCCTTCACCTCTCCGCCCACAAACTTTCGGTCAAGTATTGCAAGATAAAAACTGAGACAACCTCTAGAAGACATACATTTTACCAATCTTGGTTGTAAATAACAATTTTTCCAATCTCCCGGAGTTTTTCAAGTTTTGCGTGCCAATGTTATTTTTTACCGTCGGTCTATTCATCCAAATTTTAAACGAAGAATACGAAATGAAAATATTCAGATTTTATTACTTATTATCGGAAAAATCTGATAAAATATTAAAAGGGCAATTACCTTATAAAGAATCCATCTTCAATTAAAAAAAATTAAAGTGGGTTACCAGATATTAAAGAAGTCTGTATCGTTACTAATTGTATTAAAATTTAGACCCATTGGAACACTAGAACTGCTCCCAGACTAATTTTTAATTGTTTAAAAATGACAAAAATAAAAATGGCACATTACTGAAGTTGGTATACATAGTAGATATATAGATTAAGAAACATACAGACTATATTTTAATACCAGTTTATGTTAATTATGTATTTGGTTTGGCCGTTTAAACCGTTAAAATTGAAAATGAAAAAAAGGCTTTTGTTGACAAATTTATTTGGTCATATTACATGTTCAAGTATTTGGTCATATTACATATTCAAGTCTTATAAAAATCAATATAGAAAGTACATGAAGCAAACTACTAGAAAGTTAAATTAAATAGATCTACACTAATTTAAGCACTTAAAAAAACATTTTTTTCCTTAAATATACTTATACCTAATTTTAATTGAAATAAAAATAAAAGCTTAATATTCACTCCAAAGAGGGAATCGACAATAGGCCGATGATCCCATAGAATATATACAGTTTCCATGTAACGTTGAAAATTGTTCGCGATTTAAAGTAGGTATGCTTCAAACTTTCCGATTAGGTACCACACAAGATGATAATTACAGACCGCGTTGGAAAATCTTACGCAACCGACTCTCCTTGCCAAGAATTACATAGATACGTTCCAGTTATGAGAAAAGTTATGTAGAGAAAAAATAATTGCAGCAATGAAGTATGTGGTAATTACAACGTAGCGATCTAAGGTTATTTAACTAGAATGTAAAGTGCATGAACATTATGCATAAATCACATTTTACCCTGTAGCGTAAAAAATTTGGTTATCTAACATACGAAAATATTCCAGAAATGAATGTATTTTAATTCTATTAGAGTTTACAAGTTTTCTCATGGCAACAATATGCGCGATGATATTGACGTCATATCCTAATATACATTCTGAAAAAATAAGGCATTAAAGATCGTATGCGTTATACATAATTTAAATTCATAATTGAATAATTAACTCTTCAACGTAGCTTAACAAACTTAAATACTTAAAATTAGATAAATACTATATAGATAGCAAGATTTGCACAAATCATATGGGAAGAGCTTCATTTATTTAGAAAGCAACAAATTTTCCTTCGTATAAACATTTATATTATTACGGAAAGAAGACTATTTGTTGATGACTCTTTAATCCTTCTTTTCACGCATAAAAGTTTAAATTTCATGGTGAATATTATTGTTAAAAAGACTGTACTCAAAAATACTAATTTAATACTAAAACAATTCTGAAATTAAAATAGATATCCCATAGGTGTATCTTAATCGCTGAACAATCTGTGACAGCAAATGCATTTATAAAGCCTGTTTTACACGCTGTGATTTATTGGTCAATTAATTGCACAAGTTGATCTTCGATTTTATCGTACCGTGCAAAACGGTACGATTTCTTGAACAATTTATCGTACGATTAATTGAATTGAGTAAAACATGCTCTATTTTTGCCACGATTTTCCGACGATTTCTCACTAACTTAGCTGTTTTAATATCAACCTAGTAGCAGAAAAGTACCTACGAATTTTGTTTAGTGTTTTTAAAGTAAACTGGAGATAAATTTCGAAAATTTACGATGAACATGATGGATAATTTGAATGTAACCAAACTTGAGGCAACCTACGCTAATCTGTGCATATATCAAAACTGCCAAGACATTTAACAAAGGCAGATTGCCAATCTATTTTTATAAGCAGATGAAAATTTCCTACTTAATAATTCTTCCGTTTAACTATTAATGAAACTAAACGAGTATTCAGGATTGCTAAAAAATTGTTCAATTTATCCTAGAATGTAAAACAGCATGTTTCTATCGATTTCTTGGTCAAGAACTTGTTCGATTAATTGGCCAATAAATTGCGGCGTGTAAAACAGGCTTAATAAGATTAATCAAGAAAGGAAAATATACCTACATTAGAACATAATTATGATGTAGACAATCAAAATAACATTGATGTTAGGTTGAAAATATAGCAAATATTACCTCCTCTCCCTACCTCAACCTATACTTTTCTGTTTTTACTGTAATAATATGATTGTGAAAAACGATGCTCTTTAATGTCCTATAGGTATCTACGTAAAATTTTATATTCAATATTTATGCATAGTAAAGAAAAATAAACATGTTTAATAAATCGCTTTTAGTGTTTATTGTCAATGAAAATGTTCCATTTTTTATACTTATATGCGTGTGTCATCGTTCATTAATTGCAGCATGTATTACCAGGTATGACAGTGTTTTTCTATTAACAAGATAACAAGTGTAAGATAAACCAAAACTTTCAATTGAATTATTTACTTAATGAAATTTTTTAATATTTGTCGGAATAAACAATAATAAAAAGGTAAATACAACTTAAATTTACCAAGAATGTTTAAATCTGAAATCCTCTCTATATAACGATGATTTGGCAACATTACTTCTAGTATTCCACCTATCTCACTTCCTTATTCAAAATTATCATTTGTAAGAGGAGATCGGAATATGCGTCACGTGATCATTTAGAGTACGACCTTCAGTCATATACATAGTACATTCAGGTACCTGTCACTTGATTACAGTTGACAGAGCGAGAGAGATAAATATATTTTAGGTGAATGACTGTAAATTACATACAGACTTACAGACGTACACACAAATGATGGAGGTTGAATACGTATAATATTCACCTTGGTCCAAAATCTAAATATCACTTCAAGTTATGTTTATGCAACTTTGATTACAAAAGAGACATTCTACATTGCTTCAGCCTGTTAACTGTGGTGACTAGCTTTTACAATACTTTAACACTTACCGTTATACACGTCGCAGGATACCTGCTAATATTAATATATCCTTCGTTCATTGAAGATGGTTAAGATGATGTTCAAAGTAGGAACACGGTGTGATCTCAAGAAAACACACGTTATACGTTAAGTAATTTCAATTTTCACTTTCACAACGCGATTTATGCAAGGCGCACCTTTCCGAGAGTTTATTGACACCGCACACAGGTAATACTAGACATTCCACATATAGGTATTATTTTAAACACGTTTTTATAATCATTCCGTGGCTGACGAAAGGTGATACCATCAAAAACAAGTGTATTATTGTATATTATGTCAGTTGTTACCATAAAAAAATGACGGTTTGGTAAAATAGATCTGTTGTAGGAAAGGTATGAAATGTGTACAAAAATGATGGTCAGTTACACCAGCCAGTTACTCAGCTCACCAGTCAGTAAAAACAATGAAAATTAAAATCTATATACGCGACATCTACAGGTAAATATAGGTATTATAAAACTTGGCGGTGATATTTAAACAAAACATCTGGTTATCTTTTACACTTAATAGCGTTATATTATGCCGAGCTAGAATAGATTTCTGTTTTTAAAAAGTATCTTTTGTAATTTTTACTTGGTAATGGAATTTCTTCACCTAAAGAAAAACTAACTTTTTTTTACAATTTCCTACCATAAATATAATAAATACTCGTCAAGTTATAAATGCTGACAGAATTGTAGGGTTTATGTTATACTGTGAAGGGAAGAACGGCTGAAAATCGGGACAACTCACAGAAATGGTTAATGTTTATCTCGTTCCATGGAAGCCGCTTGTTAATCCTATATCTTATTGACATAACTTGTATTCATTGTTTTATAACATAAGGAAGATTTTTTTGTCTTTTAGAGCTAACACCACAAATTTCAAATAAATATTTTAGTTTTGCAAATGAATTAACTCTCAACATTCTTATTTGTTTACATGCAAAGACAGAGGTGAAGCTATGTAAGTTGTAATGGGTATATACTGTAATTTTAAATACGTCTAAATATTTACCGCGGATCAGCTGCGGTACCAATGCGACCAAAGAAGCGAGCGCGGAGCAAAAGAAATATTAATAGCTCATAGTGTTAGGTATATTTTGTGCGGTTCAAGACAACTCGTCTTCTAATGCACCCCAGGGAAGGTAAAAGGTTGGATTCCCTGTTGTAGGTGGACTCAAAAAATATGTCAGAAGCAGCATCGAACGCAGTTTGCTATATGCTAACGTGAGGCCAGCATAAGGTTGATTTCGTACATAAATATGACGTCGTACCCTCCCTTTACCCACTTAGCAGCCTGTCGTTTTTGCTACAAACAAAATATGTTGTCAGCAACGCAACATGCTTAACCCTACGTTGGTGTGGTGTCTGAAACTTACGCGACTGGTGTGGTGGGATGACATACCCCACAGCAAAATACGTTTCGGAAAACTCAATACTTGAGTATCTGCATCAAAAGAATATACCTTTCATTTGAAATGGTGTGTACTATTAAAAAAAAATTGAAACAGTAGTATGTATCAAAGAATTTATGACACAGTTCAAAAATAGCAGAAATGGCAGCTTAAAAATCACCAATTCTTCTAAAATGAAAAAAAAATTAAAGAATGCTAAACACAAAACTAAACACATTTTTCTTTATTTGCTTATTTAAAATAAACATTATAAAGAATAATATATACATAAACACAAGTTACAATATTATTTACTGACTTTCCTCGTTGGCGCAAGTATTACATTTGAAACACGCGTGTTCTAAACAAACAAAATGCCTGCAAACATAACACACGTAGTGACTTTTTCTGTCTCTTGTCCTGGAACACTCCACACATTTACCTTGTATTCTCTGACGTTTAGGCAAGGGTTCACAATCGGCAGGCTTATAGCCGAGTTTCTCAGGCAGTTTTCGCGGCAACCAAGGATTGTGTTGCCTTTCTTTCTTATAATCTGCTATCAGTGACAAACTAAGATTTTCTAAATATTTTCGACGCTTCAATTTATAATCAATATTAGAGTAACCAAAACTTGCCGACTCGCATAGGCGTCGGTATTACGGGTTAATATAAGAATACGAAAAATTCATAAATAAACTTACTTGCTAATTATTCAACAAATTAGAGGCATCAGGATGTGAACTACTGGAAACTTACATCATTGCATATGTTTCCACAGTTACTTCTTTAAACCTTGTGCGTCGACAAGAAAAAATATTCTTATACATAGAAAATGATCTCTCCACATCTAAGGAAGTTACATTTGCATGTAGAAACTGTTTTTCAAAATCACTTAAAAGTTCACTATTCTTACACTTATTAAACGGCCTCTAAAGTATTAAAATCGGGATTTTTCCTTAAAACATCTGCCAACTTTTGACTAGCGCATAATCCTGGCGTATCATTTAGTGTGTGTAATTTATTTTTTACACTCTCCACTATGTCTAATGATTCCTGCAATGACAATTCAGTACATTGTAGTTTTCTGATGGCATCTAGTAATACTGTATAATTGGTACATATTGTTGTTAAATCTTCTAAAAGTTGGGGAATTTGAAATTCTCTTTGACTTTCTCTAATTGCTTTGGATTCATTCTGGAATACCTGGACAAAATATACGAAATTCTTTTAAACGTTTAGGAGATTTACGAAACACTGCTTTAGTACTTCCAATCATCCGATCAACGTTTCCGTAATGTTGTCGAACAACTTCACCAACTAAATGCAAAGCATGCAGCACGCAGGTTATATGTATTAAGTTAGGAAATATATGTTTTAAGGATCGCCCAACACTTAACATCGTTGCTGCACTATCTGTCACAATCATCACAACTTGATCTTGGGCAATTTTAAATTTTTTCAAAGCGTTCATCACTTTTTGAATATTTTCCGCGGCACATTGTTGAACACGTTTGCAAGCTAACAAATATCGAGATGCTGTGTTCTCGCTAGATAAAACGCGAGCTATTACATTCACAATACTGTTTTTCTTTATATCGGTCGTCTCATCCACGGTAATCCATATTTTTTTGGAACACAAATCACGTTTACACACATTTTCTAGCATCTGATAATTCTGTAAATGTGTTTGTGAGGGTAATGGGTACTTTGGAACGTATTGTCGCCAAAACGTTTTAAAAGCTGCTTTTCTCACCAACGACAACGGAAGATTACAAGAGGTAAACATAATTAATAAATGTATGATTAATAATGTATAAGGTATTTCAGTTCTTGCATTTCTCATATGCTTAATACCATTGACATGCCTCTGGCAATCAGTTCTGTCCAATGCAGCCAAACGAACATTGCATATTAAGCAAAAAACTGCACTACCGTCATATTTTAAATGGGGAAAAAGTGACACACACTTATGTACATTAGTAGCAAATCTATTACGAGGCATTGTTTTCTTAGGTATGTAAATATTAGTTCTATATGAAACGATACACTAATTATGTACTTGGTATAATACTACAACACACAAAAAACACCAGTTATATTTTCAAAGGCGACACGTAAGTACATAACCTTGACCGTTCGACTAATCTCTGCAACAGCTCAACCGGTACTAAAACGAAATCTCTCTCAGCGCGGTTTAACATGATTTATATTCCAGGTCGACACTACATGCCTGCTTCTCTACCGGTTTAGTTTATTTATGAATTTTTCGTATTCTTATATTAACCCGTAATACCGACGCCTATGCGAGTCCGCAAGTTTAGGTTACTCTAGTCATTATTGATGATCTTATAGATCACTTGGGAGTTAATTCCGCAGATATTCAAGAGAGCATAGAACAACGTCGATGTACCTGATCAACGGTGTCAACCCCTCCCTTAGTAACATTGTAAAATGTGACTATTTCATGCTTCCTAGCGTTTCCAGTGGATGAATCTATTGTGTCATCATGGTGTAGTGTTGATAGCAGAAGTACTTTTTGTTTTTTTTTGAGATACAAGATACTAAGGTTGTATTTTTTTGGAAAATTCGATTCTTTGTATTGACCATAGTGGAAAGAATTTGCTTCTTATTCTTTCGGACAGTACCCACAGATGTTAATTGGTGTTCTTCAAGAAGTTGCTGCATCAATGGAGTAAACCAATTATCGAATGTGATATTTCGTTTGCTGCCAGATACTGGTGAAATCAGTCGTAAAACTTCATCTGTAGGTTTTGTACTCAGTCTGAAAGGACCATCTGGTTGAGAACCACAATAAATTTCCAAGTTTGTAGTATAATAACATCTTGAATCGACTAAAGCAAAGATTTTGATTCCATAACATGCAGGTTTATTAGGAATATATTGTCTAAAAGGGCATCTACCACGAAATGCCTCCAATTTTTCATCAATAGTGAAGTACATGCCCGGTGTATAAGCAGACTGAAAGTTGCCAACTATTCTTTCGAAAACATCTCTAATTAGGGCTAATTTATTGATTTTGATTCTATCTACGCGTGTAGCTCCATTATCAAATCGTAAGAATCTTAGCAGAAATTGGAAACGTTTTAGAGACAGTTCCCTTGAATATTGGGACTTCTGTGCCGTCATTTGCCCAAAAATCTTCAAGGTTTCGCCAGGAGGATCGATGAATACCTGCTAAATAAAGTAATCCAAATACAGCCTTGATTTCTTGCTGAGAGGTCTCTGTTACTACGTATTGGTGCTCATGGTTGTAACGATCACTTACTGAATTGATTTTCTCAATAGTATGTTTTACAATATCAGCAATGAGTGTGCCTTCCACGAAAACCTTCCAACATTCAATTTGTCGTTTAACACCAGGTAAATGAGAAATTATATTTTCGGCTCTAGTGCGAACGGATCGTACTTCTACCTTCTTAGCCCATTTCGTTTCTTTATCTCTGCCCCAATAATATTTATCTAATCTATTCACATTATTTCCATTTTCTTGTTCATTTTCATCTTCGTCGCCATCTTGTTCTGTGTCATGAGAACTTTCACTAACCATGTCGAGCTGCACTTCGCTTTCATAATCAGATATATCCTGATCTTCATCGCTTTCTATCTCTTCTCACAGTCTTTGCAACCTATCTTGCTGCTTTTCGTAACTCCACATATTACTAGTTTAAAAAATATAAAACTACGTAAAATTTGGAAAAAATATAGATCAACTAACCACTAACCCTCGCAACGTTAATAAACTGACTGACGTCAGTGGTGTGGTGGGGTGTGACATACCCTTGCAGCATATTTTGACATCTATGTAAGTCGGTAGAGAAGATATGTATTATGAAAATAACAACGCTACACGATAAAATTATGTTAGAGTAACAGCTACTGAACACTAGAGGGCAGTAAGTTGTTCTCGTAAGAAGTACCATTGCTTTGCATGCGGGGGGTGTATCATACCCCACCACACCAACGCAGGGTTAATAGGGTTAGAAAAAACATACGCAAAGCAGTAACTTAATGAACCCAATCAACGGAAAACTACGATTCTCTTTTGTGCTATACGCTATTTGTACTCTCTTAACACACATTGCACGTTTTTATCATCTTAATAGTTAAAATTCAGGAGATGCGATAGAAGAAATGACACATATAGGTAAACCAGGATCTTCTGTAATTGGAGGGACAGCTGGATGGAGTTATGTTATAAAAAACTCTTTCTGAATAAATTAGATTTTAATAGTGTTAGTTGCTATCCTTTATTGAATGATTATTTTCAAATGCAGTTAGTAAGAAGGGGTTGTGGATTAATAATATGTGGTCAAACATTTGAGTTTTCATGAAAGATTTGTTACAACAAAGTAAATTTTAAAAAAAATATGACTTAACCGCCTCAGCCACTTGCCCCTTCAATTATTCATTAACAAGTGACAATAAAATGTATTGAATGTTTTCTTTGGAAAAACGATATCGCATTTTAAATTCTTAAATTCTAAAATATTCCATAGGATTTTGTACATCTCTAATGTATCATTCATGTTGTCCACTATTGTGTATCATATCAATATAATCAAAAAAAACCCTCAATACATTACATATTGTATCCTCATATCCTAAGTTTAACAACCTATTATTTAAAATAACAATGCTTAAAAGTACTGTTAATTCTGAAATAACCTGAAATCAACAGAAAATTTAATACATACAAGTATCACATTATTTATACAAGAAATTTAATAATTAAACAAATTATACATAACAATACAACTAAATTAACCAAAAACGTAATTTTATAACCGATAATAACAAATATGCTCTGAAACGCCCTCTATATGCCCTATCAAGTATTTTATCAAGGAATGCTTAAGGTACCTTAAGATTTTCGTTATCTAAGGCGACCTTAAGTGAGAAATATGTTCTATGAAACACAAAGTTCTTAATCAAGGAATGCTTAAGGAAAAGTATACCTTAAGGAAGAACTATGAATAGGACTGTAAGGCTGCTTGCACACAACTGGCAGAATAACCAGCGGTGCGTGGGACTTTCCACACACCGCATATACTGATAAAATTAATATCATTGTAAAAAGAAATAAGTAAGCATTTCAGGTATGTGTTGCAAGAGGTATATTTCCATTTAAAAGGGTCAATTGGTCGATCACGTCCCAAAAATATTTCTAAACAACCGGAAAAATATTTTTTCAAGTTATAATTTATATTTTCCTTAATATGTAGTGTACCTGCGATCGATCCTTTCCAGAGCAATTTAGAGAAAAGGGTTTCAAATAAAAAAATAACAAAATTATATCCAAGTATAGGCTGTTCAGTTTCCGCCGAGCAAGCTTAGTTTTTTAAATGGAACACCTGTATATTATTACGATTTCCAAAGATATTCATTAAAAATAAACTACAAAATTTAACATATGCATACAATTTCACATCTCGAAGTGAACACCATTTTGCTTCATACAAACTGTAATGCGATTTCTTGAATTTTATTGAAGATTTACTATCATGTCGGGAGTATTATTTTGTGTAATGTCCATGTTATGCATTGCCTTAAGAAATTCATCCAGGAAGTGTTTTCATAAATATTTCTATTTAGCCAAATTGCGAAATTTTCGATGTCTCGCTAAAAACTTTAAGAAATACTCAATCGAATAAAACAACCAGCCTAACATGTAGGGCGTTTAAGACATCGGCCGTTCAAAAAACAGCGACATTTCGCAAAAATCTCAAATTATCTCAAAAACTAAGATGGTTAGGTATAGGGAATATTGATGAAAGTTGCCACGAATTAAAGAGAGGTATCTAAAATCGTATTAATATACAATAATATATAATATGTACATTTAAAAAATCAAACGGCATTTGTCTCCGAATATTTTTTATTTGAAAACTCTCTAAATTGCGCAGGAAACTAATTATCTGCAGTCCACACACTACGTGGACATATACAGACCAGTCCGCTCAATTAGATACACCCCCGTGTAGCGAAATCATCCGACGAATTCCGAATAGGTGCCCGAGTAGTTTTGAATTTGACAGTTCGTATTAACGACGTTAAAACTTTAACGATACGTATGTAATTGTTCAATTGTAATGTTTTACTCAAATTAGAGTCGCCACAGCGTGTTGTGAAGAATCGGTGTTTTCTATTTCAATGCTAACGAATTTGCAGACCGCGCTGTATCGATATTGGATGGCAAGGCAAGCAAAGACCGGTCATATTCGTATCTAGTCAAAACAGACAAGACAACAAGACCTTCTCTTCTACAGTCTACAATGCATTTTATCATAAATTCTATATTGCAGTGTGTCTGCAAAACAATTTTTCCAAAAGTAATATGCGTTATTATTTAACTATGTATACTAGATGTTTCGATATTCCGTATAAAATATTTTTGCATTACTTAAGACCAAACTTAATACTGGTACTGGCATACCTTTTAGGTTGGTAAATGATGAGAATTAAATGGCAAACAAACTAAAATAATAATTCTCTCTTATTAAATACAAATGCAGTCTCATATCAGATTGCAGTAGCTTCAAAAATAAAAAATCTTGGAAGGCATAAACAAAAAGGAAATTCTAAAAACGTCATAGAAGGAATAAGTATGAAAAAAAGGCATTCTTTATTAAAAATAAAAGATAGAATAGGAAATATTAAAAAAGTGTTAACTCCAGAGCAAAAATCATTTGGGGACAAATCCAGCGATCTTGCTAGCCAACGAATATGCCCAGGGCTACTTACTAAACGGCTTCCGAATGTATTAAATAAATATTGGCGCACTAATAAACTATTACGTCTCGGCGTTATTTTACAATGTTTGGCAATAGAATAACTAGATTGAGTAAAATCTTGTTCTGCATTCTCCCATTTCTCGTAATTCTTGTTCTTCATTATTAACCAACTGTGGCTCTTTCTTATGGTTACGTGGGGATAAACAACCGTGTGTTTCAAAATTTATTTTAATGCCAGTTAGACGAATTATGAAAAACATTTTGAATTTCTGTGATCATAAAACCATTTTATAATTCATACTTTGGTAAAGAATTCGTGTAGTTGGGCGTTTTCATTTTTTTCTGCTGAAACACGTTCATGGCGTTGAATATGACCCGAAATTGAACAATTACATACGTATCGTTTGGTATCGTTAAAGTTTTAACGTCATTATTATGAACTATCAAATTCAAAACTACTCCCGCACCTACTCGAAATTTGTCGATTTTCGTCAGATGCAGTCGGATGACTTCGCAACACGGGGGGTGTATCTAGTTGAGCGAACTGATCTGTATGAAGAAAAAATAAAACGATACAAGGCGCAAATACAATCATCCCGCCGTAAATGTATGCATGAATGAATGCCGTAAATGCACGCACGTATATGTAGTAGTGTGCTGGCTAGACACGGCTGGTTTTCTCGTATGACCCCATTACCTTAAATGGAGGCGAAGATTTTTCGAACCTTCACGATTACAAACAATGAATTTTCAGTTACATGTAGAAAAAGCAGCTTGGGTCAAGAGCCCAGTTCCGTTAAGCACGTGTTCGTTGTTTGTTATATATTTTTCGATTTCATAATAAAATTTAACTCTCCATTAAACTTTAATGCCACCATTAAATCCAATTTCATAATCCATATTTTAATTAATTGTGCGTTTTAATAATAAAAAAATAAGCTAATGGCTAGTTTTTGGCGTATCATCTTTTTAATCCTGATAGCTATTTTTCATGTTACTTTCTATCGACTTCACACGTGAATTGACGTGAATATTTATTTCATGTCATTTGGAGTTATTTCTTGAACGAGGTTATTGCTGTTTATAGGAAAATCAGTAAACAAACGGGTATAAATACTATAAGCAGCGTCGTATCCGCCCAAGTAACTTTTCAATTTTTGAATTGATTGTATCGAGTATTACAGTAAACGTATTTTTAGTTATTCGGAAACTGTGGAAAAAAGTTCGTCACAATATTTCCAAGTAATTTTTGGGCTTTCTATAAATTTTTCTTCGCCGCACAAACTCATAATTATTGTCCGATGAAGAAGCTTGTTTCGAGCAGATTTATTGTCTCCTACAATTTAACAAAACTCGAATAAACGTAATTCCGTAATAAACATCCGATTTCGACGCATTACTGTATTGGAGGTTATGTGTATAATTATTTGTGTTAAAAGCATTCCGAAACCACTATATCAACTTGTCGTAATACGCATTTGCATTAGTTACCACATTAACAATGATATTGTGAAATTGACTCTAATTAAAATATAATTCATGATTCAATTAATTACTGTTTGCATACAGATTTTAATTTGGTTTAATTCGTGATTTACTATTGAGAATTAAAATTACATTAGGGGCGATCGGCAGCATAAAAGTATGCTAACAATACTTAGATGATTGGCTGTCTTATTTTAAATTAAAATTTAAATGTTGTTAATTTTTGCAAATAAGAGTACCTTCCCTGGTATTTTGCTTTTTCTCTCGTTAATACTAACAGATGCCAAAGTGACATTTGATTTTAATCGCAAATTACTTTGATTGACGATTAAAGCTGTTTAGTAATGATTAATAACGTAACAAAATTAAGTTAATTAGAGATTAACATCTCAATCCGTGATTAAATATTCAATTCATTTTTTGCAAATGAACAAAATTCAAGTTTATACACTGTGTCCACATATCGATACTCATCGTTGGTATCTCGGTTATTAGAAGGCAGAGCAACGGTTAACACAACACCCTGGTGGAACAAGATGTGTTGCATGTTGTCAGGATTAATAATTTGTCTTAAAGTAGGCCTCACCTCCTTTGTTAGTAGCTCCAAATATCTGTTACTAGTTAAATTGTAATTCAATATGAAATCACCTATTAAGTGCTTATTTAAATCGAAAAGAAACTTAAACAACAAACAAAAATCTAAACAAAATTTCATACCAATTAAAGTACACCAGAGGTTAAAACCAAATCGAACTTGAAATCATCTTTGATTCACCAAATGTAGATTGAACACCCCACAATTGGTAAATCGCGTTTCATCTACCTATATATTATCGTTTATACCTTTGTACAATTGTTGGTTTGTAAGGGTGGTATTTGTCTTTCTTCAAGGTTTTGTAAACAGTGGATTTTGGAATTCCAGATTCCCGAGCAACTCGACGAACTGATGTGCTTGGATTTTTCGTAACATTTTGCAAAATAATATTTCGACGTATATCAGCATCGTTAACTTTGTAGTTAGCTGTTTTGTTCGAAGCTTCCAAAGTACAGTAAACTGCGAATTATCCTCCTAAAAGTTGTGTTGTGTGGTTGTCGTCTTTCTGGAAAACGCTCCGCGTTATTTGCTTTGAAATACACTTCCAACATAACTTTTTCTTCATTTGAATATTTATGTGGCATTATCAATTCTTATTAATCTTAATACTTGACATTTAATATTAATGACTTCTCAGTAACTACGAGTACACAAGGTTTTAATTAACTAATCTCTGTAGCACTGATTGTAATTTGACAGCTTATCGTTTTGTTTCAAACTGACGTTTAATTTCATGGCATACTAATTGTATTAGACAGTCTGTTTTTTGTTACTATGAAATTAATCGTCAGTATCATTTCGTTATTTTACAGTATTGCTTAGTGTATCTTTTCGCTTTAATCTCTCATTGGTGTTTAATTTCATAGTATTAGAGATAAATTTATTTTTGTATTAATGAAAAATTTGTCTTCAACAAGTGTCTAAACATTGTAAAACTTTAGAAGCGCTCACATTAAGTGTTACCGAGTTATTGAGGAAAGTTGAAACCGGCAAATGTTGGTTTTTTCAAAATATCTTAAAACTTTAATTAGGGTGAATTTGAAATGAGATTTGTTGCGAGTATTGAATTTTGCAAGACATTTTGTTCGGTATTGTTCATCGTGGTCGAAAAGTAATTTCAGCAAGCAGCACGGAAAAAATACGCATGCGCAGTAGGTCGAGAAGTAACAACAGTGAACGTTGTAGGGTTTCGCATATATATATTGTAATTAGTCTTTTATTATAATATTTTTACAGTTATTAAAAGTTCAAAGCAAGTGGTAGTTTATTGCATTCGTACATAAACATTGGATATAAACAAATTAGCAATACAATACAATACACATTCCACATTTAACCGTTGCTTTGTGTGTTCTAACAACTGCAGATACCAATGGCGAGTATCGAAATCTAAGGAGTGCATAAGCGTGTGTTTATAGTGAAGCTGTGATAGTTGGTAAGAGTGGTGCGTTAGCAAAACGGGCCAATCAGTGGGCGCCGTAACTTTACGTAACCATGGTTACAGAAGCGAGTTGTGATACTCGATAAGGGTGTGTTTATAGTGAAGTTGTGATAGTCGATAAGAGCGATGCGTTAGCAAAACCGGCCAATCAGTGAGCGCTGTAACTTTGCATAACCATGGTTACAGAAGCGAACTGTGAAACTCGATAAGAGAGGCCATAATAGCGAAGCGATGAGATACATTATTTATATGCTGGTGTTTATGTTGGAACGCGACATCTGTGAACAGCGATGGTTGTAGTTTCAATGGATATCGAAAACCTAAGCGACATTTACATTAGGCCCCCAATACGGGACCAAAAGCACCAATATCAAAAAGGAAGGACTACATTGAAAATATTTTGACAACTGTCAAAGTGGCGCGCTTGCCGAAGTTTCATAAACGCCATCCGTGATGCATAGTTTTCGACGCTTTTATCGCTGCTTATCGACTATCGCAGCTTCACTATAAACACACCCTAAAGCGTAAAGTACGTAAGGTAAGATATACGATTATTTTCTTGCCCATATGACCGCCCATATCAAAGATAGGGTTTGTTACTAATGTTTCTAGTCTGCTGTGCCCCGACCCACTCCGGATTCTCTAGCTACCAAAATTTTTCAGTCTGTATGCTCCCATTCTAACCTGTCTCTTGATATGAATGTCAAGAAGTAGGTTTAGCATGATTTTCATTGCAGCCATTGGAGCGCTTTTAACGGGTCCAATTATATATAGACATGCCAGTTTCTGAATTCTCGAAAGATTGGTTATCACATGCTTGATGATTTTAGGCCACTAAACTAGGCAGCTGTAACTTACCACAGGTCTTGCCCCTGTAGTGTACAGCCCCTAGTACGTCATGTGGTCTGAGTCCCCATGTTTTCCCAACTGTTCTGTGGGTTGTAATTAACACCCTCTTACACTTTTTTGCAAATGTAAATTCCAGCTCAGTGTAGAGCCCAAGGTTACTCCCAAGAACTTAACCACCTGATTTGCATTGCTTTATTACAAAGGATCGCTGATCTCAGGCCGTCCAACTTCCTTCTTTTAATGAAGGGTACAAATATTATTTCGGCAGGGTTTACTCTGAGCTTGCCGCGCCATACTTCTACCATCTTCACAAAAGTTACTCGGAGCAAAAAATATGCAAGTTGGACTATTGGTTGCGTCTGATTGATTTGCAAAATGCAAGCTTGTTTGTCTTTTTATCGTTCTTGCTACAGCTCTTTGGGCGACCTGGCTCACAATTTGTGCGAAAACGCGGCGAAGCTTTCCACTTAGACTACACAGAATAACAGCATCTAGTGTGAAATACGAGAGTGGAGACGTAGCGATTCGAGTCTGGATATTACTGTCAGATGGTAAAACGGTTTTATGTGAGAGACGTATGGACAGCAATCTCTCGATGTTAGAAGAACTGATGGTCAATTGTTAAATTGCTTGATGAAGATATATCCGACTATTACCAGCAATATAACACTCTTTCGTTGTCAAAGGCATTCGCTTTCTGAACTGATCGCCGATTTTCAGACCTGCCGCCTATTGGGCATCCATGGCACGTTATAAAAGTATTAATTAACATTAATGTTTCCAAAACGGCTCAAAGCCACTATGAAAGCACGTGGTTAACCAACAAAATATTAAATTTATTAGTACAAATCTATATTTGTAAAATATATACAAATAGTTTCATTTCAATATCGCACATGGCATCTTTGACCCATAAAATCAAGGGGTACCTAATACATATGCAACTTAATATTGTGTATGTATACACAATATTAAGTTGATATAGCCCAAATTAACATTAAACTTTGTTGAACATATACAAAAATCTAGTAAAACAAAGAATATGGTAAAATAGTCTACATTATAGTTTTTAGGTAAATTTTTCATCTCTTTCATTTACGTAAAACAGTTCAAAACGGGTGATTTCAATCATTCCAATTTCAAATTATGTAATTTTTTATTGGAATCCAATGTATTCCAAGTTGATATTGTATTTTTTTTTGCAAAACAGTCAATTACTCAGTGGTGATGATAAGTGTTTCATTCAAATTCCGAAATTCAGAAGCATCTTCTTGAAGTAGGATTATATGGCTGCCGTTTGCATCATAGTCGTGCAGGCCATGAGTTACTTTCATATGCAATTTCAGGTAAACGGTTTCTGTAAAGCCACGTTGACAAATCTCACATAAAAACGGTCCAGAATGACCCAGCATGTGAATTTTTAAATTATGGGTCTTTGTAAATCCCTTCCCACATAATTTACAATGATATGGACGGAAGCCAGTGTGAGTCATTTCATGGCAATCAACTTCTCCTTTAGATCGAAAGGCCTTATCACAAAACGAACATTTATATGGTCTTAATCCCGTATGTGTCCTCAAATGTCTCTTTAAACCACAGCTCATGGAAAATGCTCTATCACAATAACAACACTTGTATTTCTTTTCTCCAGTATGAATTCTCATATGATAATCTAGAGAACTTCCGTAATTGAAGCTTTTTCCACAAACTGTGCAAAGATGCAAACGTTCATTTCTGTGTATCAGCATGTGATACCGTAGGTGACTATTTGATAAATATTTCTTTCCACAAATCTCACAGGTAAATCGTTTTCCTTGGTGTTTTACTAACATATGATTAGTAAAAGTTGCTCGTACATTGGTAACGAAGCCACATATTTGACAAAGGTATGAGTTTCTTTGGACATGCGCCTCCTTGTGACGCAGAAGGTTTCCTCTAGATGAAAATTTCTTATTACACATATTACATTTTAGAGGGGATTGATTGCTTCTGCTGCCCTTTTTTGTTTTGAATTCGTTTTCCTTGAGATCTTGTGCATCTGCAAGAAACATATTATTTTAGTAGAGCAGTTCCATTTAGAGAAGTACATATTACGTTATCACTATCTGCGGGGACAAAATTTATCATCGCCGTAGATATTTTGAACAATGAGGTGTTAAAAAATCAAAAAAAAAAGATAAATAGTTTAGTTTTTACCTGCCCGAAAATTAAAAGCTCTCAAATGTCTTGAGAGAGACAGTAATTCATAAAATGAGAAGGAATATAGAAAAATGAAACGCCAAAGTATTGTTCTAAATCCCTTTCTCTTCCCAGTAACCGTCCATCGTATTGATGAGTGATAATTACTGATAATCAACTCGCCAAAATAAAATAAGCCATCCACGCATATGGCATAATATGTACTTCTCAATAACAAATAAAACATCAAAATACTTCAATCTAGAAAGAAAAGTGAAATATAATTTTTGTTGTGTAGATAATATATGTATCTAATTTATAATAAGTAAAAGATAGAGTTAATGAATTTAATTCTGGTATTATGGCTATAAGTGTAATAAATACTTTTTGCCAATAGGATGCTTAAAAAGGCATTACTATACTTTTACAGTACAAACTACACTTGAGAAATTAGTATTCCAGTTATGTATATTATATGCATTAGCATTTTTACAGGTTATTTATAATTATTGTACCTACATTAGATTTAAGTAGTTCTGGTATAGAAGAAGCTGGTAAAGTTGATAAGCTGGCAGTTGTGTTAATGCTAGAAGCTTTGTTTTCAACAAACGGATAATATCTTGCACAAAAACAGAGAAATGGGAAGGAGAAATTGACCAAACTTTTAAACATAAATACTCAACATCAAAACAAATAAAAAAATAATATGAAATGATCGGCCATCATATGTGTGCTCTAATTATTGGGGGTAGTACCTTCCTGGAAGCTGGCAACACTGCATGCTTCATGAATCCAGTAGTACAAATTACTATGTGAGTGAATTGCTTTTAGCATCAGAAACACAACTTTTCTATCTTATTAAAATCTAACATTTTCTTTTTTTTTTCTTTTGTATTGAATTATATTACTGTTCTGAATCAATATTCTATTTTAAAAGACAAACATACCAGTTACAGGAATGCAGTCATCACTAGATTTTTGAGAACTTTTTAATGGGACTAAATTAACAATATGGTACTTCTCCTCCTTAAGTTTTTTTGCAGGATTATTCTTCGGCACAAAGTCAGCACTTATAGCTGACCCTAAATTTTTTAAAAACCCTTCATAATTAGATTTTTGATGACTTTCATCTTCAATTATAAGTACATCTTTCAAATTATATTTTCCTTTATCCGAAATAAGTTCAACTATGTCAGAACCGGCAGTGATCCCCCTTTTAGTCTCATACAACTCTTCTTTGAACAAGACACTTAGTTGTGACTGGGATGTTTCCAATAATCTATTCACCTTATATGCTGTTGTCAACAATGATACACAAGTCAAACATAAATGTAGAGGATATTTAGGATCATTTGATAACTAAAACACGCGTACTTAGAAACTTAGGTTATAGAGGCACTTATTTATTATTCATTACTCTTGTCCAGCTTAATTTCTGCATCACATCGTATAAGCAAGATACATCATGTTCATATACTTCTTCTAAAGGGGAATATAAAGACTCCATCTCTATACCTTTGTTTAAACATAATCTACATAGATTACTAATACTATCTTCTTTAATGTAAGCCATACTTTTTTGTATACTTCTGCCACAGTATAGTGTTATACAAGCTGAGTTCGGGTATTCGTTCGGAGCAAATCAAGAGTACAGAACACGTGGACTAGATCATGAGTAGATCACTCAAGCCAATTTTCATGTTTCCATAAACAACCTCTATAGATAAGTACAGTGTTAAATTCAGTTAAATTGTTAGAACGAGTTTACATCAGCAACGCTATCTACTTTTCACCCTAACTAAAGAAAAGACGAGGCAAATTTAAACTGGTACTTCAGGTTATTTATTATATATTTGAAATTAAGCTTTTTATTTTGCAGTATTTTGTAACAGCTTACAAAATACTGCAAAATAAAAAGCTCGTTTTCAAGTTACACTCTGGTACTGATTAAGTGATTAATGAGATTCTGTTATTAAGTTATTATTAAAGCTGGCCACGAGCGGTACCGCGCAGTAGCGTAGAGTCGACCAGGCCTCGCGTTCCACTAGAGTTATTCTGCTAATAGAGATGTTTGCTGCCGCAAATAATTTCGCTGTTTCAACTGTTGTTTCGGCAAAACTAGTACGGTATGAGGAAAAATGCGTTTATATGCAGAGAACGAACGTTCTACATCTAGTGACGTAATATTTGCGTAAGTAAAATAATCTTTCAAATAACTTAACGATTCTGTTGACGCACCTTCACAAATGTGTCTTAATGTGCCAAAATCAGAATTTTTCTCAAAAACACTCAAATTTTTCTAGAACAGAAAAATTTTTTGCATCTTCAATCGCGCATAGCTGTGTGTGAACATGTTACACTATTTGTAGAGATTCTTCTAACGGCACCGTAGGATTTTGTAATTTTTCTATTGCATCTGCTAGCCCGAAGTAATTGTCGTGAATGATTTTTAAATCCATTTTAACCTGACTATCTTGAAATTTCGACTGGCTTTTCTGGATAGCGGCAGCTTCCTTTGTATCGAATTGTAAAATCACGTTCTTAATATTGTCAAAATATTTATGATAATAAAACGCGGCCTGCAACCATGTTCCCCAACGAGTTAGAATAGGTTCTGGTGGCTCTGGTATACGGGGGCACAGTCTGTGAAATTCGCGAATACGTTTCGGTGATTTGACAAATACTGCTTTGGTATGCGCTATTAAAGCGTCTACCTCAGGATAACATTTTCTGATACTATCCGCCACAAGATTGAGAGCATGAATTTTACACGTAATGTGTAACAAATTAGCAGAATGCTTTTTAAGAGACCGGCCTACAGAAAGCATGTTTGCAGCACCATCACTCACTATCATCAAGAGTTGGTTTGTTGAAAGTTCAAACTTGTCCAATGTATTTAACACTAACTTTGAAATTACTTCGGCAGTACACTGTTGTATTCGTTTGGAGACTAATAGAATTGAAGGTGCCGATTGATGAGGTTCCAATTTGCGTGCCATTACATTAAGAACAGAATGTTTCTTCCGATCTGTTGTTTCGTCGACACATAACCACAATTTTTGATCTTGCAACTCCGATTTTATTTTTTGTTCAATATGTTCGCGCGCAGATGGCACAATTCTTCGTAACGATGTTCGACTTGGTAATTTGCACTCCGAATAGTTATTCCAAAAGCAGGATAAATGGTTCCTTGTCTAGTAAATTAAACGGTATATTACATGCGATAACGTAACGCATAAATTAAATATAAATTTTTCATTGTCTCGTGCGAATTTCTTTTTGGAACATGCTTTTCACAATTTACTGTCGTAGACAATGTTGTCTGGACCACACATTAACGGAATTTTACAGATTACACGTTTAATTTTAGCACCTTCATATATTAAGTCTGGAATTTCTGCAATAAATTTTCGAAGTTTATCCGACCGCGGTCGTTTTGCTGACGAAATCATATTATTTCTAGGACAGATAACATTGCGCAAATGACCGGCAGCGAAAATGTCCGTACTGCTCCGCAAACGAAGTAATACTACCGTTCCTCTCGGTCCGAACTGATTCTACGCCGATGCGCGGCACCGCTCGTGGCCAGCGTTAGTTATTATACTTACACCATATGAAACGTACACAAGACATTAAAAACTATACTCAAATGCGAGTACCGTTGGTAAAGCATATGTATCTGTTGATAGTAAATATCGGCGATTGTTTGCCGAGGAGTGCAAAGTAAAATAATCTAAAACTTTGCAAGCGGTCCTAGTTTATAAACAAAAGATCTACAATAACAAATAACAAGCAGCCTTAGATATACGAGTTTTTATTGACATATTCAACGTGGTATACAACATATTTATTTAAAATTGTAGATATAAAACAAATACAGAGTACAATTATTTTGCAAAACGTGAGAAGTAATAAGTAGTTTGTTAAAAAGGTGGTACCGGATGGCAGTAGCGTAACGGAAGCGCCCTGGGTAGGGGTAATTTTCAACTCGTAGTCGATCTCGACAGTACCGCGAGAGAGTTCAAAGCGACAGTACGTTGCACGCCAAATAAGTACACGGAGATGGGACGCCCAAAGGGTGTATCGTTCCTTTCGACTGTGAATAAATATCTCAGGCATTTCCCTGGATTAGAATATAGAAGTCTGCATATTTACTGCACAATATGCAATAGCGGGTTGCTAAGTCGCGATAGGTTTGAATGTAGAAAACATTGTAAAAGTAAACGTCATGTATTGAATTTAAGAAACAGTATTCCATACTGGCAATTTTTTTATGATTTTATTTTTATGTTAAGTGCGTGCAACATTCCACAACGTCTAGTATCTAATGAAGACTTTCGTCTTTTTTGGGCCAAGTACGTTCCCTCATGGAAGCTGCCAACATCTATGCGATTACGATACAATTTGCCACGTGTGCAAGGTACAGTAAAGGAATGTATAAAAGACGAGTTGAGAAATAAGAAAATCTGCCTATGTGTGGATGAAACAACTGATGCTCAGAAACACAGCGACATTCATGTTGTAGCGCGTCCTTTAAAACGTGATGGTCCACGAGCTTCATTGTTGTTATCCAGTAAAAGGATTCAGAAAACTAACGCAGAAACCGTTGTCAAGATAATAAAAGATTCGTTGAGAGAATTTTGTATCACAGGAACCCAAGTCACAATGTTCGTTACTGACGGAGCCGCAACAATGCTGAAAATATGCTTTCCGACTCTTTTTCACATAACATGCCTCATACACGCATGTCATCTCGTAGCAGAAATCATTCGAAAGAAGTATTCGATGGTGGATAAGTTAATAGCATCTATCAAAAAAGTGTTCATCAAATCTCCCAAACACATCCGTGTATTCAAACAATTGTGTCCGAAATTACCACCACCACCTCAGCCTGTAATAACGCGATGGGGAACATGGCTCCAGGCAGTATCTTAATTCGGACGTTCAACAACAAACAAATGAAATTTCCATGAACTACTCTGAGGTTGCACAACCTATTGAACAAGGCGCTCTATAAAACTTGACGAACACTATAGGAGTCGATGTTGCGCAATTTTAAAGAAAAATCCCGATTTACAAAAGGTTCGGTCTATAACTGAAAATCAAGAGTGCCCAGATGAGGAAAAGGAATATCTGACATTGAAAATCTTACTTCACTGGATGTCGAACGATCATTTTCGAAGTATACGACAACGTATTCACAACACCGTCGACGGCTGAATGAATCGACAATGGAAGCGTTGCTGATGTTGCAATTCTACGCAGCTTACCAGGGCGGTTGCCAATTGCCACAGTGGACATCAAGACGACAGGAAAAGGTAACAATATTATTTTTCACTAATATTGTATATTAGGTACCTACTTTTATGCGATGCACCACTGCCGGTACCACCTTTTTAATAAACTCTAGTAATAAGGAATGTACAAACAAATAATTCGTGAAAAATCACCAATGTTTATGGATATAAAGGTCGTTTCATCTATAGGAAATGTAATAGTTATGCGAAGCAAACAAGTTTAATATCTAAAAAAAAAAAATACAAAATTAATATACCTAACGAAGGCTTAAAAAAAAAGAAATATGCGATTTCTATTAACTTAAAACATTTTTATGTTTGCCTTCTACATAATTGTATTGCTTCTTTGTATATGGGATTTCTCATTGTTGACCTGCTGTCTTTTCCATTTAAAATTCTATTAATTCCTGTTGCCCAATTAAAACAACAGAAAGTTACAAATTTCTTTATACAAAATTCTTGTAATTCTTGAGAATGGATATTACAATTAAAATTAAAATGAATTACTGTAGATAGATACTTGAACAGAATTAAGAAAAAATCTTTTTCACCAATACTAAGGGTAAAATGTGCATAATTAAATTGTACATTAAAAAAAAATTAAAAGTAAGATTCAGATAGCAATATTGCAATTTTCTTGGAATAATTCCTGACTTTTCTTTATTCAGTATTAACGAATGCCACTCAGTACTTGCATTATCTGCATAAATATCCTTTTTGCACAGATCGCAATGTGCAATATTAGTGTGTAATTTTCTTATAAGAAACCCAGCTACATAGGCTGCGACTTGTTTGTTGATGTAACTGCTTTTTAATGCAGGAATGTGCATACCAATCAACTTCTCTACCTCATCGTTAATGTTTTCTACGATACAAACTTCAGGTGAAGATGTAATTAATTGTAATACTGGTGTCAAAGATAAATTTGCATCAATTTCGCAATTTGCGTTTACAGAATGTCTACTTCCAATATAGTTTATTAAATATGTTCGAAAATGGAATTTGAACATCGTTGTCGTTGGATTGGTATTGCGTACTTCTCGTTGTCTCATCTGGCAAAAAAAAATTTTCAAGGGGATCTTGATTAAACGACCTTCCCTTAATAAAGCGAATATTTGTTGGAAGTCCTTTGAAAATTTCTTCAATTCCATTCAGCGTTACAATGCAGTTTTTTATTGTAGGTGGAATTCTTATTATTACCATCCAGGAAGTACACGGTCCTTTTTAGCATTTCTCCAAAATTCAAAATGCGGAGATCCAGCTTCTATATAACCTTTTAAAGGTTTTACAGATCTTTTGACGCTCCTATTGAGACTATCAAAAAAGGAATCGAAGAATGATAGCATTTTCGAAGTTCCAATTGCTTCTTCCGTTAATTTACTTCCCATCAGTGGCGGCAGCAATACCTGCAAAACAAAAAGACGTATTGAAGTATATACTTTAATAAGATATTAAATGTAAAACCAGTTTCCCATCATGTGGCTAATTTTTATTTGACATTTATAATTACATTAATTACAACAATATTAAAACTATATGAATACACACCCGATATTCCCATTAAATTCATTACAGATGCAACTGTGTGACTAAAAATCTGTGTTGCACAGGACACTTTCATCTTCCTAATTTTTGCAGGATCTACATGCATATCTGTAAGTTTTGGCATAGCTCAAAGTTCTCCAGAAGCATTGTCTATTTTATCTGCTACTTGTATGTCAGCCCATTTTGCAGTATAAACATTATCTTCTTGAAATATTAAATTGTTTTTTAATAAATTATTCCTAATTCCTTTCATTAAGTGAGGAGGGTCATATAGATGTTGGATTTTGGCCCCATTAACAAAATAATATTTCATGTCCTCCTTGTATTCCTTTGTGGTAGTCTTCATTAAATAATTTATTGCACTTCTGTTATTCGCACTTTAATCACTTATGCTACCTATTACATGAAATCCAGCATCATAGCATAACATTATGTGTTTCTTTATTAACCGTGCCAAATCAACGGAATTCATAGGACCTTTTGTAAAAGAAAATGACAGTGGTTGCTTCCAATTGCTCACGATACCTTTTATCATAAATACTCGCACATGATTGGCAATATGCGCTGTTGGTTTGTCCCCAACATCCTTGAAACCTTCAAATTGTTCTGCTTGCACATTAAATGACACGCTTGCTTGTAGGCTCATCTCATCAAACATAATAATGCATAATTTTTCCCTTTTGGGAAGCTTATTCTTTTTAGGCCAGTCAAAAACTCATTTATCAGGTCCTGCACTTACAGGTATTTTATTAAGAACCTTCTTTATTGTTGCCCTTGATGGTAGACAAAATAGTTTCTGTAGTAGTTTATAGGTTCTTTGTTTAAACAAAATCAGGCCTAAAACTTTTTCGTCCATGGTAAATCTTCTTCCATGCTTTGGTTTATTTTGTTGTTCCAGCTGCATTTTAATGAAAGCAGCTACATGCGGTTCCAGTGAATTCGTAATTTCTTCAACGGCTTCCTCTTTCGAAAGGACACGAGCTTTTTTCTTATAAAATATGCTGCTTTCTGAAAGTGTCTTAATACGGTTATACAATCTCTTCGATTTTGGTGATAAATATTTGATCCTAGTAACTCCAACATCTTCCAACAGGGTCACTGACAACAAATAAGCATACAATTTTTACTGAATGCATATGACTGCAGTGAATATAAAAACATTTTAAGAAATCACAATTTTTTATTACAGAACAAACTATTACTTTCAAAATTTTGTTATATTTGAGAAATAAAAATTACTTATTTTTGAAGAATGTTTGCATTTTCAAATAAATAAGCTCTTACTTCTCTTTGGAGTTTCCCGAATACTCACTACTTCTTCATGTGGAGGTGTACCACATGGTGACAAGGGTATTTGTTCTTCTGCAAGGGCAATCGTTTGATTTGGTGATTTGCGGCTAGCACCAGAACTTCCAGGTTTCTCAGGACTTGCTAAAAGTATAAAGATATACATATTGCATCATAAAACAATGAATATATGAGAAATGGAATATAGATTTCATTATTCACCTTTGATACTACAGAATTTACAAGAAATTCACTACTTTTTTTCTGTTATCTTTATATCAGATATAACTAGGTATATCTAGAGAAATCTTTAAAAACAAACAAAACAATGATGTAACCAAACTGTTTATACTTACATAACTCGGGTAAGTGTAAAGAAGGAATAGCATTAGACATTAAAAACTTAGGACTTTTCTTCATACTGCTGGGGAAATGAACATTGCAAACTTTCCTTGACTTATAAATGTCTTCATGCCCTATTTCAGCTAAATCTTCATTAGCACATGCATCTAGCCAGCGATTAAATAGTTCTGGATGCTTGACAGGGTTTGGAAAACTATGCCGGGTTGCACCTTTATCTGTGCATCCTTTTACTGAGCAACTTCTATATTTCACCATCATGCTAAAGAAGGTAAATTATTTGAAATTAAAGGAAAATATATTGAAATTTTTCAAACAGTAATTATTTAAATAATTTAATTTCTTCAAATGACTTTCCTCAAATTATCAGAGTGATCTTACCAAAATATTTTTGTATTAGCCTTCTAAATTGTACCACATAGGAGTAAAATACCTTGCTGGAATCTGAAAATTATATAAAAATGTTTATCAGTAAACGGCTTGCAGTAAATTGCACAAATAATAAATTACTACGATTCTCTATTTCATGATTACTAATTGGAAATTTAGTAAACATATCACATATTTTAAATTTATATTCTATGATATTTTCTTACATATTATGTGTTTACAATGCTGAAACTGCTACAGATTGATCTTATCTATTCTGTGTTCGTTAGGCATTGAATGAAGTATACATGTTTCAAAATAATTACGCTGTAAATTGGTAAAAGTGATATTTTTGACAACATAAATCAAAAGCACCAGTCTAAACGAACAAGCATTAAGAATGCAAATATAACAAAATTTCTATATCTGCTTTGGATGTTACATAGGAACAGTTAAAAGTAAAGCAGGAACGAAACAAAAATTGGTTCTATTAAATACGCTGATTTTTAGTATGGAAGAAACAGAATCAATTAATAATTCACACAAACATTAATAATCCACCCAATAAACAATGTCAAAAAAATCTTACCTGAAAATAACACGTAATATTTCTAAATTCACTGCTAATAAAAGTTTTAAAATAAGAAAATCACTCACAAGACTGATATAAAGAACACTAAAAACCTTTCAAAATCTGAACGAACCAAACAGAGATCACACAGAAAGGAGGTTAGCGCGGGTTAGCGTCTTACCAAACATGTTTATATTTTCGCTTTTGAGCCTACGCAGGCGCGTTGGTAACGCATTTGCAACACTAGCGCCGCTATCTACTTTTCACCCAAACTAAAGACGTTGTCTAATTCTATCCGTAAGACCGTACTCCCCATGGTAGAAAAAAATCCAACATCGTTGCCAGACCGATTTTCATGTATAGAATCATCTCAATCATCTGTTAAATATCAAAAGTATATACAAATCACATAACCTTACTAAAAATAATACTTGGTACACTTGTTATCTATGCTTCCCACATTAATCTTGACTTACTTATATGTATTGGTTTGTAGAAAAATAGTAATGTGAAATGGTTATATGTTACGATGAGTAACCTGGGCAAATATGCGGTAACAGCCAGAGGCGTGGCGAGCGCATAAAGGTTTACACATAAAATAGAAGGTAAGAAATAAATTATAAAACGTGCTAAAACACTTACCGTTTTAAAAGTCTTCCGTGAAATCACAAACTGGGTAACATCTGTTAAATATTTGAATCATTAGATATGTGTCCATAGTTGTTTCAGTCAAGTGAGTACGACGTGCGGAATAAATGCTTTTTAATGTCGAAAACGACCGTTCGACATCTAGCGATGTTATATTTGCATATTTAAAATAATCTTTGAAATAACTTAATGCATCTTCACACGTATCTTCACAAATTTGTCCTAATATAAGAAAATCGGAGTCTTTCTCTAAAACACTTTCAAATTTTCGTATTACACACCAATTTGTTTCGCCTTCGACAGCGCATAACTGTGCGTGAACATCATTCACAATTTGAACAGAATCCACTAGCGACATCGAAACGTATTTTTTCTATTCCCTCCGCTAGTCTGAAGTAATTGTTGTGAATAGTTTGTAAATCTCTTTTAACCTGACTATCTTGAAATATTTCCTGGTTTTTCTTGAGTGCTGCAGCTTCTGTCGGATTGAATTTTAAAACTCCCTTCTTTATTTGATCAAAATATTTGTTGTGGTAAAACGCAGCCTGCAACCATGTTCCCCTCGTGTAATAATCGGCTGTAGTGGTTCATGTAAATCAGGACACAGTTATGTGAAATAGTCGGGTACGTTTCGGGGCCTTTAGAAACACTGCCTTTGTACTAGCAATCAATGTATTTACTAGTGGAAAACATGTAGGCATCGTTTATGCCGCAAGATTTAGAGTATGGATTTTACACGTTACATGTAAGAAGTTACCACTGTGTTCTTTAAGAGATCAGCCCAAAGAACGCATGTTTGCGGCACCATCACTCATAGACATTAAAAGTTGCTTAGTTGAAACTTCAAATTTGTTCAATGAGTTCAACACCACCTTTAAACATCTCATCGCAGTACAAATTTACAACTCTTTTGGAAGCAAGTAAGAAGGAGGATGACGGTCGATGTGCTGCCATTGTACGTACCATTACATTAACCACAGAGTGTTTTTGACGATCTGTTGTTTCGTCCACACACAACCACAGTTTTTTATCTTTCAATTTAGTTTTCATTCTTTTTTCTATATGTTCACGAGCAAATGGCACACGTATCGATGTCCGACTAGGTAATTTACAGTCCGCATATTTATTCCAGAAGGAGACAAATGCTTCTTTGTCTAGTAAAAAAAAAGATAGATTACATAAAATAAGAGTAACATATAAATCAAATGTAAATTTTTCTTGGTCTCGTATGCCACTTTTAGACATTGAATTTTAGCGCCATCAAAAATTAAGTCCGGGATGTCTACTATAAGGTTTTTAACTGTGTCTGCTATTGGTCGTTTTCGCGACGTACTTAAATGCGACGCTGTGAACGCGTGAAATAAATAATCGCCGACTCCGCACCACGTATCTACTACATTGACTGTTACGGCTGCTTGCCCAGACTAGTGATGAGTAGAGTAACCTAAACTTGCGGACTCGCATAGGCGTCGGTATTACGGGTTAATATAAGAATTCGAAAAATTCATAAATAAACTAAACCGGTAGGGAAGCAGGCATGTAGTGTCGACCTTGAATATAAATCATGTTAAACCGCGCTGAGAGAGATTTCGTTTTAGTACCAGTTGAGCTGTTGCAGAGATTAGTCGAACGGTCAAGGTGATGTACTTACGTGTCGCTTTTGAAAATATAGCTGGTGTTTTTTGTGTGTTGTAGTATTATACCAAGTACATAATTAGTGTATCGTTTCATATAGAACTAATATTTACATACCTAAGAAAACAATGCCTCGTAATAGATTTGCTACTAATGTACATAAGTATGTGTCCCTTTTTCCCCATTTAAAATATGACGGTAGTGCAGTTTTTTGCTTAATAGGCAATGTTCATTTGGCTGCATTGGACAGAACTGATTGCCAGAGGCATGTCAATGGTATTAAGCATATGAGAAATGCAAGAACTGAAATACCTTATACACTATTCCTCATACATTTATTAATTATGTTTACCTCTTGTAATCTTCCGTTGTCGTTGGTAAGAAAAGCAGCTTTTGAAACGTTTTGGCAACAATACGTTCCAAAGTACCCATTACCCTCACAAACACATTTACAGAATCATTTGCCGCGAATGAAAGAGATACTAGAAAATGTGTGTAAACGTGATTTGTGTTCCAAAAAAATATGGATTACCGTGGATGAGACGACCGATATAAAGAAAAACAGTATTGTGAATGTAATAGCTCGCGTTTTATCTAGCGAGAACACAGCATCTCGATATTTGTTAGCTTGCAAACGTGCTCGACAATGTACCGCGGAAAATATTCAAAAAGTGATAATGAACCCTTTGAAAAAATTTAAAATTGCCCAAGATCAAGTTGTGATGATTGTGACAGATAGTGCAGCAACGATGTTAAGTGTTGAGCGATCCTTAAAACATATATTTCGTAACTTAATACATATAACCTGCGTGCTGCATGCTTTGCATTTAGTTGGTGAAGTTGTTCGACAACATTACGGAAACGTTGATCGGATGATTGGAAGTACTAAAGCAGTGTTTCGTAAATCTCCTAAACGTTTAAAAGAATTTCGTAAGTTTTGTCCAGGTATTCCAGAACCTTCTGAACCAATTTTAACACGATGGGGTACTTGGCTAACAGCAGCTTCTTACTATTTGATCCATTTTCAACAAATTCAATCAGTTATAATGCGATATAATCGGAATGAATCCAAAGCAATTAGAGAAAGTCAAAGAGAATTTCTAATTCCTCAACTTTTAGAAGATTTAACAACAATATGTACCAATTATACAGTATTACTAGATGCCATCAGAAAACTACAATGTACTGAATTGTCATTGCAGGAATCATTAGACATAGTGGAGATGTAAAAAATAAATTACACACATTAAATGATACGCCAGGATTATGCGCTAGTCAAAAGTTGGCAGATGTTTTAAGGAAAAACCCCGATTTTAATACTTTAGAGGCCGTTTATAATAAGTGTAAGATAGTGAACTTTTAAGTGATTTTGAAAAACAGTTTCTACATGCAAATGTAACTTCCTTAGATGTGGAGAGATCGTTTTCTATGTATAAGAATATTTTTTCTTGTCGACGCACAAGGTTTAAAGAAGTAACTGTGGAAACATATGCAATGATGCAAGTTTACAGTAGTTCACATCCTGATGCCTCTAATTTGTTGAATAATTAGCAAGCAAGTTTATTTACGAATTTTTCGTATTCTTATATTAACCCGTAATGACGCCTATGCGAGTCCGCAAGTTTTGGTTACTCTAGTAATGAGTGATGAGCATTGGGCAGCAGACAACGAATGAACGCAAGTCGACAGAAGAAATAGATTTTCACATCCCGCAACTCTACGGAAGAAGCCAATTTCCAAAATCGGAAGTCCATGGAGGAAATCAATGTCCAGATCTGACGATTTGCTCAAAGGCAACTAAATCGAAAAACCATATAATCGCCGGGAACGTAGACCATGGATACCGAGGAAGATCACCCAGCAGGGGTTATGTCCGACGACAAAAGTCTTCGTACTCCAGGATAACATTGTTTCACTCACTGAGCCACTTATGGCCTTACTAGTTGATATGCAAACTTCTGCCAAACGACGCATTCCTCTATTTATATATTTTACGAGAATCCAATGGTATCGCGAGATGTGAATGACCAATACCGAAACACGGATATCGTGACGTAAGCGAGATCTGTGTATAGCGAGATTCGTACGTGTGCCGAACTGGGTAATTGCTAATTACAACAATTAGCTACGGATGAAATTTAATTTAACAGATGCCAAAATGTAAAGCGGGATTAATACTAAATGTTGACAAAGTTTCATTTATGTTCTTTAATAAACAACGAAGCTACGGGGCGTAAAAAATAGAAAGAAATGGGAATGATTGGTTCCTAAACAGTTAATTACTAAATATTTCATTAGCTTAAGAATATGATTCAAATTCGTTGTTATCATGTGCGAGAAGGGTTTAAAATAAAGATATTAGCGGTGTAGAATTTGAAATAATGAATATTAAGGGCTTTATTAAAGAATAAAGATCAAATCTTAGGACAAATTAGGGGGACGAATTTAGCTATGTAAAACATACACGAATACTAGGCCTTATAAACACGATGGTGTCATCCTTTGCAGGTGTTCAGTTTCGTTATATATTGGAATAGGGGAATTGGTGCGAAATGAAATGTTTGAAGTATTTTAAATATGGAATTTAAGAAATTTGCAAATTAGGGTGTAACAATGGTATCATGCACAATTTAAATTTAAGTTGCCTTAATCGTACTTTCCTAATGTTTCTTCTTTTTATTTAGTAAATTGGATTTGTAGATAGTTGTTATTCTCTAATTGAGCACAATGTCTGCTGTTATAGAAAATAGTTCAATCATACGTAGATTCTGACCATCGTGCAACATTTATTATTTTTAAATTCATAGTACACACTATTTGTACCTTAAGGGAAAAATACCCTTTTCTGTTTTGGAGCAATTCAGCATCATCACATCGATTAATATTCAATTTGAACAGTTCATAATAAGCGCAACCTCTACATACACAACGCATACTGCCTTGAGAACTGTCTCGAAAACAAGGAATAACAACCGATTTTACGTATTATACAAACAATTTTATATTAAGTCATTGAGAAACTTTTAATTTTAAAAATCAAGTAAAATAAACGTAAATACGTTTATATTTGTTTGTAACAACGTTTAAATCGATGGATCTCCTATGTTCTATATTAAGTAGAATATAGTTGGTGGTAACCAATGACATTTTGACATGCATGCGTTAAGCGATATTTTCAATTGAGGCCACCTTTAGAATGTATACGTTCTACCAACCTTGCCCCTTTTCCTGTTTCCACCATTGTTACAGGAGCTGTCACGGTTCTATCAAACGTGTTTCTATTAACCGAGTGTTTATTCATAACTTGAACCGTGCTTGAGCCGAAAGATTTACTTTAACCACACTTCATTGTAAAAAATATATAATTATTTAGATTTTTTTTTAGTAAAATGGAAAAGAAGAAATATGGTGTATCCATACAAAAACTTGAAGAACTTTTTCTGTTTCAAAAGAAATATAGAATGAAAATGATTGCAATTGATGGACTTATTCCTAGTGTAAGTTTTACAATAGATGAACAAGAAGTAGTAAATATATATAGCTGTTCTATACAAATAGATAACGATAATATTAATGTAATAAGAATGGAAATAAACATAAAAATAAGAATTCCATTCTCTGAAATACTATCATATAATTTTCTTGAAAGAGATTTAACCATAATTATACAGTGCAAACCTGATTATTGCTATGACAAGTGTATTATTAAAGTACTAAATATGCAACAATTAAACCAAATTTTACATTTGATACCGAAAAGAGAAGGAGAAACAAATCAGGATGAAACTGATGTGTAAGTTGAAATGATCAGATAATGGATTAAGTTGTTTTTTCAAAATAATTTTTTTGCAGTTCCGATTCCTATTCATTAGACACAAACCTAAATGATTCCGGAGCCGAAAAAACCATACATTTATCGGATGAAAGCGGCAGTGATACTAGATAGAGTAGTGTAAATGTCACACCTAAATATATTTTGATTAGAATAAATATTTCTAATAGTAACGTGTCTTAGTTATATTATCAATTGATATTAATAATTTTGATATGCACAGCGATCTTTTCTTCAAATATTCATTCTTTTCTAGTCATTCTTAATTCATTTAGACTATTTGGAAAGACATGTAAATTTGAGGCCTTCTTATAATACATTAATAATTTTAATATACCTTTTGCTTTGAACCATAGATTACTATTCTCATCTAGCATTCTAAGTTTATTATTACCAGACACAAATTATTATCCACGATGGCCAATTAAAACACATGACCACAGAGGCGCCAACTCGACGCATGCGCAAGCGGCCGCCACTACGATAATCTTCAAAGCTTGTTATGGCGAAAGTGTAAATAATATTTGACTTGCCCTCGTATTAAAAGTATAAAAAAGAACCATGTGATATTAAAATTTAGCTTTTCGCAATAATTCACCAGCTGCTATAAAAACAATTATAGATTTTTAATATTTCCCCTAATCGCCAGATATGTCGCATAAAAAATCAATTTGTATCTACAGTCGAACCTTTAACAGGTATATGGTTTACAGTAAATTCATTCCAGATCTATACGACCGTTTAAGCATCCTCGAGTAAATCCTTATCTTAAACTTTATAGCTTTTTTTTTGCGTACACAAAACTACTAGATTCCTATGTGTGAAGTGCACGCATCGAGTGACAATGTTAAACGGCCCACAAACGGTACAATTTGTGCAATTTTGGTTGGTGCAACCATTGGAACAATAATTGCAACGTGTGTGAGGTTATTCAATTGATCGTTCGACGCGGTTGGATCGTACGTAAGTATAGCATGCTTACAGTACATAAGTCCTATTAAATGTTGGTGTGGTACTTTATCATTACAGCTTTTGTTTTCAGTTTTATTAAGCTTTTCATTTAGTACCATTGGAGTCGCTACATGCTTAGCGTTTGCCATGCCAAATTGTTCTAATAATCCTTGTGTATATTTAGTTTGATTTAAACTTAGAATACCTTTTTGTCTATAGCGCATAACTTTCATTCCTAAACAATAAGTAACAGGAACAAAGAACTTAACATTAAATTCTTCACTTAATGCTTTGACAAATTCATTCTTTTCAGGACAGTAACTAAATACAAAAAAATCGTCAACGTACAATGCTGCAATGATTAGTCCTTTTTCCATTCTTTTGATATAAACAGTATAAACAATATAAGTTCCGTTGATTCCATGGCCTACTGGCTTGTTTTAAACCATATATACTTTTTATCTATTTGCAAATGTTATTAGCACCTTCAAATTCAAAACCTTTTGGCTGTTCCATATAAATAGTTTCTGTTAGCTCACTATTTAAAAAAGCAGTTTTGATATCTATATGGTCAATATCCATGTCATTCTGACGGTACTTTCTGGTCAAATTATGAGTTGCGAGACACTCTGTTGAAATTGATATTCAATAATGATATTCCGCGCCTTGTCCATATGCAACTAGACTGACATTCAAGATTGCGCGCTTTGTACGCAACTGTGTTACTTTTAAAGTTTAGTAGGTTGTATACAGTTGTATAGCGATACATGTAATCTAACAATTGTTTTGTTTGTATTGAAGAACGTTTATTTCATTCTTATCCTATTGTGGTATATTATTATTTAACATTAAAAACCTATTTTCATAGTCAGTGTGCCTACTTATTTTCGTGTAATAAAAACCACAACACACTCCATCTAATATTTTAGCTACCCGTTAAGCATATCTCAATTGTAGTTTATTAGAATTCTCAATAAAATAATGAATTTTCTTCTTCAATTCTACTCTTTCTGGAAGACATTTCAATAATTGTCTGAAATAATTTGTAATTTTATAGACAAAACTAAAAAATCTTGAAAAAGGTCAGAATACTACTCCTTACACTAAACTTTTTTGGAAATGTCAAAATAATGAGTTAGAAAATATTTCTTCTGAAAAATCAATATCATTGTTTATGGTATTTAGCAAATATAGAGAATTTTAGGCAAATATCTGACCGATTTGATATATCTTTAAGTTTTGTTCATAGGACCCTTACGAAAACAATTAACTTTGTTTAAAGTTTAGTAGATCAGTATATATTACATAGCCAACCAATGAAGAAAAAGCTTTCATAGCAATTGAATTTGAAAGAAAAAGAGAAATAAAGAATTATTGGTGACATTGATGGCACCCATGTGAAAATATTAAAACCATCACAAAATCAGAACTCCTATGTTAACAAAAAAGGTTACCATAGCATCATTATGCAGGGCATTGTTGATCACAGAAAGGTATTCAGAGATGTTTACTGTGGGCAACCAGGATAACTTCATGATGCTCGAGTTTTAAGAAAATCGACAATATGTCAACATGCATCTGAAGATAATTTAACTTTTTCTATTCTTCCACAAGAATAGTCGTAGAAAATGCACATGATTTACTGAAAAGTTGGTTTGGACGGTTACATTTAAATAATTTTAATATCAACATATGCGTCAAATGTTATGGCTTGTTGTATTTTGCATAATATACGCATCTTATATAAAGACGATACTATTTTACCTTTAGTTAATATATCAAATTGTAGCGCGACCGAATTTTAAAGACCGCGCCACTCGCGTGATTCGTCGGTCCAGGTGGATGAAAAACTATGTGGAGGATGAAGGGGAAGGCAGTTAAGAAGAGAACATAGGGGGGATTCTGTTAAAACAGCAATATGTATATATTGTTCTGCACGTTGTTATATATTGTTTTAATTATATATAAAATATTTATCTAATTAGTAATAAATGTTTTAGTTTTATGGTTTCTATTTTGGCATTGTTGTACGTAAGCAATAAAGCTATTATTGAATGATAATTCTAGAAAAGAAATGTAAGTAATATCAAGTGCAACAACTTTTTAAAATAGATAGATTTACTTTCAAATATTTTTTCTAAAAGTTAAATTTTTCTTTTGTATAATTTTATTTTTTCTTGTAATTTTAATTTTCATGTCTCTTCTGCTTGTTTTTATATTCTTCCTGTTTTAGCTCATATGCTTCAGTATATGTTTTTTATTGTTTTTTTTTACCAGTCTCTTTTACTTCTAATCTTTTCATCTCATTATCTTTGTTGCTGGTAAGTTCTTCATCTGCAAAACTCTCTTCATTGGGGTTATTTACCACTGAATAGGATTCTAACATATGACTACAAGAAATGTTTGGTTTGTCTCCTAATGTATTGTCTAGGTTATCAAAAAAAGGGAACCTGGTTTTCCACTTTGTTAGGCCCAATGTTGAACTAATTGAAAATCCTAGGCTTAATAAGTCATTGCTAACATTATTGAACACATATTTCGCTTTACAGGATGATTTAAATCTTCATAATAGATTTCCATCGAGTTAATTAATGCCATTGTTTAATTATAAGTCCAAATAAATTTACTAACACTAGTACCAGCCAATTCTTAATTTGTTCCACATTCTGTATTTTCAACTGTTGAATCTGTTACATTTACATCCAGGTTTATATCAACTGCATTCACATGAAACAGCAGTGATTCTGTGAATTGCAAATCTACAATGCATGTTCAAATCGATTAAATCATATAATTCATATTTATCTACAAAAAAAAATAAAATTTACCTGTCTGTGCCTTATTGAAATCTTTAGATACACACAGTTTATAAAATTTGTTTTCACTTGGATCACATATACTCAATTCTTCCATGATTTTTTTTATATTAGTAAATCTGAAAATGATAACCTAAAGCAACATAACGCTGTCGAAAGAAATATATCTGTGAAATATGCTCAGGATATATACCAACTAAAAACAAGATAAATAGGTTACATAAACAACCTCTAATAGGTTAGTTAGAAGTTTCTGAGGGTTAGGCTGGTTTAAGATCAGCTGTTTAGCCCACTCTCAACAGAGTAAAATGTTCTATAAAAGGCGAGTTCGGGTATTCGTTCGAAGTAATTCCATTTACTCCAAATACCTTATTCGCGCTCTTTAACGTTCGGAAATGTCGTAGAGTTACTCCATCCACTCGTTTAGAAGTATGGATTAAGTGATTCACTCTTGCTCTACTCCTGATCCAGTCCACGTGTTCGCATCTGTTCCGAACGAATATCCGAACTCAGTTAAAATTTGTTGGTACTCGAGGTAATGGAAAGAATTTTGGGGTAGTTCATATCGTTTATATGGAACGCGAACAATATGTTTTGGAGTACATGTGAGTGCGTTGGAGTAGTACTCCAAGCGCTTGCATGGAAAGGCACAATAGTCTTCCCACATAGCATTGAACGATGACAAATTCGAAAACCAACAAACAGGGTGGTGCCAAATAGATAAGAATAAAGGTATCCGGTTTTACGATTGTAAACGCGTTAAGAAGTTTAGTGGACACAGAAATTTACATTTATTTGCATAGATAATACATAACCTTAATATGTGGAAAGCTGCTGCAGGCGCGAAAATTAATCTAAAACCAGAACCTGTTGAAGACGATGACTGGGAAACAGATCCGGATTTTATTAATGATGTTACGGAAGAACAACAACGCTGGGGTTCAAACACTGGGAGAACTGCGGGTGCTATTGAGTATGAATTTCAGAACATGTTAATTGTGAAAAATCAAATTTTTTTATTAGCATGGAAAAATTGAGACGAGAAACAGAAGAAGCTGACAAGAAGAAAAAGCAACAGGAGCTAATAAATGGTCCAAATGCTGCTTTTGGATATGGGGGTAAGTTTGGAGTACAAAGGGATCGAATGGATCAATCGGCAGTTGGGCATGATTATGTTGCTAAAGTAGAAAAGCATGTTTCACAAAAAGATTATGCAACAGGTTTTGGAGGAAAATATGGTGTACAATCTGACAGAGTTGATAAGGTTAGTTTTACTTTCTACAGTGTTTTCTTTTAATTAATTAAAGCATAACATTTTTATTATTGACAAATTCTGAGGTGTTAATTTTATAATCTTTAATTAATGCTGTAATATAAGCTGGGGTTAATCCTGCACTTTATGGCTCCCATTTCATACGACCACTGTTCATATACAAAAACCAATTCAACATTGCCAAATTGTTGGTCAATTTAGTTGTCATTCGACAATCGTTTAGCGGAATTTAAATATTTTAGTTACTAGTGTTTATATTTATTAGTTTAATTTAATTATCTCTATTAAAAATAGCAGGAAAAGGTGATCTAATTATATAGAGTGAGTAAAGGTAATTAAATGATCAATACAGCACTAATGCCACAGATCACACCACACGCTATAAATGGCAGCAGACATTTTGCAAAAAGTTATGGGACGCTTGATCACCTTTTAACAACCGTATACATATACCATAAGAGCGGGCGTACTATGATCAGCCAGCATAATGGACATTTTTCGGAAATACCAGAGCGAAGTCGTGTCTTACAGGTGTATGTGAACGAATGCGCCGTTTTTAACGTGAGCAAGGTGTTTTCGGAAATGCAAACAGCGAAGTCGTGGCTTGTACATATACGTGAGCGAATATGCCGTTTATAACATTAGCAAGGTGCACAAATGAATTTGCGTTTAGGCAATTTTGTCAAGGAAATGACATTCCACAGTGTCATTCAATACAGCACACGTTTAGATGCGCTGAGTTCGTATAAAATCGGGTGATCATAGTACGCTTGCTCGTACGGTATGTTGTAATCTGACAACATTGTTTAGTTATGCGCATGCGTAGATGAGCGACATGAAATGGAAGCCGTAAAGGATTTCCAACCTGTGCACTAGTTTTGCAGTAAAAGTTTTGAAGCCTTCAAAGATGTTTTAAATCTCTTAGTATATTTTAGGCAGACTTATACAAAATAAATATACCAGATTCATTCAAAATAATAACTACTGGACAAAGGGGAACTGGGAGGGATTACTTAATGCAGGAGGTACACTGGAAACTATGGAATTATGTAAAGCATCAAGTTATTGTCATGTTATACCAAATTCAAATTAAAGTTTAAAGTTAAGCGGTGCCCATAAAGTATAAAACAGTAAAGTAGCACATTTGTCAATGCTATAATGGTGAATAATTTTGAAAAACAGAATGTGAGCATATGCGCCTCAGTGGAGGTTCTATTCTACAATGAATAGGTTTGTTCGTTTGTCTTGCTCGCGTTAGTTCTAGAATGTGATAGGATTATGATCACGTGATCGTTTTGATTGCTCAGAACTGCTCTAAACGGGTACAAACGAACAGTACAAATTGGTATTTTTATAGTATACAGAACCTAAAAGATTGAGAATGGTGGCAATTGGCAATCACGTTAGCATTAAAACATCCTTATTATTTATTAGTTGTTGTATTTCACTTTCAATGATTACAACGGATGTTATTTTGTATGAATATGAAGTAAAGTTGGGTTAGGCAAATAATGGAATGACAGCTGCACTGAACTGTACAAACTTACTCCACCTCCTGAGGAGGTGTAAGTTTGTGCAGTTCAAAACTGTCGGAAGCTGCCCAACATATACAAGCGAACATCGGATTGCCAGTTTTTTTTACAAACGAACGCGCAATTTAGAAATTCGAGCTACTCCGTATTGCACTAATTGACAAACGAACAAACCTAATGTACATTTTCAATTCATAGACTGCATAATCCATTTCAGATACAAGGTTGGTCTAGAGACAATATGTACCTAACTTATGATGCGCACTCCCAATATCAAACAGTTAAACCTGTGGGCGGGTATCCTGGGTAATAATTAAGGTTCGACAAACGAGTGCAACGTCAGAGGCGTATCGTGCAAAAGTAGGTACGTGAGATTATTAAAAAATAATATATCCTTACCTTTTATTGACGTCTTGATGTCCACTGCGACAAAATACTACAAAATAATTATCGAACTACCGTTCACTTCCACGCCTATCGAATGACTCCCCACTGGCTTCGCATCGACCTAAATCCCCTCTCGACGCTTCTACAGTAGCACGCGTTTGTCGAACCATAGTATAACATAATACGACCTTTTTATAGTTGGCATTTTTAACTTGGCTTCAGTTACTTTAGGCTCAAATATTTTGACTTAGAATTACTATATTTAACTTTTATGATGTATGTTAGTGGTTTTGTTTAACTTTCCTTTCGGAGTATGTAACTCAACAACAATTATTTCATTAAGAAAATTAGTAGACACATGAATGTTATTTTATTATAATTTATCGAAACTTATAAGGCGGCTAATTGTGACATCAATTGCCATTTACAGTTTTAATGGTATCAACCATACTTCCTTTTAAACCGCCAGATCTCAAAACATATATACATGGAAATACCATTCATCTACATAAATAAGAGAGAAAGACTTACTTCTTTGTCTGGTGTATGGACAAAGTAATAATGCGTATATAAGCGTCGTCAGGTGTAACATAACAACTTGACTTAATTGACTCAATTCCATAGATCCCAAGGGAACTCCTGCATTAAGTATACCCTCCCAATTCCCAATTAGATTTTGAATGAATGTATGGTATAAAAAGTAACTAAACAATTTTATATAAACACTAAAGTATTGGCATACTCATCACAACACAATTTTATACGCATAAGAATAGTTTACTTTACATAGAGTGCTGTAACCTGGGAGCATAAAGAAAAAATTGAGAAACATACTTCTCAAAAAGATTATAGCACAGGATTTGGCGGAAAATTTGGTGTTCAGAAAGATAGGCAAGATAAATCTGCTCTTGGTTGGGATCATGTTGAAAAAGTGGAAAAGCACGAATCTCAGAAAGGTAGATGGATTTCATAAACAACCTAAAAAAATCTAATTATCTCGTTAAAATTTCTTTCTAGATTATGTGCAAGGTTTTGGCGGCAAATTTGGTGTGCAGAAGGACCGTCAAGATAAATCGGCGCTAGGTTGGGACCATCACGAAGCCCCCCAAAAACACGAAAGTCAAACGGATCATAAAATTGGATTTGGTGGAAAGTTTGGTGTTCAAACAGATAGAATGGACAAGTCCGCTCTCACCTTTGATGAAGATTATGCTAAAGTTGGTACAACCTATACCAAAGTAAAGCCAGATATAGGTCAAGCTAAGCCTTCTGATTTACGAGCTAAATTTGAAAGAATGGTAATGCAAACATTTTTTCTATCAGCCCTTCTTTAAACCATAGAAAAACGTGTGACCTGATGAGGAAATTTTGTAACATTGCAATTTTACATAAACAAAATTGTTTTCGGGGATTTCTCTGTCTTAATAGAGCAGTAAATCTGTAATTTCAAATGCAGGCGTAAGTTTTTTGAAAAATTTTGCTATAATCAGAACGCTAATTAAACTTAGAAGGTGATAAAAACCTAAGAAATCAGAAAATTGTGTCAAGAGTAAAGTACCAATAAGAATAAACTAATAGTGGCCTAGATCAAAGTTTCGAATGTCAGAAGTTCAGATGTAAAGTTTGGATATTGTTCTTCGTTGTTGGTGTCAGCTTGTTTATCGACCTCTGAACATAATTAACTAAAACATATACCTCAGCATATTTTTCAATTAAAAAATTTTAATCCTTATAATTCAAACTTATATCACGTGGTTTTAAAAATGCTGGCAATTAATGTCATATTGCGCGATGGTCAAGCTCATTAACTGCATTCAGCAGAAGTCTTCGCTACCACTATTTATTTTTTCGAAAAAGATATTTATCTTTCCCCTTGAACTATTTAAACAATTAGAATTTTTAGTATAGATATTTATTTGTATAATATTGAAGGGATAAATAAAAAGGAACGCAAACACATTTAATATTCGTAAACACAAATCCTTAGAATATACAGACACCGGCCGATCGAAAACGACCCGAACGCTATTGTTGAATGTTACACTGTGAGACTACAATACGCAGCATTTTTTATGTTTTTCATATAAGAACGTGGCAACGATATTATAAAAAGATGCATATACATAGCCAATTTAAAAATACATAATATACACTAAGATACATTCATCTAATAAGTTCAGTCCTCTTCGTTATCTAGTATTGCTTGACAGCGTCTGGGCATGCTATCACACACACGCTTTCGCCTTCGTAATTGCTGCAGCAGTACACTCTTGTAGTCTTCGGCTAGCTAGTAACAGTGGTAATGTAGGTTTACTAGGGTCTAGTATGCGTACCATAATATTTACAATTGAATTTTTTTTACAGTCTGTTGACTCGTCAACACATAACCAAAGAAATTGTTTTTTCAATATGCGTTTCATTTTCTTTTCTACATCATCGCGTACAAATGTAACATGCTTAAGTGCCGTTTTCTCCGTTGGCAACCGCAACTCGGAATTGTATTTCTACCAAAAATCCGTAAACGGTTGTTTATCGTGTAAGCCTAGTGACAAATTACAGTTTATCAACATAAGAATTACATAAAAAAATGCACTTCTCCGTGGCATGCCCAATTTTCCTTTTCTATGCTGTGCGGAATTTACGTGTCTTGTACAGTTCCACTTCTTATTTGACATCAAATATATTTTGCACACTTTATAAACTATCTTACTCTCGTTGTAAGACAAATCGGGAAAATCAGAAATAAACTTATTTACTGTCTTGAAAGGGTCGTTTTTTAGCCTTCGACATATTGACTAAAAACTACAATTAATAACTACGTCTGTATCAATAAAATCAAAACGCACTACACTAAATAATAACGACAATTAATAACTACGTCTATATCAATGAAATCAACACGCCCTATCCGCTATCCAATGCTGAACTGAATTGAGTGATGATGATTTGTCGTGTCGTATCATAATCGACCAGCCCTCCCCGCCCACCTAAACACAGTCACACCGTCGCTGCGATTGCTCTCCAGTTACCGGGCTTTCGTTTAAAAACATTGAGTGCTGTGACAAAGTGCATCTAGTGGAAATAACCGTCATTTTCCTACATGTGGGTAGATCAATGAATAGATTTGTTTAAAGCATCGCACACTTAAGTTTTTTCAGCAGTAAAAAATATAATAAAAACATACTGAAACTTGTTTAAAAATTTTCACAATTTAGGTAAATAGATATGTTTATGAAAAGACTTAAGGCAATGGATAATGTGAACATTACACAAAATAATACTCCCGGAATGGTGGTAAATGTTCAACACAATATAAGAAACCGCATTAATGTTTGTATTAAAAAAAAATTGCTCAATTCGAATAGATGTTGAAGTTGTACGGTTAAATTAATCTTCACACATTATTTTTAACCAATATCTTTAGAAAAACAGAAGTTTATAGTATTTGGTAGTAGCACCCGATGCATTTTAGCAAAAAACCGGTTTGTATAACTTCATATTTAATTTATTTAAGGAACAACACATTTTACGTATAGGAGACAATGTGTATAAAAATATTCTAGAACAGTTCCTTTATTACATTCTGGAATATATTTAATTCATATAGAAATATGAATTAAACATGGCAACGATTTCGATGATCATCTTGTAGACGCTAATTGATATAAAAAATGTCGATGTACTGCCAAAAATTCAAAGAAATACTCAATCGAATAAAATTGGAATCACCGCTCTAGTGTGAAAAGCATTTAAGATATCGGTCGTTTAAGAAATAGCGGCATTTCGCAAAAATCTCAAATTATGTCGATTATCGCAAAAACTAAGTAGATAAGTATAGGAAATATTGATGACGGTGGACATGAATTGAAGAGCGGCATCCAAAAACGTAATAATATACTAGGTGCTCCGTTTAAAAAAACAAACTCGCATCGTACACTGTGGAAACTAAGCAGCCTGTATGCTTAAGTATGATTTTATGTTGTGCAGTACTTGTCTCCGAATATTTTTTTCTAGTTTTCCTTAGGGAAGGAATTATCTCCCACCCACGCACTAGGCGGACACGCTGTATATACCCTTTCGCGCGGTTGAATATTCGCTCTTTGGTATGCAAATTGCATTTAGTGTCGCAACTCGTTACCACTCGCGATGATGACATAATTGCAATCACCGAAACGTGGCTCATGGTTGATTTTTCAAATGATTTCATAGGAATTGATGGTTATAGCCTGGTGCGTAGGGGTACACATGGCGGTGGTGTTTGTATTTACTTTTGCAGTATCTTCAAATGTACTATTGTTAAACGTAGTTCTACGAGGGTAAGTCAAATATTATTTACACTTTCGCCATAACAAGCTTTGAAGGTTGTAGTGGCGGCCGCTTGCGCATGCGTTGAGTTGGCGCCTCTGTGGTCATGTGTGCGGAATTTAATCACGATCGCGTCATTTGTCTGCTAGCTACAACAGCATAAGCATGTCAGCTCCGCTATTAGTTTGCACCAAAAAAGGAACAACGAGCAGTGATCCGATTTTTGTGGTCAGAGGGTGTTAAAGGTGCTGAAATTCACCGGAGACTTCTGTCACAATACGGGGACAGTGCTTTATCTCGTAAAAGCGTTTTTTTTTTGTGTATCGAAATGTTTCAAAGTGGCCTCACGAACGTAACACAAAAAGAGGGAGCTGCACGGCCGTCAACCTCGACCACCGACGACAACATTCAGCAAGCTCGAGAGATGGTTACAGCAAATAGGCGAGTTAGCATAGGTGAGGTCGCATCTTCTTTAAACATCAGTCACGGTTCTGCCTATCAAATTATCCACGATGAACTCAAATTTCGTAAAGTGTGTGCGCGATGGGTACCACGAATGCTTACCGCAGAAAACAAAACCAAACGTTTGGACATCTGCCAACGCTTGCTGGATCCCTTCAATGCGGAAGGCGACGCATTTTTAAGAATAGTATCCGTTGATGAAACGTGGGTTCATCGCTACGAGCCCGAATCGAAACGTCAGAGTATGGAATGGAAACACCCAGGATTCCCTAGCACGAAAAAATTCAAGACCTCGCCATCGGCTGGGAAGGTGATGCTAACCGTGTTTTGGGACGAAAAAGGCCCTATACTGGATGACTACTTGGACAGGGGGACTACCATAAATAGTGCGAGGTACAGTGATTTGTTGGCGAATAAGCTGAAACCAGCAATTCGAAACAAACGCCGTGGTCTACTCTCAAAGAAAGTTTTGTTGTTGCAAGACAACGCCCGTCCTCAGCGCCCATAACACCATAGAAACTATCAACAGGTTGGGTTTTAAGACCCTGGAACACCCTCCCTACAGCCCTAATCTCGCTCCCTCAGACTTTCATCTGATTGGACTGCTCAAGGAAGCTTTGAGAGGTCGTCGATTTGCCTCAGACATAGACGTTCGGGTTGCGGTGCAAAAGTGGCTTCACGACCAACCGAGAATCTTCTAGTAGGAAGGCATACGGAAGCTTGTGGCTCGCTGGACCAAGTGCATTGCTAAAGGTGGAGACTATATCGAAAAATAATGTATCTGTTGTACACCTACCTTTGTTTAATACAGTTGTAGAACTAAAAGTGTAAGTAATTTTTGACTTACTCTCGTACAATAGAGTTGCTTTAGATAGGATTTTTGATAGGCAGTACTAGCCTGGCAGTTGTCACAAACTATTTTGTCATGAATTTGAGAAACTCTTTGCGTTTGTTGATGTTGAATGTGATCTGATTGTTAGCTTTGAGAATACAGATGATAATTTGCTGAATTTACATGGTGCAGACATTAAATACTTTCCTTAGAAACTCGTAAGCTGACTGACGTCATTGTAGTTAAAAACGAAGCTTCTGTTACTGAATGCAGTTTGAGTGGCAATAGATTGGGAAATCACGAGTCTATTTTTTGTTTAGATTTACCCTTACTTTCATGAGGACCTGCCTATAAAACGGTTAGAAATTTAAAAAAAAACACACCGAAATAAATTTTTGACTTAAATAATTCGTTTCTTCTTGATGACATTTTTTGTATACATGAAGTTAATGGAATCTTGGACTTGAACTTTTAACCGGTATTATTATACGTTTGCTTGACGTACATTATAAGAAAGCCATCCCTTTCGATTGCTGATAATATCAGACTCTTTATCAATCTATGAGATAATACACTTACAAGGAAACACCGGCAACCCGAAAATTCAGATTTCGTTGGTGTAAGAATGACACAGTTTTTCAGTAGCTGAATTGTCCGATTTCGGGGTACGTCCTCTCCAAAAATGTGCACGAGTGCAGATATGTTTTTTTTTAGAACATAAACTTGATATAAGTATATTACATAGTCTCAAGGATTATGCAAATTATTTTCTGAAAAAATATATACAGATCAGTCCGCTCAACCAGATACACCCCCTATGTTGCGAAATCATCCGGTTGCATCCGACGAAAATCGACAAATTCCGAGTAAGTGCGCGAGTAGTTTCGAATTTGACAGTTCGTAATAATGACGTTAAAACTTTAACGATACCTATGTAATTGTTCAATTGTAACGTTTTATTCAAACTAGAGTCATTACAGCTTGTTGTGAAGAATCGGTATTTTCTATTTACTCTTTCGAGTTGCCGATGTTCTCTTGGTAGTAAATATGCAAAATCTAAATTATCTTATCATTGGAACTATTTTAAAAGTCTACGTAACTTTATCATATAGGACATTAAGTGCGAGAGAAAGGCGTACTCTAATTATACATTTCGCGCAAATTCTGTTATGCCCTTTTGTAACGATGCAAGAATTTACACGTTATTTTGTAAATTTTTCAATGACAGAGATTGCAGCTTAATGAGTGTATAAGTAAGCAGTTGATTGTACAATAATTAATACAAAATAATTTAGAACGTGCTCTGTTTTTCTTGTAAATTCTGCGCGTAAATCGACGCCGAAAACGTTTACGTTTGTTGACGGGTTGGATTGTTAGGTTAGGTAAAATGGTAAAGGTGCCCTACTCGGCGATGGACGCGTTGTTCATTGTACCGTTGGAAATAATATATTCGTGTTTTGTATACCTAAATACTACAGTAAAATTATCGAGTAGGATATGATTTTAATTTTATTTCGGTAATACTTACAATGTTCTTAGCTAATAGTTAGAATGTTAAACGACAAATTTTCATTATTTTGCAGTTTTGATAAAAAAAGCGGCAAGTGATACCAAGATATTCAATCTGAATCAAACTTACAATCGCAATATACTAACAGTAATAGTTGTACGCATGCCCCGAAACAATGTTTTGTGCAATTTTTATAATAAAATCTTGCATTGCAAGGAATTTAATGGATTAAGGCAAGTGAAACATTGCGCATTTTTATGTAAACAGAAAATTGTTCAGATTATTGCATCATTCATTACAAATCGACCTTAGAGAAAAGTAGCGGGTAATACGAAATTTAAATATCTCTAAACGCACTACCTCCTAGTGATTTTACACAGTGCAGAAAAACTTAATAATCATTTCATAGATAACATTCCCCGCTTTTTTTTACCTTAACTGATGAGCATGAACTGATTAAAACAATTGCAGAAATTAAGAGTAATTCTCCAGGACACAACTCGTTAACTATTGACATCTTAAAGTTGTTGATTTGTTGATTTGTTATTCTGCTTTATTTTCTGCACGTTATTAACCCCTGTTTATCGAAGAAGCATTTTCTTAACTGTTGTAACAAGGTTGCGGAGCTTAAAGATTTACGTCTTATTAGTATTCTCCCTATTCTATCTAAAATACTGGAAAAAATCATGAATCGACAGCTACAACAGCGTCTTACCAGATATAACATTTTTCTTACTTATCAAAGTGGATTTCGAATAGGTCACAGCTATCTTTGGGAACTTTGAAAAATGTATCATTTCAAGAAATAGTAATTTTTGATTTTCTTATAAAAATGCGTTATTCTATCGTTTTTCTATTAACTGCATATTAATCAGCGACAGAAGCACTAGTAGTTTGCCAATTTAGCCGATTTTATAAGACCAATAATAACCAAGATAGCAATTGCGGTCCTAATTCGGGTCAGTATATATAGTGGGCGAATTACGTTTGTTTTCACCGACCATAAGAAGGTGGGTGATTAGATTAATCAGTGGAATATTACTACTAGTGTTGGGCATAATCGATGTATTTCAATAATCGAATGAATCGAAATAATCATTTCAAATAACCTAATGATCATTCGAAATTTGCTAACGATTTCGATTATTTTCCACGATTATTTGACAGAATCCGAGTGACGAGTGAATTATTTCGAAACTCGAAACCTCGAAGTTTCGAATACAGATCTCGAATCGTAATCCGTTTGTGTGCTCCTGCGCAGTCGAAATGAATAATGAATGATTTCTGAACCATAATCGAATGATCGATTGTTCGGGTATAATCGATATATCTCGATTATATCATTCATAATCGCCCTATACTAATCTACTACGCATCTAAAATCTACCTAATCTCAAATTTTAAACCGTAACAGTAACCTAACCCGTGATGATAATAAAGGAAAATATTTGCATACATTTGCCGGTTCCCATTTGATAAAAGCGATAGCAATAAGCCAGGACTATTAAGAAAAAAAAATTCTCATTATACTTGAATAAAGTATAAAGATAAATAAATCTCGAATAATACACATCTATATTAAAAAAAAATATTGACTGTTGTTTAGAGATTTACTAGTATCTAGAGTTTCTATATTAAAACGAATAGGCAAAACTGCAGAGAATGTATATTTACCTTTCGATTTGATTTTAGGTTTCTGAAGAAGGCAAAACGCCTCCGGTTCCTAATTCTCCAGCGCCAAGGGGTAGCGTGCATTCTAAAGCGTCAATATTCACAACTAAACAGGAAGAGAAACCGCCAGCCTCTCAAGAAAATGTTACAAAGCTTGACCAGTCCAAGATGGCCTTCTTGTCAGATAATAACGAACGTGGTAGCAGTACTGAAAAAGTCGCGCCCGTGCAGTTAGATAAAGCGAAAATAGAATGCTTTACCTCATCTGAAGCAGTTGTTAATGTAATACATTTCTTTAACTTGGTAAATCGAAGTAATACAGGCATATGTAATTTATTTTGTCAGGTTACAAAAGTTATTGAACAACCGCAAATAGTTCAAGAAGAAAAACATTTCGAAATAGAAACGCCTCCAGCAACAGAAATTCAGCAACAGAAAGAAACCAAATCTGTTAAGAACGAAATGGTGGAAGATGGTGCGAAGGTATTTATTTAAGCAAATTTTTAAATCACATTATTGCAGTTAGTATTTTTAAGGCTACAAAAGTGGAAACATCACCTATTGAAGAAACAACAGAGGACTTTAGCCAAGAAGATGAAATTGTTGATACTGGATTAAGTGCTGTGGCTCTATATGATTATCTTGCATCAGCCGAGGATGAAATATCGTTTGATCCAGGAGATGTAATTACTCATATTGAAATGGTAAAACAGTGATTCAAATTCCATTTTTTATTTGTTCGGTCATTAATTCGTTAGCAAAGCAGAGAGGTACCATGGGACAAAAGTAAACCTGGACGATACGTAAAACTTGTACGAAAGTGAGCGTTGTTTTTAAAAGATATTTCGCCCGTATGCACCAATGCGCGTAAGGTTCAACATCGTTTGCAATCTGTCTGCCGATACGTTTAAGGCATTAGACAGGCATTTGCAAACACGTCATTCTGTTTAAAAAGAAATATGTCTCAGAAATGTTTCTATATCTATGAGAAGAATGGATATTTGATAGCTGGATATTTTTTAATACATATTTTAATAAACGTGTTAAACGTTTTGACCGCAGAGGGCCCCAATAACAAACAATTTTCAATTTGATTTTGACGTTCATATATTTTTATTTTTCTATCTCTTACTTTTATACGAGTGATTTATACAACGACAAATATTAGGACAGGTCATAGTGCTATGTCTGAACAACGGCTACAATGGATTTTCCCCCGTGTATTTCGTATTGGGCGAAAGCTAGGTGCCCGTTTACAGGTGATTTGTGCTAAACATTTAAGAACACACAAAATAGCTCGAATGATATGATTTAAGAGCTTTATAATAGTCTTATATATGTATTTTTTTAAAGTGCATGCATACGTAAGTACTAACAAGAAAGAAAGGGATTGAACTTTAGAAATGAAACCAACATATCAAATACTATAAGTTATTATGCGTCTATTCCAATAGCTGCATCATATTAATAATACAATTATAATTTAATCTTGTTACTTTTCTTAAATTACCCTGAAAATGTTTGCATAAAATTATTTTCTCCGAATTCTGCTATTCTGTAATTTAAAAGAAGTGAGTAAATAATTTGCAATTAGAATGGAAAAAGTTATTACATTTTAGCATTACTTTATCTATGAATAAAATATCTAGTTCCGAAAATCTAACTTTTTAGCAGTGTACCTCGATGCTGGCAAGATCACAAAATTCGTTTAGTAGCGCCTAATTTTATGCAATTTGTATTGAGCGTAAATTTTTCTTTAATTATTGATTTACTAATACAACGTGTGTCAAAAGTACGGATTTTTTTTTGGTATGGACTTTTATAAAATTGTAATAATGCAGAAAGTTTGAGCACATTTTAAAACCAACTTGCCACCCATTAAACACAATTTGTCTTTTACCGTATTCAGAATGCGCATTTAAAATTAAAAGAGGCTCAAGAGTAGAGTATCCTTATTTTTCAAAATAAAGGAAAATGTTATTAAGTTGTTTAGAATTAACCGTTATACTTAAATATGAAATCACCGCCTCCTATCCCAAAAATAAGAAATTTGCCCTTTTTTGAGAACCAACCCTTATACACTTCAGATTTACAACATCTAATCTGTTTAAAGTATTCGCAATCGATATAACTAATAAAAAACGGGAATTAGTGGCACTCCTTAGGTGTTTGGAGTTGTTATCAAGAATTATTGAAAGTTACGTACTTGTGCATTTTTTTCATCTGCTTAGTGAATTAGGACATAAATGGAAACTATTGTAGAAATTACACTTTAAGATATGTAATATTTCAAATTGTAACCTTTTTTTGTTAAAGGTTTCAGTTATTTGGTGGTATTCAAACTTATAAAGTGTAATTTCTAGAATAGTTTCCATTCATGTCCTAATTCACTGAGCAGATGAACAAAATGCACCAAAATACGTGAACTTTTTACTAACATACAATAATTCTTGATAACATCTCAAAACACCTAAGGAGTGCTACTAATTCCCGTTTTTTATTAGTTATATCAATTACGAATACTTTAACCAGATTAAATGTTGTAAATGTGAACTACATAAAGAATTATAAAAAAAGGCAAATTTTTTATGTTTGATATAGGGGGCGGTCATATTTGAGTACAACTGTTAATTCTCAACAACTTTTCTTAATAATATTTTCCTCTATTTTGAAAAATAAGGGTTCTTTACTCTTGAGCCTCTTTCAATTTTAAATGCCCTCTCTGTATGCGGTAGAAGATAAACTACGATTAATGGGTGTCAAATTGGTTTTAAAAGGTCCTCAAACTTTCTGAATTACTATAATTTAAGAAAAGTCCATAACAAAAAAGAGATCCCATATGGTGCGTACTTTTTGACACACGTTGTATATTGTTTGACATTTCTGTACAGATTATTAACAATACAAAGTCCGCTACAACTTCACAAAGATCATGTAAAATTGGGTATTTTCAAATTATTTTAAGTAAGTTATAGAAAATATGTCGTTCAATTGCCCTCTGTCGGCATATTTAGCAGAGGACAATACCTCAAAAGGTAAACTCGGGAGGTTTGCCTAAAGTACAGCGTGTTATTAAAATAGAAGCAGTACACTCTTAAATAAAATTTTCTATCCAAAAGCCTTTTTGCAAGTACGTACTTTAATTACTTTGAAAGTGTTCCAGTTTCCTTAAAAATGCTTCAATTACTTCCAAAGCGCTTTAAAGTCTCAAGTACTTAAACAAAGTATTTCAAACAACTATCAAATACCTTCTTTTAAAAATAATTGAAGCACGGTGCTTGAAGCTTTAAAAGTGCTTTAAGTACTACATCGAAGCACTTTATCAGAGTCTCTGTTTGGTAGAGATGCTGATTTACATATTTCGCGGAAATGTTATTAATTTACAGTTAGAACTAAAATACTCTAGTTTTATACCTACTTACCTAGCTTATTTTAGTTTTGTGTAGCTTAAAAATATTGTTAGATGTTTATTTAGATCAATTATTATACAAAATAATAAATTACACTTTGTTTATATTAATTTAACAATAATTCTTTGCTGTTTTTTTTTCAATGAATTATAATTGTAACGACGTACTCATAGTCTTAAATATTTAGATTTCTCATTCAAATCACATTAAAACGTACACCTCACCTTCACCCATAAGAAATACACCCGGTAAAATTCAATATGGCCATTGTTTACATTCAGTACCATAACTTCTCCTAACGACGTTACAAGAAATGTCGCGTATATATTACGCACACTGGTTCAACATCTTGACATTAAAAACAAAAGCGGGCTCTGTAGTAAGATCGATATTCGTTGCCAATTCATCAGTTATACAATTTTGACAGCAACATGGTAAAATAACGGAAATTGTTATTTTTGCCTAGACACAACAATTGTGCACTGTATTAGCGTACAACAGGTGCATAGTTGTAAAATAACAGATTATTAAATATCATTCCTCCACTAATTTTAGTATTTTCTATTATATCTTTTAGATCGATCAAGGTTGGTGGAGAGGCATGTGTAAAGGCTGTTATGGACTTTTCCCAGCGAACTATGTCCAGTTACAAGAAGAGTGATATACATAAGAAAAATATACGTCATATACATAATTGCAACATTTTTTACTTTTTTTAATCAAGGTCTATGTACTTATTTTAAGCTATTTTATGTATCATATTTTACGTAATTAGTTTCCTAATAAAAGATTTTATTACAATTTTAAATATGTGATTATATTATGTATCTAAGAAACAATTAGAAAGAAAAACTTAAACGAAGAAATATTTATGCCCTACTAATGCAACAGAAAGTGAAAATAATGTATTCATGTACTATAAAAATCCAGTGCATTCTAATACTCAAAGCAATTAGAAATCAAGTAAACACTTCGACAGGATTAATAGTACGTAAGCTGCGCGTTGAATCGTAAAAGGGTCCATTGGCGCCGGATTGAAGACTGCGTGTTATTCAACTAGTATCCAGCTCTTACTTTGCAGGCACTTCAGCATTTGATACTGTATTATTTTATTTGTTCATTTATCATGAACAAAGCTTTAACCAAAAAATAATCACAAATTCATTTTATGTATTTTAAATACAATTGAACATATAGAAAATAAAGTTACGTACAAAAATTAATAAAAACTCTTAAGATTGAAATTAAAAAGAAATAACTTCAGTTACATACACTACTTTCAATAAGGGCTCTTTCTGGCGTATGGAAGAGAGGGTGAGGTGGCTTTTTCATACATATTAAAAAATTGCGACGCCACAGATAAATTATTTGACCATAGAACTTTCAGCTTTGTTCTTTGAAAAAGATTTTACACAAAGATAAAAGAATTTTAGGATAAAGTAAGAATGATATTAACTATGAAATCAAGTCAGCTGCGAGGGGGTGGAATAGTGGGAAGTTAACCACACAAACCATCGCGTTGCATTGTATACAACTATCTCTTTCTAGTATGTGTACCAGTCGCGGAAATTCTGCCGAATCTGTAAAAGTTCTAAGCCGCGTTTTGTATCAGGGAGTACTTTTCGGTTTTGGAAATAAAAATTCATCCAAACTTTCCTTCCGAAAATTCCGTAATAAAATACTATCGCAAACCGAGGTACTATTGTAAATGTACCTATAAAATATCTCTTATATTACATTTTACTTTTGCTCCGCTTACAAGTTGCGAAGTTGAAAGAACGCTTTCGATGCTGGAAAACATACTAACTTCAAAAAGAAACCATTTTACTGCAGAAAATATATAAAAGTCTCTTGTGGTAATGGCTAATTCATTTCTCGTATTTCCCACAAATTTATTACATATATACATATCTTCTATTTTTAATTTATACTTAATATATTAATTTCGTTTAAATACATTTATAAAAACTTAGCGTCTGAAATATGCAACATACACTTATTGTTAATGCGTCTCTGTATTTTGTTTACGATTCGCGACTCTGACTCATACCCCTTACGATTTTGCCGTTCACTGATAATAATTCAAGAAGGAAGTTCTGGATAGACTGGAACGAAGCGGTCTTCAAAAAATCATACGTACTAATCAAATATCACTAAATTATTAAATAAGTGTTTATTCATTAGTAAAATATTAGTAACTAAGGGCGTGTTTATAGTGAAGCTGCGATACCCAGTAGGGCCGACGATACTAGCAACGATAAAAGTGTCGAGAAATATGCATCGCGGATAGCCTTTATGAAACTGCGTCAAACTGTTACCGCCGATATAACAAGGCGTCAGCGCTCTTCGATGACGTCGTGCTGTCTAGGTGATGTATCGCCATGCACGGTCTTACCCTTAGCGGTAAAGGAATCGTTTTTTGGCATTTGTTCTTAAAGTTTTGAAGGGCTTCTGGTTTAAAGAGGATGCCAGTCGTCAACTGAGCCCTTCTTCACATCCCATTCGATTTTATTTTGGAAAAACGAAGTTTCAAAGCAGAAACCAAACACGTAACCGAGCACCGTTTTCGTGAAAGATGTATCTGTGGTTGATATTTATTCGACTAATTATTATTATTTGTAATTGTACATGTATTTGGACGAAACTGAGAATGAAATGATACAGTAATTGCAATTTTATTCGAATTTTTGTTCAATTTCACGAAAAAATGTGCAGATGTGCTATTTAACTAGGGTTTTTAATTTCCTATTATGTGGTGTTTTACCTAATCTATCATTACTTTTCCCACAATCATTTTTAAGTAGGATATTTGTAGAACAAGTTATTATAATTGTTGCAATACGTTCACTGTTGTGAATATGACATTTACATATATCAGTATCCAAATGGCTATGTTCAATAATGTAATTTAAAATATATTGTATTAAAACAGAACGCTTATGATATACATTTAAAAACATCTCTTCATGTTCAAAAATAATTTTGTTAAATATGACGTAAGAATATAAAACTATTTGAACAATAACATCTTCACGTTTTTTGACAAATACAACGGACAGTTAGGGAATTGAGTTGAAATAGCATCTTTTTTAAGCCTAGGATTTTTTTAACTTACAGTTATAGTTTCACTGGTCCTCGAATATGTAGCTGTTGAAAAATATATAATACCTTGTTTTACAAAGTGCAACTCAAACAAAACATACAAAACAGCCGACGCCACGGTAAATAGATCGCCCGAGTCACGCTTTTAGCTTACCCCGTTTCGAAATATCACTACATAGTATTTTTTAAAATAAAACCAATATAATTTGGATAAACCGATTCAAAACGCAGAGACGGTTTGAACGTGTAAACGCGTTATGACTGATCGTTCACCTAAAAACAATATACGTCACAGCCTGCTGAAGTCAGAGCTGTTAGGCCTTGTTTAATATCGGAAGTAACGGTCAAACGCGCTACTTTGACAGTTGTCAAAATATTTTAATTGCAGTCATAATTGCAGTCTTTCTTTTTTTTTGGGTTTGATCTTTTCGATCCCATATTGACCCCTAAGGTCAATTTCGCTTATTAAGTTGTCGATATCCATTGTCCATACTGAAACTAAAGCTGACTAAGGCAAATAAAATTTAACAGTTCGATTATCTTATCTTTCCTCACCATCGCTGTTCACAGATGACGCGTAGCTCCAATATAAACACCCGCATACAGGCAATGTATCTCTCTGCTTCGCTAGTATTGTCGCTCTTGTCGTGGATCGCAGCTCGTTGCTGGAACCCAAGATTGGTAGAATACATTTATTCTAAAGGTTGTCTCAGTTCCTGTCTTGTAATACTTGACCGGGGATGAAGGACGCATATTTTGATGTCATATATTTGTAGATATATTCTTGTTCGTACCAACATTTAAATTGATGGATCTCATATGCTCTATATTCCACTACCACTGACGTCATTGCGCATGTTATTTTTAAACTGAGACCACCTTTAGAATAAATGTATTCTGCCAACCTTGGCTATAACCAACGCTCACTTATTGGCGCGTTTCGCTAACAATTGCAAAATGATACATTGCAGAAACACTCACTTTTCAAAATAAAAGAGATTGTTACTATTCTTCTGAACTTAGTTTTAGTCAATTTTGCTAAATAGGAACGTGGTTCATTAAAATTTTCACGACGTATTTATATGTAAATTCAAAATATCTTTATGGTTGGGCTCCACTATGTTAGTCATGATTATCATCAGTTTGAAAAAAACCATAGCTTATAACTAGAGTTTGTTAAAAAGGTGGTACCGGATGGCAGTAGCGTAGCGGCAGCGGCGTGGGTAGGGGTAATTTTCAACTCGTAGTCGATCTCGACAGTACCGCGAGAGAGTTCAAAGCGGCAGTACGTTGCACGCTGCACGCCAAGTAAGTACGCGGAAATGGGACGCCCAAAAGGTGTAACGTTCCCTTCGAATGTGAATAAATATCTCAGGCATTTCGCTGGATTAGAATATAGAAGTCCGCATATTTATTGCACAATATGCAATAGCGGATTGCTAAGTCGCGATAGGTTTGAATGTAGAAAACATTGTAAAAGTAAACGTCATGTATTGAATTTAAGAAACAGTATTCCATACTGGCAATTTTTATATAATTTTATTTTTATGCTAAGTGTGTGCAACATCCCACAACATCTAGTATCTAATGAACACTTTCGTCTTCTTTGGGCTAAGTACGTTCCCTCATGGAAGCTGCCAACATCTATGCAATTACGATACAATTTGCCACGTGTGCAAGGTACTGTAAAGGAATGTATAAAAGACGAGTTGAGAAATAAGAAAATCTGCCTATGTGTGGATGAAACAACTGATGCTCAGAAACACAGCGTCATTCATGTTGTAGCGCGTCCTTTAAAACGTGATGGTCCGCCAGCTTCATTGTTGTTATCCAGTAAAAGGATTCAAAAAACTAATGCAGAAACCGTTGTCAAGATAATAAAAGATTCCTTGAGAGAATTTTGTATCACAGGAACCCAAGTCACAATGTTCGTTACCGACGGAGCCGCAACAATGCTGAGAGTTTGTAGGATGTTGAAAATATGCTTTCCGACTCTTCTCTACATAACATGCCTCATACACGCATGTCACCTCGTAGCAGAAACCATTCGAAAGAAGCATCCGATGGTGGATAAGTTAATAGCATCTACTAAAAAAGTGTTCATGAAATCTCTCAAACACATCCGTGTATTCAAACAATTGTGTCCGAAATTACCACCACCACCTCAGCCTGTAATAACGCGATGGGGAACATGGCTCCAGGCAGTACCTTATTATCAGAAATATTTTTCACAAGTGAAAAATGTCATCTTAAAACTTGATTTAAATGATTCTGCAGCAATTCGAGATAGTCAGCAACTGTTTTCCAATTCGGACGTTCAACAACATATAGATGAAATTTCCATGAACTATTCTGAAGTTGCACAAGCTATTGAACAATTAGAAAACAGTTACTTATCTGCACGAGACGCATTAAATTGCATAAACAATTTATAAGCCGCTCTAGAAAACTTGACGAACATTATAGGAGTCGATGTTGCTTAAAAATTTGGTGCAATTTTAACGAAAAATTCCGATTTACAAAAAATTCGGTCTATAACTGAAAATCAAGAGTGCCCAGATGAGGAAAAGGAATATCTGACATTTGCAAATCTTACTTCACTGGATATCGAACGATCATTTTCGAAGTATACGACAATGTATTCACAACACCGTCGACGGCTGAATTAATCGACAATGGAAGCGTTGCTGATGTTGCAATTCTATGCAGCTTACCAGGGCGGTTGCCAATTGCCACAGTGGACATCAATACGACAGGAAAAGGTAACAATATTATTTTTCACTAATATTGTATATTACGTACCTACTTTTATGCGGTGCGCCACTGCCGGTACCACCTTTTTAACAAACTCTACTTATAACTCTGTAGTGGCTTTTATTAGATTTTATAAATTTCTTTAAATAACCCCGAAATGAGTAAGTTTAACTAGAGGAACGTTTTAGCTTTATTTTTTGGAGCAAAATGAGTAGAAATTATCAATAATATGTATGTTCGCACCTTAAAAGAAAGTATAGTTTTTATGGAAAGTCTTACATTGTTGTATCAGACAGTGGATTATTATTAGAGTTGGCCAAACGCTCTGTGATCGCTTGCGCATCCCAGTAGTAGGCGGTGACTAAGCTAAAACTATACGAAAAGCTATACCAAACTATACTGGCACGTAACCGGCACAGCAACAGACGGCCTAGCATTGCATATAGTGGACTGTAGACTGTTTTCGAAAAAAATAATAGGTACTCAGACAGCCCGACCAAAAATGAATTTCGGAAGTTCCTAGGACAATTTTTGGGATTAATTGCAGAATTGAATATATTACAAGAAGAGTATAGAAAAAAATCCAAATGTGGAAAAAACTATTTGGAAGTAGTCGCTAATTTTTAAATGTTTGTGCGAGTTTTATTCTTTTATAATACCTAATTTCTGTCATTTGGTCAAAATTTGCCACACCCAACGACGATTAATTGTGAAATGCGCCGTATAAAAGCCGTGACATTTTTCTTTGTGACTTCATAAGTACATACGTTTTTAAAATATCGAAGGAATATTTCTAAAGATAATCTGACTGTAATTCAAACATTTGAAAATGGGTTGCATACAAAAAAGGTTAAATATTCAATATATTCAAATTACCGTAAAAATTCGTACTGACAGGTGCCATATCAGTCGAGATAATTACATAAATAGTAGATTATCTCTATTTGTTAAAATTGATTAAAGTTTATCTTATCATGAAAAGAGGCAGCGTATCAGAGCTTTGGACAGGTTTGGAATTCAATCGGTATCGTAATGTTTACTGATTTCGTCACTAGAGGGTACTCAAATTTCTGTTGTGACAGGAAAACAGCACCAGAAGTAGTGAGTTTTTCTCTCTTGTGTGTAGTTGTGAACTTGCTTCTCTAATATAGCGAATGTCATATTCGTATTGTTGAACGTGCGGAGGAGCCATGTTTGTCGGTGATAGTGATTTTCAGTGCTATATGCTTAAATGAAAAGCGACCGTTTTTGTTTAAAATTTGCGTGTATATGTGTGCTGTTCTAAATATTGGATTACTATGGCGCAAACTACTGACATGAACTGGGGAGACGATTTATGGGTAAGAACGGAAATATGCCAATTTTTAATAATACTCTTCGCCCTGATTGTTTCTGTTACTATGGTAACGTTCTAATCCGTTTATTATACTACGGATTTTTAATAATATATTGTTCTATTTGTTACTTGCCTCTTGAATGTGAATATTGGCTTTTGGAATACATAAAAAATTCGTATTTTACTGTTAATTTTAATGTACTTAAATGTAAATAGTGTATAAGCAAAGTAACCAGTATTACTACATTGAGTTCTATAATAAATAACAGGTGACACCCTACCCTACAGCATCTACTCTCATTCTCTTTATATTGATTTCAAAAAAATATTTCAACCTCATAATTAAGCTTACACTATATCAATGTTTTACTTTTTGAAGCTAATCCAAATAATACATGTATGTGTTTGAAGGAGGCAATCTTCTAAATCATAGAGAATTTCATTCACGTAAGACCCTTGTCATTCTTTTGATGACTCATAAATTCTTCCTTGAATTCTTGAAATTAGGTGTTTTATTAAAGCATTGTTTGTGTGATTTATGTATATTGTCGAGGCTATATTTCAAATTGTAATTGCCCTTATATTATACTTAATCGAGAAGTGTTAATTTCAAAAGATGATGTTATTTCCAAAAGCATTTACCTTATGTGCAAATATTTTCCATACTTTTACCAAGTATGGTGTGTGTAGGTATATATTTATAATTATGATGAACACATGTAAAAATTAGCTTTAAAGTTCAAGGATCTAAACAACTTGAAATTAGTGTTTAAAACTCCTATGTTTATACATGGTATTGTTTATAATAATAGAAAAAGAGAGGTAACTCAAAATAGAGGTTTTCTAAATACAGAATATTTCGTGTTAATTACACGGCAACCATGTTTCGAATAACTACAACTTCATTCAACTTTTATTTAAATATTTGGGCGGAGAAAGCTATTTAACTTTTTCCAACTTCTTGTATAAACAAGCCTATGTAACAGTCCATGTTTCTTCGGTTACTAAGTCCATTGACATTGGCAAATTACCACTGCGGTACTTTCACATAAAAAAGTTATTTTTTATTTTGATTGATGTAGTCAATTTCAAATTTCCATTAGTTTTTAATGTGATTATGATAGGACATACCGAATATACAAATCGCTAGTGGGGTATCATACAAACTCAGTGAATGCTTTCTGCCAGAACATCTTATTCATTTTATAACAGAAACCTGAACGATCTCGTCTTCTTTGGCAATCTTTAATTTCGCTAAAAATTGTAATAACCTAAACGAAAGGCACAAATGCCAGATAATGTTGACATAAGCATAATATACATCGACAGCGATGCACTTCAATATTAATAGTTGTAAGAAAGTGGAATTGCGTTAATTGATAATAGGTGCTTTAAAATAATTAATAATAATTAAGATAAGTGATATGTGCTGAACTGGAGTAATCTATAACTACTTATGTATTAAACTATTGATTGTAACTCAATTGATATGTTTTAAAAAATTCGTATTTTACAGTTGGTAATGTGACGTCATATATACAGCATATATCATGACATTCATGACCAAGGCTCGGCAATCCGTACGGGTACACGCCATTGCTAGCATAGCCGTTCATTCGCGCTTATCGGTAGGAAAAGAGAGTGTACAATAATATTCAATTTTGTTCAGACAGTAGAAGGTATAATACATCGTCCCGATACCGAATTATATTTGTATACATTTGAAGCTTCCTTGTTTTATATATTGCTGCTTGTCTTTCAAATAGGTTCAAATTCGGTTTAGATATTTTTCATATACATAGTAGATACATGGTTTCAAACATACCTGCATATATTTTTCATCGCAGAGTTTACTTTTTATTCCCCCGACGACGACAGAAGTATAGTTGAATGTATATTAATTTTAGAAAATAACTTACTAAACGAATTACAATTTATAAATAACCATTTTACAAACAATAACAATAAAATATTTTGAGAAGAGCAACATAACATTCGTGGCAGATCCAAATATCTTAAATGATACAATAAATAAATTAAAAGTTATTCCCAGAAAATTTGGACATTAGTTAAATCAGAAAATTATGTCACTGTTCAACAGCAATACAGATTTACGTATATACCAAATGAACTGCGTATTAACGCAAATCTAAATACCGATGTACTCACAAAATACTGGCTCCATTGGTTGCGATGTTGAAAGAACATTTCCTGCGTTTAAAGAAATACTGACATCAAGAAGAACCGGCTTTACAGTTGAAAACTTCTAGTAAAAGTTAATTCAACCCTGATTTCTATAAATTAAAAATGTTAATACTATTTTACGTAGTTCATCCATGTTTGCAAAGCGTAATACCGTGTAATCATAGATAATGACTTTATTTAAAGATGTTTCTAATTAATATTGTAAATAAGTACCCACAGATTCTAAAACCAGAAGGATAAAACCTATTGCATCGCACGTCTATGGAATTTGCCAGCTGCGTGTGAGTCATCCCGTACGTTTTGCCGAGGTTTGATCATGACGTGCATCAATATTTATGACTATATGAAAGATTTCTTGGAAAACAGTACTTGTTAAAACTTTTCAACTTTCTAATAATGCAACAATGATTGCACAATGGCCGTATGTACTAGGAAGTACATACCGTTATCAACCAAACTGATTTAATAGCTATGTATCTAATACAGAAAGGAATATTGTCGTGGGGACGTTAGATGGAACCGCCTACTATGTGTTATATGCTTCTGAAGTGAGCACTTGTCTATAACGTTTGTAGTTTTTATAACACCTACTAATCAAAATAATTACCACATATCTTAGTAATAGTTTCTTAGAGAAATTGTATTCTCTCATTTGTATTAATAAAAATTGGAAGTGTTTAACTTGTTTATCACGTTCTTGTAAGGGTTACAGTTGCCAAAACTCAAAATCTAAATGTTGAAACGTGTACCAATCTTTAATAAACTGCACATATTTATGATCAACACTTATTTTCGTTTCTACTATTCATATTCGAGAAGACAATTCATTTTTCTTTGGCACTAAAAATTTTATTTTGTTGTTATTTTTCAAAGAAGCTCTTCAGATGCTAGTGCTACACAAGCAAACAGTAACATATTCGCATTATCAATTGTTTTGTTTATGATTACTTAAATACCAAAGTCAAAAGATGTTTCGACAGTACCATCTTTCAAATAAACTTACTGTACCTGAGTCAAGAAGCTCTTACACATTTTATTACTCAGACTGAAATTTCTCATATCGTTCTTTTACAAATTGCAGAATTAGTTTTTCGTTGTCAACAGTAAAAACTTGTGGTAATTATGAACATATGGTTATAGAGAAATTTTGCGTTGACTGGTGCCAGTTGCGGAAAGAACGATATAGAAAAACCAGTTTCATTATGAAAGTATTTTGGAAATTACCAGTGTAATAGTATAGGCGCGCCTCTGTAGCAAACACCTTATTCAAATCTAAGAAACGCAGGTGCTTTGTATATTTAGAAGGAAACAGTAACACCTAAGCCAAATACCTATATGCATCTGAAATGTAATATTGTTTCTTATTGACCGATTGATGATCCAGTGAAATTTACAAATAGTATTGTTTAGATACCGTTTCTGTAAAGTTGTGATTACTTATGTCTTATGTATGTTTTAGTACATTTGTATAAAACTAAATTACTTATGTTAACGCTTTATCAATCGATTTCCCGTGAAAAACAACTCATTTCTTAACCGTTAATGTGTTCTGTATCTTGTTGGCACCAATAATAGTTTTTCTCGGAAACTCTTAGTAATATTTGTTGTAATCTATTCTCTATAATTATTTATCGTTTATTTCAAGTACGCGTATATGGATGACTAGGCGTTTGGCTAATAATAATCACCCCACCGTTTCTGTACCCTAGCATCCTATTTCCTTGACATGAAAGCATGCCAAGCTTCGATAAAGTAAACCCACGCCTTACATTACTTCCGATACGACAGAGTTCATTGTACATATTGCATACATAACGATTGTGGAAAATGCCAGTAAAAATATTACGTGGATTTAGGTATACGCTGCATGTTATGGAAGTTTTTAAATATGACTTAGTTTGAATTGATATCCTTGGCATTTTTTCATTTTCGCGGATGATGTAAGTTGATAGTTCCGGCAATAAATATCATATTCGAATGAACTACCAACATAATTCATTCGCGAAAATTAAACAATGCTAAATGAGCTTATCAGTGGACGAACGCCTTTTAATATTTTTGTCTGACAATAAATGCGGCCCAGAAGAATGAGATGTCTAAAGGAAATTTTTAGCTTGCTGCCAATATTAAACTATCTGTGAATGCGAATAGGTAGCCACACACGTAGAGGATTTTGTCGCGTAGCGTATCATTGCTGCTATTGCGATCTGTTCATTAGTGAGCCACAAGGGTTCAGATCTATCGAAGATGCGATCGGTCACAGTTTTGAACTCTCAGCGATCAATCCCGTAATGTTCATACACGTATATGATATTCGAACGATTTTTACCTTTGTTAAATGATGTCACCATTCCTTATAGATATGTTAATATCTCAGTCCACTCCTGCTATTGCGATCTGTGCGTTGGTATCAAATAACTTGGAGTAAGCATTTGTTTACATTCAAAAGTGAAGCCGACAAAAAACCAAAATATTTACACTGCAGGTCATAAGTTTGGAATCACACCTAATCTAAAGAAGATTTGCAATAGTTTTCATAAATATTATAAAAATGAAACAATACTGGAATAACATCGTGTATTTTATTGAAAACTGCGCTATATGCAAGGTCAATTTATAACTTATCTTATTGTAACTGATGAATTTTTGTTTTTTATTAAACTGACTTTTCGTCGAAATATGCTCGTTTGGCCGAGGCCAATAATAATAATAATAATAATAATAATGCTCGTTTGGCTTTAATTATGGCTGCACACAATCGGAGTAGGCAAGACACCAATTTTCTGAGTTCCCGCATCTATTTACACCCACGAGCTACAAAGTTACTACAAATGTTCTCTGGACGTCGGACGTTGGTTACCGACCCTCCGATCGAGCTCTTCCCATGAAAGGTGTGTGGCGGCCAAACCATATTTGTTTTACACACCATTATGTTCTTCTGCTTGGAGATATGCCTTACATCATTTAATGATGTGCTTTGGGTCGTTATCTTGCAACAATGTACTGCTACACGTCCCATAACTCTTACCGTTCTCGGTCGCCTGACACTGTCGTCTGTTGAACTTGGTACGGATTTCAGATGCTGTTGATCCTCTGTTTCTTTTCGGCATGACAGTAATAGTTAAATCTTCTGGTGTACTTGAAACTATACCGTTTGGTAAAATGTGAAATTAGCTATATCGCTAGCCCTTCCTTGCTTTCAAGCGGAGGGGTTAGCGGCAGTAGATGGCTCAAGGTTACCGATGTGGTTAGTTACGAGGTAGACTGTAGTATGTGCAGACGATCTTAAAGAGAACTTCTAGAGTATTTATTTTTTTTTATTTTATTTCATCAGAATCTGTTTTTATTTTCGTCGTTAGAATTTCTTATTAATTTCGTCTAAGCTTCGTAACAAAAACAAATTAAATATACGGAACTCTCATTTCCAGGCGACCATGACTTCAAATTATTACATGCGCTCTTCACATAGTAGGTCTATATCCCGACATTGTGCGAAGTGTACTAGCACGACTCGCATCGAATTGATCGGATTCCACTCAATCCCATCTACGCTCTCTCGTATGTGCGGCGAGAGAACTAGGAGGTGATTGAGTGGAATCTGATCAATTCGATGCAAGACGCGCTGGGCGCGCTAGTATGCTTCCAGCAACGCTGGAGTGTAGACCTACTGTTTGCAAGAACGCACGTAATAATTTGAAGTCATGGTCGCCTGGAAATGAGAGTATCGCATATTTATTTTGTTGTTGCAATGGAGCTTATACGAAACTAATAAGAAATTCTATCGACGAAAATAAAAAAAATGTTGATGAAATGAAAGAAAAGAAAAATAAATACTCTAGAAAAATATGTACAAAATAAATAAAAATTCTAAGGTGCAATATCAAGATGTTTATATGAAGGGTTCGAAACTGCCCCCCTCCTTGGCTGAACAGTAACCAAGTCGGTCGTAAAACTCCCGTCTCGCTCATATGAACATCTTGATATTGCACCTTAGAATTTTTATTTATTTTGTACATATTTTTCTAGTGTATTTATTTTTCTTTTCTTTCAAATCATCAGAATCTGTTTCTATTTTCGTCCTTAGAATTTCTTATTAGTTTCGTATAAGCTTCGTAGCAACAACAAAATAAGTATGCGATACTCTCATTTCCAGGCGACCATGACTTCAAATTATTACGTGCGCTCTTGCAAACAGTAGGTCCACACCCCAACGTTGCTGGAAGCGTACTAGCGCGCCCAGCGCGTCTTGCATCGAATTGATCGGATTCCACTCAATCCCCTCCTCGCTCATGCACGGCGAGAGAGCGAGGAGGGGATAGCGACATAGCTAATTTCACATTTTCCCAATCGGTATTTCCCTCAATACTCTAATACCTCCCAATTGTATTTGCACACCATTGCAAGAAATGCCCATATTTTTCGCAATTTCTCTGATGAATTCTCCGCGTTTGTGATATGTAATCATCTCTACCTGTCTTTCGAAAAGTATTTGTTTCCTTTCCGCCATAATTGCATTTTTTGTTTTCTCAATTTACCGATCAAACTGTCAATGAACGCGATGTAATCGATGTACAGAAGACTATATTAAACCAGTAATATAAGTGACTAAGTTGCATGGCCATTTCCGCCAGATGTTTTTTTTTGTTCTGCGATCGTACTTCTACTATAATAGAAAGCCTGTCACATTTCTAGACTTACATACAATACATGCATGTATCGGTATTATACGTATACGAAAATAACGAATTCTTGCGATCGTTACATAAACCGCGCCCACTCTATTCATGCTAGGTTGAACATTACCAACGATATATTATACAGGGTGGCCCATTAGTGCGAGGAACTCCAATATCTCAGTTAATGTAGAAGATGGAAAAAAAAATTTCAAATAAAAGTTATTATATTTGCACTTGTGCATATTTATAAAATAGCGCGAAATATACAGGGGGTTAAATTAATGCAGGGCAACATGAAGAATGTTTTCTTTGAATAGCACACTATGTATATTAATTTATCATTGAATTCAGCATAAAATATTACATTCGCTACCGCTCTATCTTTTCATGAAAATTGCGATGTTGTCAAGTTGTTTTGAAGAGAATGAAAATTCAAGAAAAATCAGTACACTATGTATACCAACCATCAAAATAACTTTATTAGTGCGAATTAACGAAGGATATTTGGCAGATACGTAGAAAAAGGGTAACTTAAAGGTCTTAGATAGGTAGAAGTTTCGCTTCATGTACAGGGTGTTTTTTACTTGTGTACAAACTTCGTAATTTTCAAATATTACAAACTTGTTTTTTTAATGGATCATCCTATATATTACTTTACCACTTGATAGAACTATTGCATCCACTCAAATTACACTTATACTATAAAGCCCCCAAAATTGATAGTTTCTGAGAAATTTGCAATTTTATTTTAGAATGTACAAATATTGAGGTAAACTGTGTGGCGTTCATTAATAAACAGGTGTATTTTCTACGCTGGAAATAAATTTTCAAACATTATGTTGCCCAAATAAAAACGGTGTTTTTATTTGGTTTTTTCAAAACTGTAATAACACAAAAGCTTGCAATAAACAAAACAGAAATTGATGGTCTTAAAATAGATGGGCGAATACCAAAATAAAATACCAAAGGAAACAATAAGATTGGTTTAATTGGCGTTTCGATATTGACTTAATATAAGTTAAAATGCCGCTGTATTAAACCATATTACTACCAGAAGTATTATTTTAGCCTTCCACCCTACTTTGGAAACATCGATTAACTAACCATCACAAATACAAAATAAACAAGCGTAACAATAATCAAAATCTAACTGATGGTCAAAGCTGCTTATCACACAACGCAACATTGATAATTCATAAGAGTATTAAATAAGAATATTAATAACAAAAATAATAGAAATAACAAAGATGGATTTATTTCAATAAATGTTCAAAATGGTCACCATTTACCTCCATACAATAATGTATACGGTTTTCAAAAGCCCCGTTAACCCGTTGCAACACCTATTGCTTCGCATACATTTAATGACTTGTGTGGTGGTCCTTTGGTAGCATCGAGAGCTTTTTGTGGCCGCGGCCGGCTGTTGGTAACAAGGTCAGAATGGCTTTCAAAGTTAGGTATCGTCTAAAATGCATTTTTCTTAAATTTCGTTGTGTCAGCGCAAGATCTCGCGCTTATTAGTTTATTTCTGTAATATGATAATCGAAAATTTATTTCCAGCCTAGAAAATACACCTATTTGTTAATTTTTTTAACAGCCACACAGTTTATTTAAATATTTGTACATTCTAAAATAAAATCTGCAATTTTCTCAGAAACTATCAATTTTAGGGGTTTTATGATGTAAGCGTGATTTGAGGCGATACAATAGTTCTATCAAGTGGTAAAATAATATACAGGTTGATCCATTAAAAAAAAAACAAGTTTGTGATATCTGAACACCCGCACTACTAAAGTTATTTTGATGGTTATTACAGTGTACTGTTTTTTCTTGAATTTTTATTCTTTTCAGAACAACTTCACAACGTCGCAATTTTCATGAAAAGATAAGGCGGTGGTGATTGTAATACCTTATGCTGACTTCAGTGGTAAACTAATATACGTAGTGTGCCATTTAAAGAAAACATTCTTCATGCTGCCCTGCATTAATTGAACACCGTACTATTTTAGAAATATGCACAAGTGCAAATATCGTAACTTTTATTTGAAGCATTTTTTCCTATCTTCTATATTAACTGAGATATTGGACTTCCTCGCACTAATGGACCACTCTGTATATGCTTTAATTACGTATTAAGACCAGTATCTTAAATATAGTGAGATGTCGGATTTATACGAGGGATACCTTTTAACTTTATACAAAAACAATGAAAAAACAAAATTTTTGTGTACAAATCGTTTTATTGTTTCTCAAAATATTCTCCATTAAAATTCATACACTTTGCATGCCTTCGAACTAATTCTCGAAACATTTTTCCACTCTGGAGGTAGTATCTCCAAAACATGGTTTTTGACGGTTTCAACAGCTTCTTGAGGCGATAAAAATCACCGTCCACGTATTTTTTTGTTGACATTCGGGAACAAAAAGAAGAAAGATAAATCAGGTGAACACGATGAATGAGACATAATTCGATGTTTTTCTCCCTTAAATAATCAATTTTTTGACGCGCTATATTGTCATGATGAAGAATGATGCGACGTTGTTGATTGTTTTTCCTGATTTTATCGATGACTTCTGGCAAACAAATTGTATACCATTTAGCATTAACTGTTCTTCAATCTATTCTATTTTTTCACTCTAAACAATCTACTTGGCTTCTACAACATAGGTCAAATTTCAATACCGCCATCTAGTGGTCGTTTGTAAAAACTTAAGATGCTACCCTTATACTTAAAGCAAACAGAAACAGGATAAAAAGGCGATTCCAAATAAATTAAAAATTTATTATAAATTATAGTTTATATTGTTCATTTCATATTTAAAATGTTTTTATGTATAGAAACTGGTCTAGTTTTATTTTTAAAAGAAAACGTTAGTTACATGTACAAAGGTTCGCTACTTAAAAAAAAATAAATGTTATCGTTTTTCTCTCAATAAAGCAATTCATTGGCCATGTAAATTTAATTAATTTGTGATACATTCCTCTTTGTCTAATTTAACTTTGCAACGATTTTAGTAAATAATTTTGACTGTTTTATTTAGTTACAAATTTAGTAATAACTGCATTAATTGTACCTACAACAATAAATGTTGATCTATTTGATATGTATAGAATTGTAATATTTCAATCAAGTTGAGTTGTAAAGCTAAACGCTTTTTAATTTTAACAACTAGATATATATTACGTATGGGGATGAATGGAATATTACTCAACAATGCGCTAATCATTCTTTCCATTTTAGAGTTTTAATTTTATCGTCTTTTTGGCACTTTAACCAAGGATATCGATTAATTTAAGTTGCTGTCAATAATTCTGGAATTTGTAATTTATTGCGTCCGTAATCAATGTTTGGTGATTGTTAGTATTAAGTCGAGTGTTATAGATAGTACAGAAAAAATGTTTATAAACATCGGATTTAATTATGTGTTAATTTCAGATATAATTGTATTTATTAGGCAACATGCAATTGCAAATATTAAAAATTATTGTGGATTATGAAAGAAATTCTTTGTAAAAGTTTTTGCTTATCCTAAAACTCACAAATAACACTAAACTCTTCAAATATTTTTTTTTAATATTGCATAAAATTGCCTTTTTAACATTTTTGAAGCAGAACTCTATATAGTGAAATTTTTATAAAAACTAGTACATTTTTATAAAATTACATGTGAAATTACCTGTCTATAATAAAATAAAACCTTTACATAATAAAGTGTTCATAATCCGCTCAGGAGATTTGTTTACAAATTTTAACGCTTACTATCCTTTATCTCTTTATACCTAACACAATGAAGTTTTAAAGGTTATTGTTATTGCTGATCATTCAAAGGTTATTAAGAATTTGTTTGGTAATCCCTCATTACATTAGCGTCATTTATTCATTCAGATTTATGAATATAACGTGATAATGAGTAGCCGAAAATTTAGTTGTTTGCAAAATCGTCAAGATGTCAAAGCATAATTGTATAAGTTTTGCTGACAAAGCGAAAGTGTTAGAAGAAGTTGACCGAGGTGTTAAAAAAGTTGATATTGCTACAAAATACGGTATTGCACCAAGCTTTATTACTTTAATTATAAAAAATCGGGCCAAAATTATCCAAAGCAATATTGAAGTATCGAGTAGTCGAAAGCATGAGAGGACTTGTTCTTGCGAAGATATCAAGTAACCCGATCCAATAATGTGCCTTTAAGTGGGAGTTTAATTAGAGAAAAGGCATTACAATTTGCCGAGGAACTCAACTGTTCTGATTTTCAAGCCAGCAACGGCTGGCTCGAGTCATGGAAAACACGGAACCAGGTAGTGTATAAAACAATTTCGGGTGAAAGTTCGAGTGTCAACCAAGGAGATTGTTATGTTTGGATTGAAAATGTTTTAAATAAAATTTTACAAAAATTTGGACCAAAGGACATTTTCAACTGCGATGAACCTGGTTTGTTTTTTAAGTGTCTTCCTAGTAAAATACTCGCATTTACGACAAGTGTTTTGGTGTTAAAACCAGTAAAGAAAGAGTCACCGTTGGTTGGTGCCAATATGGATGGAACTGAGAAATTAAAACAATTGCTGATTGGTAAAAGCAAGAATCCACGTTGTTTAAGAGGTTTAGGATCCCTAGGACTTGAATACACCCACAATAACAAATCATGGATGACCGGAGACATTTTTTGAAATTGGATTAAAGGAATTGACAAAGAAATGAAAGCTCAAAAACGAAAAATTGTTATGTTCGTCGATAACTATCCCACTCACCCACCAGCTATAGGGAAGACCTCAGCAAACATTGAATTGGTGTTTTTTCCGCCTAATACTACAGCCAAACTGCAACCCATGGATCAAGGCATTATAAAAAATATTAAAGTACACTATCAAAAATGCATCATAGGCAAAATTTTTGCTAACATGGAAGATAACAGCCCTCCACTTAATAAACTGATAACATTACGGGATTGCATAACTGAAATTACGAGAGTTTGGAGTGAAGATGTCACTAAAAAAACAATAGAGAACTGTTTTTCAAAGGCGGGATTTAAAACAAACGATAGGGCAAATGAATGGGAAGAGGAAGATGAATTTGATTTGGCTTTGCTGAAAAAACAGTGGGACTACATGCAAAATTCCGAGGATGTGGATGGAAATTTTTCATTGGAGGAATTCATCGATGTTGATGACGATATAACAAGTGAACATCCTACAGACCAACAAATTCTTGAGAGCGTGAAAAATGTCAGAGAAGATGACGAAATTCCCGAAAATAAAGACGAGTGTGCAATGAAGCCAACAGCTGAACAAATTAGAAATGTATTAGATATTGTGCAATCTGACTTACAATTTATAATATACCAGATCGAATTTTTAATGACTTCAATAGGATTGAAAATTTATTTGATGAAGAGATGTATTATAATGCAAATATCCAGAAAAAAATTACATGTAAAAAATTCTTAATTCAGGACTCTGTAACTACATATATGTGTATGTAAATACATTAATCTTTTTTATAGAATATACATGTTATGTACTTTATTTTTCCTGACCTTACCAACCACCATCTGTATATAACGAAATCCTGTTTATAGTGAAATTTTGGCTTGCGTTTTTGTATTTCACTATATACAGAGTCGACTTTATTTAATTTCTAATTAAACATTTAGTAAGCTAACAGAATAGGACTACTTTTGTTTATCCTATAACTTTACAAGCTTCCATAGCATACTAGGGTACGTAAGAATTCATTTGTAGGCGCGAGTCCCGTACATATAGCGAATAATGTTGTCGCTTGTGCTAAGAGCGTCTCCGATTCGATTCGAGCGGCTCCCCACCTTATACTTTCATAGCGGGCAAACGTTGTAACACTGACCGTATATTTTACCGGTTCACTTTACTGCGGAACTTACTAACGCGGTATATGTTGCCGTTCATTTCGAAATTCCTCATAACGGTTTTATTCATTTTGACAATTAAATAAAACGTGGTAAGTATTAATAGGATATCCAAAAATAATGAAACGGCCATTTTATGTAGTATTATTAAAAAGTTTATTTCAAAGTTCTAGTGTTATTTGTGAGGTGTAGAATCAGGAAAAAATTTTTTATATAATAAATCCATAAAAAAAGGTTTTGCTTTTGTAACACCTACCCGGCAACACATTGTATTTTTAAACACTAATTTTTATAATTTTGTAAGCTTATGAAATTGACGACGTATTTCTATGCATTTTACAAGAAAAAATTTCTTTTGTATGGATTACCTACTTAGATATTTGGTTATTATATGAAGTACGTCAGACGGATAGAACAAATTTTAGCAGTTCACAGATAGGATTCTGCTTTGCTTCTGCGTTCAAAATTTATCATATCAGTAAAAGTGATTAATTATAAAGTCAGCCGAGAATGCAACAGTAAGCCTCATTGTAAAAAGATTGCTTTATTTAAAATAAAAAAAAGTTGATATAAAAAACTTTACAGTATATTGTTTGAAACTCCAAGAAATACTCAATGGAATAAAATTAGGATTATCACTGTAGCGCGTAAGCTGGATTTCGAAAAAATCAATTAATTCATAAATTAAGACGGATGGGTATAGGGAATATTGATGAAAGTTGATATGAATTGAAGAGAGACATCTGAAATCGTAATAATGTTCAATTTAAAAAACCAAACATGTATCGTGCGCTACGGAAACTGAACAGGCTGTATACTTCAGTATAATTTTATGTTGTGCAGCATTTGTCTCCGAATATTTTTTATTTGAAAACTTTTTCTCTAAATTGCTCAGGATGGGAATTATCTTCCGTCCACTCACTAAATGAATACGCTGTGTATTGGCTTTTTATCATAATAGTATATTTATTGCGCAAGTATTTTACGAACACGAAAAATCGTTGTATAATAAATGAATTGTATTAATTTAATTAAGACATCGGACTTCCGAAGGTAAAGTTTTGAGCTAGACATTTTAAAAATAGATGGCATTAGTCAGTAGTAATTTTATTAGTTTTAGTGTTAGCCAATTTTTTTTATTAATCAAGTAATGTTTATTGCAAATGTTTTAATAATATTCAAATAAAGAATATTAGAATGCTCTGTGCAAAAATAAAGAAAGTACATACATATATTTGTCTCTTGTTGTCATAGATATGTAACATTTTAAAAGCTCTAAAACTGGTGTTAAATTGGTTATATAATTCTTTTAGTTTACTATTTTTCTTCTTTTTTGTTGTACTTGAAGTCGATAACAAGAAATATTCGTTTCCGGATATTTTCACAAATTTTAATAGCATGTTAAAAAACCGCTTTCTCCTAGTTAACCTTAAGCATAATTTTTAATGGTTTGAAAAAAATCCAGAAGAATGTTTGTGAAACATATGTATGTATATGACCAGATATACAAGATTTTATGTTTATGGTTTATTCATTAAAAGTTTACAATTCAGGTTTATTTTTTATATTGATCATTTTAGAATTTTCCTGTTTACAATGGATAATACATTTAAAACTGTACTGACTTGATTAAAACGTTTATTAAGTTCGTCGTAGGAACGACATTTTGCGGTTTGTACTGACGGTTATGGATACCAATAATAGTGACAATTCGAGGGATACGTTAACGTTTCTAAGAAACTAAACATTTTAACTGAAACTCTCTAAATTTGTATATTTTTGATTTGTTATGTACAAGAAAAAGTTATTAATTGATCTTTCGAATTTAGCTTACATCAATATTTAAGTTAATTTAGCCTTTCTTGGATTTTTGTTCTCGAAAAGTTCCAACGATCATGAAATAGCCGCTATTTTATTGACAAAAAAATATTTAAATTGTTTTCTGTCCGATTTCACAGCATATGATTGTTGTTGTTGTGACTAGTTTGTGATTTCTGCTGGAACCAAGCTTATGAACTCGACCATCTGTTTAGTGTTTTAGTTTATGATGCTCTGAACACAAGGGGATTACTAGCAGTGCGTCCCCACGGTAACCGAACGTGGGTTTAGCTGATTGTGTGCAAGCGAGCTAACACACACTTTGTGTTTTGGGGAATTTAGAATTTCTAAAATTAACACTCGGGAGAGATGGTTTCTTGCAACAAGAAAATAGATTTGCCTGCAAAAATCAGTCTCTATTCAAGAAAATATTTTTATTTGAAGACTACAAAATGTATAATATGAGAAAATAGTTTTCTTTGTATTATTATTTGTATTAAATAAATATTTTCTTAGAGTTAGAAAATCAAGATAACGTTTCTTCCAAGTAAATCGTTTAGTTTTAAGTTAAGAAAATATTCATATTAAAGGTAGAAATGAAAAAATGGTCTGGATATCACAAAGTTCTATTGAGAAATTAGGCGACCAGTTTCGTGTTCAAAAAACACATCATCAAGCCAGATACAAAGATATTCAATAAAAGAAAAATTGTAATAATGGAAAAAGTTTATAATTAAAATTAGGAGCAAGTAAATGAACTAATGAAAAAGTTTTTTTTTTATAGGTTACAGTATAAATTATTTCTTTAATAATGTAATTAAATAGGGATTATTTTTATGTAGTTTAATAATTAATGAGTTAATATTTAAGTTATTTATCCCTTTTTTTATTATTATTATTTATTATATATTTAAAAGAATTATAGTTGAATCAATACACGTGGTAAATAGTACTAAAAAGAAAAAAAAATATTACATTAACCGGTATCTTTTGAAAATGTTTATGAAACGTTGTACGTTAAAGGTTATATGTTATTCCAGTTCCGTCGCTACTATCTAGAACTACTGACACTATGTGGCGCCAGGAAATATTTCAGTTGCTGTGTTTCAAGATTAGTGGCATAAACTGAGAGATGTAAGAGCAATGTGGCCAGGAACAAGAAGCTTTAATGCTTTTTTTCTTCTCATATTGATTTTGCCGGTAGTGATTCCATCAATACCAGGAATTATTTATTAGCATTATTTTGGTTATTGTTTCTAGGCACTCTTTTCATGTGTACTCTTATATTAAGTTCTTTTTAAAATCACAAGGAATGTGAATAATTTACTGCATTATGTACGGATATATAGTACTGTTTTAAACAAGGTAAGCGCAATTAATAATGTGCATATAAATAATATGCATTTCAAGAATTCTAAGTAAAAAATGCTTTATTTTAAGAAAATGAAACTTGATTTGTGTACTATACCTAAATGCTTTCTGGAATAAAGAAAACTATTTACTATCCTTAAGAAAATATTGTTTTGTTATAACGGCCATTTACTTATACTAAGAATCGCTTTCTTCAAATTTTCTGCAAAATGTTCTTGAATCAAGTTAACAAATGTCTTAAACAAAGAAATACAATCACTTCATTACAAGTATGTATATACTTCTCTTAAGCGGAGAAAGAAACGCTAAGAAAATATTTCTTTTGATTTAAAACAGTTATTGTATTGCGGATAATTGAAACAGTAATTGTCTTGAATTAAGGCGGACAAGTAAATGTTTTTCTGCGCGCAGGATCAGAAATAATCAAGTATTAGTTAAAGTCAATAATTAAAAATATGAACGTGTATATTGAAAAAATGTTTGAAAAACGTATTCTTCTTGCAGGCTATTTACTGGAAATAACTTTTTTTAAGTTTTTACTTTAAGAAACAGCCCATAAAAAAGTTGCTTATTTCAGAATTAAAACTAGTGGAAAATAAAATGGCAATAGTATTTAGTAAAGGTTATTTTAAGATAATATAACAAAACATTTTCTATTACTTGCCGTGAAAAATTTGAAAACAAAAAGTAAAATATTTTGAACATCTGTTACACATTCTTCTAAAATAAATAATTTTTCGAAAGCAAATACTTTTCAGATGATGTAAAATTAAACTATTGTTTTCATTTACAACATTCCAACGTTGAGGTAGTTCGTATCTAAAGGTGCGCTTTAATGAACCCTGAACCCTATCAACTATCCAAATTTATAAATCAAATGGTTTGTATATGGTGCATTACTTTTTATCCGACGTGTGCATTAGTAACATTACTAATTGGCTTTATTTGATTTCTAAATTTTGAATTTTTTTAATACTGAGTGAATTTTTTTGTTCGTCAATCTCAAATGTGAAAAGTGTCTTAATTACATTCATACCCATATGGGCGATGCTGGATGTTACTTGAGTGAAATGATGAAATTACTTGAGTGTTACTTGAGTGAAATACCAGTAGTATTGTAATGTGATGAAACTGTAAAATAACAATTGAAGGGGCAATTGGATGAAGGAGTTATGTTACAAAAAACTGTTTCTGAATAAATTATGTTTTAATATGGTTAGTTGGTATCTGTTATTGATTGATTGTTTTCAAATGCAGTTTGTGTGATACTGATTAGTTAGAAGGAGTTGTGGATTAATAATATGTGGTCAAACATCTGAGTTTTCATGAAACTTATCCATTACAACAAAAAGTAGATTTTTAAAAAAAATGTGGCCTAACCCCTTTGTGCATTTGCCCCTTCAATTGAGAAAGTTAAAACGAAAAAATGTTAACGGTGTTAGTTAATTTTTAGACGAAAATGACACCTTCTCATCTGACTTTCAATGTACGCGAATATAATGTTTACAGTCGTACTGCTTCTTGTGTTTAGCGCTTCATTCCATACTATTTTTAATGATTCTATTTCTTACTTAAAATGATAAAAATGTTAAAATATATAAAGCTACGCGTACCAATGGCGATTACCTTTCAATGATATTTCTTTATTCTTTTTTAGTATTGTACTTTGCTACATGTAATTGAAAGATGTTCTGCACAGCAACTGTGTAGTTTTCAAAATTTTAAATCATATTATCTCTGATATCGTCGTAGGATTGTATACAATCAAATAGTATTAGATTTACATCATTGCATATTTTTTAATTCTTTTTAAAATCTGTTTCGCGTTTGGAGATAATTAAGAGTCGATTCTGTCTGTGTTCATCTTGTAAGACTTGGCATCTAATTGCAGTCTGTCCTATTTAGATTTATTACCACATTTGTTGTTCTATTGGAATATAATAGCTACGATATGTAGTGCAATTAATATAATGTGAATGTTATTTTTTTAGAAGGTTCGCTTAAGTAGATACAGAGACTAGGCTGTGTAACTTTAGATCACGTAACGATTTCTTGCTCTCCTGTATGTGTATATGCACTAATCTTTGCTGCAGGCAAACGCTATTGTCTAATAATAACAATTTAAGGAATAGGTAGAGCCTAGCACAACTGACGTAACCTTACGTTAAGTTCCGGTCTAGACTATTGGAGCCCGTTACTATGTATTGACGAAGGGCAGTACAATTCCGTTTATAGTTGCATCATATAACGAACAATGCTCATCCTTTGTCAGGTAATAGCGTTATTCAGATCGATACACACAAAAAATAAATTAAATTACTAGAATTTGTCGAATATGTATCTATAAAATCTACCACTAGCCGACGTCAGTACATACACTAGCTGTCATAGATGTGGGGTCACTTATGTATGAATACGATACACGCAGAGAAATGGTTTCGTGCATCAAGAAAATAGATTTTCTTACAAAAACCAGTCTCTATTCAAGAAAATATTTTTATTTCAAGACTATGAAAATGTATAATATAAGAAAATACTTTTCTTGAAATTTTATTTGGATTAAATAAATAATTTCTTAGGGTTAGAAAATTAAGAAAATCCAAGACAGAAAAATGTTTCTTCCAAGAAAATCAATTAGTTTTAAGTTAAGAAAATATTCACATTAAAGGTAGGAATGAAAAAATCGTCCAAATCTCACAAAGTTCTATTGAGAAATTAGGCGGCCAGTTTCGTGTTCAAAAAACATCATCAGGCCAGATACAAAGATATTCAATAAAAGAAAAATTGCAATAATGGAAAAAGTTTATAATTAAAATTAGGAGCAAGTGAATGAACTAATGAAAAAGTTTTTTTTTTTATAGGTTACAGTATAAATTATTTCTTTAATAATGTAATGAAATAGGGATTATTTTTATGTAGTTTAATAATTAATGAGTTAATATTTAAGTTTATTTATCCCTTTTATTATTATTATTATTTATTATATATTTAAAAGAACTATAAGGCCACCTACAAGGATATCCAGTAAAAGACAAATTACAATAATGGAAAAAGAAATCTAAAGTTAATAATTAAAATTAGGAGCAAGTGAATGAGCTAATAAACAAGTTTTCTTTTGTAAGTTACAGTATAATTAAATTATTTCTTTAATAATGTAATTAAACAGGGATTATTGCCTGTACTAGAATTATGAATTTAGATTCAGTTAATAAAATTATCTAAAATTAGTATTAAAATGCCGAAAACAAGAGAATTGCTTTTAGAAATCCGAACAATGATTGTTGCTTTACATAATCTTGGCCGAAGTAACAAAGATATCGCAAGAAAATTGAAATTAATTCGCCGAACTGTTGACTACGTTAAAAAACGTTAAAACACATCAAGAGGCTGGCACATTATTAAATAGAAAACGAACAGGACTCGGAAATCGGAATAATTATGACGATTAAACGGAATAGACGAAAAACTGTACCTGAAATAACGGCTGGAATAAATATTGATCGTGAAAAACGAGTTAGTTTAACCATCGTAAAAAGAGAGGGTGGTTTATTTGGCCAAATAGCGTTGCGTAAACCATTCTTACGATGAGTGGAAAAATGTTCGAAAGGAGTACGAGCAGTAGAATCATGCGTAGTACCTACAATCAAGCATGGGGTCGGATCGGTAATGGTTTGGGGTTGTTTTGCCGCCGCATCCGTGGGATACTTGATTAAAATAGATGGAGTTTGAAGAAAAAAGCGGTACCGGGGAATTTTGGAAAGAAATGCTGTACCATCTGTAATGAGTAGAGTTGCTCAATTCGCGCCAACAGCCAGTGGCGAGCGCATAAAAGTTTACACAAAATAAATGGCCAGAAATAAAATATAATACGTACTCAAACACTTACTGTCTTAAGAGTCTTCCGTGAAATCACAAAGTGAATAATGTCTGTTAAATATCTGCAACATTAGATATGTTTCCACAGCTGTTTCGGCAAACCGAGTGCGGCGTGAGGAAAAAGTGTGTCTATATGCAGAAAACGAACGTTCTACATCTAGTGACGTTATATTTGCGTAATTAAAATAATCTTTGGAACAACTTAACGGTTCTGTTGACGCACCTTCACAAATTTGTCTTAATGTGCCAAAATCAAAATCTTTCTCTAAAACACTTTCAAACCCTTCTAGAACACAAACATTTTTTGCGTCTTTTACCACGCATAGCTGTGCGTGAACATGTTGCATTATTTGCAGAGATTCCACTAATGACACCGAAGGATTTTGTAATTTTTCTATTGCCTCCACTAGTCCGAAATAATTGTTCTGAATAGTTTTTAAATCTGTTTTAACCTGACTATTTTGAAATTTCGACTGGATTTCCTTGATAGCCGCAGCTTTGGATCGAATTGTAAAATCACGTTCTTAATATTTTTAAAATATTGATGGTAATAAAACGCGGCCTGTAACCATGTTCCCCAACGTGTAAGAATAGGTTCTAGTGACTCAGGCATACGGGGGCACAGTCTGTGAAATTTACGAATACGTTTTGGGGATTTGACAAACACTGCTTTTGTATGCGCTATTAAAGCGTCTACCTCAAGATAACATTTTCTAATACTATCTGCCACATAACTGAAAGCATGAATTTTACACGTAATATGTAACAAGTTAGCACAATGTTTTTTAAGAGACCGGCCTACAGAAAGTATGTTTGCGCCATCATCACTCATAGACATCAACAGTTGGTTTGTTGAAAGTTCAAACTTTTCCAATGTATTTAACACCAACTTTGAAATTACTTCGGCAGTACATTGTTGTACTTGTCTGGAAGCTAATAGAATTGAAGATGACGATTGATGTGGTTCCATTGTACGTACCATTACAGTAACCACAGAATGTTTTTTACGATCTGTTGCTTCGTCCACATAATCACAGTTTTTTATCTTTTAACTCCGATTTAATTCTTTTTTCATGTTCACGAGCAGATGGCACAATTCTTTGCAACGATGCCCGACTTGGTAATTGGCAATCCGAATATTTATTCCAAAACAAGACATATGCTTCCTTGTCTAGTAAATTAAACGGTAGATTACATGCAATAAAGATAACACATAAATTAAATTTAAATTTGTCATAATGTCGTGTGCAATTTTTTTTTTAAAGATTGCTATTTACTTACAACACACTAAAGGGATATTGCAAACTACACATTGAATTTTAACGCCATCATAATTTAGGTCTGGCATTTCTGCTATAAATTCTGTAAGTTTGTCCGACATTGGTCATTTTCGCGATGTAGGCAACATTTTTAAAACAAACGTAGAACTACGAAATAGTATTTACGGCAGCGTACATGTATACACAACAGATCTGGTTAAGATTCGCAGTTATACTGAGGGTTGTATCGAACCTCCGCTACTGCCCGTTGGCGCTAGTGAGCAACTCTAGTAATGAGAATAATCGGTGACTATTTTATATTTCTTGATAATCCGAAGCACACCTCTAGACTGTGCCGCGAATATTTAAAATCGGTGGAACGCGAAAGCAGTATCAAAGTAATGAAATGGCCTCCTTAAAGCCCAGATGCTAATCCCATAGAGCTTTTGTGGGGGGAACTCGATAGGCAGGAATCGTTGTGGAAATAACGACAAGAAGCCTGGTTTGAAATAGAACCCGCTACTCTGACGAAATTGATAGGTAGAATGCCGCAAGTGTGTGCCGCAATTATTAATAGAATAAAATAAATAATAATAATAAAAATACAAATAGAATAAAGACTATCAATTTCTTTGTTTTAAGAGTATTTTATTAAATGCAATTTCTTCTTCAGATAGCGCTTCCTGTATTTATGCGTATTTCTTTGGGTGGGCAAATAATTATGGCCGGTAGTGTATATTTAATTTCAAGGAAGGTATTTACATATATGATCCATCATTTTTTTACAATTTACCTACCGATCCGTCATTTATGACCGATAATGTATCCAACGTACATACAAACAAGAGCCTTTTCTTCAAAGTGAAACGGAGCTGGGGTCGAATTATTATTAGAGTTAGGCTTGTTATTGCATAATGTGGGCGCATAGGTCAATTTATTAACCCGCCAACACTTCTTATGCCGTATACTGTGTCCAGTATGTCTTTAGTTTCGACGTTTTGCTGCAAATGATAACTGGGGATAAGTTCTAAATGACGCGAATATGTGGTCAACATATTTTTATTGTGCCTAAACTACTATGAATTATAAATAACCTGTAGATTTTAGTTTCATAAATCAAAAGAAGACGGAAATAAGGAAGTAATTTGTCACATTTGAATTCAGTTAAATGTAACATGTAATTTAGTTGATTATACCTAACATACTATACGCATATACAGCCTGTCCATCCAATGCGTGGGCGGAAGACAATTCCTTTCCCGAGCAATTTAGAGAAACAGTTTTCAAATGAAAGATATACACAGACAAATTCTGTACAACATAAAGTTATGTCCAAGTATAAAAGGTGTTCAGTTTCTGCTACAAATGATCCAAGTTTGGTGTTTTTAATTTAACAGCTTCCACACAGGTTTCTTGTACAAAGAAAATAGATTTTCTTGTAAAAATCAGTTTTTTATTTTAAGACAATAAAAATGTATAATATAAGAAAATAATTTTTGTGAAATTTCATTTGGATTAAATAAATATTTCCTTAGGGTTAGAGACAGAAAAATGTTTTTTCCAAGTAAATTATTTAGTTTTAAGAACATACTCATATTAAAGGTAGGAATGAAAAAATGGTCCAAATCTCACAAAGTTCTATTGAGAAATTAGGCGACCAGTTTCGTGTTTAAAAAAACACATCAGGCCAGCTAGAAGGATTTCCAATGAAAGAAAAATTACAATAAGGGAAAAATATCTCAAGTTAATAATTAAAATTAAAAGCAAGTGAATGAGCTAATGAAAAAGTTTTTTATAGGTTAGAGTATAATTAAACTATTTCTTTAATAACGTAATTAAATAGTGATTATTTTGAGGTAGTTTAATAACTAATGAGTTAATATTCAAATTTATTTATCCTTTTTTATTATTATTATTTATTATATGTATATTTAAAAAAACTATGGTTAAATTAGTATACGTGGTAACTAGTAATAAAAAGAAAAAAAATATTACATTAACCGGTATCTTTTGAACATTTTTATGAAACGTCGTACGTCTAGGACAGCATGACTATAACTACTGCCACTACGTGACGCCAGAAAATATTTCAGTTGCTGTTTTTGAAGATTAGTGGCATAAACTAAGTGATATAATGTTTTTCCTCTTCTCGAATTTTTTTGCCAGTAGTGATTCCATTGATACCAGAAGCTATTCATTAGCATTATCTTGGTTATTGTTTCTAGGCACTTTTTCATGTGTACTTCTGCATTAAGTTCGCTTTTGTTTGAACATTATTCTGTAGGTAACCTCTGCTTTAGTCATTTTAAAATCAAGCAATCTGAATAATTTACTGCATTATGTACGGATATGTCGTGCTGTTTTAAACAAGGAAAGCGCAGTTAATAATGTGCATATCAACAATATGCATTTCAAGAATTCTAAGTAAACATGCTTTATTTTAAGAAAATTAAACTATTGATTTATGAGCAATACCTGAACGGTTTCTGGAGTTAAGAAAACTATTTACTATCCCTGAGAAAATATTGTTTTGTGCTATAATGGCCATTTACTTGTTACTAAGAATCGCTTTCTTCATATTTTCTGCAAGATTTTTTTGAATTAAGTTCACAAATGTCTTAAATAAAGAAATACAATTATTTCATTACAAGTATATACTTCTCTTAAGCGGAGAAAGAAATGCTAGAAAAATATTTCTTTTGATTTAAACCAGTTATTGTATTGCGGATAATTGAAACAGTAATCCTCTTAAATTAAGGCGGACAGCTTTGATACGAGTAAACGTTTCTCTGCGTATGTATATTATTACGTTTTTGGATGCTTTTCTTGAATTCATGCCAACTTTCTTCAATATTATACAGTGGTCAAATTTTATTCGATTGAGTATTTCTTGGAGTTGTCGGTAATACATCCAAGAATAATATAAATATAGATTCTACAAGATTGCCATCTATACCTTTGCCAAGTTTGATTCGTGTTAATTATTTTTTTTAACATCTGTAAATTTTTCCAGAAAGTAATAGAGACGCTCTTTTAGATTTTTTTAAACGTTTCTCTATACCTAACACGCATCCTTTCGTAAATCAGTTTTTCGTATAAAAACGTAGAGCTGTGACGAAATACTGTAGACTTTGGTTTCCCTAAAGATATTCATTAAAACAAATGTGTAAACGTTATCTTTTTTTGTACAACTCCAGCATCTACTCGAAATAAACATAATTTTGCTATACACATTGCTTAGCAAGTTAACGAGCATGCATATAAATAATAAATAACCAAAATAAGCAGATAAATGCTGACTAGAGTTCAGCATAAAATAATAGATTTATTAAATGCATCCCACAAGATGTTTCAGCAGTAAAATATATATTTAGAACATACTGAAAGTTGTGTAAAAAATTTCGCAATTTGGTAAAATAGAAATGTTTATGAAAAAGTTTCTGGGTGAATTTCTTAAGGAAATGCCGTGGATGTTACGCAAAATAATACTCCCGAAATGTCAGTAAATATTCAACAATTCGCATTGCAGTTTGTATGAGGGAAAATGGTCTTCACTTCGAATAGATGTATTGCAGGCATAAATTAAATGTTGCAGATTACTTTTAGTGAATATCTGTAGGAAAACAAAAGTTTATAGTATTTCGTCTCAGCACATTATCCATTTTAGCAAAAATTTATGTGCATTACATCATATTTAATTTACTAAAGAACGACACATTGTAGATATGGGCATATGTGAATAAAGAAATCTGGAAGGGGACTGAGACGCTGCACACTATCGCATTCTATATGTCGCTTTCTACAGTAGCATTCTACGGTAGAAGTCGACACTTCGATTAAGTGGTACTCTGTACATGTAGAAAGTGTTGCAAACATAGTAATAGAATACCATCGAGTCAGAGCCAATCAAATAGGTTCTGGTTTTCTAGCTTCCACCAAATTTTTGTTTAACTAATTTGTGATTTAATGCGATATATGCAAAGGTGTTGATTTCTAAACGACTTGTCGGCCTTCGCAGCACACAGTAGAAATAATGTAGAAACCAAGCGATAAATAGAATTCTATTATTTTATTGAGTCCCACCCCAGTTTCTGTATCACATTCTGGAAAAATATATAGACTGTTTCGTTAAAAAAATTGAAAAGGCATGAATGAATAAACATGGCAACGATTTTGCTGGCCATTTTGTAGACGTTAGTTGATATAACAAAAAATTTCGATGTATCGCCGAAAACTCAAGAAACATTCAATGGAATAAAATTTAAATTACCAAAATGTCAGGCATTTAAGATATTGGACCTTAAAGAAACAGCGGCATTTCGTAAAAATCTCAATTGACGTCAATTATCTCAAAAACCAATAGATGGGTATGGGGAATATCGATGAAAGTTGACTTGAATTGAAGAGGAGCATCTAAAAACGTATAGTATTTTATCAAAAAATTGAACTTGTATCGGGCGCTGCGAAAACAAAATACTCTATATTCTTAAATATAATTTTGTGTTGCGCAGCACTTACTTCCAAACATTTTTTTTTAACATTCTTTAGATTACTCAGGAAAATAATTATCTGCCACCCACGTGGGCACGCAGTATACTTGTTTTTGTAATTCTGACACTATATTAAATAATAATAATAATAATGTGTTTTTATTTGTTTCATCGTTTCTTCGCTTACATATAACAGGTTTCATGAATTTATATTGGAAACAAATAACTCAAGGTGATGTTCAGATTAACCCGAATGGGCATCTGCTCTTACACATCACCCGGACGCATAGATCGATATGCTCCCTAAATCTAAGATTGCAATCCATCAGCAAGCCGAGGTTACTCTTTACATCAACAATTGGTAGAGTGACATTGTTGACTGTTATTTTTAGATTATTAATGTTATCCTGTCTGTTTCTGGACCTATCAAAGACAATGACGGCAGACTTATCCCGATTAATTTTGAGGGAGTGATCCCGTGCAAACATTGCAAGTGAGGTCAAATCACTATTAATAGTGCGTCCTTGACACCACTGGCCACAAAAGAATAATTAATTTGAGTGTCATCTGCATAATTATGTAGTTTACAATGCCGTACCGATGAACTTATGTTAGAGATATATAATGCAAACAGTAAGGGCCCTAAAATGGATCCCTGCGGCACTCCATTCCCTATGTCACGCAGCTGAAACTGACTCTCAAGTAATTTTACAAACTGAGAACGTCCGGTTAAGTAATTTTTTAATAGTTGAATGGCAGACTGATCAAAACCTATGTAATGCAGTACCGAAAGCAGTATGTCATGGCCAATGGTGTCGAACGCCCTCGAGAAGTCCAACAAGACAAGAACACTCACTCTATTCAAATCAGTTGCCGAGCAGATGTCGTCAACTATATCAAGTAATGCCGTTGAACAGCCGTGTCCAGATCTAAATTCAGATTGTGTTTCAGGAAAGAGATTGCATCTGTTTAAGTAGTCACGAATCTGCGCGTCCATTATCTTCTCAAGAATCTTAGACATTGCTGGCAGTATACTTATGGGCCTCAGGTCTTCAAATTCAGTTGGCTGCTTTTTCTGTGGGAGAGGCGTTACACGCGATATTTTCCATTTAGAAGGAAAGACATTATTTGATAAGCAATAGTTAATAATGTGTGTAAGGTATGGTAGTATAGTTGAACAACAATTACGAATCATTTTAATATTAATTTCATCACAGCCAGCTGATCCGGATCTAATGTCACAGTACTCTATGTACATCATATTCTGCAACCTCAGTGAAACAGTTCATTAACACGTCAACCACGGAGCATATTGCGTAGTGATTCGTGCTGTTTTATAAGGAGCAAAAGCATCGAATAAGTCAAGTATAAAATAATTTAAAAGTTCAACCTTGTCATCCACATCCTAGTACATGTAAATAATACCCAATGGTAATACAGCTAATGCATTCTGAAATTCATCATAGTCAAAGTTAGAGAAATCTAACTTTTATAAATATTTTGATAACAGGTTCAATTTTCGGGATTGACAGACTTAAAGAACAATATACTGCATCATGATCTGATAAATGATGTGAAGGCCGAACACCTGAGGAAATTATGTTGTCAACGTTATAGCATAAAATCAAGTCAAGTAATGTGGATGACATGGCCGTGTTTCTGGTAGGCTCCTTTATTATCTGTAAAAGACTGTATGACTCTAGTATATCATTGAATCTAGTGGTAACAGGACTATTAAAATCAAGCATATCTATATTAAAGTCTCCAACACAAATTAATCTATCAGAATCTAAAATCAAAGAGGCTAAGGTTTCTTCAAATGCATCCAAAAAACCCTGAACAGCCGTGTGGGGTGGTTTGTAAATAACACCAATGCTATACTTGAGTTTACCGAACATTAGATGTAACCAAAATTGTTCATATAAATCTGATTTGTGAAAATCAGCTGTAGTATATTTAAATTTATTTCTAATATATAAACATACCCCGCTGCCTCTACCTTCTCTGTCGACTCTAAACAAACTGTACCCGTCCAACTCCACCAGTTCACCAGTCATTCGATCATCAAGCCACGTCTCTGTAAGAGCTATAACATCATATTGAAGAGGCAAAACATAATCCTTAAATTCTGAAAATTTTGGAACCAGTGATCTAATGTTAACATGAAATACATGCAAACTGGACATTACCGTGCTTACAGAACCATATCACATATTTACAAAGCTAACAGCATAAACAGCATCAAAGACAACAGAAATACATCAAAGGCAATTAAAGTTAAAAATGTTTACAATAAAGTACAAGATGTAAATTCAAATAAGGCAATGAAAGCAATTTCAATATGAAGAACCGGTTATACCAGCAATATATGTGGCAACAATTATGTATATAATGTTATAATATTTCAATTTAGTATTTGTTTTATAAACAAATATGAAGTCCTTAGTTCGTGTAGTGTCTGCTGAATTAAGCTACAAAAACTTTCCCACCAGATGACCAAGCATTCTTGATGCCAAATTTATCAATTATTGACTTTAACAGTGTTGCTCGTAATTGCGATAGATCTTCTTTAATGACATAACCCGTAGATTTAAGTTTACTTTTATTTTTAAAAACAGCACTTCTCTTTTTGTAGTTTAAAAACTTAACGTTGTGTAACTTTTCTATCTTTAAGATAGGAGGCGGTGATTCTATATTTGAGTATAACTGTTAATTCTAAACAACTTTTCTTAACATTTCCCTGTATTTTGAAAAATAAGGGTACTTTACTCTTGAGCCTCTTTCAATTTTAAATGCCCTCCCTGTATACGGTAGAAGATAAACTGCGATTAATGGTTGTCAAAGGTGCTCAAACTTTCTAAATGACTATAATTTTATAAAAGTCCATAACATAAAAAAATACCATATGGTGCATACTTTTTGACATACGTTGTATTTCTTATGAATATAATCAACTAAATCTGTGTCCAAACTTTCGTAATATGAAATAAATTTTGGTGACCTAGATGCTTTGTAACGCTCTACATTTTACAGGTGTTATAAACGGTGTTATTACAGAAGTATTTGTTTGCGTTATTAACTTGATTATGTTAAAATGTGGAGATGTAGATTCAACGCTAGTTTGTATTTGTTTTATTCAGTCTACGTGCCCTTAACAATCATATTTTGTAATTATGTATACATAGAGTTGGGTAAACGTGTCAGAATATCTGAGTTTTGTCTAAACTAACTGGTTGAAATGGAAAACGTCTCCAACAAAAGTTTTCGTACATTTTTTTAGCTATTCAATAGTAGCTGGCATGTTTTTTTTATTTATGGCGTAATCAGTTTTTTTTTTAATAATACATCGTGTATATAATTTAATTTTTCCATCAAAGTTTCGTTAGTAATTTCGATGTTGAAGATAAAAATATTAATATTCCTTTAGTTTACAAGTGTAATAAAATTCGATAATAAAACAAGAATTAAATGTTAGTTTCAAAAAGGAGAGGAAGGTTAATTGCTTGTTATTTAATTTTTAATTCATAAGCCATAAGACATTAAGAACTTCTAAAGTGTTTGAATAAGTACGCGATGTTCAGTAACATAACTTATTCTACAAGTAGCGTCTGCACACATATTTCATTTTTGGTAAATTTTACCCTTCATTCTGATACTTTAGCGTAAAATTGCCCCACTTTCTGTTTTCTTCATAAGAGGTGGAATTGCACCGTAATTTAGGTACATTTTACTCCTTTAATGGGGATAAAACTCCCTCCGTTTTTTAGAGTGTACAACGATATATTATATTTCTTTCGGTTTAAAAGCACTCGATAAAGTAGGTTTAAGAGGATGCACTAAATGACCGGTTTGATGACTAGATTTAACATGGTTAGACTCTTTTGTGTTAATTGTTTATAGAAGCAAATCTAAATCATTGAAGATCGAATTATGGATGACTATTCAAAAAATATTTTCTAAAATGATTCCGAAATCCTTAATAGCATTCGCCATTGTCAGGTAATTGAATGTCGCGTATTTGAACACCTATTAGGAATAAGTATTTGAAAATATATACAGAGTGTTGCGTTTAAAAAGACTTGCTTTTTAAAAATCAACATACGCCATTGAGTACTTTAAGAAATCTATGAAAACTTTTACTACGGGTATTTTTCGTTTTAGTTGTAGACGTTGTAGATAATTGTTTTAGAAACACATCAGAAAATTATAGAGTGAAAGTGGAGACTAGTCAGTACGCATACTATGTATGTAGTTCTCTGGCTTTGAATAATGATATTAATGAGAATAATGAGGCAAGAAAATATGCTTCTCAACTACCAACCTTTTAAATTGAAGATTAAACAAATTGTAATCAGAACATGTGGAATTTTTATACATCACTTGGACTTTCTGCTATGGCAGTGTATGGTAAACGATGAGTACTCACGCAAATAAGTATTAACACGTTGTTTATTGTAATATAAATATTTATTAACCACTGACGATGTGCAAATGAGTCATAAATTATTTTTTAATCAGATTATGTTCTTTTCGTTTAATTTTAGTGTTTGTTAACATTTTCAAAGGTTAGAAAAACATGGGATTTGAATCATCAAATGGAAGTTTTCTGAATTCGTTAAGTTGGTGTCTATAATTTCTATAATTTCACGCACGAAATCTTGTTCTTCTTTAAAACTAACTGATATTGAGGTCTCATCTACCCACATGTCTCCCTAGTACATCCTAGACATTTGGATCAAGTTATTAGCTGGGGGATATAGTTATATATTTTATTTATATTCATATCGATTATCCAAGATGCCTGAAGAAAGTGGATAAGCTTCATAATTTACAATTGTAATACGTTCTTTGATTGTAATTTATCGTATACAGTATATGAAAAAAAACAGTGGATCGCAGAAACATCATTTAAATAATCTTCAGTACTAGAGAAAATCATTCTCATTCTACAACAAAGAAAAGTATAACTCCAGGAGATACATGAACTAATATCATTAGTTGGTTATTATGATATTATGACCCTCGTGGAGCAAATCGTGGGTGTATGTAAAATAAATTCATTACTGTTGTGTCTTTTTACGAAGTATTGGTTAAAAATACAAAAGGTTTAAGGTATCCACTGTTTGTGTGAATAATGTACTTTGCCGGAAGTTTCAACTATACGCAAAGAAATGGTTTCTTGCATCAAAAAAATAGTTTTTCTTACAAAAATCAGTCTCTATTCAAGAAAATATTTTTATTTCAAGACAACAAAAATGTAAAATATAAGAAAATAATTTTCTTGAAATTTTATTTGGATTAAATGAATATCTTCTTAGGGTTAGAAAATCCAGAAAAATGTTTCTTCCAAGTAAATCATTTAGTTTTAAGTTAAGAAAATATTCATATTAAGGGTAGGAATGAAAAAAAGGTCGAGATCTCACAAAGTTTTATTGAGAAATTAGGCGACCAGTTTCATGTTCAAAAACACATCAGGCCAACTACAAGGATATCCAATAAAAGAAAAATTACAATAATGAAAAAAAAAACTTAAAGTTAATCATTAAAATTAGGAACAAGTGAATGAGCTAATGAAAAAGTTTTTTTTTATGGGTAACAGTATAATGATTCCTAATGAGTTAATATTTAAGTTTGTTTATCCCTTTTTTATTATTATTTATTAGAAAAAATCTGTAGTTAAATTAGTACACGTGGTAAATAGTAATAAAAAGAAAAAAAAACATTACATTAATCGGTATCTTTTGAAAATGTGAAATGTCGTACGTCAAAGGTTTCATTGCATGGGTAAGTATGCCACCTATATTCTGTATATATCTATATTCGCTTCTCTCTAGGACGGCATGACTAACTACCGGCAGTACTGGGCGCCAGGAAATATTTCAGTTGCTGTTTTTGAAGATTAGTGGCATAAACTGAGAGATATAAGAGCAATGTGGCCAACAGCAGGAAGCAATAATGCTTTTTCTTTTTTCATATTGTTTTTGTCGGTAATAATTCTATCAATATCAGGAGCTATTTATTAGAATTTTCTATCTTGGTTGTTGTTTTTAGGCATGCGTACTTCTACATTAAATTCACTTTTGTTTGAACATGATTCTGTAGATAACCTCTACTTTAGCCTTTTTAAAATCACAAGCATTGTGAATAATTTACTGCATTATGTACGGATATGTCGTACTGTTTTAAACAAGGTAAGCGCAATTAATAATGTGCATATAAATAATATGCGTTTCAAGAATTCTAAGTAAGAAATGCTTTATTTTAAGAAAATGAAACTATTGATTTATGAACAATACTTAAACGCTTTCTGGAATTGAGAAAACTATTTACTATCCTTAAGAAAATATTGTTTTGTGTTATAATGGCCATTTACTTATACTAAGAATGGCTTTCTTCAAATTTTCTGCAAGATTTTCTTGAATCAAGTTAACGAATGTCTTAAACAAAGAAATATAATTATTTCATTAGAAGTATATACTTCTCTTAAGCGGAGGAAGAAACGCTAAGAAAATATTTCTTTTGATTTAAGACAATTATTGTATTGCGGATAATTGAAACAGTAATAGTCTTAAATTAAGGCGGACAAGTAAGCGTTTCTCTACGTATAGACTATATGCAGTTTGAATATAATGGGGGTGCGATGTCTTGATTAATTTGTGACTTAACAAATTGTCAGTACTTACTGTTTTTCTTTAAGTATTATTGTATTATACAATTTTAATAATAATAATAATAATAGCCTTTTTCATTGGTAACTCTAAAGTACTCAGAATATGAGTTGGACGCTCCACTGTCAATTTTAGAGCAGCAATATGTGGTTTATTGGTAAGGTCAGAGTTGCACTCAGACCAATTTTTATAGCTGATGTTTAAAAACAGCAATGAATAGCAAGGGTACGATTATGAAGCCCTTTGTGAATTATTTAAGCTCCTTGTCATCTAGCGATGAGGAATTTTATAGGGAGGTTTTCAAGAAAAAAATGATGACAAAAGTTTATTCAAGATTTGATTTATAACGTGATAAAGAGGCGAAGTTCCAATTGTAGCTTTCGTTTTGCACACGATTCTGAAGTTTTACTTCATTTCAGCTGGAAATCACGTTCATTTTGAAAATTAACTGATGTAGAAATGCGCTTTATGGATGCACTTTTATAAAACGCTTCACTTTAAAGTGAATTACTAGATGAATGTTCCGTTTATTTTAAGCACTTCACTTAACAAGGCGGATCACCCATGATCCGATGACGTTTTTCTCTAAAAAGAAAAACTGTTTTAGAGGTTAATAAATAAAACAAGACCATTTCTCAAAATATTTTATATATTTTAATAAAAATATGAATATATTTAGATGTAAATAATAAAGTTTAAGTCTACATCACCATTGGGTCGCGGGCGACTCAGGCCTTAACGTTACAGGGTTAAGATGCATTTTCGCAGTATTTCGATTGACTGGAAAAATGGCTAACAAGATTGTTTTTTAATGCTGGTACTCACCCTGCTCTTTCAAGCTCTCGTGGTGAAGCCAATGACTTTCTCATCGCTTTCTAAGCGAAGGAGAAAACACTTTACATGGTAGACAGTATCACCTAACGTGTCCATTACAATATTCTTTTCTGTTATATGCATAGTTATTCAATTAGTTTTCATTGACAATTAACTTGTACGTCAAAAAATTCTTCTTGGTACGCATATGATACTAAGAGTTGCCCTTATAAAAAAGTATGCGTACTGCACATATGATAACTACGCGAAAATATTATGGTCTGATGGGGCTAAAGTGAATAAATTTGACTCTGATGGAAGAGAATAGACATGAAAAGGGGCGAAATAAAAGATTGCAATTGGTAAATTTCAAAATAAATAAATGTAAGATGGGCCCAACGGGCTTAAAAGGTCGAACCGGTCGAAGAGGTCGACAATCTGCTAAGCTGTCGTGTTGCTAAACGAAATTGGGATTTGCTCTTGTAAATAATAGTTTTATTTATGGTTCGTATCAAATTTTTAAGCTATTTATTCTTGATAATGCCTGTCTAACAGGTGTTTAAAATGTTTGTCATACACATACAGATTTGTTATTGAAATACCACATTCTTACAAAAATCATACCACTTTTTCAAAGTACTGCTTAGCAAGCTAAATGCATATGTATGTATGACTCATTTCAATTTATCTGAATGAATTTTCTTTAACTCATTCACTTCTCTTTGTAACTTTTCTTATCGGATTTGACTCATTCTGTAGAGCAAAAGTTGCAGTGATGTAGCCGAAGAATTAAAAAATGAAATTCATTTATAAAATCAGTCAGTTAATTATGCTAGCCGAAGAACTATCGCTGCGTTTGCTAGCATCCGCGTTATTGCGACCTGCGTTTTACCAAGAGTATAATAGTTTTTTGAAATATGCAACTGGATATCAGGTAAAGTAACATATTTCAAGTAATCTAGGTAGTTGTCTTATTCAAAAAAGGGAACTAAAGAAGTTAATAATGTTATTCGGTAATTATTATTGTATGTGTTTTTTATGCATTTTTATCTGATATTTTGTTATCGTCTGAGATTCTACGTTGGAAGTTACTGTAGACTTTCTCCGTTCTTCGCAAATACCTAATGTAAATACTTTCCAATGTTAATTAATTTATTTTGATAAATTTTATGAAGTTTAGCTATTGTGCTTCATGCTGGGATCTTTTTAATAACCATGCAATATCAACGTTATCAATGTTATATCTAAACGAAAGTGACTTTTTCTATCCTTGAGAATCGAGATACATTTGACAAAAGCCATTCGTAAAACATACTCTACTTTATTCTTTAAACTATGATGGTTGTTACTAATACTGATTGTTCAAAAATAAAAAGAAAAATTAGAAACAGTAATTTATTTTGCTTAGTAATGTAAAATAGATTTCAAAAAATTGTTCGTTGCTTTGAATATTTTTATTCCTCCGTGAATTTAGTGCGAAAATATATTCAAACGTAGCGATTACGTTTATTAAAGTTTGCAAATGAAAGAGATCCTAGAAAAAACGTTGCATTGCGATAATTTATGGCAATGAGCAGGCTCGAATACGGAATTTCGAAGTATGGAGATTACTCCAAATCAGTTTCAACCGCTTTGCTGTCTTTTTATAAAGAAGTTATCAATTATATCGATAAGACTGCTACGTATTCTGGATTGGCATTTTGTGACTTACGCTGGGCCCTTGAAAGCATTAATATTAGAAAACTGTTATATAGCGTGCCCACCTAATGCATGGGCGGAAGATAATTTCGTTCCTGAGCAATTTAGAGAAAAAGCATTCAAATAAAAAATATTGCGAGATATGTTCTGCACAATATAAAATTACAAGCAAGTATCCAGGCCATTTAGTTTCTGCTATAAACGATGCAGGTTTGATTTTTTAAATGGGACACTCTGTTTAGTATTACGTTTTTGGACATCTCTCTTCAATTCATTTCAACCTTTTTCTCAATGTCCCCATGCCCATCTATTTTAGATTTTCAGATAATTTAAAACCCTTGCGAAATTTCGCTGTTTCGTAAACGCCTTACACGCTAGGGCATCGACTCAATTTTTTTTCGAAGTAATATTAGTTTTCGGCAATCAAAAAATTTTACCTATCAGCTAGTGTCTACAAGATGGCCGTCAAAATCATTGTCACGTTTGATTCATGCTACTTCAATTTTTTTAAATGGAACATACTGTATATTTGTGCAGAATTTGATAGGGAAACTATTCTAGACTGTTTCTTACGAACATTTCCCTATACCTAAAATGCGTTGTTCTTTACTAAATCAAGCATGAAGTTATTTAGATATTTTTTACGCGACACGCTGGTTTTTTTAGCAAAAAAAAAATACAGTGCGGGCTTAAAGTGTCCCCTCTCCATTCTAACTTTTGAACGACAGAAGCTAGCGTTCTTAGAACCAATAGGTCGATTTCTATTTTTTGTAAACTAACTTTTGCCGTTATCAGCATTTCAATTGTATTTGCGTGACACCAACTTTCTTTTTTTGAATAGAATACCCTGTATATTTTTACGTTTTTGGAAAAGTAATCGAAAGACGAATCCAACGATACCACATGTGTTATACTTTAACTTAAGAAATATGACGGATATGCAGCAATGTCGGTTTTGGTAATCTGTTTTTGTTGTTATGCAAAGTTGGCTAAAAAAGAGCGCCAAATTGCTTCTTGTGACACCAAACTGATCTAAAGAGCTCGTTGCTAAGCAAAGTAATCATAACAATTGCCAAACTGTCAAATCTCAATTCCAAAAGCGTAAATTATTCTTGTTGTTTATTATTATTATATCCTGCATACAAAAATCGTATTTCGTCGCGGTACTATCAATTTCAGCAAGAAACTTATTTACAGAACATCACAGTTCATTTACTAAAGAGGGACACGTTTCAGGTAGAGAGAAATGTTTGTAAAAACATTCTAGAATAGTTTCCCTATCAGATTCTGGGAAAGTATACAGAGTCCTCTATTAAAAAAAATGTTATAGCATGAATCAAACGTGGCAACGATTTCGACGGCCATTTGGAGACGCTAGTTGAAAAAAGTGGATGTATTACCGAAAACTCTAAGAAACACTCAATCGAGTAAAATTTAAATCGCAGTAGCGTGTAGAGCGTTCAAAATATCGGTCGTTAAAGAGAGGAGAAATTCGCAAAAACCTCAAATTATATGAATTACCTCAAAAACTAAGATGGTTGGGTATAAGCAATATGAAAGAAGGTTGTCATGTTTTGAAGAGAGGTATCCAAAAATATAACATACAGGTGTTCCATTTAAAGAACCGAACCTGTATTGTGCTCAGCCGAAAGTGTACATCCTGTATACTTGGACATAATTTTATGTTGTGCAGAACTTGTCTCCGAATATTTTTTATTTGAAACTTTTCATTTAAGATGTTGAGGAAAGGAGTCATTTTCCGCCCACGCAGTAGGTGAACTCACTGTATAAAAATATAGAAAGGGGGTGTGAATTTAGTTAATCTTTAACGAACCAATTGTAAGCAATGTTTGAATCTCGATGATTGTGATTTTTTGAAAATATTTGAACAAAACTATTATGCAGTTTTACAATTGGCAAAATTATCTTAATTCTATCGAGTTCACCTTTGGTAGCGATACTATGAGCAGTAGTAAAAGTTTTTGGGTCTTTGCTTTGAATATACTTTTACTTGGAAATTCCTATAATTGTAATTATTTAGCACCTAGTTTTAGTTATTTAATTATAAATTAAAAAACATTTTTAAATAGGGACCAATTGATTACAGTTTCATATACTCTGCTAGAGTTTCGCGTACGATATGGTATTGCTGCGCATATTGTATAACATCAACTATCGTCATTGTGTTCACTAGATAAAAGTGTTCTAATTGTACCTGAGATAGATAGAATTACTTAGAATTTATAATGTGTAATGCGATAATTGCCTTCGTGATTCAAAGAACAATGTCACACGCTGCGAACCGCGAGGTTAACAACTGCATACCAGTTCGTTGTATTTCATACTGGAAATTCAAAACTCGTCCGCTTTAATCTCTGCATGCGTTGAAAAACTAAGATGATAAACAATTATCTACCTATGAATGCGTTTGTTAGTATCTGTCATCAAGGTACCTATAAACGGTTGCAACTAATCTAAATGGTTTCTTTTATAATAATTTAATGTTGTATGCATACGCATAAATGATCGTGATTTGTCAGTGCAATTCGTACATACGGTGAATGCTACGTAAAATAGTACGATTGCATTTAAAAATAAATATCTTACATGGTTGCGGAACAAAGTAAATACTCGCTATACAAATAAAATACCTGCAATAATATTTATGAAAGAAGAATGTATTATTCATTTATTAGAGAATATATTTCTTGTATAATATTGAACAAGATACAATTCTTACTAATGAAATAATTGTATCGAACGATTGGACTAGATCTGTACTCTGGCGTCTGCTAACTCCCATACAGTAAGTACTTCTTATAACGAAAACTAACATTCAAAATTAAAATTTATAAAATACATAATTCCTTTGTATGAGGATGACTGTTTTGCTTGATCTCTCTCTTTCTTGTCTATAATGCATATATATTAAAGAGACAATCAACATTATAATAATTATAATTATAATAATAATTATTATTATTACCAATGAAATGAAACAATTCTTCCAATAAGTAACACAACCCTCACTACACATCATGTGGACAAAACAAGCAAAACAATTAAAGAATTTGATGCATTTTGCATCAGTCCTTGTAGGGATGGTTTTTTTCTTATTTTTAGTAAACCGTAGTCGGCGTGGAATAGAATCAACTAATTTTGCACAGTATGCTGCATAAGTTTGGGCCACTCGAGGTGTAGTGCATTTAAAAAAAAATGTTTGAAATTCGGCGTTTTCTAATATTATGATCAAATTCATTTCGAACATTCCTGTGATATTTCTGTTAGGTAATTGTACGAAAGTTTACAGCACTTTTGAGCAGTAGGGTACGGGAATATTTTGTTGAAGTTACGTAATATGAAAGATCTTTTAAAGCAGTGAATGGCAATTAAATCCAAATCTTTTTTAACTTAATTGTATTAACAGAAAAAATCACATCATAATATCTATTCACACATTTCTGACAGGAAACAACCTCAAAATATTTATATGTAAACAAAACGAAGTGACACTTAAGACACGGTACAGTATGGAAATTTAAATATTGTATTGTACCACTATGCCAATAGACTTTGATTAAAACCTCGGAAATATTTACGTCACAAGGGACGTAAGTGCAGTTTCATGGTCGAGGGTTTTGCTTGCTGAAGAAGCAAAGCCGAAGACTGCAATACATCCGAGCCCGCCAAAGAAGGCCCGAGTGTCGTATTGTATTTTCCTACTACCGGCACAAAATTTAAAAAAAAATAGTATTTTACGGAAATATATGACAATTGATTATATACTTACATAATTGTCAAAGTTGTCAATTTCTGTTATGTATTGACATCTACTGCTATATTAATGAATTAATACTTGATCCCTCCAATCAGGGCAGTAATGATTCCCTTACGTACAGGGGAGTAGGAAGAATATTTATATAGTTGCTTTTTGGAGAAAAAAATATAAAAAAGAAAAGTTATGATTACTGGCAATGAAGCGTAACGATTAAGCCGGGCACAATCGGTCACATGGGCCGCGGATTATAAATAGTGTATGTGTGACACACAGCTGACAGAAGTGATATTTTGAAATCAATACCCCGGTGTAAAAAATAAAAGCTGACGTAATAAAAATGTTTGGTAAATAAAGCGAATATATGCACACGTTGAAGTGTTTTTATTGCCATTATTAGTTTTTTTTGTTGGAAAGCGGCATTTGTTGTATATGTAATGTAATAACCGTAAAAAGTAAACAAAGTAGTTTCTTCAAAATTCTGTTGCACGTAATACCGTAACAATAAATAATAGGAGTAATATAATAAATAAACGTAACTTCTTAACAGTGTGGATAGGATTCTTGAAAAACTTGCACCATCAGGTATGTTCCACATTTGTTTGGGTGAAGGTTGTTCGCTGTGATGAAAAAATGTTATATTTCTAGAAACACCGTTCAAGACCTACGGAGGTAACATAGGCATAATTAAAATAATCCTTAGAATTAGTTAATGAATCTGTAGATGCACCACCACACATTTGCCTTAATCTCGTATAATCGGAATTTTTTTAAAAACACTGTCGAACTTTGCTACAACGCGGCCATTTTTTGCGTCGTTTATACCGTCTAGCAATGTATTAACTTCGTCCATGATTTGCACTGATTCTGCTAACGACAACCCAGTATTTTGCAATTTTTTTATTGCGTTTAGTAATCGTTTATAATTGTTGCTAATACTTTTTAAATCTGTTCCAACAGAAGTATCTAGAAATCCTCTCTGGCTCTCCTTAATAGCTGTAGCTTCGTCAGGGTAATTACAGATTTTACTTCTTGGAAATGTTTAGAATAATAAAAAGCCGCTTGCGACCATGTTCCCCAACGCGTAAGAATCGGCTGCGGTGGTTCGCGAATACCGGGACGAAGCCTGTGAAATGCTGGAATCCGTTTGGGAGATTTAAGAAATACTTTCTTTGTATTTGCTGTTAATACATCCACCTCCGGGTAACATTATCGAACAGTTTGTACCACAAGATCTAAAGCATTAACTCTGCACGTATGTAAAAGTCCCTCAGGCCTACACTACACATTGTCGCTGCTCCATCGCTCATAAACATCAACAGTTGGCTAGTTGACACTTGAAATTGTTGTAACGTATAATTGTGGTAATGAACATTTTCGTGTCCATAATTCGTCTTGTGTAGATACATTTTAAAGAATTAAAAAAAACTGTTTAGTTTTATTATTATATTTTAATATTAAATTTATAACCAAATTATATAGTTGATTAGTACGTTTATCAAATTAATGATTCCTGTTCATGATCTGAATGTGATTTCGCTGGCTTCCTTGACTCAATTAAACCTCACTGAAGAAGCTGTAAAATAAATAGCGAAAGCTCTGATGAATTAAAAAGGAGTTTCATTACAATACTACCCGGTGTCTCACCCCGTTATTCACCAGATTTGTATCCTAGCGTTGCACAAGTCTATTTGTAACGGAAGCGATTGCAGCGATGTAGCAATCGCTTCTATTTACCATTTCAGGGATTCCAGCATAACATCCTTTCTTTTTTAAAATCATAAATTATAATGTCGCACACTTGTTCTATGTTTCATTTTAATATTACTCAAGGAAATAACTAATCTTGTGCGTCTATTTAGTCCACATTGAAAATTAATGGTATAGTTGCGAACTTGGAAAATCCTGACCAAAAAACATGTTAAATTTAAATCAAATAAGCCTTTATAAATTTATAACTTTTCACATTTCAAACATTCGAAGTAAATTCCATTATAATACAATCGTGTGTTGTATAGAATTTTTCAATTTTATATTTTAACAAAAACTTTAATTTTCCAAATCGTGTCTAACTATATGCAACATAAGAAATCTAGTTTTAATTAGAAATTTTGTATTAGAATATTAATCTACAGCGCTTGCATGCCAGTATAAATATTGGGATGAAACGTTATTTTAAAATTATTCTACCACGACCATTAGCTCTTATCTTCTTACGTGGAGACAAAGAGATTACCATCATGTTCTGTTTCTTTTTCCTGTTTTCCTATCTGTCTTTGAAGATAACTAGCTAATGCGTGATCTAATTTGCACAAGCATACTACTTACAAAAATATGTAACTGTACAAAAAATAGAGCTATTCGGATCCGTTATCCGAAACCTCGGATCTAGATCCGTTATTCGATAACTCGGATCCGGATCGTTATTCGAAATCCCGGATCCAGATCCGGTGTCCGAAACTTCTAGATCCGCTATTCGAAGTCTCGAATCTGGATCCGCTATTCGATAACGTGGATCCTGCCCCGTTCTCTGATAACCGCTTCCGGCAAATACTTCCAGTTTTGTAATAAATTGTGAAAACCTGCAATAGGTTGTGTAATTATCAAACAATGGAGCTGCTATGTAATACAAAGTAAGTTTCTATTGTGCGCATGGAGACTCAATAGTTCACGGATTTTAAAAAGTGTTGCACTTTTTCCATATAACATAAATTCAATTTTTTCTTTCACTTTCAATATTGCAAAAATAATCTTAAATTATACATGTAGCCAGAATTTGTTCGGATAAAAAATTAAAAGCTATTATGGTATTCCATGTAACATCTTTATAGCAATATAGGTACATACATGTTGGTCCAGCTACTAACGGGGCAGTGCCTCTGTGGATGGCAACAGCGTATTCGAGTCTCACCGAGAGATCTTATCCCGTCGTAGTATATCATAAAGCGAGCAGCGGTACGCACGCATATTTTAAACAGGCATGTCCGCTCAATCATGTAATATTATAATTCAACGCCTTCCGACAAAATGTGTTAATACAGAATTACTGTGTAATTTTTCTGTATTCTCAAATTATGTTAGAAATTCAGGTTCTTATATATTCATTTTGTTGCTGCTATGCGATGTAGGAGAACGAAAAAGTAATTCTGGTAGTAGGAAAATAAACAACGATTCTTATAAAATTAAACTAAAGAAAAATAACTTCGATAATTATACAAAATAAATTGAAATTCTAACAATGTTACTTTATTAAGAGGAAAAATCTGGTAATTTTGAATTTTGTAACTTTTATATTTGTTGCGTTTCAAAATAAGTTTCACAGTACTTCTATTAATATACAATTTTCGGTTAGAGCAAGGTTCGCCCATTTTAACCAACGAACAAACCCTCACTCCTCCACGATCACTTGTTAGAACCTTGCGAGCGCAAAGATAGACAAAGAGTGTGTCAGATAGGGAGTTACGGTAGTTGCGTGCGGCGAGGCTGGCCGGTGGGGATAAATGCAAGCATGCCATATCGCGCTACGTACAATATCTATCGCACCCCGGTGAAACTTGTATCAACGTGTATACCTACCGTGTGGGAATCGACGATTCCATCGGATTCGTACGATATTTACATGGGCATTTACTTTGTAATTAATCCGTCGCACTCGAAAAAACCAAAGAAAAACCAACGTCAGCATTAATAAACTAGGATTCCCAGTTTCAATGAACTCTATTCATTCGCAATAATAACTTTACAAATAACTTGTATGGATGAGAGTATATAATTAAATACATCCTAATCACTGCAAATGTCAAAAATAAACGCTATATCGACTCTTACAGAGGTGAGTAACCAACATTGCATCGGTTTTCTGCGAAGGTAGCAACTCGACTAAGTGGTATCTCACCAAAGGTAATTAATTAACAAACAATGAAATTACAACCCATCAATGTATGGTGGTTGATGGCAATTAGTTGTAATTTCATTGTTTGTTAACTTTATAAATGCAAAAATTAGCAATGCCTTTCAGAATTGAATAAAAACTCTAATTCAATGAATCATTAGTTTGAATAATTCTTTTTTTTTATGACTCTCTCACATCTAGATAAGAAAAATGCTGCGTATCCCAGTCTCGCAGTACAGCATTCAACTATAGCGTTCGGGTCATTTCCGACCGACCGGTATGTCTATCTAGACATTAGTGAATAAAAGTACGGAATATGATACTTCTCTTTTATATTTTTTAAGTCATTAAGTCATACGTTACTAAATTTACATTAGATTTCATTAAGTCATAAATACATACATACTAAATCTGTGAATACCACCTATATACTTCCACTCAGTTATCCGATAATTTACATCTTTTATGTAACGTTATTCATAGTAGCAAGATCTATTCCAAGGTAGGAGATACGGATCCGAAATACTGGATAGTGAATCTGGAAGCGAAGTGTTTGAGAACGAATCCGGATGCAAAGAATCGGATAACGGATCGGGATCCGAAAGCTGGATAACGGATCCGGATCCAAAAAACAGATAGCGGATCTGGATCTGAGTACCGGCTAGTGGATCTGGACATCCTATGTAATGGCTATTGTCTTTTGGTACAATCTCGAAAAAAAATGTAAAGTGACCTATTACCGCTTGCGAGCTAATGTTATCTGTTTCATTTATGAAAATACTTATCTAAATATGCAAATTTCAAATTGCAATAAAATATGGAAAAGTTAGAAAATGTTTGTAATTACGAAGGTAGGATTTTGCCGACTATCTGATATATTGCGTCATTAAGGTATGTTGCAACAAAATTGGATAACTTGTCGAATGACTAAAACTCGAAATATCTGACTCATTTCCTTTCTGTTAATTATACAAATGGGTACCCAAGCTTCTTGCAACCAAGCATATTTTTTAATGTGTTAATATAATAATACGAGTTGAGTGATTTCTTTACGTGTTATTTCAAAAATTGGATTTAATTAATGTTTTACGCTCAGATGTCGATATATCATAACCACTTGTCTTTTTATCTCGTATACAGGGTGACGGCTCGTATTATTTACTGATAAAAGAATTTGTTGAACTCTCTCTTATCTAAATCTTTATAAAAAGGCAGGGTATGCACGGGTTGTTATCACAGGGCTGTATATCTCAGTTGAATTAAATGTAAATAAATAAAACAGTCGTTATAGGTCGATGCTATTTACATTTGATATATGTATGTATGTAGGAAAGGCGACTATACCTGCTAAGTAGAGATGTGATCCTATATTATACTAACAAATATTCGATATAAAATTAGCCGAAATGAATTGCAACTACCATCAACAACCACTTTTTTTGATACTAGAAAGTGATAGCTGCTACTTAAAATAAAATGATTACACCTAATTATTCTTTGTTGAAGCATTACAAAACAATAATTAGGTGTATACCTATACGTTTACATGCAATTTCAATTCAATTTTATTGTATTTGTAGTTGCTGCGTCTTGAATTATGTACTATACACTGAATTTACAAGCCACTAAAATATTTGTATTTCTTGTATTTTGATACGGCGTTTACTTCATTTTGACCAAAGGTCAATGCAATTGTGTGTTTTAATATTTGCTATGCAGTTTGCGCAATTATTGTTCTGCGTTGTCTGCGTAATTTGCTTTATGTACAGGTTATGCCATAGGAATATGCAACATTAGCAAGAATATATATTTTTAAAAAATAACAGAGAAACCCGGTTCAATGCAACCATTGAAGGAATTAATTCTTGAAAATGCATAATCGTTTACATTAATGAGCAGGATTTGTCACGTATACCGGGTGGATATTACAAAAATCATAGATATGCATTAAAGCACAAACTAGAATTATTTTGAGATATACAGGATGGACCAAAAAAATGTTATATATTAAAGTTATGTTTGTTTAAACGGTGCGCCCCATATATTTAATTAATACTCTAGGGTTACTTTACCTAGTACTTTCAAAAGTTCTGGTACACGGTCTTTTCATGATAGAATTAAAACGACAAAAGATTCCTATATAATTTTTTGTGGAAGTATTTATTAAATATTTGGGAACAATATTACAAAAGATTATTCAAAATGACGACCATCTGCCGTCCAGCACAACCGAAGTCTGTTCGGCTACTCGTCAATCGCAGTACGCACCGCATCCATGGGGAAATTTTTCACTGCATGGACAAGCGCACGCTTTAATGATTCCAAATTTGCATGACAAGAAGTGCAAGTCATATCCTCTAAAACGGACCACAACTTGTAGTCCAATGGATTTAGATCTGGGCTACCAGATGCCCATTGATCCGTCGAAATAAAGTTTGGTAAATTGTCTTTTAGCCATGTTTGTGTAGTTTTTGCTTTATGAGCTGGGGCGGAATCCTGTTGGAACGTCCACGGCTGGTTTCCGAACAGTGTATTGTTGAGTGGCTTCACAATTTCCTCTAAAACGTCGGATTGGTACACTTTCGTCAAAGTTTTTAGTAAAGTTAAAAATGGAGATCGGTGACGCCGTCATAGGCGACTCCCCACCAGACGATTACAGCGGTTGGATGATGGCCTCTTTGAACTCTTGGAACAAGCTCTGACGCTTGTCGTGATGACTGTGCATACACCCTATCGTTGTGCTTATTGAACGATTCTTCTACAGTAAAAATTTTCTCATCGGTAAAAAGAATTCTTCTGTGACCCTTTTTCGCGTACTGACGAAGCAACACTTTGAATTTTTGCCTGTGTTTCTGTTTTAGTGCCACTGTAAGAAGATGTCCGGTGTGTCTCTTGTATGCTCGGAGTCCCAAGTCGTACTTTATGATGCGAGAGATGGATACCAACGATATATTCATTTCTCGTGACAAAATCTGCTTTCGGAGCGGATTTCTACGAATTCGATTCTGCACGGCTTTGATAGCTTTTGGGGTTCTCACATCGCGCGGACGTCCAAATCTTGAATGGTCCTTCATTCCACCAGTATTCTCGAACAACTTTACAGCCCTATACACGAAATTACGAGTTAACACGAGTGGTTTTAAGGTCCGAAAGATATCGCCCGTTTCTATGCCACATTTTTTTAGGCCAATTACGACAATACGATTTTCAAGAACGCCCCATTCCATGATTACAAATCACTCAGATGAAAAACTTTCGCGCTAATTTAAATATAACTGTCAACTGACAAAATGCAGTCAAGACAGGGTAGGTGCGTTTAGTGGTTTCCTCAAAGTGGGTACATTCAGTAGTGTACCAGAACTTGTGAATGTACTAGGTATATAGGATTACTTGTAGCTAAACTGAATTTTCGAAATATTTTCAAAAAAAATTGTATTTGTAATGCTCTGTAAAAATAGCTGTAGTTTGCATAATATTTGACATTTTGCTTTCCAGATTGGGTATTAACTATTTAAATTTTAACACAATCACGTTCCTATTTATTTATTATCTGTTCAAATATCCAGTTTTGAGTTGTTTTAACAGTTTCTAAAAATTTAGTATGTATTCACTTAATTCTATTAACTATAGATTTTTCGCCTTCAAATATTTTTATTATTTCGGATATTATTTTAATTTGTAGTAGGCTAGGATTCAAAAACAAACATTTCTTTCTGTCAGGTATACTTGTCAATGTAAAAGTATAAGTGTGAAAAGCCACAGGAAAATTTTTCTAGTTGATGAATGCTTAGATATGTATGATCTGCATTTTTGCGGAATGTGATAAAAATTGTTTACACTGGCTTCGCGCGTATATGGACAACGCTTGATGTGTAGGACTGAGGACAGTAGAAGTACAAACTACAAGAAGGTTACAAGAAGTTGGATGTTTCATCCAGATAAATTAGGCTACCTTCACACGAACGATTTTTTGTCGTTCTCGTGTCGTGAAGAAAAGTGTGGTTGTATTCACACAGCGCGGTTTTCTGCCGGACTCTTGCCGTGAAAAAAAGTTTGCTTGTATTAATACGGTTGTCTAGAATGACTCCGCATAGTTATAAGTAGAGCAACGCAACTGCGCTGAAAGCCAATGGCGGACGCATAAAAGTTTACACAAAATAAATTAAATGTGATACGTGCTCAAACACGTACCGTTTTAAGAGTCCTCCGTGAAGTCACAAAGTGGATAATGTCTATTTAATATTTGTAACATTAGATATGTTTCCAAAGTTGTTTCGGCAAAGTGAGTGCGGCGTGAAGAAAAAGTGTTTTTGTATGCCGAAAACGAACGTTCTACATCTAGTGACGTTATATTTGCGTAAGTAAAATAATCTTTCAAATAACTTAACGGTTCTGTTGACGCACCTTCACAAATTTGTCTTAATGTGCCAAAATCAGAGTCTTTGTCTAAAACACTTTCAAACCTTTCTAAAACACAAACATTCCTTGCGTCTTCTATCGCGCATAGCTGTGCGTGAACATGTTGCACTATTTGCAAAGATTCCAGTAACGACACCGAAGAATTTTGTAGTTTTTCTATCGCATCCGCTAGTCCCACGTAATTGTTCCGAATAATTTCCAAATCTGTTTTAACTTGACTATCCTGAAATTTCAAGCGGCTTACCTTGACAGCCGCAGCTTCCTTTGGGTCGAATTCTAAAATCACGTTCTTTATATTCTCAAAATATTTAAGATAATAAAATGCAGCCTCTAACCATGTTCCCCAAGGAGTAAGAATAGGTTGTGGTGGTTCAGGAATACCGGGGCATAGTCTATGAAATTCCCGAATACGTTTTAGGGATTTTACAAAACACAGCTTTTGTATGTGCTATTAGAGCGTCTACCTCGGGATAACATTTTCTGATACTATCTGCTACGAGACTGAGAGTATGAATTTTACATGTAATATGCAACAAGTTAGCACAATGTTTTTTACGAGATCGACCTACAGCAAGCATGTTTGCGGAACCATCACTCATAAACATCAACAGTTGATTTGTTGAAAGTTCAAACTTTTCCAATGTATTTAACATCAACATTGAAATTACTTCGGCAGTGCATTGTTGCATTCGTCTGGTCGATGTGGTTCCATTGTGCGTACCATTACATTAACCGCAGAATGTTTTTTACGATCTGTTGTTTCGTCCACACGTAACCACAGTTTTTTATCTGTCAACTCCGATTTAATTCTTTTCTCGACATGCTCACGAGCAGACGGCACAGTTCTCTGTAATGTTCTCTCACTTGGTAACTTAAAGTCCGAATATTCATTCCAAAACGAGACGTATGCTTTCTTCCTTAGTAAATGAAATGGTAAATTACATGCAATAAAGGTAACATAAATTAAATTTAAATTTGTCATAATCTCGTGTGGAATTTTTTTTTGAAACATGCCCTGCACTATTTACGTGCCGTAGACAACACATTAAATCTATTTTACACACTACACATTGAATTTTAGCGCCATCACACTTTAATTCAGGCATTCCTGCAATAAATTCTCTTATTGTGTCCAGCTTTGGTCGTTTTCGCGACGTAGGAAACATTTTCAAAACAAACGTAGAACTACGATATAGTATACGACAGCGTAGATGCATACACAACAGATCGGCTTTCGAGTCGCAGTTATACTGACGCTTATACCGAATTGTCCCGGCCGTGTTTATTTTGTGTAAACTTTTATGCGTCAGCCACTGGCTTTCAGCGCAGTTTGCGTTGCTCTAGTTATAAGTAAATTAATCTTGCTTGGCAAATATGATGGATGAAAAAGTGCGACAAACATTGCTAGTAATGATATAGCATCATCGTAGAAAATTAGGAAAAACAGATTCATCCACTTGAAAAAAGACATTTAGCGGGCAAATTTGTAACACTATTTCACAACCTGCGAGAAGACAATACCAATCTCCCTATGTAGATAGCCATGTTCTATTCGACAGCCCACAATACTATTCACAGAAATATACCAACTAAATTTTAAAGTTTTTGATTTTGTCGTATCAACGCACAGCAGGTGTGTAAACTTGAATAGAGTTGCTTATACCACTATTGTTGTATACGACTCCGACATTGTGTCGTCGCAGTGTTCTTGCCTCAATACTACGACAGTCGTGTACGGCTTCAATTAAAATCGTGTGGTGCCAAAGCTTGCATTTCAAACAATGCGTAAACACTATACACGATATCGTTGCCGAACACGACCACGACAAAAAAACGTTCGTGTGAAGTAGGCTTAGCCAAAGCGTTCGATCTGTACGACGTATACTAAAATTGAATGGGACGATGCATCAGGAGTTTAAAAATATTAATCTGGAAAATCGTTTATAATTTTGTTGGTGAGCTTTGGACAAAATTAATACCGAGCCTGAGTTCTTTGAATTTGCTTTACTCAGCGATGAAGCAACGTTTCATAAAAATGGATGTGTGAACAAACATAATTTTTATCATTTATTCCCATCGCAACCTTCGCTCCATTAGAACTAGAATTAATCAAAATCGTTGGTCACTAAATGTTTGGGGTGGTATAATTGCGAATCTCGACGTATGTTCCTTTTTTTTTGAGGGCCAACTAAATGGAAATCGCTATTCAAATATTTTGGAAAACGATCTTAGTGAATTACTTCGCGATGTTCCAAATAATGTAAAAGCGCGCATGTGGTTTCAACGTGATGAAGCTGCGGTACATCATACACATGCCACTGATAATTTTTTTAATGTGCATTACTTCAATAAATAGATAGGACGGGGGTGCCTGTGCCATGGTTTCAGGAGTGTGTATCCCAGTTTCATCTACAGCTATTAATCGTCGCTAAAGCTCCAACTTATTTCGCTTCAGTAGGGTTTTAGAAATGTTCACTCGAATTCGTTTTTGGTCCTGAGTGAGTAAACGTGGCATCCAACGCGCGGTTAGCGTTTTCATGCCCAAATCTTCAGACATACATATATGACAAACACGTTCTTTCGAGATGCTTGGTGAACTTTTCCGATGTTATCAGTAATGTTTGCAGTTTTTGGTCGTCCCCAACGTTCATCGTCAACCAAGCTGGTACGATCAGCTTCCCAAAATTTCGCTGTGGCAAATGATGGTGCAGAGTCCCCGTAAACAGGGTCCACCTCAACTGCAACTTGCGCAGGCGTATTGCCTTTCAAATGCAAAAATTTAATGACGGCTAGATATTCCATTATTTCCATTTTTACAAGCACGTAGACTTATTTGTAGTCCTCCTTTTAAACAATATTTGTGTGAGTTATGTGATTAAAACCGTTCCAAAATGAGAATATGAGCGTTATGAATATTCTACGCATAACCTGCAGCAACGCATACATAGCAGCCTAAACATCCTAAAATTTTTCTTAATATTTAATCTTTGAAACTAAACAGATAAGCACCCGCATGTTACCACCGCAATTCTAAATAGCTCGCACCTACACGTCTTACTTCTTATTATACACTTGAGTTTATTTATGTTACATGAATGTTAAATACTTGGCTTCGCGAACGTCAGCAATGAACTATTATGGGAGTTTAATATAAATATCGTATCAATGCGCCCGCAGAAATTAGTGTTACGCAGACTTCTTGTTTTGACAAAAAAAATTTGACGATGCCAGTATAATTTTACTACGTGATTATTCTTGATACTAGTGGGTAACATTAGTGTTGTGAATGCTTGACATGTGTGTTTAGTTTTCTTTTCTTTTGAAATCTTTTCCGCACCTCAAATTTCTCTTCAAGGCTTCTGTCAACATGCATTCATCCCAGTTGAAATACCAAACAAGAGAACAACATTTAATGCAAGAATGTTGGAAATATTATTATTTTTGTGGGCTTCGTCAGATTTTATAGTTGTTATCGACTTACATGTTAATACATGATTGGCAATTATTACAAAATTTTAATTGATGGTTTCACTGGACAATTATCTAAATCTACTGATGTGTTTAGTAAAGGAGAGTGAACTTTTTCGATTGGCTCTATCTGTTTATCAATGTTTTATATCTAGTGCATTTTGTAGTGTGTTTTGTAGTGTAGTTGATGAAATTTTCGTTTTGACAAATAGGTTGTAATGCATCGCCAAAAGACCTAAACTGTAGTTTATGCCAGTTAGTACGAAAAAGAAAAGAACATGTTGATTCTTTTGAATAAAAAAAAGGAAATATTTATTGCTGTAAGTAAATTGTTTTATTTTAAATATTCACTTTTGTTTTATTCAAGTAATGGCAAGTAATTACATACTTCAAAAATAGTAAGTAAAAAAAAAAATCTTTCTTTCATTCAATAGATCCGTTGTCTATGAAAATCTGTATTTAAGGTTGTTCTCATAAGTACACATACTTGTGTACAGCTTAAACAACTTCTAATTTTTGATTCTTTATTTTTTTGTTAAAACAAACGGGCAAATTATTTAGTTTTCATCAAGAATCTCCTTTATAGACTACAAATTACTATGTACATTGGGTCAAATAAGTCTCCATACACTCAATAAGATTTTCAATTTACGCTTTTAATTTAGCTAATGTCATATTTATCGAGAAGGAAATGTTACAGAGGGTATTTAGGAGGTCCACACGCATAAAAGTAAGATTTTATTCTACTAACTACAAACAAAAAAAAATATAATAAATAGATCAAAAACTGAAAGTCAAAAAAGGTTTCATACATGCCTAAATAAACACAGGATTTTCTGACTATAATTCGAGGGTTTACCTATTTCACTCAAAAGAAATTTTATAATATATGGAAAATACTATTCAGTTTAAATATTGACATTAGAGCGGGCTGTGCGATTTTTATTGTATTAAGATGAAGTGCCAAAATCAATCCGAAAATTAATTATTAGCTTGAGAAAAGAGTTAAGTCGTTAAGAAAAAATAGCTGAAACTGTTAAAAGATCACATGCCATAGTAGAATATTTAGTAAATGTGAAAAAACTTGTGAAAACAGACCACGTTCAGGTAGAGCTAAAAGAGTAAAAACCGTTCATGAACGCGCTATTTTAAAAACTATTGGCGAAAATCCAAGAACCGTGTGCTACAAGTAATACCAGAAACGGTAAGAAATATGCGAAATACAGGTTTTCACGGGCATTATCTTTCAACAAGATAATGACCCAAAGCACACGGCAAAGCGTGTGAAAGAATAGTTAATACTTAACGTAAGAAAACAGCTACATACACCTCCACAATCATCCGATTTAAACTCTATCGAACATTTATGAGATGAGATAGGAAAAAGGGTCCGGGCACAAAACATTAAAAACAAAGAACAGTTAAAGGAGGCAATATTAAAAGAATGAAATTCAACCGAAACAGAAGTCACGAAAAACGTAAAAAGTAAATGAAATGAAAAATCGACTATTGGAAGTATTACAAGCAAAGGGTGGTCATACTGGTCATACAAGTTACTAAGAAAACTGGTTTAGCTTATACATTAATTATAAACTGTCTCTATAGAAACTTTGTGTTTGAATTTATATCTCTTTGTTATACATATATATATATTTTTTATTTCTAATTAGTAAAATAAAGTGTCACTTTTGTGCAAATCATGTGCGTATGGACTTCCTAAATACCTTCTGTAATATTTCTTTATTGATAGATATGACATTAACTAAATTAAAAGCGTAAATTAAAAATCTTATCGAGTGTATGGACACATTTATTTGACTCAGTGTATGTACATTAAAAGTTTGTTCAATTTCTACCTCTACAAAACGAATTTGTATGTGTTGGATGCGTAGCTGTTGAATCGGTTTTGGTTGAAGCGTGTATTAGGCCACCTGCATCATAGACTATCAGATTGCGATTTCTGTTTGTGCTTTGATATGTACTGTGGTGTAAAGCGGAGAACACATATACGCGATCACGACCACTATCGCGATTGCGATCGTAAGAAGCAGGGAACACATATACGCGATCGCGATATGCCATTTGCTGCAAAGCGGAGAACACATATACGCGATCACAACCACGATTGCGATAGCGATCGCGTTGGCGATCAGATGCATCATACGAAAGAGCATAGCACAGCGCATACTTGTTGCGATCTGTTGGCGATATAATCGATTTGTACAGCGTTCACTCGTATGCAGACGCAACCATGTTGCGTTTATCACAGATAGCGTGAAGAACATCATACAGCAAATGGGATATCGCGATCGCGAATATATATGTTCGCTACTTTTTACGATCGCAATCGCTAACGCTGTCGCTATCGTGGCCCTGATCGCATATGTGTTCTCCGCTTAATAGGTTCTTTACGCGATCTGTGATAAACGTAACATGCTGCATCTGCACGCGAATGAATGCTGCATAAATCGATTATATCGCCAACAGATCGTAAAAAGTATGTGCTGTGCTCTTTTGTGTGATGCATCTGATCACCAACGCGATCGCTATCGCGATCGTGGTTGTGATCGCGTATATGTGTTCTCCGCTTAAGCGAATTAGCATCTACGTTATAACCAAGGCTCCGGCAATCCGTACGGGAACACGTCATTGCTAGCATAGCCGTTCGTTTGCACTGATCGATAGGAAAAGAGAGTGTACAATAATCAGTATTGCACAGACAGTAGAAGGTATAACATATCATCCTGATACCGAATTCTATTTGTACATATTTGAAGCTTCCATGTTTTATATACTGCTGCGTGTCTTTGAAATAATTCTTAAGTTTAGTTATTTTTCATATATGCACAATGGAATAAAATTAAACCTGGACAATAAGCAGTAAACCTGTATGAAAGTGAGCCTTATTTATACTGCCGATACTACCTTGTCGCCCGCCAGTCGTTCAAGTTTACTTTTGCCCCATCGTACATAGTAGATACATGGTTTCAAACATATCTGCATTTAGTTGTTCGTCCCAGAGTTTACTTTTTAATCTCCCGACGACGACAGAAGTATTGTTGAATGTAAATTAATTTTAGAAAATAACTTACTGAACGAATTACAATTTATAAATAACCACTTTACAAACATAATAACAATAAAATATTTTGAGAAGAGCAACATAATATTAGTAGAAGTTCAAAATGTCTTAAATGATGCAATAAATCATTTAAAAGTTATTTCCAGAGAATTTGGACATAAGTGAAATCAGAAAATTATTATCACTGTTCAACAGAAACACAGATTTACTTGAATGAACTGCGTATCAATGCAAATTTAAATACCGATGTACTCAAAATAATCCGGTTTTTTTATACCTAAGAACATTTCCTGCATTTAAAGAAATACTAACAGGAAGAAGAACCAGCTTTACAGTTGAAAACTTCTAGTAAAGATTAAATCAACCCTTATTTCTATAAATTAAAAATGTTAATACTATTTTACGTAGTTCATCCATGTTTGCAAAGCGTAATACCGTGTAATCATAGATAATGACTTTATTTAAAGATGTTTCTAATTGCAAATAAGTACCCATAGATTCTAAAACCAGAACGATAAAACCTATTGCATCGCACGTCTATGGAAGTGACAAAAATAATGTATTTCATTTATATTTGTGCTAGTATACTTTTTTTACAAAGTTAGTAATGTTTCTTTGATGTTTGTTAACTACAAGCTCACCACATACATATGTAGTAACAAAAAGTGTTAGGACAGTTTTTACAACCACGGCTAGCCATACTTAGAGCACAGATTAATAAATAAGTACTAAAACTTAGAGCACGTGGGCCAAACACTGAAAAGTGAGGTTATATTGATTGAAAGAAAGCAAACAACTGTCTCATTTACCAGAACTGCCAACCTAATAACATTTGATTTTACTGCCAACGTATTACGTTATACGTTACATTTGAATGATAAAAAATTAATTTTTCGCGTTTTGAATATTAAAATGTGAAAAATTGGTGGGTAATACAACTTTTTTATTATTATTTTCGAACTCAGCACATCCAAAAACAGAAGAATTAGGTAAAATTAATAAAAAAGCTTTTTATCGTTGGCCTGTGTTATCGTTGACTTTCTCGATCTTTTACTCCTTTGTTATTTTGATTTGCTTTGTTTATATCTCACAGATATATTGTGGAATAGTTTTTTTAATTATGTTCTTTCTAGGAAGTCATTAAATGATACTACGTTACTAGCAGCACTACAAATGATTGCTTATTTGAATATCTATCTGTACAAACCGCTTGTATTAGTTTAATGTATTTCTAGTATATTTTAAACATCCATGTATAGTATTTCATCACTTCATTTTGGTTGTTGCGGCTTCAGGAGGTTCTCTTTGTATTTTTCCCTATGTTATTAACAGCCGTAACTAATACATTCTGGTTTTAATTCAATTTGTTTTGATAGTTTAAGATTCTCATTTAAATACCGAATTTCACAATTACTTTATGAAGGCAGTAAAACCCTTGGAATTTCCAATCGTCTTATCAATGCCCAATATTTCATACTAAAGAATTATATGATTCAAAATTGTTAGTCATAGTACCTGCCCGTTGTAAACCACAGGTCGCCGCGATGTGTCATGAATAGGTTTATGGCCGGCCGTTCAATCTAAATCCATTCTTTTATTATGCCATTACCTAAAGCCCTGTTTCTAATTTTAGGGATTAGCAATTTAGTTGTTTATCTTGGTGTAAATTCCAAGGTATCCTTGTATTATTTACTATTGTAAAACCTTTCTTTATTGTAAAATCTTTTCTATATATAGTCCTGCAAATGCAATTAAGAGTCAGTCTTGTAACCAAGATGAACAAAACAACATTCATTCGGTAGCATAAAGTAAGAGTTCGATGATAGCTTGCTGTAAACAATTGAAATCTTTGTAAAGTTTAACGATTAAATAGTTAAGTGTAAAACAGTGATTTCAATCAAATCCTCTCAACTCTGGTCCTTCGAGAAGTTTAAATAAGTAGCGAAGAAACAAACCTACAGTCCGTATAACACGAAATCTTTTTACTTCGTTACATCAAACATTGGTCCGTTCGAGCCGGATCCAGCACCGCAACAATCATCGCAGCAGCAAGCGTGAGAAATCAGGAAATCAGCAAGGAATACAACACGACAACAATCCACATAAGGTGAGTCCCCAATTTTCTGTTCCGCATTTCCATTTCCTATAATTATACACAATGACTACCGAAAGCCAAAGCGCTCTAAAAATTCTTTAAGGGCAAAAGAGGTTCCATCAAGGCATCTCTAACAAAATTCAATACTTACCTCAACTCAGTCAATGAAGATAATGCCAATCCAACACAAAATTAAAGTACGATTAGTCAAAACAAAAGAACTATGGTCAGACTTTTTTGATATTAACGCTCAAATAAAAGCGTTAGAGCAAGATGAAAATAATGACATCGAGAACAACACTTCGATGATAGTTATTTCAATGTTATCACATTCGCAGAAGAATTGCTTGCACAACACCCATCGGGAAGCCAGGAATCATCAGGAAACCGGAAACGGGATATTGAAAGTCAGGTTTGTTTACCACGAATTGAGTTGCCATCCTTTTCTGGTGCATTTGATCAATGGCTCCCATTCTATGAAACTTTCAAATCGCTCATCGAATCAAACGACACTATAAATCAAGTGCAAAAATTTCATTACCTAAAGTCATGTTTGAAAGGCGAAGCTGCCAATTGTGTAAAAGAATTGCAAATTTCAGACAAAAACTATGATATTGCATGGACAACCCTCAAAGAGAGGTATGACAATAAAAAATTAATCATTCAAAAGCACATTCAAGCAATTCATGAGTTACCTGCATGTAAAGGTGAAAATTCAGGAGTTTTAAGGCAAATAATTGATGGGGTTCAGAAACACACTAGATCATTAAAGGCATTGGAGCGGCCAGTAGAGCATTGGGATGACTGGCTTGTTTATTTAATTGGTAGTAAAATTGATCATTCTTCCATCAAAGAGTGGGAATCTACAATCAACGCGAATACAATTCCAACCTTCAAAGAAATGGTAGACTTTCTATCTCGAAAATGCAACACGTTAGAAACAATCATGAAATCGACTAATAATCAGCCCAGCAAACAAAAAACTGCCTTAGCCCACTTTTCAAATTGCGTATCTCAATGTTTCGTGTGTAAAGGTAATCATGCTATTTACAATTGTCCGAGGTTTCTAAAGATGGGAAGTGAGCAACGGCTAAAAGAAATTAGAAATGCTAAGGTGTGTCACAACTGCTTTAAAAGCGGACATCACCAAAGTAAATGCTTTTCAAGTAGCTGCAAAATATGCAATCAAAAACATAACACGCTTCTTCATGCATCAGATACTAGCAAGGTAGAAACGCATGCTTCACCTGCGCAAGGCGAAGATTTCAAAGCAGTACTTACACATACATCACGATTGCAAGATATGTCACGCGTTTTACTTTCAACAGCTATTGTCAAAATAAAAGACGCCAGCGGTCTGTTTCACAAATGTAGAGTACTGTTGGATTCAGGATCGCAGTCTATTTTATTTGTAAGGCGCTAGCACTTAAACTGAATTTGAAACCTAATTCAGTTAACATACCTGTAATTGGAATTGGTCAATCAAGATCTCAAATCACGCAAACAGTAGAAGTGTCAATTAAATCTCAACAGAATGCATTGTCGATGAATTTGAATTGTTTCATATTAGAAACTATTACAAATGACATTCCGTCAAGCACATTCAACAAGGCTGCTCTAAACATACCACAAAACTTGAGGTTAGCCGATCCCGAGTTTCATGTGTCCAGGACCATAGACCTCCTAATAGGAGCTGAGTTATTTTGGCAACTTATATGTATAGGGCGGATAAGTGTTGCAAACACACAACTAATACTGCAGAAAACGAAACTAGGGTGGATAATTTCAGGCCCAATCATGTGTAACGATTATTTACCATCTTCTACAATATGCAATTCAGCAATAACCCAACCCTTAGAATCAATCATTACAAAATTTTGGGAGATTGAAGAGTGTCCCAAAAAGGCAGCTTCTACGGCGGAAGAATTAGCGTGCGAAAATCATTTTGTCGAAACGCATACTAGAAATTCAGAAGGTAGATTTATTGTTAAATTACCTGTAAAGACAGATCCGAATCAGTGTCTGGGCGATTCACGAGACCAAGCAGTCAAGAGATTTCATTCGCTTGAACGAAAATTATTAAAACAACCGGAGTTAAGAAAACAATATATAGACTTCATCGATGAATACATAGAGTTAAAACACATGAAACCAGTTGCGCAAGTTAATGCAAACGGAGAGCGCCATGGACAATTCTATTTACCGCATCACGCAGTACTTAAGAGCGATAGCCTAACTACAAAATTACGGGTAGTGTTCGACGGTTCTGCAAAATCCTCCTCAGGACACTCGTTAAATAACATACTTATGGCAGGTCCAGTCGTGCAGCAGGATCTATTTTCCATCACCTGCAGGTTTCGTACTCACAACATTGTATTAACGGCAGACATAGAAAAAATGTACAGGCAGGTATTGGTGGACGAGTCTCAAACACCTCTTCAGCAAATCATATGGCGATCAGACCCAAGCGAGCAACTGAAAACCTACCAACTCACAACGGTTACCTACGGAACAACGTCCGCTTCCTTTCTCGCAGTTAGAGCGCTAAAGCAACTGGCGATCGATGAGGCAGAAGAATTTCCAGTTGCATCGCGCATTGCGCAAAGTGATTTTTATGTCGACGATCTTCTGACGGGTGCCGACAGCGAAACGGATGTAAGACTCATCTTCAAGGAAATAAATGCGTTACTCAATAAGGGCGGTTTCCGACTCAGGAAATGGGCAAGCAACTGCCCACACATTCTCAGCGAACTATTGCCTGACGCAACAGAACCAACCATATTAAAACTCGACAAAAATGCAAGTCTAAAAAACTTTGGGGCTACAATGGAACTTCCAAGGACATGTTGGAATATACAATCCCGCTGTATACTGCCAAGAGTCGAATTACTAAACGAACTGTTCTATCACAAATTGCGCAAATTTTCGATCCTTTAGGCTTAATTGGCCCAAATACCGTAAGGGCAAAACTGTTTATGCAGAAACTATGGCAACAGAAGATTTCATGGGATGAATCTCTTCCTGTAAGTTTACACACAGAATGGATATCATATCAAGAAGACTTAGTCAGCTTAAATACGCTGCAAGTAAAGCGCAACGTTGCCCCATACAAACATGCTGTACAAGTGCACGGTTTTTTGCGATGCGAGTGAGAAGGCATACGGCGCATGTATTTACCTTCGTTGCAGCAACAATAACGGAGAAATATCATGCGAAATTCTATGTTCAAAATCACGAGTAGCTCCTCTTAAGGTAACCACCATTCCGAGATTGGAATTGTGTGCTGCATTATTACTAGCCCAAATGATGGAAAAGATATTGCCAGCGCTAAACCTGCACCTTGATGATGTTTACTATTGGACAGACTCTACTATAGTGCTCGGGTGGATAAACACAACGGCTCGTCAATTAAAAACCTTCGTAGCAAATCGTGTGGCTGAAATTCAAGAGAAAACGGATGTTCGCAAGTGGAATCACGTCAGCACCAGCGAAAACCCAGCTGATATCTTGTCAAGAGGAGCTTCACCCGATCAATTAATGAACTTTCAGTTGTGGTGGAACGGACCGACCTGGCTAATGTGTACCAGTGAAAAATGGCCGAAGACCACTACAAAATTGGATGAAATCGAGGTTCCGGAAAAACGAGAAAACGAGGTAATTAGTAACGTCATAACCTACATGGCATTTGATCTATTCGAGCAGTACTCAACCTTTTCAAAACTACAACGAATTCTAACGCATTGTCGACGCTTCATCAAACAACTTACTGCACCGCACAAGGAAACGCGATACAGGCACGTATACCGGACCACTAACTACACGCGAATTGGAATCTACTACGATGTTCTTGGTTAAGGTCACTCAAGCAGCTGCATTTCCACAGGAGCTGCATAGCCTTTGCCATCAGCAAGATATTAAAACAGATAGCAAGATTAGATCACTTAGTCCGTTGTAGATAATAGTGGTCTCATACGTGTAGGTGGACGTTTGCGTAATGCAAATTGTTCATATAATCAAAGACATCCCTTCATATTACCGAGCAAGCATGCATTCACGAAGTTGTTGATTGAGCATACACATCGTTCAGAATTGCATGCAGGAACACAAGCCACACTGGGTAAATTACGCACTAAATTTTGGCCTATAGCAGGACGAAGTACGGTCCGGCAAATTATACGAGATTGTATCACGTGCTTCAAAGTGAATCCAAGTTCGCACCAACCAAAAATGGGAGATCTACCAAAGGTACGCGTCGAACCCGCACGACCCTTTATCAATACAGGCATAGATTACTGTGGCCCATTTATGGTTCGCCCCAGCGCAAGCAGAAGAGCTCGGCCCATAAAGACTTACGTTGCGATATTTATATGTATGGCAGTTAAGGCCGTACACATAGAACTAGTAAGCAGTCTTGATGCAACAGCCTTTCTTAATGCATTGAAGAGATTCCTTGCCAGACGCGGAATGGTCTCAAACATTTACTCCGATAATGGATCAAACTTTGTCAGAGCAAATAAGGAATTAAGGGAGTTACACAACTTATTCCAGAACACAGAAGGGGAAGTAATAGCGAATACTTTAGCAGCGGAAGGTATATCCTGGCATTTCAATCCTCCGCGAGCACCTCACTTTGGCGGCATATGGGAAGCAGCCGTTAAATCTTTCAAACAGCACTTCAAACGTATTGTTGGTAATGCGCTATTAACATTTGAAGAATGAGCACTGTGATCACACAAATAGAAGCAGTGCTAAATTCCCGTCCCCTCATTTCCCCTGTCTGAAGACCCTAACGATTTAACTATCCTAACTCCTGCACATTTTCTAATTGGGACTCTCTAAGGTCAAACTTGGAACCTAATTTGCTGTCATTAAATGTAAATCGCTTGACTCGCCTCCAGCTAATAGAACAACTAAGGCAGCACCTTTGGAAACGGTGGTCCAAGGATTATCTGCAGTGTCTTCAACAACGGAACAAATGGACGAAAAATTCCAGCGTAGGTTTAAACGTCGGTCAATTGGTGATCATCAAGGAAGGACAATTCGCCTCCGCTTCTTTGGTCCATGGGACGAGTAGTGGAGACCCATCCAGGGAATGACGGCGTCACAAGAGCGGCAACCGTTAGAACTTCGCGGGGTGAAGTAAAGCGACCAGCCAACAAGCTATGTCTTTTACCAATGAACAATGATATAAAGTAGCAGGTGTATGCATTTGGTACATTTGAAAGGTAGTCCTTTCAACGCGGGCGGCATTATGTACAAACCGCTTGTATTAGTTTAATGTATTTCTAGTATATTTTAAACATCCATGTATAGTATTTCATCACTTCATTTTGGTTGTTGCGGCTTCAGGAGGTTCTCTTTGTATTTTTCCCTATGTTATTAACAGCCGTAACTAATACATTCTGGTTTTAATTCAATTTGTTTTGATAGTTTAAGATTCTCATTTAAATACCGAATTTCACAATTACTTTATGAAGGCAGTAAAACCCTTGGAATTTCCAATCGTCTTATCAATGCCCAATATTTCATACTAAAGAATTATATGATTCAAAATTGTTAGTCATAGTACCTGCCCGTTGTAAACCACAGGTCGCCGCGATGTGTCATGAATAGGTTTATGGCCGGCCGTTCAATCTAAATCCATTCTTTTATTATGCCATTACCTAAAGCCCTGTTTCTAATTTTAGGGATTAGCAATTTAGTTGTTTATCTTGGTGTAAATTCCAAGGTATCCTTGTATTATTTACTATTGTAAAACCTTCTTTATTGTAAAATCTTTTCTATATATAGTCCTGCAAATGCAATTAAGAGTCAGTCTTGTAACCAAGATGAACAAAACAACATTCATTCGGTAGCATAAAGTAAGAGTTCGATGATAGCTTGCTGTAAACAATTGAAATCTTTGTAAAGTTTAACGATTAAATAGTTAAGTGTTAAAACAGTGATTTCAATCAAATCCTCTCAACTCTGGTCCTTCGAGAAGTTTAAATAAGTAGCGAAGAAACAAACCTACAGTCCGTATAACACGAAATCTTTTTACTTCGTTACATCAAACACTATCCATTATCTATCGTAATAATAGGTTCAATTGAATCTTTACACATACAAATACAATTCATTTTGATATAAAGTTCCCTTAATTAGATTTAGAGAACAGGTTATTATTTGAACATTTAATATATGGAATATTTGGAAACAAAAAAAATGTAATCTAGTTATTTTATAATAAGAGGTTCTATTTATTTTTGGAGTTTATCTGTTTTTTATTGAAAACGATTTCTTTGCTTCATAGAGTAATATTACATTAAAGTATTTATTTGAAAATAATTCATCAATATCATTAGAATCAAATACGATGTAATATTACGTATTTCCTGAAATGGTGAAGCCGAGCTCATAACTCAAACACTGGTATGTGTGTGGGGAAATTGAAGGGTGAGGAGGGCGTGCTTACACATAGATAGCAACATTATTCGCTATATGTATGGGACCGGCGCTTATAGATGAATCCTTTCCAACGCCAGTACGTACGTAAATCTGTGTTTTTGTTGAACACTGTCATAATTTTCTGATTTAACTTGTATCCAAATTCTCTAGGAATAACTTTTAATTGATTTATTGCATCATTTAAGATATTTGGAGCTTCCACTAATGTTATCAAAATATTTTATTGTTGTTATGTTTGTAAAATGATTATTTATAAATTGTAATTCGTTTAGTTAGCTATTTTCTAAAACTAATTTACATTCAACAATACTTCTGTCGTCATCAGGAGAATAAAAAGTATATTCTGGGACGAAAAATTAAATGCAGATATGTTTGAAGCTGTGAATCTACTATGTATATGAAAAATATCTAAACCTATAAGAATTATTTGAAAGACAGGCAGCAATATATAAAACAAGAAAGCTTCAAATGTGTAGAAATAGAATTCGGTATCAGGACGATGTGTTGCACCTCCTACTGTCTGTGCAGTACTAAATATTATTGTACACTCTCATTTCCTACTGATAAGCACGAACGGCAATGACGCGTGTGCAGTTAATACATGAACTTTTCTTGATACGTCATTTACGCACAAATTTACTTAATCTAATGCACGGCTTTCTGTTCTTATATCGAAATACAGTTGTACGTTTTCTGTATATTACATATTATTACAATTACTATTCCATTAACTACAAATCGTCAACCTCATTTTCTTTTAATTATTTCCGGTTCCAGGAAATTATTGTTGGGCTTCATTGAAAGCAGGGGTGTGATGATGGTGTGAGAGGCCTCTCATACAATCATTCAGCACAAAAACAGTGTTTTCAAAGAGCAATTTCCATATTTGAACCAAGTTTGTTTCCTCAAGAATTGAACCACATCACTAAAACTCTGATACACAATAATTATTCTAGGAAAGACATTCAAATCACCATTAAGCGCTACACCAACCCTTTTCCAAAGCTAGTCTCCTCATCTAGCCCTAATTTCCTTAAGCAAGCATATCTACCCTCCCATCAAAGACCGCAATCTTCTGGAAGTCCCCGGTGTCCCAGATTCCGCGTTCGTGCGGTAGTGTGAAACAAAGCGATCGGTCAGCACCTGTGTTACTGAGCACGAGCATTGTACGCAGTTGTTGCGTGTAACCGGGTCCGCGCTGGCTGAGTGTTGACTGGAAACTGACTGTCTCGCAACACTCACCATTACAGTAGAAAACTCCGTAAATCTGTAGAGATCGTCAAACATCCCAACAGTTTAAATTGTGAAGAGGACTACCTCTTACATTACACGTGGAAATCCCAACTGATTAAACCTTCTCGCAACCGCCACGCATCATTGATCCATATTTCCGCTCCATTGACCCGAAACCATCCCTATACAAACCTCGCTGGAATGAATACTCCACAGTCAGCGTGCAGTAACAGCCTTGAAGAGCTTATAAGAGTGTGGACGAAACGTCGGTAGAAGCTACGACAAGAACGCGGTTCCAGCCCGGAAACGAAGAATATAGTATCCCTAATACTGTTTCATTCGGATAGTGAAACTGTGAAAGTGAAGTGTATATGTTATAATTTTTGAAGTTTTATTAAATTAATTACCGTTAATTTTTCTGCTCACTGTATGTTGTAAACTGTAAGAAAATGACACACAGCATGTTTGGGACAACCAAACTAAATCAACAAAATTATTTGTCTCAAATAACATATTTGTTTGCTCGTATTCAAACGTAGATTTTACTTGAACCAACTATAATTTCGTTGACTCAACTAAATTGTTCTTTCAGTGTACAAATACGTAAGAGACCACAAAAATTGCGTGTAACAAAAGTCACTGCTGACCAATGCTACTTTTAATAAATTATACTTTTCTACGGTGGTATGCATATTGTCTTGGAACGATTATAATTATAATTGCCTATATAGGTAAGTTATTAACAAATTATTGCAGTTGTGAACATTGTTAGTGTCGCTTTGTTTTGCGTTGCAATCGCTTACTAGTTATTTAGTTATGTATCTTAAATAATATAACAATTAATTACCATATTGTAGTTAGTATATCTATTTTCCTATTGATTGCATGAAAGATGATTGTAGGTAATCAACAACGTATATTCGCACTTCCGTCTCCGTTTATTGTCAATTGTCTAAATACTCTCCTTCACTTTTCTGTTTTTCCAATGTTTATACTCTTGTTTCCCGTGAATTCAATTTGTTTATGTAACCTTTTTGTAATTGTGCGGAAATCGGTTTTCTTGAAACATTTAACTGTTGCAACGTTAATTGGTTTTTGATGAGTGATGTTCACTTCTGTAATTTCCGGTGCAGTTCCTCATCTGCTCCTTTTACTTATTTATCCGCAATGAGGTCGAAGTACTTAAACTATAGTACTACTAGATTTTCGTAATGTTTTGCACTATAAGATTTCTTGAATAATTCGCGATTTCTAGTTTACCTTTAGAGGTTCTAGTAAGTTGAGCCTTACCATTAGATCCTTAACTTCTTATATTTGCTCTCATTAGCTGAGTTTGCTTTTGGAATGTAAAAGACGTTTTGCTTTCATATTAATGTTACAGGATTGCTATATTAATACTCAAAGAACCATACACATGAAAAAAAGTGCCTGGTAACAGTAACCAAAAATTAATGCTAATATAGCTCATGGTATTGGTGGAATCATTCCCGGCAAAAATAATGTGGGAAGAGTAAAGTGCAGCCAACGGACATGTTTCTACCTACCCCGCGTCATCAGCGTCGCTGAGCACAATTCCTTTACCACCGTTGTTTGTGGAGATTAGTGGCATAAACCCGAGAAGCGAATAACAACGGTGAGAATGGGGTTGTGCCGTTACCGCCGTTATAACAAAGTCTCAGCGCTCTTCGATGATGTCACGCTCGATAGGTGATGTATCGCCATGCACGATATTAGCCTAAGCGGTTAAGGAATCGTTTTTTTTGTATTTCTTTTTTATGTTTTGAAGGGCTTCCGGTTTAAAGAGGATGCCAGCCGTCAACTGAGCCCTTCTTCGCATCCCATTCGGTTTTATTTTGGAAGTTTCAAAGCAAAAACCAAACACGTAACCGAGCACCGTTTTCGCAAAAGATGTATTTGTGGTGGACATTTAATCAACTAATTATTATTGTTTGTAATTGTACATGTATTTGGGCGAAACTAAGGTTGGAATGATACAGCAATTGCAACATTATTCGAAATTTTGTTCATTTTCACGAGAAAATTTACAGACACGCTAAGTACCAGCGTCTTTAATTTCTTATTATGTGGTGTTTTACCTAATCTATCATTACTTTTCCCACAATAACGTTGAAGTAGGGTACTTGTAGAACAAGTTGTTATAATTGTTGCAATACGTTCACTGCTGTGAATATGACATTTACACATATCAGTATCCAAATGGCTATGTTCTGTGATATAATTTAAAATATATTGTATTAAAACAGAACGTTTACTATACACATTGAAAAACATCTCTTCGTGTTCAAAAACAATTTGTGTTAAATATAACGTAAGAATATAAAACTATTTGAACAATAAAATCTTCACGTTTTTTTATCAAATACAACGGACAGTTAGGGAATTGAGTTGGAATAGCATCTTTTTTAAATCTAGGATATTTTAAGCTTACAATTATTTTTTACCGTTCCTTGAATCTAGCGGTTAAAAAATAAATAATATCTTCTTTTATAAAGTGTAACTCACAAACCCATACATTGTTGGAGTAAAATTTTCCGTATGCAGTGCACAGACCCACTTTTTACACATCTGAGGATCAGAGGGAAAACCGAATGTGTGAACTTTCGGTCCATTTTTATAATTACCGCGGCACTCAGGTACGCAGCAGGTATACGGCATTGTTATAAGCACGTAATACACAAAACCCCTTTAGACGCCATCGGCGAACACCTGCAAGCAAAACAGCCGAATCCTCAGCTCGGAGCGACGCTGATGACGCCGAGTAGGCAGAAACATGTCCGTTGGCTAGCACTTTTTTCTTCTCATATTGTTTTTGCCGAGAGTGATTCCACCAATACCATGAGCTACATAAGCATTAATTTTGCTTAAAGAACTGACGAAAATACATGGAATTTATTTTGTATGCTACTAAATGCCAACTCTAATGCTCTCTTTCTTATTTTCGATATATATCAAACTCCAACATGCACTTGGATACATGGTATGCATACATAAGTACAGTCTTACAAAAGTCTTTTATCATCTTAGCAAGATCCGACGTATAAATTAGGGTTTGCTGTAGTACGAACGACGGCTAACTCATTTGTCGCTGTTTCTATAGATTCTTCTTATTCGGTTAATTAGGAAATCGATGGTCGGGGCATTTTATTTGAATACTAACGTTTTGTGAATAATAACAGTTGATTTTTTTTAATGTAACAGGTGTTTATATGTCTCACAGAATCGAAGAAAACGTAGTTATTTGCTCAACGAAAAAGCATATTTATTCAAATAGCCTTAACTATTAGTAATTATTAAAGCTGGCCACGAGCGGTACTGCGCAGTAGCGTAGAGTCGACCAGGCCTCGCGTTCCACTAGAGTTATTCTGCTAATAGAGATGTTTGCTGCCGCAAATTATTTCGCTCATCTTTTAAATAAAAATTAAATAACACGTACTCAAACACTTACCATTTTAAGAGTCCTCCGTGAAATCACAAAGTGAATAATGTCTGTTAAATATCTGCAACATTAGATATGTTTCAACTGTTGTTTCGGCAAAACTAGTACGGCATGAGGAAAAAATGCGTTTATATGCAGAGAACGAACGTTCTACATCTAGTGACGTAATATTTGCGTAAGTAAAATAATCTTTCAAATAACTTAACGATTCTGTTGACGCACCTTCACAAATGCGTCTTAATGTGCCAAAATCAGAATTTTTCTCAAAAACACTTTCAAATTTTTCTAAAACAGAAACATTTTTTGCGTCTTCAATCGCCCATAGCTGTGCGTGAACATGTTGCACTATTTGTAGAGATTCTTCTAAACGGCACCGCAGGATTTTGTAATTTTTCTATTGCATCTGCTAGCCCGAAGTAATTGTCGTGAATGATTTTTAAATCCATTTTAACCTGACTATCTTGAAATTTCGACTGGCTTTTCTGGATAGCGGCAGCTTCCTTTGTATCGGATTTATGATAATAAAACGCGGCCTGCAACCATGTTCCCCAACGAGTTAGAATAGGTTCTGGTGGCTCTGGTATACGGGGGCACAGTCTGTGAAATTCGCGAATACGTTTCGGTGATTGACAAATACTGCTTTGGTATGCGCTATTAAAGCGTCTACCTCAGGATAACATTTTCTGATACTATCCGCCACAAGATTGAGAGCATGAATTTTACACGTAATGTGCAACAAATTAGCAGAATGCTTTTTAAGAGAACGGCCTACAGAAAGCATGTTTGCAGCACCATCACTCACTAACATCAAGAGTTGGTTTGTTGAAAGTTCAAACTTGTCCAATGTATTTAACACTAACTTTGAAATTACTTCGGCAGTACACTGTTGTATTCGTTTGGAGACTAATAGAATTGAAGGTGCCGATTGATGAGGTTCCAATTTGCGTGCCATTACATTAAGAACAGAATGTTTCTTCCGATCTGTTGTTTCGTCGACACATAACCACAATTTTTGATCTTTCAACTCCGATTTTATTTTTTGTTCAATATGTTCACGCGCAGATGGCACAATTCTTCGTAACGATGTTCGACTTGGTAATTTGCACTCCGAATAGTTATTCCAAAAGCAGATAAATGGTTCCTTGTCTAGTAAATTAAACGGTATATTACATGCGATAAACGTAACGCATAAATTAAATATAAATTTTTCATTGTCTCGTGCGCAATTTCTTTTTGAGACATGCTTTTCACTATTTACGTGTCGTAGACAATGTTGTCTGGACCAACACATTAACGGGATTTTACAGATTACACATTTAATTTTAGCCCCTTCATATATTAAGTCTGGAATTTCTGCAATAAATTTTCGAAGTTTGTCCGACCGCGGTCGTTTTGCTGACGAAATCATAATTTTTCTAGGACAGATAAACAATTGCGCAAATGACCGGCAGCGAAAATGTCCGTACTGCGCAGACGAAGTAATACTACCGTTCCTCTCGGTCCGAACTGATTCTACGCCGATGCGCGGTACCGCTCGTGGCCAGCGTTAGTAATTATTCTGCCTTGTTTTCAGGATGAAGGAGAATGCAAAATTTCGAGAGATTGTGTATATTTTAAGTTGTAAGTCGCACTTTCTGCTTAGTGGGATGCCGAAGTGCAATGCTACAGTTAAGTAGCGTTCATATAGAGTAGCGCGAGGGTAAGGTAGGAATTGAGAAAGTTCACACAATGCAATTAAATGCGACCGTTCACCCAGCAGTGTAGAGCAGAATTAATAATTGGAATACGGCAAAACTATACACACATTAAATTATGGCGCTACCACGGTGTTGTATAAATACAACCGATCAATCAGAGTACAGGTGGCGGTTCGTGTCAGTTTGTATACATACTGTTGAGGTTATGATATTCTCTTGATTAATTTTAAACTTTTAATTTTCCTGTAATAAAACAGCACCTATATCATACACGTGGATTCTGAAACTAGAATGGTCGCGGAAGCTCATGAAAAAGAATATTTGATATAATTACATATCTTTATATTGCAATAATCCAGCTACAAATGACATGGGATTGTAAAATCAGCAAAACCGTGGGCTCAAATATAGGAAATGTAAGCTCAAAATGGCTCTCCAACTTGAGGCTTCAGAAGACTCTAACAAGTGTTCCTGGTGATCTAAACATTTCATTCAAGTATGTGATATTGTAATCTCCTGAATTAGCATTGATTGTAAAGTTTCACGCAGAATACAAAGATGCAAAGTTAGGTATTTGTTTTAAATCTGTATTTCTTCGGACAAAAGATATACGAAAGTACTACATTTACCAAGTATGAGGATATTAAGACGAATGTTTCGGAAAATTTATTAAAATTCTCCATACGATTTAGAATTTTCTATCCAATGACATTTATTAAAAGAGAGTTAACATTCCAAAAGAGAAGGATGCAAAGATTGCTACTTTAAAACATTTGTAATTTTTGATTTGTTTTAAATATATAGTTTATAGATTATTTTCTTTTTTTTTAACAAATACAATCTGGTTATCTATCTATATTTGTACACGATAACTGCCTTAGCATGTAGGTACGTACAACATTGTATTATGCATTTTACAAAGGAACTATCAAAGTATACGGAGATGTAAGGATAAGAATTAAATTTATAAGGAATGTAATTGGGGTGAATCTACAGAAACATTTGCTAACTATATCATTTAAGAAAGAATAAAATGTTATAATTCTGTGATATCTTCTTAATTTGACTTTCTAATTACGTACACAGTAGATATTATTCTTTTTTGATAAACATTAGTCGTTTCTATTGCATCTTCCATTTATACTTTTACAATGAATAAAATAAAATTTAAATAAACTGTTTCATGTTTATATGTTCATTTCTATTCCTTTCTATGATAATTTGCTATAAAACAAAGATCATATTTAAAATGCTTTGTTTATAACGTTGTCATTTACGTAGCTTGGCTTAATTTTCTTTGATTTTTGTTATTATTAATCAAATTTTAAAAGTCCCCTTGTTTCTTTTGAGTGTTGATGGAACGTACTCTTCAACATCTTCTATCTTTTTAAAATTTGTTTGTCATGATTATTGCAGAAACTGTTAATAAATACAGTACATAACATTTCCGTAGCATTCCATCCGTTACAAAAGAAATTATTAAAATAAATTAAGGTTATGATACGACAAAATAAACCGAGGTGTCAGTCATCATTATGTCACGAAATTATTTTAAGAATTACCGCAGAATATTGCAAAAAAAATTTGCGCTAATCCTAATTATAATTTCAGGCTACTCTATGTGAACGCACCTTTACTACTGAATTCGTGTCTTATAATAAAGTAGTAGTTTAGTTACAATTTTCACATTTTTCTTTACGTGAAGAAAATTTACTTAGGCTACAAGTTTCAAAGGTAATCTTTGTCATATATTGACAATTTTTCTTAGATTTTCATAAATTGGTAATAAAACTAATGTTTATTTTATTGGTTGCACATTCAGCACAGCACGTATTTTGCGTATTACCTAAAATTCTCAGAACGTGGGAAGAAGAATGCTGTATGCTCTAGGTAATCGCATCATAGGTTTCCGTATAACGCTGCACTTTTGATTTCTAAAAAGCGTTATCAGCGGTGAAACAATAAAATACATGGGAAATGAGACTGCGTGCTACAACTCTAAACTTGTACTCTTACTGTGGCGAAATAAAAAATTTTGTCCCAAATTAGTTCTGCTTCTAATTGCGATATGTACGAAATACCTATACGAGTTTGATAGAGTCTAGTTAACTAATAACGAACGTCTAGAAATCTGTTGTTACGAGTAGGTCAGAGTAAACACAGTCGGGTCATGGTCAAGTCTGTGAAAATACCTGCTTCTTCTCTGCATACTTCTTCCCTTTCTGTTATACCGGCGTTGCTACTCGACTCTGAATTCTCGAATGAAGTAGAAATCCAATTTTAGAATGACATCGTCCGCTTTACAGGCAGACGCAAGTTATCCAAAGGCAGAATAAAAGTTAGCCGTGGTAAAATTCGCGGTTTTTTCCCTTATGCATCACACAGGTGAATGACCAATTATGAAAAGAAAGTTTTATTTGGCATATTATGCAAATATTTTGGCACGCCTAAAAGATGATGTTGTTTTATTAGACGTGCACGTAGAAAATTGGATGAAATTAATAAGAGGATATTAACAATAAAGAAGTATTAAAAAGAAACACTGGGCACTTCTACTTTTTATTAGAATTCCAAGCTTTAGAAGGAGAATTATTACATATTTAATTTAACTAAAAAATGACAACTTTTACAATTTTAGATAAGAGGAAGAATCTAATATACAAATTTTTTATTTCATTACTTTTTCGTAATTGTTATATCCACACCCAAGTTTGGTAACCGTTAAATACGGTAAAATACGTAAGATAAGGTAAAGTTGGGAGAATCGTTCCCCAAAAAAAATTGTGGAAATCTTATAAAACCATATTAAAATATATGCATAGTGGTGTTGTATGGTATGGTCATAAGAATATTGATTATATAAAAACTAAAAATAAATTCTTCTAATTTTTTTGTAAATAAATCAACGAATAGGTTAATTACAGTTATGTTCAATAAAATAGCAACACTTGAAAATAGTTAGAAATACAAACAATAGAAACAACTAGACTTCATTTTATTGCAAGTGCAATATACAACTTGTTATAACTGAAATACATAATATTAACTTATTAACTTTGTAAAATTAAAAATCAATAACTTTTCCACTTTTAAGTTGTAGCAGTAGTAAGAACAGTAAATAATAATAATAGTTGTTTGTTGACGACAATGTACCATATAATGCATATGTTGACAATAAAAAAAAAACAGTAAAATCATAAATCATTAATATTAAATAAAAAGTAAATATAGACCAAACAAGAAATTTGATTTAGTATCTAGTTGATACTTTGTAGCATGTTCTTTATTTGCTATAACAGCTTGACAACTGTTAGCAACGTTCGGATGATGCTTCAATTATTTCTCATAATTCAGCCGTATTTTTTAGTTTAGGCTCGAAAACAGTTTTCAATAGGGTTGAGGTCAGTAGATTGGGCAGAGCACTCCATAACCTCGACCTTATTTTCTCCAAACCATCGCTTAGCTGTCTTATTGGTATGCGTAGGATCATCGACCTACATTTCAAGGGCATAAAACATTACTTTATTGAGTATTTGGACGTATTTGTGCGAATCTATGTTGCTGTTAATTCGTATATCATGATTTTTGTGCCCCCATGTTTAACGGCTTTTGTGATGAATTCCGGTTTGTATACTGAGTTCGGTGGCCTGCGAACATACAAACGGCGACCAGTAGAGCTAAAGATAACTATTTTGCTCTCATCGCTCCACAAAATATTCCTCTATTTAGAAGCAGGCCATTGCAAATGATCGTTGGCGAAATGCGGTTGGGAATATGTCGTTTTGTAGTAGTGACGGGACCTTCCGTGGACTTTTAGCATTGAGATTAGCATCAGCTAATTCTTTCCTAACAGTGACAGTGCTCACAGTCAACTTCAAATTATCTCTTATCTATCTGGGTATTGTAAAAGGTTCGTCCTTTGCACATTGCATGATGAGTCTGTCTTCTTATTTATGGTTTGCCTTTTTTGTCACGTTTTTCAACTTTCTGTTTTCACATTAAAGCATTTGCAATAAGTTTCGCTGAACGTCCTACAATATTTTGCACAAGCCTATAACTTTTTCCTTCGCTAATTAATTTGTTTATTAACTCGTGTTGTTCCTTTGTAAAATTCCCATTATTTTATTTAAAAACGTTAGATTTTAAATTTATTGCATGTTAAAAATACTTTCGTTAACGTATTAGTTAGTTTAACTCGTGTATGCTTCAAGAGAATGTCTACTGCTGACTATATTCCACAGCACTGCTTTTTTTTGAAGGGAAATTATTCTAGTTGCAAATTTAAAACTTGGTGTTTCCCAGACGTTGTTGATTTCGACCATATACATTTATGAAATATATTATTGCTATTTTATCGAACATAGCTGTACATATATGTAATAATATGTGGGATAATTTGTAGTAAAAATTAAATGATAAATGATAACAATACGTAGGCTTATTTTCATTAATAATATTCATACCAGAGGTGGGCATCTTGAGATTTATGTGGGCCCGGTCCGACTCGTTTGTTTGTTAACTTCGCTCGACCCGACCCGACACGCTTGTCAGCTCTGCCTGGCACGGCCCGACAACTTCGCCAGTTGTTGGTTCGTCTGGCCCGACAAACCTGTCCGGCCCGATAAGCTCGCCAAGCCCGACAAGAACATTTTGTCCAACAAGGACATGGTCCCATCTGTTCGAAGAAACCTACATACTTATTTTAAACCTATTTCTTTTAGTTAAATATTCATGTTTTACGATATTTGTCATAAATGATATCACATTACAGAATATATCCATTTGTGAGGAAAATCATTTGAAAATCTAACTACCTGCAGCCAACGGTATAACAAAAGTCATCCCATGCACTTAGAAATTAATATGTGCATGCCGTGACTGTATGTGCTTGGCTGTTTGATAAGGAACATGTGTTATTCAAGGAAAGTGTATACGTGATGAAGTGGAGAAATTATTTCACACAACCTTTAATATTTATGCAACCTGAATGAGATATATAATTACGACATCGCAAAGAAAGCCATACAATAAATTCTTAGACGTTCGTGTGTTCTAGTATACCTAAATATTTTAAGGAACTATAATAGTAAATTTTTAAAACATTTTTTGAAGTAATCTGTATCAGAAAATGCAGGATAATTTATTTTATTTTGTTACTCTCGTTTTCAAAGCTGCATATATCGAATGAAATCTAAAAAGTATAAATATATTAAAGTTTTAATGTAAGAATTTATTTGTGTTTAGTAATCTAATTAGATTATGCCTTTGAATTAATATTTGTTGATTATGTTATCCAATAATTCAGTTACAAAGGTTACACTCAGAAAAATCCATGCATTGACTTAAAGAAAAAGATTAATTCAACAACATTTCCCGTTTAAATACGGCGAACAAATATATTTGATTGTGGGAATAAAATGGTTACTGTTATATAATTCTTCATACTATAAAAATATTTTTTTTGACCAGACAATTCATTTCATGTAAAAAAAATTGTCAAATTAATAAGAAATTACTTTTCACTTGATGCATCGCACCTGTTCTGTATAACATTTGAAAATGTATATTCCGTTAATGGTATATTCCAATTATTTAGAAAAAAGGTTATGCTTGTTGCAATTAAAACAAAGAGTCGATGCTAAACTTTGTTTTAGTTAAATCAAAAGAATCATGTATTGATCTAAATAAATAATTGATTTAGTTCAAACAAAATTATTATTTAAATTAGCATCCTTTTTCTGTAAACCAAAAAATAGAATTGTTAGTTCAACTACAACATGTAATGAAATTAAAACATTTCTTTTGTTGAATTAAGTAGTACTTTTTATTTAAAACATTGGTAGTGGAAACATTAGTAGTGTAGAACAAATGCATTTTTGGCAATCCTGAAACCTATTAATCTAAAGTTAAATAAATAAATACAGGCTGCTACATCTAGCGCCTTAAAAAAAAAGTTCCGCTTAAGGTACTATTCCCCAAAACGTCTCAAATAGCGACACCTTCATTCAGGGTGCCAGCGCCTGCTCGTCGGCGAAGGAGTTTGTCAATTCAACACATCAATAAAAATTACAGATTACAAGGCGCCACCTGCTTGAAATAACCCTGTCAGGTGATTGGGATAAAGAAGGCGCATTGCGGGAAAACTTGAATAAAAAAAGTCACAAATTTACGTATGAGAAAATTCATTTAATGGTAATAAAAAATTGGAAAAGTTGCGTATATAGATATGTATCCAAAACGTGTATTAGGCAAATAAGGTTAATAATAATATTTAACAAATTACAGTGGTAAGGTGTTACCGAAAGCAATGGCCGACTCTTCGCTTTACAGTGAACCTCACAATTGTAAAATAGTAAACTAAAACGCCAACATGAAATTGACCAAAAAGTAAATTAAAAAAATAAACATTCTATAGTTACAAAGCAAAACTGGTTCAAAAGACCAGCTCGAAATTAATGAGTACAAATTATCTAGAAAATAATTACCCTAAATTAGATTCACAAAAAGAAAATAACAAAGGAAATTTCTTAAATGTCAAAATATGGGTACACGTTTGTTTTACTTAAAATTTCGAAGTGAATATATATGACAAATGAAAGATTGAACTCGAATAACTTGTCTAGAATTAAAAATGAGTACGTAAAAAAACTTGAAACAAATAGGCCACAAAATTATGAAATGTAAGAACGTTATAAACAAACTAAATTGTGGTTCACCAAGGCAAATAATAAAAAAAGGAAAACTTAGCAAGTAATTATTAATTCCAGAAAAGTAAAGCCCAAAAATAACCAAAAAGGTATCTCCAACAAGAGGTATCTCCCAAAATGATGTACCCCGAAAGACAGATCCAAAAACGTTAAGTCAAAATCCCTGTTTTAACGGAAAAAACGATTTATGAGATAGGGACGAATAAAGATATTGGCCCTACGTGACAAATCAAAATGGTTATTCGAGACTGCATTTAAATCCTGCCTAGCAGCAAACCGATACCATCCTCTCCAATATTTCCAAATCAAAATCCAAAACCAACCAACGGCAACGGAACAGAAGGCTGGAAATACAGTCGAAAATGCAATTCTTCTCACTCGGAAACATTCCATGTGATTCAACCACTTAAGATAAGAAAACGGAAGATGCTAAACTGAAAAATTAAAATGTAGAAATAAGCGAATAAGGTTGAATGAATATAAATGATCAAACAATGAAAAACCAAACTTAACAAAAGAGCTAGTAGCAATAAAATTATTAATTTAGCAATCAACTGTTCGACTTAATGTAAACACAACCAACACTTCCAATTGAAGTAGAAAATATTAAAAGAAAAGTCACATGCGGTTACAAAAGGAACGGAAAAGGGGAAGTACAGACCCCCAAGAAAAATAAAAGACTAATTTTAACTCTATTCTAGCTATCAGAAAATTAACAGCAATGCTAAAAGCAAATCCGATGAAGTATCCGATAACCAAAGTGGCAGAACAATTAATACTAGGAGAAATAATTAAAAGGAAATGCCATAAATAAGCAAAATCTCCAACAACAGGAGCAGAAGTCAATATCGCAATAAACTAAAATGTCAAAAACCTAACTAAGGCTGCGAAAGAGGGTTAAACCGATAAATTTTAACGGAAAACATAAAGAGTAAGATTTAACAAATCAAAGTAAGCGAAACTATAATGTAATTTAATAAAATTTAAGAGCTTGTCATATAGGTTAAGAGCAAAAATTAAATGCAAAACTTCCAAAATATAACGACAAATTGTACGATCCCAGAAATAAAGGTACGCACATACACTGTGCTCCAAAAAAAAAAACGTAACAAGGCATAGTTTATATCATATATGTAAATTGCAACTTATTGAATTAACAACATTACTATAGGACCTTGTAGGGTATAGTAATGTTGTTAATTCAATAAGTTGAAAAGAATATATTTTATTTTTGCTTATATCCTGCACATCCTCTTAAAGACCAGGATCATTTGAATCTACGGTATTTAATACCTCTAACTAGTAATTAGTTAATCCACTGGAACTAATTCTAGGTGTAATATGATAAGAATTATTTACTCACATCTCAAACTTTCGACAGATAAACTTTCATTTCTTAAAAGCATTTAGAATTGTATAAGTTACATAGGATGTAAAATGTTTCATTGCTCTTGAAATGGGTTTTAAAATAAAATAAGAAACAGTGAAATAACTTTATTGCTTTCTGAACATATAAACAATAAAATGAAACTATCAAATTAAAAAATATTACAATTAGTACATAGATAGTGTCAACATTATTTAGAAATCTGTAGGTGTCGTAGCAATGCCTCATTATTACCTTGCTTAAAGAATATTTTTGTAAGACTACTCCATTCGTCATATTTTTACCGTAAATGTAATGTGGCATATAATATGAATATACAGTACTGTGAAATAGTTACCGACCACTGCACGTAATTATGTTCATTTGCATTTTACAACACGTTTCATTGTGCGGACGGCATGGGACCGCTATTCTTTGAAGGAATTATCTATTTCAATGAATTTTACCAGGAAAAAGCTTTGAAAGTAATAAAATTTCACCGATAGTAAGTTACGGCTACACAATAAGGGTAATCGTAAGTGAGTAATAAATAGAGCGGGCCAAATTGCGCCATCCAACAGAATCGGAATCAGGCGCAACGGCCGCTTATTGTAAATAGCGTATATGTGAGTCACAGCAGATATGTGATATTTCGAAATTAATACACAAGAGTAAAAAAATAAAAGCTGACGCAATAATAATGTTTAGTAATTAGAGCGGATATATATATATATATATATATATATATATATATATATATATATATATATATATATATGTACACGCTGAGGTGTTTTTATTTTCATTATGATTTTTTATTTGATTGAAAACGGTATGCGTTGTAAATGGGATGTAATAAGGAAATAACTGAGAAACTGAACGCTTTTTTTATTCTGTTGTACTTAATAATAAAGATATAATAAATAAATGCTATCCTTCTTAATAATGCGGATAGGCTTGTTTAAAAAGTTGCACCATCAGATAAGTTTCCACATTTGCCTCGGTGAAGGATGTTCGCCGAGACGAAAAAATGTTCTTATATTTCGAAAACGACCGTTCCACGTCTACCGAAGTAAGACAGGCGTAATTAAAATAATCTTTAGACTTAGTCAAGGAATCTGCAGATGCCCCATCGCACATTTGTCTTAATCTCGTGTAGTTCGGATTCTTTTTAAAACACTATCGAACTTAGCTAAAACTCGTCCACTTGTTGTATCGTTTATACTGTGTAACAATGTACTAACTTCGTCCACGACTTGCACTGATTCTACCAACGACAATCCAGAATTTTGCAAATTTTCTATCGCGTCTACTAACCCTTTGTAATTGTTGCTAATATTCTTTAGATGTGTTTCAACAGAAATATCGAGAAATCCCTTCTGGCTCATCCTAATAGCTCTAGCTTCGGCAGGGACGAATTGCAAAATAACGGATTTGACTTCTTGAAAATGTTCATTATAATAAAAAGCGGCTTTTAACCACGTTCCCCAACGCCAAGTCCTCTTAGGACTTTTGAGAAACACTTTGTTTGTGTTTGCTATTAATGCATCCACCTTCGGGTAACACCCTCGAATAGTTTGTGCCACAAGATGTAAAGCATGGACTTTACACGTAACATGTAAAAGTCCTTCACACTTTTCTTTAAGGGAACGGCCTACACTACACATTGTTGCTGCACCATCGCTCATGAACAACAACAGTTGACTGGTTGACACTTGAAATTTTTGTAACGTTTCGAGAACTACGGCCGTAATTGCTTTACTAGTACACTGTTTTAATCTTCTGCTGGCTAATAGAATTGCAAAATTTGGTTTAATAGGATCTAATACGCGCACTATTATATTCAAAATAGAATTTTTTTTGCTATCTGTCGTCTCATCAAGACATAGCCACAGCTGTTTATCTTTTAATTCGGCTTTAATTCGATTTTCAATGTCCTCACGTATTCGTGGAATATCTCTCCATAACGCTGTCCGAGATGGTAGTATCCACTCGGTATTGTATGTACCCCAGAATTTTCGAAATGCTTTTTTATCAAGTATACGAAGTGGTAGACCACATACCATAAACGTTAAAAGCAATTCTAATTGAAATTGACGTTGTTGTGACACACCATTTCTTTTATTTCTGTGGTGTGCGCTATTTATATGTCTTTCACAATCACGTTTGCTCCAGCACAGTAGTTTCTTTTTACAAACTTTACAGAAAATTGTACTCCCATTGTAGTGTAAATCCACAAATTCATTAAGAAATTTATTAACTTTCGTAGGTAATGGCCGTTTATTTTTAATAGTTACGTTAGACATAATCACTAAAGCGAGCACACCGACGCTTGTTTCTAGTATGCAACGAAGTGGTGCAAACGTAACATCTGCAGACTCGTCATTTGTTGATGAATAGAGCGCGTCATCCGTAAATGAATAAGCGCGCTGTTAGTTCGTAGCCGTCGATGAATGAACTTTTTTTTTGTAGTGGCCCACTGTGAACAACGCCCTATTTATCAACGAACACCCAAACTGCAGGTGTATATTTGCGCGTCTTCACGACGTAATAGACAGTGGTTTTGGTCCTCGTCCTAATAATTACATATTTAAATTACCTATGTTTACATACATATATGCGCCCGGCAGCCTGATTGCGAACCTGACGCGTGGCGCTCTTGGCCCGCTCTAGTAATAAATAAAGCTGGCCACGAGCGGTACTGCGCAGTAGCGTAGAGTCGACCAGGCCTCGCGTTCCACTAGAGTTATTCTGCTAATAGAGATGTTTGCTGCCGCAAATAATTTCGCCCATCTTTTAAATAAAAATTAAATAACACGTGCTCAAACACTTACCATTTTTAGAGTCCTCCGTGAAATCACAAAGTGAATAATGTCTGTTAAATATCTGCAACATTAGATATGTTTCAACTGTTGTTTCGGCAAAACTAGTACGGCATGAGGAAAAAATGCGTTTATATGCAGAGAACGAACGTTCAACATCTAGTGACGTAATATTTGCGTAAGTAAAATAATCTTTCAAATAACTTAACGATTCTATTGACGCACCTTCACAAATGTGTCTTAATGTGCCAAAATCAGAATTTTTCTCAAAAACACTTTCAAATTTTTCTAGAACAGAAACATTTTTTGCGTCTTCAATCGCGCATTGCTGTGCGTGAACATGTTGCACTATTTGTAGAGATTCTTCTAACGGCACCGCAGGATTTTGTAATTTTTCTATTGCATCTGCTAGCCCAAAGTAATTGTCGTGAATGATTTTTAAATCCATTTTAACCTGACTATCTTGAAATTTCGACTGGCTTTTCTGGATAGCGGCAGCTTCCTTCGTATCGAATTGTAAAACCACGTTCTTAATATTGTCAAAATATTTATGATAATAAAACGCTAAAAATGTTCCCCAACGAGTTAGAATAGGTTTTGGTGGCTCTGGTATACGGGGGCACAGTCTGTGAAATTCGCGAATACGTTTCGGTGATTTGACAAATACTGCTTTGGTATGCGCTATTAAAGCGTCTACCTCAGGATAACATTTTCTGATACTATCCGCCACAAGATTGAGAGCATGAATTTTACACGTAATGTGTAACAAATTAGCAAAATGCTTTTTAAGAGACCGGCCTACAGAAAGCATGTTTGCAGCACCATCACTCACTAACATCAAGAGTTGGTTTGTTGGAAGTTCAAACTTGTCGAATGTATTTAACACTAACTTTGAAATTACTTCGGCAGTACACTGTTGTATTCGTTTGGAGACTAATAGAATTGAAGGTGCCGATTGATGAGGTTCCAATTTGCGTGCCATTACATTAAGAACAGAATGTTTCTTCCGATCTGTTGTTTCGTCGACACATAACCACAATTTTTGATCTTTCAACTCCGATTTTATTTTTTGTTCAATATGTTCGCGCGCAGATGGCACAATTCTTCGTAACGATGTTCGACTTGGTAATTTGCACTCCGAATAGTTATTCCAAAAGCAAATAAATGGTTCCTTGTCTAATAAATTAAACGGTATATTACATGCAATAAACGTAACGCATAAATTAAATATAAATTTTTCATTGTCTCGTGCGCAATTTCTTTTTGAGACATGCTTTTCACTATTTACGTGTCGTAGACAATGTTGTCTGGACCAACACATTAACGGGATTTTACAGATTACACATTTAATTTTAGCACCTTCATATATTAAGTCTGGAATTTCTGCAATAAATTTTATATAATATATAATAAGTTTGTCCGACCGCGCTCGTTTTGCTGACGAAATCATAATTGTTCTAGGACAGATAAACAATTGCGCAAATGACCGGCAGCGAAAATGTCCGTACTGCTCCGCAGACGAAGTAATACTACCGTTCCTCTCGGTCCGAACTGATTCTACGCCGATGCGTGGTACCGCTCGTGGCCAGTAATAAATATAATGAATGGTATATTTGATGAGGTGCAAGTGGGGCAAATGATGAAATTGATGAATAATGAAATGTTTAGTTATCTAGTGCCACTCAGACAGTGTTTATCGTGTTTTCTTCTACATTGTAAAGAAGACGTGTTATTAGTGTTGGAGATAACTAATTAGATAATCATTTTTTTTTTAAGTTTTATAAACAAAAAATATTGCCGTAATCGGTAGAATACCCTTATTAGAACGTAATAAAATAACAGTTTTATATCAGGAAGAGTACAGCCAAAGAAGAATTGCACAAAAAACAGGACATGCTAAATCATCCATACAAAATATAATTGTAAAAAAATTATCCGATACTGACACGAAGTTCGTAAGAGTTCAAAGTTTACGAAACCGATTCAAATTTTCACGGGAACTGGCTTCGGAACTGCGACATGCAACTGGTACAGAAGTAACTTCGTCGTCCGTAAGAAAATATTTAATATCAGAAGGATTGCGGGGTCGTGTATCCGTTCGAAAACCTCTTCTCCGACAAGGTAACAGACAAAAACGATTACAGTATGCAAAGGATCATAAAGATTGGACAGCTGAAATGTGGAATCCTGTCTTATACACTGACGAATCAAGATTCGAATTGTTTGGTTCAAAACAACGACAATACGTTCGAAGAAGACCAGGAGAAAGATACATTTCTCAGTGTATACAACCTACTATTAAACACGGTGGAGGTTCTGTTTTTGTTTGGGGGTGTACATCTGCTTCAGGCGTTAGTGATTTAGTGAGAATCACTGATAAATTGAATGCTCAGCGTTATTTGCGGATTTTAAAAGACTGCTGTACCATGTGGACGTCGTTTAATTGGCCCAAATTTTATGATGCAGCAAGATAATGACCCAAAACACACTAATAGCATAGTGAAAAATTATTTGAACGAGAAATCAGAAGAAGGTGTGTTAGAAATTATGCAATAGCCGCCCCGGAGCCCGGACTTGAACATGTTTGGGAATATTTAGACAAAAAAAAAGCTGAGAGGCAACCCAGGAATGCAGGCGAGTTTTTTAAAATATTGCGAGAAGAATGGTATAAAATACCAATCGATTTCATCAGTAATCTGTACGCTTCATTTCCAAGAAGAATGTCTACAGTTATTAAATCCAAAGGGGGTCACACTAAATATTGAATTATGTCTGTTTATGTACTCATATTTGTTTTAATTTTTAGGTTTTCATATTCCTTTATGTATATAATAAACTCCTCAAAACTTTTTTTACTAGTATTTTGTATATTCATTTAAGTAAGAATAATTAATTTCTATCAACACCTAGTGGTCGGTAAATTTTTCACAATACTGTACATACGTATCTATGTATTATCAATTACCTTCAAATCTTTGAACCAGATCATCAAAGCCCCATTTTCTTAAAAACTTCGAAACAATATCCATTTTTTACCTTTCTTACCACTATAGCAAGTGAACCGATAACCGATGCACTTTTAACCTTCTCACCGATATATATGTATGCTGCGCAGGATATTTATATACACGCTGCGCATCTCTGACGTGACCAATATTAAATTTGATTCGCCGTTCGACTTTACTCAACCCGAGTGGAGGGATGCCATGCATCCCCCCACTCTGTCACGTTATGGTTTTATCTCATCAGTTAAATGTAATGTAAATGTTAGGCCGAAAAGAAATTTATGTTAACTTGTGAACTATTTGATAAAATCTTAACATACCGGCCAGTCGGAAACAACCCGAACGCTATAGCTGAATGTTGCACTGCGAGACTGCGACACGCAGCACTTTTCTTATCTAAATGTAAGAGAGTCATCAAAAAGAAGGATTATCCAAACAAATGATTCATTGAATTAGAGTTTTTCTTCAATTCTAAGAGGCATTGTTAATGTTTCTATTTATTTCGATTGAATAGAGTTGCTTGTTCATTGAAACTGGGAATCGTAGCTTATTAGCGCCAAGTTTAATTTTTTTTATTCTTTCGAGTGCGACGTTTTCCACACGGTATATTTTTTGTTGTTACAACATTGAAAAAGTAACATAATTTTTGTATTTGGTATACAGCAGTTTTTCTGTCACAATCACTGAAAATGTGGTTGTGCCAACCAAAATAAAAAACTAATGCATGAATTTCTTTGAGTGTACTTATGTCATAAAATTTTGAAATTTCTATATTTGAGCTGTCCATTAAGAACTTACTTCAACATTTCATCTCTTGTTATAATTATGTGTTGAAAGAAAGAAAATAAGGCAAACATAACGTATGATTGATAAGTTGATAAACCAAAAAGTTTTAGACTAAATTTATCCAAAATTAAAATTGATTTCTGAAGTAGGCAAAATTATGTCTTCAATTTTTGTCATTATTTTTAACTTTTTTGTGTTCATGCGTAAGTAATACATTAAATAACTTTAATTGAGGATGGTATCTAATTGGACATCTCGCTGTCATAATTAATATGATTTACTTATGTTGAATCTCAGATAAAGATTTGCAATAAAGTGTACGTATGCGATTAATTATTAAATGTGAGCGGTGCAATGAAAAGGGAGCTTATGGGCAAAAAATAGGAAATATTTTTTTCGAGATACTTAATTTTTTGAAAGTGTGAGGTTCGTAAAAAAGTTGAATATCGCTGGAATGAATTGATTTAGTCAGATTTTATAAATTGCGGATTGGTTAGTGTATTTGTTGCAACATTTTCCAGGATTAAATATCATACTGAATGTTAAATAAGCTACAATACATTATTGCCAACTACAATCATGCATAACTTCGTTATTTTAATTATGTCTCCGGAATTATTCGCCAGAATATAATGCGCTTTGGCAATTATATTTCTAAGCTAAGTAGATCACCAAAATATCATTCACTTGTCGAGAATCCACTTGAGGCGAATTGCTGTAGAAGTTATCTCGCTTGATACACACATAGGCACCTGGCCTCGGCAACTACAAGTTAAGTTGCCTTTTTATCGTTTTTTATCGGACAGTTTGCATATTAGATAGTCTCTCAAATACTACTACTCAAATAACGTTGTTTCCACAAATATTGTAGTATTACGTGTACTATAATGCTGCGCATGCGACTTTTAAAACTCGGAATAGAGATGACCTTTTATCCCTACCGTGTATATCTGCGATTCAATCTAGTCAACCGTTCAAATAAAGACCATTCATAAACCAATTAATTTGTTTGCGTTTTGTACACAGCAATACACCCAGCACAAGTGCTGCTAGTCGTTCTCGTTAATGAAATTGTCAAAGCTGAATCATCGTTTGCGGCGGTCCTTGAAAACTCCCGATTAAGAATAACCAGCCACGAAACGTTTCCATAATTGACCAGTGTTATACAAATGCGTATATCCAGATCGCCGGATGCATTCTTATCGACGTTTTCGAGGTATACAAGTAAAACCGTAGTTGAGTGCTCACACGGATAGTGCAGAAAAGATTGTGTATTTCAACATGTAGGCTCCTCTGCAAAATGATTCTATAGCAGTTTAAAAATAAATTCAATTAAATTCCGCCTATGAGGTTCATTGCAAAACTAAATTTTCTAATTCGTTTACTTTAGCTGTGAAAGTCTTGAATATATTGAAAATGGGTTGCTTGAACAACGAAGGCAATAATCAAAACTTTCCCTTTCTTTTCAATCATCGCTCAGATGTTTGCCAATTTGAATTTAGATTAAATCCCTCCAAACAAGGTGATATATATAAGTATTGCCGTAGGATAGTTGACACATAGTTTAAGATTCTTTTTTTTTTACTCGTTTTATCAGTCTCGAGGCGAGAGGTTATTAACGTCGTTACTATTGCTTGTGCTTGTATTTTGTTTTTTTTGTTTTTCGTTACATGTTTCTTCTTTTGTTGTATTCAATCCTTAATTATTGCATCCGTCAAAAGTATTAGTTAACATCTTGTAGTGGTTTGTGATTCCGCTCGATAACCGTTTAATATTATATACATTCTAGAGACAAAGTCTAGCATTTGATCTCTCTTGAATTGAAATACTAATCATACCAACAAAATAAAAAAAATAATCGCTTCGTACGTCAACATCGTTGTTATCACATAATATAAGTGTACTGTATAGCAGCTTGTCGCTTATTTTTCATTGTTTTAAGTAACACGGTAGAATAAATTAATTAGCGGATGTGAAATGCTGAGTGATGTACTTCTCAAATTGTCACAGTACTTTACAAAAGAAATCTTAATTTTTTACTGTTACAGCTTTTTAGTTTTAACTCTTTTACATATGTATATCATGTCTTTATGGATGGTGTTGGGTGGTTGTTGTTCGAAGGACCAGAAAATAAATATTTTCACTACTTTAAAACTATCTTTAATGTAAATTACACACGGGCTCTTTCAGTCGCCATTTCTTGTTACATTCTCTTCTACTACTCTATTTTTGTGTATATATAGACTCGCAATACCGACGGCGTAAATTGAATTTACATTGAAACTGTACAATGGTTAAAACCAAAATTAAGTGGAGCAAAGTATATTCGAGAGTTTACTGAATAATCTAACCTATGTCGAGACACCGTCTTTCAAGTGAAAATCTTGACGCTGGCTCTAGCTACGTATTGACTAACTGTTATCAAGATTTAAGACAGGAAAATCAACCTTTTTGCTGACAGCAAGCAAGTAATACCAACATTGAGTCGATAAAAAAGGGGTAACCACCCACAAAGTTCTATCTTTAATCTTTGAAACAAACAATATCAACGTAATATGGCTGAACGGCAATAGTAACCCTGGCAACGAAGAAGCTAGTTAGAAGGGCGTTCTTTTTGCCCCAGAACCCAGCGCTCTATGAAAGGATCAGCATCGTCACCCATGAAGAGATGGAATTAAACTAACTCTTTTCACATTGCTAGAGTATGCGAACAAGCGGTCAGCATTAATATACCCGAAACTGCCCGGATAGGACCATAGCACGATTGTGGGAATTTTGTTGTCACATTGCCAATTAATAAAGTACCTCTACAGAATTGGACTACTCTCTTCAGCAGAGAGAGAACGCATAGTGGGTCTACTGTTGCCTTTAAATGCTCATCTTTTCGTTGTCCATAAACATAACAATAACTCTTCCACATGTCTAGAGATACTGTAATCGTATTTCAAATCAAAAGCGCTTGGTTCTATTTAGAATTTAATAACAAGTTTTTGAATATGGGTACGTCCTTCAAAGTGAAAATATTGAATTTTTGTGTTACATTTTATTTAAAATCAAAAGAAAATTGATGATATTGAAAGAGGCATTCAAAAAGTTTTTCTTTATATGTTTTTGGATAGTGGAATCAGCTGCAACGTATACTTAGTGTTGTATTGGTACGAAAACAAATCATGTAAAATTACATATCAGTACTGACGTAAATCTCAATTTAGACACTTGTCAAGCAGTTGTTAAGTTCAATAAGTCAATATGCTAGGTTAGATGTATGTTTGTTTGCTTGTACATAAGTATTATACATAGCTATTACTTTTATACGATACATATTGTTTATCTGAAAAATAAATTATTGGTGTAACTAGAAACAAGCTTCCTTTATTGCCCGAAATTTCATCATATCCTGTTGCACATTGCACATCAAATAGTAAATTGCATGTTGTTCTAATGGATAATATGCTTTTCAGTGTGTAGCTCGCTTCTCCTGTCAGAAAATTATGTAAAAATTACTAGCAGATGATTTTCATCGATTAGTGCCCTAAAAATACAAAATTCATCATGCGTGAGATGTTATTGTTCTTATTTGTAAGAAAACGTGAAAAATTAAGGGGCGCCTAAAATATGGAATCGGAAGTTAGACATGCTAAATTTTACTTATTAATATATAGTGGTAGTGGCAAATAACTAAGGTATCGGCACGCTCCGCACCACAAGTTATTTGATTAATTTGAAACAGCTGTTTCGAGAATCCATCGATTCTCATTGTCAACCGTAGGACCGAATGATGTGAGAAAAATGTTTAATTCTATCGTGTCTGTTCTATCCCTATTCTCGAGAAGATTTTACAAGTACTTACTTTTACCGTCTGTACACCCTAAAACTAAAACATGCGATATGTAGGGAAAGTAAACGAAAAGGTATCTTGTCTGAATAGCACGAAACGTAAAACATGTGTCCGCTTTCCCATAATAATCCAATAAGAGTTGAATAGGCCAAAGGTCCTTTGTCTTTATTTAGCAAATTTGCGTTCATTTTTATATAGATAATTTCGTAAGCGCCTAATTTCCGCCGCGGAATTACGTTTTTAATTGATTTTAGGCTTTCTAACTTAGTATTATGCCCAGTTTCGTTTATGTGTTGTGCTATAGATGATGATTAAATTTTCCCGTATCTGTAGCGTGCGATGTGCTCCTTGAATCTGGTGCCTATCGCTCGTTTTGTTTGTTCAATGTAGGCTTTTATAAATTCCCGACTGTTCATGTCCGGTTTGTCATTCGGATTGCCAAGAATGTTTTTGAATGTATTCTGCGAACTGAAACATACGTTCATCTTTTTTCGCTTAAAGACCCGATATTGCGTGTAAGGGAAGTTTCACAAATTTCTTATCGCGGGTTTCTTCGGGGGTTAAGGTGCTGGAATTTCTTACATAACGTGATAAGGATGCGATAGGCACCAGATTCAAGGGGCATATTGCAAGCTACAGATATAGAAAAATGGAATCGTCAAGTGTGTGTAGCGCAACACATAAGCGAAACCGGGCATAATATTAAATCAGAAAACCTAAAATTAATTAAGAACGTAGTTTCGCTGCGGAAATTAGATGCTTATGAAACTATTTATATAAAAAGCGAGCAAAAATTTGATGAATAAAGACAAAGGACCATTGGCCTACTCAATTCTTATTGATTTATTATGGTAAAGCGGACACATATTTTACGTTTCGTGCTATTCATCGTTTATTTTCCGTATATTTCGCGTATTTTAATTTTAGAGTGTATAGACGGTAAAAGTAGGCACTGTAAAAATCCTCTCGGGAGTAGGGATAGAACAGGCACAATTAGGTCGTACGGTTGACAATGCAAATCTATAAATTCTCGAAACAGCTGTTCCGAATTAATCAAATAATAACTCGTGTGGTGCGGAGTGTGCCGATACTTTAGTGTTATTTGCCATACTACCCCGCAGTCCTTGCTATCATTATTATTTATACACCGGTAGTACTGGAAAAGTCAATCACTTTATCGTTACGAAATACGCTCTACGTATTTTCATCATTACAAATTTCAATTTTTTTGTAATAAATTTTGGTAATAGGGCTAAAAAAATATTCTGATATATTAGTATGTAAATAGTAATCAACTTACTGAAAACGTTGGTTTATTTTATTATAAAAAAACATTAACATAAATTATACTGACATGCAAATGGTTTCTTAATATACTATTAATAAACCTACTATATGTATAGAATAGTTTTTCTTGTAATAATAGTCCAGTGAAAGCTGTTAAAACGGCGTACCGGTAAATCAGATAAATTATCTTTCGCATATTTAAACAACGTTTCATTTCAGTTATATATAACACGTTCTAATTAAATCAACTGTTACATTAACGTAACTTCCTATTTTTAATTCACGCCCAAGCACATTTTCTTTACACGTATTTAGTACAACTACCACATAGTTAACAGAGAAAACCAAACTCAAATACTTAGGGAATTCCTTTTCATTTTTCTTAGTCGATGGAGTTTGTGCGTGCTATGAATTCTAATCTAGGTAAATACCAAGCCAAATCACACGGTTTTCATTGCCGATTGGTTACAGCTAAATGTTTGCACGCTGTAATAAACATCAATTTGTTAGTCTTTCAGTGCACGATGTAAAAGTAATTTTTGGTGCTATCCATATAATAGTAATTCTTATGTGTGCATTTTGCTATTTGAGTCTAGTTACTTTCTATGTAGTTTTCAATCTATCAAATATTTTATTTGTGGATTTCTAATCAGGTAGGTGTTATGAAAATAACTATTTCTTTGTTAGAAATACTTACATAGTTTATATTATAGCCATATAATTAAGGTTGACATAAGCGGTCTTCCCGACGGAATCGGATCATTCGCATGGGCCGCGTATTCTACATCAGGAGCGTATGTTAGAGCACTGCACGGGCCTATTTTTCACGGCCCGGCCCGCCCGTTGCGTTCATTACTTCGGCACAAGACCTCCCCGCCCCTCCCAAAAATTTAGGCCCGTTTGGCCCGTCTAAATTATTTTAGCCTGCTTAAGTAATTATATCTGCACTGTCTATTTCTAAACATTTTTACATTTCTTTAACCAAAAGAAAACGTAACATAACATTGCATACATTAAAATTGTTAATACAAACAATAACGTAGAAACTAAACAGCATTTACTGCATTCGATGCATTTAATAAAACATTCTCGGGCCGTCAGGCCCGGCCCGGCTCGTTCCGCAATGAAAAGAGACGAGGCTCGCCCGCGGGCCCGGGCGGGCCGGACTTTCCCTAGCCCGTGCTGTGCTCTAGCGTATGTGTGAAATGAAATTTCGAAATCAATACCCTATGGTAAAAAATAAAAACTGACACAATAAAAATGTTTGGTAAATAAAGCGAATATATGCATGCGTTGAAGTGTTTTTATTGCCATTATTTGTTTGAAAATGGAATTTGTTATGTGTGTAATGTAATAACAGTAAAAAGAAAAACAAAGTAGTTTTTGTCAAAAATCTGTTGTACTTATTACCGTAAATGTAGCCTATTTATGTAGTAAAAATACTTTTGTTTTTCAAAGGTAACGAATGTACTTACACGCCACATAAGAAGTTCACTTCAATAAATAATATAATATAATAAATAAACCTCTTAACAGCCTGAATAAGATTGATGAAAAATTTACACCATCAGGTATGTTTTCACATTTGTCTCGGGGAAGAATGTTCGCTGTGACGAAAACATGTTTCTGTACATATTTCGAGAAAGACCGTTCGACATCTACGGAAGTAACCCAGGCATAACCAAAATAATTTCGAATTTTTAATTTAATATTTATGTCTTTTACAGCCGTCTTTGTTCAAGCACATTAAAGGTATTTCGCAAATTTGACAAAATACTTTAGCTCCATTATAATTCAAATCCGGAAATTCACCGATTAATTTGTTTCTTCAAAAATCTGTTGTACTTAATACCGTAAATGTATGAATAACTTATAGGTATGTAATAAAAAGCACTTTTGTTCTTCAAAGATATAACGAATATATGTATTTACATTGATTGCTTTTAAAAATTAAGGTTATGTTAATTTTAATACGCCACCAGCGGGGTGTGGTGACGTAAACGGGAGGACGCGGACAACGACTCGATTTCCTCGTGTATTTCCGTACAATGTGCACAATATGCAAGGGAATCGAATCGCTGTCCGCGCCCTCTCGTTTGCCCACCATTACTGTATGCCACGTAAGATGTTTCACTTCAATAAATAATGTAATATAATAAATAAACGTAACTTTTTAACAGCGTGGATAAGATTGGTGAAAAATTTGCACCATCGAGTATGTTTTCGTCTCGGTGAAGGCTGTTTGCTGTAATGAAAAAATGTTCCTGTATTTTGAGAAAGATCGTTCAACATCTACGGAAGTAACACAGGCATAATTCAAATAATTTCGAATTTAATGTTTATGTCTTTTACATTCGCTTTTGTTCCAGCCCATGAAAGGTATTTCGCAAACTTTACATAATGCTTTACGTCCATCACAACTTAAATCCGGAAATTCACTGATAAATTTAGTGACTTTAAACATACATATATTTCTCTTTATAATTGCGTCTAACGCTACGAAAGGTTGAGGAAAAACTGTTACAATAAATCAATAATTTCATTCGCTGAGGTAGTTCGTGGCTATTTGTCTGCATACATGCGTTGCATCGTGGGCCGGGCAACCTTACTCCTAACCTGGCACGAAGCGCTCTGTGCCAGGCTTACATATAAACATAAATAACTCTGTTGCACAAATATTTATGCCTTTGGTTTTTGGTGCTGTGGTAGACATTACAATTGGCCTATATTTTGTAGAATATCGCTTGTAGGAATATCTCGGCTATTGGAATACATTTCGTTGGTACCAATTCAACACCACTGGGTTTCTAACAAACATCTCGGAATATAGAAAAGGACTCCTTAATACATTATAACAATCCTCTACTTACTGTGGGTTCATTGAATACAGTTTTACCTATTAGATCTTTAGAAGTCTGTTTTGACCACTGGAAAATCGTTGATGCAATAGCGGCACGGTTGGTGAATGTGCGGCCACGGAAAGTGTCTTTCATCGCCAAAAGCCGCCAGGAGCCAGGTCAAATGAGTAGGGAGCGCACCCTTGTGGCCGCCTGTCAGCATTCGTGGACGACACTTTCCGCATTTTCAGATCGTCATGCAGGATTGTGTGCGCAGACTAGAGCACTGCATGGGCTAGGAAAAGCCTGGGCCCGCGGGCGGGCTCGGGCGGGCCTCGTCTCTTTTCATTGCAGGCCGGGCCTAAAATTATTCGGGCCTGACGGGCCGAGTATGTTTTATTAACTACATCGAATGGATATAACGAATGCAGTAAATGCTGTTTAGTTTGTACGCTATCGTTTTATGTTAACAATTTTAATGTATGCAATGTTATATTACGTTTTCTTTTGGTTTCATACAATATAGTATACAAGAACAAATAAAATAAATGTTTCATTTTACTCATTATAATGTAGTAATTAAAAAATGATTAGAAATAGACGGTGCAGATGTAATTACTTAAACAGGCTAAAATAATTTAGACGGGCCAAACGGGCCTAAATTTCCTAATGGGCCGGGCCGGGCGGGCCTTGTGCCGAGGTAATGAACGCAACGGGCGGGCCGGGTGGGGCTTCTCCATACTGTAACGGGCTACGCGCGAGCCAGGCCGTGAAAAGGAGGCCCGTGCAGTGCTCTAGCGCAGACTCCACGAAAATGCCAACTTTGGAGGCGATCTGTTCCACACTCATTCGGCGATCCCCCAAAACAACTCTCTCCACTTACTGGATCATGTCGTCAGACCGGCTTGTGCGAGGCCGAGATAGTCTTGGTTGGCTGTCGCACGACGTTCTGCCTTTTTTGAACTGCCGCACCCACGAACGCACGTTAAACACATCCATGACACCATCACCACATGTCTCACTCAACTGGCGATGAATTTCTATCGGTATCACACCACGCAAATGGAGAAAACGAACGATTACACGCTGATCTTGTAATGAAAACGTCGCCATTTGAAGTATCAAAAACAGTTCTCACTCTCGCTGCTGCCGCTAAAGGTTCTGTGTGCCGTACAGTGCTGTCATCTCTGTCACGTATTGACAAAGAGCGCCCGCTTATTTTAAAACAAATCGCATGTTTCTATCTGTTTCCAGTTCTGAGAAAAAAAATCGGAGGTGTTTTTAACTTGAATGCACCTCGTAGAGCCGATAGTTAAACACGAATGGGCTTCTGTGTTTGCATAAGCCTTATGTTTTCGATAGAGGTGCAGCGTTGCATCGATTTAATAGAATTTTAGGAAAAGAAGGTTATTTAGAGGTCTTTCAGCAACACGCATTTTGGTCTAGGCCTTAGCTCTGTCAAAATTATTTGAACCAACAAGAAGAGGCAGTGATCTTCATAAATATGATATGGTTTATAATCATCCGACAGTAATTTTATGGAAGTACTGTGGGATGAGTTGAGCAGAGAATTCAGAGAACATTGTACTTAATAGCAGCAACTACTTTGCACAATATACCATCCAGATACTCTTCAAAGGTTTTCTAAAATTTGCAAGGAGATCATTAAATGTAAGGGTGACTTGTAAATTAAAATGAGACATGTGCTTAAAATGTTTTTATAAAATTGGAAAATATATTTTATATAACTTTTAGTTCCTTATAATTTACTCCCATTTTTGACCCGTAGTGTGTGTATCTTGTGTCAACTGGGACTCTGTTAATCGCGGCCTTATCAAATGTTGCCCTTGTCTCGGAAGAACTCTTCAAGCATGTTTTCATATTTTTATCAGTCCAAGGAACAATTGAAAATTTTTAAAATTACCAAACATAAATTTTGCATAGATAATACAGATAATAAAGGTGATGTTAATAAGCTTTATCACCATTTTAATAAGCTTTATTACAATTATGTTACCTTTTAATATGTGATACATGTTATTTACAGCATATTTTACGATTCATTAAAAAGTCTAGCTGTTCCTAAATAATGAAAGGTTATATTAAAAGGTATTATATTTCCCATAGCTTGTAATATCTATTTTTTTGAGCGTGCAATTACTTTAGCTTGAAATAGTCGGGTATCGCAGTGGGTTAAGTTGGACTACTATTAGTTTTCTCGTGGTTCACAATTCTTTTGAATAGCCTTTTAGTAATGTTTCGAGTTTCAGTAAGCAAGTATTTATATCATTTACGGAAGCTTCAGACTTGTTACGACAGTGATTACATAATGGAAATTAACCCATAAAATGGGAAATTACCCGTTTAGGTACCACATATGGATCCCGCACAATAACTTCCGGGACTTGATTGTTTACATGAATCATAGTAAATGTGAATGCTTCCTGCTTCCTGCTTCTAGAAAAAATTACAACTTGTTTGTCAGATGCTGCATACTCCCAGCCATAAGAAAGTATGGAGTTCAATTCGAAAAAACTGTGGTGGTAGCTTTGCAAGAGCTACACAAACCAAGATTTTTAAGGTTCATTGAAAGGAATCTATTGATCCCGATCAAAACTGCTTTTATTTTGTCTTGTCACTTTTCCAATTCACACAATTCTGAAGCTCGGTATTTGTAAATAAATAAAATAGCCATGCATCACAATTAATGGCTTGTTGGAGTAGTTCATCTAATTTGTTCGACATCGTTTATTCCACTGCAGTATATACCTACTATATGTATTAATAGGTAACATGTACATATGTAACAGCAACACTGAGGGGCTGCGACCTAATTGTGTCACCGCCACGGTAATAGAGGAAACTTTAGCAGTGTATTTCTAAATATGCTAAACGCTTAGGCAGATGTGCCATTGACCAGAAATAGTTAACAAAACGCGAGTCGTTTCGTTTCTGTAATCTGGCTAAGCCGGGATTTGCAGCACAAACAATCAACAGGAAATTATATCTAACGAAGTTAAAGCTATTTCACTCGTTTCGATGAGAGTAGTTACATGTCACGTGGAAAAATTATTTTGGAACAACAATTAAGGCATGGAAGTCCTAAACTTTCTAAGTCATTTAAAGCAAAATATTCTCTTTGGTAATTGTGTTTTTTTATTATTTCATTAAAACAAACACGTTGAAATAAATAATGATAGCAAGGACTGTGAGGTAGTATGCCAAACAACACTAAAGTATCGACACACTGTGGGATGTGTGGATCCCCATTTATCAACCGTATCACCGGCCCTACGGTCAATAATAAGGATCTACACATCCTCGAAACAGCTGTTCCGTACCAATTAATTTATAATTTATGTTGTGCGTAGTGTGCAAAATGCTTATTACTTGTCGGTTTAGTTTTAGTTTCGTTGTAGAAGTGTATAACAATGATACACTATAAAAGCACCTTTGGTCCGAACAACATACATATTTTTCCTGCTACTGATACAAAATTAAAAAAAAAATTATTTTACGACAATGCTTGATATTTACTTATGTATTTATATAGTGAAGTCCTAAAGTGTCCTTCTCCTCATGCTAACTTTTGAACGACAGAAGCTAGCGTTTTTAGAAAAAATATGTCGATTTCTATTTTTTGTGAACTAACTTTTGCTGTTATCGGCAGTTCAATTGTATTTCCGGTGTCACCGGAAGTGACGTCAACGTTATTATTTTAAATAGAATATCCTGTATAGTTTTACGTTTTCGGAAAGGTAATCGAAAGGCGAATCCAACGATACCACATTTGTTATACTTTAACTTAAAAAAGATGACAATATACAGCAATAAAATTTTGATAATCTGTTTTTGTTGTTACGCAAAGACTGACGCCAGACTGATCTAAAGAGCTCGTTGCTAAGTAAAGTAATCATAACAATTGCCAAACTATCAAATCTCAATTCCAAAAGCATAAATTATTCTTGTTATTTATTGTGATTATATCCTGCATTTGTCATACTTTCGTTCTTATTCTCGTCGTTATTTTCTCTCATTTGAATTTGTTTTGTTAATTGTTGTTTCTTTTTTGCTTTATCGAACTTTATTGCAAATTAATTATGGTAGGTTTATTTAAATTTGTTAGTTTTGTTAGTTATTTTTGAGTTATTTTATTAGGGTTTCTTTGAAAAAGGCGATATTTACAGAAATCGTTATGTTTTTGGAAGTACGCATGGGATAGATGTGATTATTGGTATCTATGTATATTAGGCATAAAAGGAGCTAATATATACGCGCTTATGTGCTTCTGAATTGCGTAGTATTGTAAGATAAAGATAGGGAGTTGGATTTAACACCGTTTTAACTCTTTTACGGTGTTCCCTCGCGACCATTAAACGGATAAAACTTCATCCGCAATGGTAGATTTTATTTCCGCAACGGAAATATTCTAACTAAGTTTTGGAAGGAATTTCTTCTGTTGTAGAGGGTAATACCACCGCTACCCCCGGCAACGGAGTTAATTACATCCGGTAAAGAGAGGTTTTACTCCGTCTATAGGGCGACTTCCTCCGTGACAGATGGAATTGCCACCACTAAGGAAGAGTTTAACACCCCAATGGAGTTATATTGTACCCGTTTAGGATCTTACATACTCCGTTTTGCATATTAAGTGTAATTAATTTTATTTTCAAGTATATTTAGCATTAACATCAAATACGCGCAGAGAAAAATATCTTTCAGTTACATTCAGCAAATTTCGTTCTCACAAACGATATAATACTCATTAATGCTATTATACGATCTATATATGCCTTTCAAATATACATGTGGGATGTGTACAGAAACAATAAAATAATCTTCCTCAGTCTAGACAATTTTATGCGCTTGGTGATGTTCACGGAAATACTCTATAAATAATATTTTCTTGCTATATTTAAAACACTTGAACATATTTATTATTACCACTTGAAAGGTAAGATCAAAAATAGTTCATTTGTGTTTCGAATTTTGCTCTAAATTCGCACTGCTTTAGTGCTAGCGTAACAAATTCTCGAGTTTTTAAATTACAAATATCGGTTTGTATGCAGACCCAAAAAGATTTTAATAATAATGCGTACCTTACTTTAAACACCAATGAGTCTGGAGTAATTCATCAAATGCTCCTAATTCATCTTTTGATATTGGATGTATTGGATATACATTTTTTACGTCATGAAATACAATGAGTTTGTTTACTGTCTCGGATATATTCTCTTATTTTAATTCAGTACTGTCCTTTGCTGTACACGGAAGAAGATGGATTAATGCTGTTGTAGCGTTTGTGGCGTTATTCCAATCTATAAAGATGGTATAATTATTTTGTTTACAATCAGTTTGAACGCAGAATACCGTCAGCAGGGCTATTCGGATTTTTGGTCTTAAACAGTTTGCGAATTGTGAATACACAATACAAATCCTACACAAAACAAGATGGCCATTTATTTTGATGAAGAACAAAAAGTGTTAAATAATTATATATAAATTACTTGCTTACCTTACCTAAATCTGCTTTAATGATATTACTGCCAGCAACTTTTAGGTATTTTCTAAGTATTTAACGTCTGTCATTTCCATCAGAACAACCCATTGAACTCCAACAAGAAACTGGAGTGGAACAGGCATGAATCGCGTCAATTGTTATTGGAATAGATTATTTTTTTTTAGTAAATATATAGCATCTTTTTCTTAAAATATCTAATTGTAAAAATACATTTTAATTTGCTCGTAAAAGCGGTTAAAAAGTTGGTAAAGAATACCCTAGTAACTTCAAAAGGTGAAATAAAATTGTGTTTTTTTATGTTTCTAATTTATTTGCAAAGTAGAAAATGTGTAAACTTAAAATAATAACTTTATAAAAACTAGACTATAACTAAGCTAATAAAATAAAACTAAAAAATTAACTTAAGCCCAGATAAGGTAAAACAAAAATACAATACTTATGAAATTTAAGTAATACACATCAACAATTTTTGAACAAAATTAATTTGGTCATTTTCTGTCTGACATTGGCTGACTTTCCTAAAATTTGTATATTACACAATTTTAAATAATGATCTATTCTGCATTTACTAAAAAGCTCTGTGATTTTTCGAATTAATGATATTTCCTGGGACTCCTTTGACAAAAATTCAAAATTGGATCTGAGGGTAAAAATTTATTTCTTTTACTTAAGTATTTGATAGCCGAGTTGGAAAGCTACCTTTTGAGGTGAAAATTATTATTTAAAATGTTCTTAGTCTCAATAAGGAGCTGAAATTGTTTTACTGTAAGCGTAGCAAAATTGATGAATTTTCTGAACTTTTCTTTTGCTTGGCAGTATTGATGATCATTAATGTTGTCTTCTCGGTATAATAAAATGTCAATACAGTGATCACAAAAGCTTTGATTTATAAGAGGTTTTACTATACAACCAGGTATATAATATAATATTGTCTTTAATATCTGACAAAGTTCTGTGTCCCAAATACTCCATCATTTCTTCTTTGGTTTTCGTTTATTTCTTTTGATTGTCCTTACCCCCTTTTGTCGGAACGAAAATCAAATGCTGGGTTGCAATAATCCTCAAGATTACAACAATTGCTATTAAGACTCGGAGTTATAGAATTTCTAAGCAATAATTGCCTTAACGCTCATTTTAATTGTTTTCAATTAGGGTTATTGTTCCAGCCTCCCCTGGAACTTATATAGGAAAGAAAAAATATTCCAGGTGGTCTTGCGATATTTTGTAACTTCAAAAAGATTTTAGAGATTCTTTTTGGTTGAAAAGATCCCGGAACAGATTTAAAGTACTTTCCATTGTTATTATTAGCCCCAGTACAAAAGTTTTTCTGTTATGATTTAAAATGGGAATATCTTCAATTGTCAATGATTTTTAATGGTTAATAGTGCCACTAAGAATTTCTTTGAAATACATTACGATGTTTGGTCTGACAGATGATTTCGGGAGTTTAACATATCAAATACTCTGTCTATATTTCTCATAAACTGAACAGTGGCAGCGCAACCTTTAAATTCTTGTACATGACATTTTTCTAAATATTCTAGTGCGTCTGCTACGTCACTAGTCAAGCACTGCGCCGCTAACCTAACATTCATTACTTTATTTTTGTAATTGACATGGTGAAACGTCAAAGAATTGGCTAACCTCATTCCCTCCTTTTCTTGACGTTTTCTCATGTATGTCCAAAGGTGAAGTAACATTCTTTTCCGCAAATGTATTTCTTGCAATTTTGAACATGCGACATGCATCCAGCTGACAATGTACCATTGTCTCGGCAGCGTTTGGGCAGGGGAAATTTGGTTTTAACTCTTCCAAATCTAGGTCATAACCTAGATTTTTATATGTAGATATATTTGGCACCATTTGACGTTATAGATCTTACAATTATTCCATATTAAATAAGCTCCGTATGCAACTAATTATTAATTGAGTTTGGAGATTTGCATCAGATTTGTTCGTTAAAAAATATGCAACGGGACATTAAAATTCTTGTGAATAACTCACAATTTGAAAGAATAGAGCATCTGAAGCAGCCATTTCATAATCAACTTCAACTATTCCTCCATTATTTACACTTCCTATAAGTTTACCTCCTGAATAATCCCAAACAACTTGCTTCTTAATAAACAATGCATCAATAATCAATGCACAATTTCTAAGGTATTTATTTTCCTCAGCTTGTTGTTTTAAGAATTCCAGTACTTCGTTTAAAATTCCTGGTTCACAATTTACGTTGCATAGCCGTTTTCTGATTGTTCTTTCATTTGGTAATGTAGTGTTTTCTTAAGAAATGGTAAGCCTTTGGTGAATAAAAATACAAAGTGTGTGCAAATTTACATTTTTTTAAATCAGGGAAAATAAAGAAAATGCGGCAGTTTTTTACCTTTATTATTTTTCTTCTGGGTACAACAGCTTTCTTTTGCAAATGTTTAGGAAAAGAAAAACAACTTGGAATGGCATCAGGCGTAAGAACGTTTTTAGTAGATCCCGGTCTTTCGAAAAAGTCAGATGGTAGAAAATGCTCTGAACAAAGTTTACTTGTTTTTGAGGGTTTCAAATTTTCTCGGCCTATGCTTCTATTCAACATTCTAGGATTTCAGGACGTCTAAAAGGAAAACTGAAAATATATGTATTGTACTTATTTTAATATTTTATCAAAAATAAAAAAATAAAAAATAAAAATAAAGTACATAAAAGTTAATGTGCCTCAACAAATAGATATTCGGCGCACAGTTGGGTCCCTTCCAGTTTCGTAGATAATTAGAGTTGAATGGAACGACCACAAATCACACAGTTTTATGTAAAACAAATTATGTCATGGAATAGCGATGTAGGTAGTTGATCTGCGCATGCGTTTAGTAGAGGATTACACAGTTAACTAAACTCTGAAGAAGATTCTTCCCTTTAGGAGTTACTTCCATCCTTTTCGGCATAGTACATGCGGAAATAAAAATGCTTATTCCGCAAGAAAAAAGGAGAAAATATAATCCGAAATGGGCATATTTATTCATGTTTTGAGGTTAAATACGGAGCTATAGAGAGCGGAAACAAAAATGAGGTAATTTAATCCTTGACGATGTTGGTAAAAAGCGGAGGAAACTTAAAATAAATTTATTATGATACAATAATTTTAGATCATTAAATGTCATCGATATTCAATAATTGTTACAATGACTTGTTTCTGTCATGGCACACTGATAAAATAAATATTAGCAGTTGTTACGTTTTCCTGGTTTGAAGAACAATGCCGCTAGTCGCCTGCTTTGGTGTATCTTTCTTGCGAAGAGGGAGGACCACTTACTTTGCTTAGATGTATAAAATATTTGCTTATTTGTTCAATAGCTCATTACCTCTTGAAATGAAACAAAAAATATTAAAACAGTTCCCCTTATTATTACATAAAAATATTTAAAAAGATGTGAGGTTTCCCTCTTGTAGTATATAAAAAATATGTATATGTATATCATCGTATTCTAATGCGGTTTCCTTACTTGTTTGTGTACATATTTTGTGGGCATACATCTGTGTACATTAAATACATACATACATACATAAATACATAAAAAAGGTATATTAAATCTCAACGTTTGTATGTCTTTCATAAATTCGCAACGTAATTTGTATGTATCATTTTAAACGCACATAGTACGAGTACGAGGCATTTTGTTACCTTAAATGTGTCTTCAGTATCGCAACGCTTATTTGTATATTAATTCGCAACATTTATATTATATGCATTATGCATTATTACGGCCACCACTAAACCGTTGACGGAGCTCGAACATCTGGTCGCGGAGGCAGTAGCAGAATATAGCCGAAAACGACTACCCAGACGTTCTAGTTATAATAAGTCTTTGCTACGTTATCTTTCTTGTATGTATGCTCCGTCTCGCTACTACCTCCCTATAGTAGCGGAGTTTCAAAGACCAAACATCATGCGGATCCGAGCGCTGCGCTGCGCATAGGCGAAGGAGCGACGGATGGCAATCGTGACACTTCGTACACTACTTTCTCCGACGAAGTTCCGGCACACCGAGATAAGGACATGTATACGTGCGTTATGCTTGTTCTCTCGGCAGCGATTGTCTGTTTCATGCTCGATCGCGGTGGTTCTTTCTCTAGTGTGCGTCTTATCTCGAGGTTTACAATATAATACCGTACCGAAGTTGCGATTATTTGAATTAATACAGCTTTACATCAATTCTCACTTTGTGTGCGGGTGATTTTGTTATATTTATGTATGTTAAATGAATTTAAATTTGTTTTTGTGTTAAATACGTACATATACAATGTTTTAAATGTATACAAATACAAAACATATACACAAATTTACAAGAAATAAAACAAACGACAACAAATGCAGTAACGAATTTGTTAGCGTAAGAAATAACAATAGAATGTTAGGAAGCCTTAACAACAGTAGTTTAATTTGAAAAATCAGTATCACGAAAAAATGAAACACGTTAGTAATATTTTGTCTAGAATTTTGCCAAAAAATGCAGAACTAGTATAATATATAGAATGTCCCATTAAAAAAATGACAAAAACCTATCATACCAACTTAAAGCAATATTACGCGCGTTACATTAGCAATTCGGAACGACATAAACGCGTGCGTGCATTATATTCTTTTAGGCTTAATCTAAGTAGCAAAAATCACACCTGCCTTCTTTCGGAGAAATAACACTTTCTGTATAAATGTCGATTTTTCTGAAAAATCTTTAATAACTCTGAAACCCTTACATATACAACATTAGCACCCTATGTTATCAGATCTGTGAACGGCAAAATCCTAAGGGATGACGTCAGCCGCAGCAGAGCCGTATGCAGAGCATTCGGTGTACGCCGTAATTATTTCAAGATCGAGTATACAGGCGTATTCGCATCGAGCTCTCTCCTCAGATTATTTTATTTATATTTACCATATCTATTCTTTATTTCGTTATTATGTTTTTAGGGTATTTATTTCCCATATTAAACACTTAACAGCGACGACGCAATGCTTCAAAAGCTGAAATATAAAATTAGGAGACGCGATCAATACATTAAACGACACAATTAATAGATTTAAAAGTATTCCCGGTGATATTAGAAATATACTGATACAAAATGTTGATGCAGTTGTTCAGCAAAACCCCCAAATTAAATACACTATATCAATTGTCTACAGACTACAGGAGAAATACAAAATGTAAATGCAGTGGTACCTCGGTTTACGGAATTAATTGGTTCCAAAAACATATCGTAATCTGAAATTTCGTAACTGGAATCAAAATAAAGATAATCCGTTCCCATAACAAAAAAAACTAGTCGCAAATTCATTTCATGTATTTTAAATACAATTGAACATATAGAATATAATGTTACGTAGAGAAATCAATAAAAACTCTTATGATTGGAATTAGAAAGAAATAACTTCACTTACATACATTACTTTCAATAAGGACTCTTTCTGGCGTATGGAAGACAGTGAGGTTGAGGTGGCTTTTTCATATATATTACAATATTACCGACGCGACATCAGAATTTTTTTGAGTGTAGAACTTTCGGTTTTGTTCTTTGAAAAAGATTTTACACAAAGATAAAAGGATTTTCCAATAAAGTAAGAATAATATTAACTATGAATTCAAGTCAGACGCGAAGCGGTGGAATAGTAGGAAGTTAACCACACAATAACCCATCACATTACATTGTATATAACTATTTGTTTCTAGCATCTACACGACACGCGCGGAAATTCTGCCTAATCTGTAAAAATTGTAAGCCGTGTTTCGTATTCGGGACTCCTTTCGGTTTTGGAAATAAAAGTTAATCCAAATTTTCTTCCGTAACCCGAAAATTCCGTAACAAAATACTATCGTAAATCGAGGTACCACTGTATATGTACAACATATTTTATTTTGCTCCACTTACAAGTTGTGAAGTTGGAAGAACGTTTTCAATACTGAAATACATACGAACTTCAAAAAGAATCCGTTTTACTGCAGAAAATATAGAAAAGTCTCTTGTGGTAATGGCTAATTTCTTCCAAATTAAAAATCGTCTGGAATAAGCAACAGCATAAATTGCAAAGCATAACAGATATTTCATCAATTAAATCTTTATCTGAAAGGTTTCTGTAAATTAGCAGTGGATTTTCTCTTTTAAAGCTTGTTGGTGATAGTTCGGACCACAGAATCATCAACAAACAACCCCCCGGTTAAGTCACTGCATTCGTTCTCGTATGCTAATATCATTTGATTGAAAGTCATCGAAAAGTTAGTTTCTATTTGGGTAAATTATCAAAATTGGCTGTGAAAGAAAACAATCGCCGGTCTTTCGCGATTTAAAATAAAAGAAAGAGGAACGACGCCCTACATTTTTATCAATCTTTATTCGGCCTTGGTTGAATCAAAGGTTGTCTTAAATCCAATCCAAAGATAACTGTTCGTTGTGTATTCAAAGTCATTATTAGAAAAGAGAAAATGGTTAAATATCCAGAGCAGGCAGTTCCTGTAGTGGGTATATAAACAAAGGGTTTATATACAGTGGCATCGTTCGAAAGTTTCAAGGTTAGTTAATTTAAAAATCTTAAAATTCGTTAATTTGATTTTACTGAGTTGGAAATAGGGATACCCCCGAACCTACAAAAATCATTTATTAGAGTTAAATTAGAAAATTTAACAAAATGTGAGTAAAACCCCCGAGAAAGATATTTCAGTACATATCTTCTATTTCAGTGTATAATTAATATATGAATTTCGTTTAAATACATTTATAAAAACTTAGCGTCTGAAATATGCAACATACATTTAGTGCGTCTCTGTATCATGTTTACGATTCGTGGTTCTGAGTCATATCCCTTACGATTTTACCGTTCCCTGGTTATTATATTTCACCTCAGAATCCAACGAGGATTCCAAAAATGCTTCATTAAAAAAATACAACCTTGGGTGGCTACGAACTTACAAGACAGCCTATAGGTTTTAACATAATTTTTAAACATGATGCTCACAATCAGACCTCATAACAAGAAAAAACTTCCAAGCCCGGGATATGACTCACCATAAGCAAATGTCAAATATTTTTTTTAATCCTTTTTAGAAATTTTGGGCCGGTCCACAGTGTGTAACATCAACGATTTGACGCGACAAAAATGGAATTTCGAAACTTTGCAATTTCAACTTATTCTCTGTTCTATGTTAAAATTGAACCCCTGAGGAAGCCTAGGAAAGGAATATATGGGATTAAAAGTAGCCGTACCGGCCCAAAACCTACTTGGAGCTCTGGGTACATTTTACAAAGTATAATCGGTTCCATTGCGACAGTCGAAGTGAGTGCATTGGTTTTAAGTTGCATTTAGATTTGAATTGTTTAATAAAAGTATTTGTTAAAACAGGTATGTAACTATATATTTCTAATACTTTAAAAAATTGAAGTGACAAGATTGAATTATTACTTGCGTAAAGGAAATCAACATTTTTATCAAAACTAATTTATATTGCATTAGATATAATATAGGGAGACGGGTATCGTCTAGTGTTAGTTTTAGGCGTGTTTAAAGTGAAATTTAATAAACTTTTTATTTTCGCTTTGCATTCTTGTCGATTTTTTGCGATAACATATTCGGTCTTTGTTTCAGTAGAAATGCTGTCAGTGAAAAGAAGATAGTGAGTGATATTTGTAATGTTTGGAAAAATTCGGAAAAAATAAATAAGGTTTTTAACTTTCTGGTTGAAAAATGGAATTTACAAAACGTTTCTGATGAAGTGCAGAAAAAGATTCAGGCTGTAGCAAAAAGTGAGGCAGAACATACCACGACTGGCTTCAAAGCGATGTTGTTTTCAATTACCAGTGTAATGAAGAAATGCCACCATCATCAGGAATACGTGGTCGTCCTAAAAAACAATCCTCTTTGAGATCAAAACAACGAAGAATCAAGTCTCTTTTGAGTAACGTCGATGCTGACTTATTAATAAGAGCGTCAGTAGCTTCTGTCCGTGCTAAAGGAAAGCGAGCAGTAGCTTCCGTAATAAAAGAAGTATGTGAATCGTCCCCTCGAAGATCTCTTACATATAAAAGAGCGAAAAGATTATTTGAGAAACAGTCGCTTGAACAGAAGCTGTATACTCCAGATGAAGCACTGTCAATGTTTATTTCTAATAAGTTATCTGTTTCCCAGTACAAAAATCTGCAAATGGAGGCTAGTCAACGTGGCTATAACCTTTATCCTTCACATTATGAATTAATTAAGTCAAAGAAACGTTGCTTACCTTCCGAAGAAAATATAATTGTTACTGAGACGTCTGCAGAAGTCATGTTACAGTCGATTCTTGATCACACTGTTCGCAGACTCTGCATTGTACAAAAAGAAGTGTTGGAAAGATTTCAGGGTGAAAATTACACGCTGTACTCCAAGTGGGCATGTGACGGATCTTCGGGGCATGCTATGTATAAACAAACATTTTTAAATGTAACAGCGATGAATTTATGTTTTTAATATCATTTGTACCACTAAGAATAACAGTAAATAATGAAGAAAGAACGCTTGTGTGGCAAAATTCTAAAGCCTCTTCAGTGAGATTTTGTCGGCCTATTAAATTTTTGTATAAAAAATATACACCGGAAGTGATAAAAACTGAATACGATTTAATCCAAAAATAAATTTTAAATTTAAACACGACTGTTTCTTATATTTTTGAGAGTCCTGTACAAATACACCACAATTTATAAATGACTATGGTGGACGGAAAGGTACGTAATGTGCTAACTGAAACAAAAAGTACACAAAAATGTTATATCTGTGGAGTGACACCAAAAGACATGAACAAAATCGGTAACATTTTAGCCAACACGGACACATATTCTTTTGGCATTTCCAGCCTGCATGCAGGAATTCGTTCATTTGAATGTCTTCTGCACATTGCTTATCGGTTACCAATAAAACACCCAGTAATACAAAACTAGTATCTGAATGTAAGAAATCAAATCAATTAAAATTTAAGTCTGAAATAGGGTTGAATGTAGACATACCTAACCCTGGAGCTGGAAGCACCAATGATGGGAACACGGCCAGAAAATTATTTTATAATGCAACTGTAAGCTCGGTAATTACTGGTGTAGATAAAGCTTTAATACAGCGTTTCTGCATTATTCTTAGAACTCTTTCATCTGGGTTTGAAATAGACGTGGACACATTTTGTGATTATATAAACACTACCAGAACTATGTACCTATCCTTATATAGCTGGTATCCGATGTCTGCTACTGTACATAAAATACTAACCCATGCTCCAGATATTGTCAATTCATATTGTATACCAATAGGAATGATGTCTGGAGAAGCACAAGAGGCAAGGAATAAAGATGTTAGGCACATAAGACTTTGGCATAGAGGAGAAACTTCTAGAGAAGATAACAACAGAGATCTGTTTACGTATCTTCTTGTTTCTTCAGATCCTGTACTAAGTAGTAAGCAAAAGCCCAAAAGTAAACCCCAAGGAACTTAAAAATTTTATCTACACATTATTCTTCTAGTTTTTAATTAATATATAACATATATTGCATAAAATAACATTATAAACAATAAAGTATTAAAGCCCATCAATTTGTATACTACTTCATTTTTGTCGCGTCAAATTGTTGATTTTGCACATTGTGCGGTCGTAGGAAAGATATTGTACTACTCGTATGTATATATTGCGGACTTCCTCAACCGCAAAAATGAATACTTACGTTCTTCTGACGTAAATAACTATTTTCACCATGTTAATAAGCTTTATTATAATGTTAATAATAAACCTTGTTACTAGTCTGGGCAAACAGCGGTAACAGTCAGTGTAGTGATATGTGGTGCGGAGTCGGCGATTATTTATTTCACGGGTTCATAGCGTCAGTACTAAATCGATGCTGTATGGGAGTAGTTCTGTGTATGTATATGTAGGCTGTCGTAACTTATTTCGTAATTGTACGCTTATGTTTGCTTTAAAAATGTTGCAGTTAGGTACGTCGCGAAAACGACCAATGGCATACACAGTTAAAAACTTTATAGTGGACATGCCGGACTTAATTTTTGATGGCGCTAAAATTCAATGTCTAGTTTATAAAATCCCTTTAATGTGTTGGTCGAGAAGCCATTGTCAACGTCACATCAAAAGCAAACAGCATTCTTCTGCACAAAGTGGCATACGAGACCAAGAAAAATTTACATTTGATTTATGTGTTACTCTTATTTTATGTAATCTATCGTTTCATTTACTAGACAAAAAAGCATTTGTCTCCTTCTGGAATAAATATGCGGACTGTAATTACCTAGTCGGACATCGATACGAAATGTAGTGCCATTTGCTAGTAAACCTATAGAAAAAAGAATGAAAATTGAATTTGAAAGATAAAAAACTGTGGTTGTGTGTGGACGAAACAACAGATCGTCAAAAACATTCTGTGGTTAATGTAATAATACGTACAATGGAACCACATCCACCGTCATCAAATTTGAAGTTTCAACTAAGCAACTTTTAATGTTTATGAGTGATGGTGCCGCAAACATGCGTTCTTTGGGCCGATCTCTTAAAGAACACAGTGGTAACTTCTTACATGTAACGTGTAAAATCCATACTCTAAATCTTGCGACGCAAACGATTCCTACATGTTTTCCACTAGTAAATGTATTGATTGCTAGTACAAAGGCAGTGTTTCTAAAGTTCCCGAAACGTACCTGACTATTTCACAAACTGTGTCCTGATTTACCTGAACCACCACAGCTGATTGTTACACGTTGGGGAACATGGTTGCAGGCTGCGTTTTACTACAAGAAATATTTTGATGAAGTAAAGAAGGTAGTTTTAAAATTCAATCCGACAGAAGCTGCAGCAATCAAGAAAAGCCAGGAAATATTTCAAGATAGTCAGGTTAAAAGAGATTTACAAACTATTCACAACAACAACTTCGGACTAGCGGAGGGAATAGAAAAATTACAAAATGTTTCGATGTCGCTAGTGGATTCTGTTCAAATTGTGAATGATGTTCACGCACAGTTGTGCGCTGCAGAAGGCGAAACAAATTGGTGTGTAATACGAAAATTTGAAGGTGTTTTAGAGAAAGACTCCGATTTTCTTATATTAAGACAAATTTGTGAAGGTGCGTGTGAAGATGCATTAAGTTGTTTCAAAGATTATTTTAAATATGCAAATATAACATCGCTAGATGTCGAACGGTCGTTTTCGGCATTAAAAAACATTTATTCCGCACGTCGTACTCACTTGACTGAAACAACTGTGGAAACATCTAATGATTCAAATATTTAATAGATGTTACCCAGTTTGTGATTTCACGGAAGACTTTTAAAACGGTAAGTGTTTCAGCACGTTTTATAATTTATTTCGTACCTTCTATTTTATGTGTAAACTTTTATGCGCTCGCCACGACTGTTGCCGCATATTAGTCCAGGTTACTTATTACAATTGTGCAATTTAATATATATTACAAACGCTCACTGGGCCCCCATTTTCAACCGAGTTACCGAATAAATCAGATTTATTCGATAACTCGGTTGAAAATGGGGGCCCAGTGAGCCTTTGAAACAGCTGTTCCGAATCAATTAACAATATTTTGTGTGGTGAGGAGTGTGCCGATACTCTGTGTTGTTTGTCATACTACCCCACAGTCCTTGCTATCATTATTTATTAATATATATTATTTATTATGCCCGGTATTATCTATTCTTTGAGTGCTGAACTTACATAGATGATTCCTAAATGTTTTTTCGTTATTTCGTTAATAAAGAACTATTTTTCTTTCATTAATATTAACTGTTTGATGTATGCTATCAGTTATTAAAGGCAGGTAGGATAATTGTCATTCACTCTGTAAGAAGATCTATTAATTGATGTATTCATGTATTTTATTGCAATTCCATGACATTCCGCTGCCAAGGATGTAAATTGCTGTTACGTCTCTTCAATCAGGGTAATAATGGCTCACTCACTTAGTGTCAGCTGTAGGAAGAATTATTTTTGTTGGATATACGAAGATATCTAACAAACACACGATATTTCGCACCACATACATTGCTTAATCAATTTGGATCATATATTTCGATCGTACAGTTGAATTTTACGAAACATATGTATTTGATAATTAAACAATTTGTATCATGCATAGTGGGCCGATAACTGTCGTGTCTGTTATATTACCACGTAATCCTATTTGGAACATCTTTTTTGAATTAGATATGTATAAAGCTCGGTGTAAAGCTAGATGTGATTGAACAAGAAGGACTATCACTAGTTTTAAGCGAAATCCCTATGTTAACCATTTATTTGACAATGTTGCCTACAAGCAATATCAAATTTGTACGCACTTTATGAACGTTTTTCTGAAACTATTATTTTCAATTGTCGATGTTACCTACAAGTAACTTCATTCTTATGCGCTAAGGTGACCCTAAAGTTTATTTAGCAGTCGTGCTTGAGAGAAACATTTCTTTTTGTTTTTGCAAAAAAGAAAAATATTTTGTTTCGTCAATAATATGATTCATAAAACCATATTCAAAATATTTTTATCGATTTTTAATTTTTTGTAATCGTTTGTCGTGTGTTGCCAAATAGAGGGTTAAGAATAGTAGCGGTCAGAGTATAAAGGTACTAGCGTTGTCGATATTGTTTCAAGTAGTCACTCCGAGATAACATTTATGTTACTTCATAAACTGGTTTAAAATAACGGGAGATCGAGTGCAAGCAGACTGTCTAGCTAACCAATGATTTTTCAAGTAACAACAGTAAGCCTTCTCTTTCTCTTTAGTGTGGGATTCTGCAAAAATTGAGTTGATAGTACCCCAACTTTACTCAAATCTAAACGTATGATAAAAGTATATAGATCTACATGATTATATTGGGTAGACGTCGACCTATGTATGTATGAGCATTGGGCGCAACTTGTTCTCCGCACGCATGGAAAATAACTTATTCGAAACTAGTTTTTAAGTGATTCGAAGACTTAAAAATGTATGCATATACGTGTATTCTCTGGCGGTTTCTACAGGATCGTTTCTTTAAGTAACCGGTCTTCACCTATACGGAGATCAACTTTTCTTATTTTACATTTTCATGTATCGGCAACCTGCCTAACCCATTTACTTATAACTTTTTAATACAAATGTATGAACATATTCGTTCAGTGCTGTATTCAGTACCAATCTAACTGACTAGCGTACTTTTTAAAAGGTTAAAAATGAACATAAAATGTACACTGTGCTTCAGGTTATTACATTTCCAAAACATTTTGTTCTTATTAGTATTTTGTCAATATTCTTCGTTATGTTGCTGGGAGCCGTTGCAATTGAAACAAATTTAAAAATCATCGATTGATCTCATATTGTAATATTCTGACAACCGCATTTTTAGAAAGGTTTCTTGAAAGTTTTAACAACATATTTGAATATTATAAATGTGGTGCAATTTCATTTATAGTAAATGCGTTAACTTTTAGAATGGTCCTTAAAGAAATTAATTTGATTAGAGATTAACCTTTATAATTTTATTGTGAAAGGCTTCATGTATTATTCTTTTCTTTTTAAAACGTCATCTGGAAAATTACATCATCTAGAAAGATTTAATTAAAATATAAACAGGTGTAGATGTACTTTATGTAATAATCGGCATGAATAAATAACTATATAATGAAATTTTTAAGTTCAACAAAATTACAAATAAGGTAGCTAAGCAGGTGCACAAAACTATAGGTATACTTAGCAATATTAAAATCTTTCACATGAAACAAATTAATATCTGACCAAATGCGCTATCACATGTGTTAGAAATAAATTTTAAAAATTAAATTAGGGAAAAACGTAATAATTAACGTTAGTTCTTCTTAGTATTTTCAAAACGTCATTCGTACTTTTTTATATATATTTTTTGTAACTTCTGAGCTATTGTCGCAAATCATTACCATAATTTAAATCTGTGTTTTCCAGTTAGCTGTGGCTACTGTGTTGAAACTTTCTGTACCGCGGAGATACAATATAAGTAAATACGACTCCGAGAACCTTGGGCGCTAACTTGAGCGTATGTACGCAAAACGCCCAACATGCCGAAAGGTACCAAAAAGATCACAATTTTGTTGTAAATATCGCTGATTGAATGGGGTTTATTGTTGACTTGCGTGATGCGGGTGTTCCTTTCCGGCATATTGCTTGAAGGTTGGGATAAAATTACAATTCCGTCACCAGGTGCAAGTATGGTCTGTAGAGAATATAGGGAACTGGAGAGACAGATCTTGCTAACTAGTAGTGTATAACCAGCAAATGTCCCTGAAAAAGTACAAGGGAACTTCAGCGATAATTTCTCAACTACGGGTATATTTGATCTCCCCAGGTACCACATATGCAGTGAAAGGGTTAAACACAATAGGAATCTTTTAAATGTATATGGGCATTGAAACGACCTCCAACGAATACCTACTTGAATATGGTCAATGTTCAACGTACTTGGTACTAACCAACTTGGAATACTAGAAGAAGCATCACGCACCAATCGTTGTATGCCGTGGTGAAGCTTACATAACGTCTATTTTATACAAAAATTATTATTACCTGACCCGCACAATTCAGCAGGATATCATTTTTGCTATGAAATTACGGGATATTTCAGTGATGTAACGTGTCTAATGAGGTGATAGAAATATACGCAAGGCAATAATTTAATGAAAATAAACGTAAATAAATGAAAACAGCTGGTAACCATGCGAACATTTAAATTAGGACGAGTTATGATTTATGACTAAGTTCTATTTTATTATATCTCTAGTGATATATGTGAATATTTTTGAACGGAACCAAATGCTTCTATTACTCAAAGTTCTTTATGTGGTACTCAATATCATGATCCTCGATACCCCTGTATATAAACTTCCCTCGCTTTACATTCACTTAACACGATATTAGTATCTGCGACCACGGTCCATTTTATACGATTTTTTAAGAGTTCACGGGTTCCTTGTATGTTTCGGTTCACAGTGGGATTGGAATATAAATTCTGCATTTGCTTCGTAGTTAATCCGTTGCACCTGAAGGAACAAAAAAAAACCACGTTAGCACTAATAAACTATGCTTCCCTAGTTCATTTGAAATAAATATTCTTCTACAAACAAGAATGAACAATAGCTTTTAGAAATTAATAGCAAGACCTATTCTATCGATTATTAATTCGAATAATCCTCTTTTTTACGACTCCCATGACAACATTTTAAAAAATGCTGCATGTGGCAATCTCACAGTGCAGCATTTAACTATTACGTTCAAGTTCATTCAGCATTTGATTGGTTACTTTTAGGGCACATACGCACTAGGCGGTTACTCGTGATGCGGCCAGCCGTCAGGTTGACCGCATGCAATAAAATGTATTGCTAAACATATCTCTATACACACTGGGATGCGGCTGCCCGTCAACCGGTCCGGTCGCTTGGAGAGCTGCGGCCCCTCCAGCGGCCAGCCGCATGGTTGCTATTCGCAATGTGCGACCAATTTGCGGGTAGCCGTCGTCGTTTCAGGACATGTGAAGAAACAATGCAAATGGAATTCGATGTTGAAAAATTTGTTATTGAAATGCAGAATAGACCAGAAATTTGGAATCCAAAAAGCTCAGAGTATTCCGATAGAAATTTAAAACAATTCATTCTATCCAGAAAACTTATCGCGTACCATATTATCGCGTAAAGCTATAAGGAAACCAACCTGTATTTTTGAACAGTAAAATCAAAATTTGATCTCTCACCACGGTTTCTTCTTATTCCTACTATCTTATCATTCTGCTTTACAAAAATTCTGGATTTAACATTAATAATAAGTAGTTTGTTACAAACAAATGTATTGACAGAATTGCTACTACTTCTTTTCGAATACATTTGATAAAAATATGTTTTTAGATACCAAAACAACTTTGATACAACGTGTGGTTCTGTCGCTCTGGTCTTTTTATTATTACGTGTTCACGGGTAGATTGAATTTATTCGCAATACCATCCCTGCAAACTCAATTCTTTTTTTCTGTGGCAGGGAGTTGCAATATGGCAAAGATTCTGATGAAATTATAAACTAGTGGATGTTATACTGAAAATCCCAGTACATAGTTAGTTATATATATTACTCATTCTAAATAACAGGTGTTAGGTGTATATCAATAGTAAACAGAGATAAGGTAAGCGTATGTAATCACTATAAGTATTTCGTGGCAAACATGCAATTACTTCGCGCGTTGCTCTGATATTTTTATTGTATATTTTGAAAATATATTATAAAAATTTTTCGTAATAATGTGCCTTTTGTAGAATGAGTGCGATATTTAACTACGACGTATACATACGTACGTTGCTCTAAAGAACAGTTTACGTATTCGAGATGAAAGTATGAATAATAAAAATTGCAAATATATAAACGAAGTAATCAAGAATGAATAATAATGTTGATTTAATTAATAAAATTACAATGCGGCATAATCACGCTGCATTGTAATTTTTGTTGTAAATACAATTTATATAGTGACTTAAAAGTATTATATATACAGTCTTTATTGATTTAAGACTTATTGCGGGATGGATTTTCATCAAAGAAGTTAGAGCAACAGAAGCATAATTGCACACTATTCGCTATGTGCTGACGTGGTCCATAAGATCGATTTCGTACGCCCATATGGCGCGCCCCTACATGATTTGACGAAGTTCAATATTCATTGCACAAAATGATATTTTTAAGAAACCTAACTGTAATAACTATAATGACCAATGCAATTGAAAAGAAAAAGATAAATCAAAAGGAGGTTAGCATTTATTTTTATTGTGAAGTAAAATAAATTTGTCTTCATCTTTCCGGTTTGTATGTGTAACCAAAAATGTTATACGCCAGATTAGTCCTTTTAAAAAAATCCTTAGCATATTTTACCTATCATAAGAGGTAGGCACCATAAATTCTCGGCCTGACAGGCTTATACAGCTTCTAGTGTGTTCAAACTCTATTGTGTCATATTTGCACATGCGCGAGGCCTACACTATATATATTACGGGTCGAAGAGTAGTAGTTTTTAATAGCCAGCCAGGCAGGGTGCCTAGTGCAAGAAAATGTCTCAGGTAACGAAAATGCACATTAAACAACGATTAGACGGCGTTTATGGTTATTTATCTTCTTCATATTCCACTTTAAAAAAGTGGGCAAAATGTTTCGGTTTGTGGCAAGAATCCATTGAAGATGATGAGCCCCCCGGTCGGCCAATTGTACTGATAGCGCCTCAAAACATTTCAATTATAGAAGAAATTGTATTGGCAGATCGCCGTTTGAAAGTGAAGGAATTAACAGTGATGCCTAACATTTCTGAAACAAGTATTCGCGCTGCTCTCCAATGTGAACGTCGAGTCGAATGTGCGCGCTCGTTTTTAAACATGTGTGGAGACGACGCCAAACTGATTTTGGAATCCATTGTCGCAGGAGATGGAACAATGGTTCTATATTATGATCCTGTATCCAAAAAGGAATCGTTTTAAGGACGATAGTGAGTTGCAAGCAGCTGTAATGCAAAATTTTGAGGAATTATTTTTAGAAGGATATAGAATTATTGATTGATCGTTGTAATAAATGTATTGCAGTTAGAGGAGATTGTATTGAAAAATAAAAATTGTTTTATTTTACCAAGTTTATTTTTTCTATATTAGGCCGAGAATTTATAGCGTCTACCTCGTACATTCTATTAACGTGTAGTTTCTTTTCAATCGTTTACTGGTGACATTGGCATATTAGGTTTATTTCTGCATAAAACCGCAATTTTACCGTCCAGTACTTGCGTAGTATAAGGTATGAGAACTTAAAATTGGGACTATTTTTTTAAATTATTTTTAATCAAAGAAACAACAAACATGTAATTGTAACTTTATAATCTTATTTCTTAACCACACTTAGTGTCCCATGAACAGCGGCTCCGTTAGTTTTTGTGCGGTTGTTCTGCAACAGCCTCTTAACATAATCTTGACCAAACTCTTTAATTTTCTTATTGATTCGTTGTTTCTTGCCTAAATGTCGAAGCTGACCTGTATTCATCGTACACTTTATCTTTTAAATTAGACCAAAAGCGCTGTATTGATCGTAACTGTGGAACATTTGGGTGATTGTCACTTTTTTACATAATTTATATGTAATTCTTCCAACTTAGTAACCGTCTGGTTGGCATAATGGCAAGACGCTCCATCAGGCCAAAATTTATATATATCTACCTGTTTGATAATTTTTGTCTATAAATGGCTTTAATCTTCGTTCCACATTTTGTCGAATATTTTTTTACATTTAAAGCGCAATTTGCTTCTACAAAATAGGGTTTACTGGCACCTTTTGCTGAAATTGCCATCTATTTTTACGAAATTTAAATTTGATAAAGTCTGGTACATTCTCTTTATTTTCTGCATAATAGTGTTTATTCGAAGAAGTTTTGTCGCTTTGGAAGGAAAAGTACGATTCATCATAAATTATATCTTTTTTCCACATAATCCAAAGTTACCAGAAACTAGGGTGTTTAATCTCTGTCTCTGACGTTCCATTTGTTCAGGTGTAGATTTTGGTGCATCAATTTTGGAATAACGCTTAATTCTCTTCTGTTTTAAAAATTGTCGATATATGGCGGTCTGACACATGAAATCTCTTCGCCACTTTCGATAGAGTTGCCCCATTTTTCTTCGCTAGTCTTGCAATTTTACCTATTTCGTCTGCTGTTAACTTCCTTCGTGTTTTTCCGGACCCTTCTTTCCTTTCTATGCCACCACTTTCATCCAGAATTTTAATTTCCTTCGTGTTTTCCGGACCCTTTTTTCCTTTCTATGCCACCACTTTCATCCAGAATTTTCCAAATTTTCCAAACTCTGTACCCTTCAGCTGCTAAATATGGCGTAATTTTTGGTTCCCTGTCGTACTAATTTTATCAACTTCCTTTTTTTAATTTCTTTTAACGAAGTCATTGTCTGTCTTGACAGTTTAACCTGGAATAAATAATTAGCATGAAAGACAAAATGTCAAATTTAAAGTGGCACCATGCCACTTGATTATTTATATACGAAACTCGCAAACATTATTATAGTCCCAATTTTAAGTTCTCATACCTTAGAAAAAGGGTTCTAGCTAGCACATTGCGCAGATACTGGATCAATTTTATCCCACTTGTTTTTTGTTTAGATTTTCCCTCACAAGTAGAATTTAATCGAATCGTATAAATATGAATTAATATTAGTTAATGATCTAAGAACTAGATATTATGAAAACTTAGCCTCACTTTTTTTGAAAATTGAAAGACTCACAGTTCCTCCAGGTTGTTCTAATTGTTCTGAACATTGTCCCTGAATTTCGGAACCGTACCTCTTAAAGATCATTTTTAATTACAAGTAATAACAAAAAATGAAAAACAAATCTACAACCATCCACAATTATCAGAATTCTGATTTCTTAACAGGGGGAGTCAACTCACTAACGGATGTAATTTTTTGATCTGTAAAAGATGCGGTTCTGAAATTTGGAACTTGTTTGATATATGGGAGATACGGGTCTGAAATTCTGGAACAAGTTAAGAACAACCTGTAACAAGTCTCAGAATTTCAATTTTCGATAATATGGAGGACTACGCAGATTTCGTTGTTTGGTCATATCTTTTTGATGTACAGGGTGGAAATTAAAATTGGAAACACCATTTTTCTCCGTTAGTTATTACAGATACAAAAAATTATTTAGATAAAATTTTTGATACTCCTAATAAGGTATCTAAATCTGTACAAATCTGATAAAAAAATAATTAAATTTTCGTAGATATTACTGCTTTTATACTTTTTTTAATGGTACATCCTGTATATTTTTACACCAGTTAATAGAAAATAATTTTTGCTTTAAAAAAGTATAAGGGTTTTCTTTTCTAAACTTCCTGAGATATTAAAGAAAAAAGAAAAATGTTTACATGTACGCATGAGGAAATCTAATTAGATATTCTCATTTGTACATTTTTGGCGAGTAAATTGCTGCAAATGCCTCTACAGAACTGAACAAATCATATTGTTCCAAATTCTGACGAGACAGCAGCCCTCGACTACTGGCTGAAACCGCCATGGTTAATTAATTGAAATCGTAAAAACCATCACCTATCCACCATGTGGTGGATAGGAGGTGATGGCTTTTACGATTTCAGAAAAGAAAAATGTTTATTCTCAAAATAAAGTGTGTCTTGAGAATAAAATTTGACAGTTCTATGTTATTTTGAATTGTTTTGCGATACAATAAAGTTTGTGTGCCCTAAATACAGTATTAATTTGTGTTAATAATGGCAGAATATTCAATTAATGAGATGGTAAATATGATAAAATGTTATTATTTATCAAATAATAATTCAAAGCAAGCCCTGCATTTATACTGACAACAATATCCGGATCGTTTTCATCCAGGCCATTCGTATTTTTCCAGACAATAAATTGCGTTGGATCCCCATCAAGAATTTGGGAACATCATGAAACAAATGTAAATTTGGAAGTTGCTGTGTTAACATATTTCAATATTTACCCTAGAAATTCAATTAGAGAAGCTGCACCGGAACTAAATAGAACACACGAAGGTTACGTATGATTTTGAAGAAACATAATTATAGAGCTTATAAAATACACAAAATTCATAATCTTCATCCTGGCGATTCTATGAGAAGACTAGAATTTTGCAATTATTTAATACTGCAAAATATTGCAAATCCAAATTTTTATGGTTGATGAATAAGCCTGAGCACAGAGCGCTTCGCGACAGATTAAATGTAAGGTTACCTAGCCGACGATACGACGTATGTATGCAGACGAATAGTCACGCGCTACCTCAGTGAATGAAATCATTGATTTATTGCAACGGTTTCTTCTAAACCTTTCGCAGCGTTACACATAATAATAAAAATAAATATATGTATGTAAGTATGTCTAACGTACGGAAGGAAAATAAACGACCGTTGGCTGAAAGTCACTAAATTTATCAGTAAATTTCCGGATTTGAATTATGATGGAGCTAAAGTATTATGTGAAGTTTGCGAATTACCTCTAATAGGCTGGAACAAAAGTGAATGTAAAAGTCATATAAACATTAAATTCGAAATTGTTTTAATTATGCCTGTTACTTCCGCAGATGTTGAACGATCGTTCTCAAAATATAAGAACATTTTTTCATTACAGCGAACATCCTGCACCAAGCCAATGTGAAAACGTACCTGATGGTGCACATTTTTCATCAATCTTATCCACGCTGTTAAGAAGTTACGTTTATTTATTATATTATTTATTGAAGTGAAACTTCTTATGTGGCGTACAGTAACGGTGTGGGTGATGACGTAAACGGGAGGGCGCGGACAGCGATTCGATTCCCTTGTGTATTTTCCTTGCATATTGTGTACATTGTACGGAAATACACGAGGAAATGGAATTATTGTCCGTGTCCTCCCATTTGCGTCAACACCCACCGCTACTGGTAGCGTATTAAAGTTAACACAACCTTAATTTTAAAAAGCAATCAATGTAAATACATATATTCGTTATATTTTTGAAAAACAAAAGTGCTTTTTACTATTTTTACTTACTTTTTACGGTTAGCACATTACATACTTAACAAATGCCGTTTTGAAAAAAAAGAAAAACAAATAATGGCAATAAAAACATTTAAATCAAGAATTTCCAAATTCGTGGTTGGCAGCAGAGGTCCTACAATGTGGCTTGCAAGATCTGATCTATCGCCATTAGATTTTTTTTTGTGGGGCGCTATAAAAAATAAAGTTTTTGTAACATCTATTGCTACTCTCGATGAATCAAAAAAACAGAATAAGGCAAGTTGTTGTTGAGTTAAATACAAATAACGTAAACCAGAATTTGTTAAAAAGGCTTTACTTATGTGTACGAGAAAGTAGTGGCAATTTTGAACGATATGATTTTAACTTTTTTTCGAGATACTTTAGAACAAGGTAGAACAAGCTGGAATAACCGTCAAGATTTAAATTTTCAAAAAAAGTGGGGCTAACTTCACACAGGTTAATACTTTATATTGAACATCATCTTTGTATCTACATATACAATAAACAAATAGTACAATAAAAAATTGTAGCATTTAGTCTCCACAATTATTTGCTTGACAAGCATAGCCGATGGGGAGCAGGAAATACAAGTATGTGTTTGTTCTTTTATTGAATTTATTTGCTATCAAACCATTATATCAGCGTATTTTTTCGGTCTTCCGTGAAATCACAAACTGGTTAACATCTGTTCAATATTTGAATCATTAGATATGTTTCCACAGCTGTTTCAGTCAAGTGAGTACGACGTACGGAATAAATGTCTTTTAATGCCGAAAACGACCGGTCGACATCTAGCAATGTTATATTTGCATATTTAAAATAATCTTTGAAACAACTTAATGCATCTTCATACGCACCTTCACAAATTTGTCTTAATATAAGAAAATCGGAGTCTTTCTCTAAAACACTTTCAAATTTTCGTATTATACACCAATTTGTTTCGCCTTCAACAGCGCATAACTGTGCGTGAACATCATTCCCAATTTGAACAGAATCCACTAGCGACATCGAAACATTTTGTAATTTTTCTATTCTTTCCGCTAGTCCGAAGTAATTGTTGTGAATAGTTTGTAAATCTCTTTTAACCTGACTATCTTAAAATATTTCCAGGCTTTTCTTGGTTGCTGCAGCTTCTGTCGGATTGAATTTTCAAACTACCTTCTTTACTTGATCAAAATATTTGTTGTAGTAAAACGCAGCCTGCAACCATGTTCCCCAACGTGTAACAATTGGCTGTGGTGGTTCAGGTAAACCAGGACACAGTTTGTGAAATAGTCGGGTACGTTTACTAGTGGAAAACATGTAGGAATCGTTTATGCCGCAAGATTTAAAGTATGGATTTTACACGTTACATGTAAGAAGTTACCACTGTGTTCTTTAAGAGATCGGCCCAAAGAACGCATGTTTGCGGCACCATCACTCATAAACGTTAAAAGTTGCTTAGTTGAAACTTCAAATTTGTTCAATGAGTTCAACACCACCTGTAAAATCTCATCGGCAGTACAATTTATAAGCAATTTGGAAGCAAATAAGAAGGAGGATGACGGTCGATGTGGTTCCATTGTGCGTGCCATTACATTAACCACAGAATGTTTTTGACGATCTGTTGTTTCGTCAACACACAACCTCAGTTTTTTATCTTTCAATTCCGTTTTCATTCTTTTTTCTATATGTTCACGAGCAAATGGCACTACATTTCGTATCGATGTCCGACTAGGTAATTTACAATCCGCATATTTATTCCAGAAGGAGACAAATGCTTCTTTATCTAGTAAGCGAAACGATAGATTACATAACATAAGAGTAACACATAAATCAAATGCAAATTTTTCTTGGTTTCGTATGCCACTTTTTGTAGAAGAATGCTGTTTGCTTTCGATGTGACGTTGACAATGGCTTCTGGACCAACACATTAAAGGGATTTTACAAACTAGACATTGAATTTTAGCGCCATCAGAAATTAAGTCCGGCGTGTCCACTATAAAGTTTTTAACTGTGCCTGCCATTGGTCGTTTTCGTGATGTACCTAACTGCGACATTTTTAAAGCAAACATAAGCGTACAATTACGAAATAAGTTACGACAGCCTACATATACATAGAACTACTCACATACAGCATCGATTTAGTACTGACGCTGTGAACGCGTGAAATAAATAATCACCGACTCCTCACCACATATCTACTACACTGACTGTTACCGCTGTTTGCCCAGACTATTGATTAGTATATTTTTAATTTTTTTCTTATCAGAGAGCAATTTTATTTCAAAATGCAAAAATTTACCTATGCACTAAAAATAGATGGGACACAAACAAGATTTACTTATTCCGAGTTTCCGAGACACCACGCCTCTGATAGAAGATTAATTTAATTCTAAAGAATAAGTATCCTTTTACCCCTGCGGGTAACACTGGACAGTTAAACCCAAAAAAGGTGAAACTACTTTTATTTGTATTTTACATTTATTATATTTATATTTATTCTTATATGGTATTAGTTATTACATTAAAGATAAATTTATTTTATTGCTAAATAGTCCAATTAGTTTATGATACTTAATAGAATCAATTGTAAAAGAATAACTTTATTAAACGGTCAACTTTTGCTTTCTCATTAGACCTGTGATTTCCTACTACGTGAATGTAATTTGTGCTAGCGTACTTATATTCTAGCAATTGTATATTACACAATAAACGATAAAAACATGTTGTTTGTTCATTATCCGTGTACCAGGTATATGAATCATTTTTAATACCTATATATTATGGAGATATAAAATTGATTTTATTGCAATGTATAATTTTCCGTTGATTGTACATATACCATCAAGTTTAGTGCAGACTTGCAAGTTTTACAAATAAACTCTTGAAGATTTGAAAAAGCAAATATTTGGCCTGGTCAACGAATTTCTTTGTCTGCTAGGCTAACGACGTTCGGTTTGGAATGCTTCGTGTTCCACACGCAACGGCCTTGAACAATATATACATACGTTACCTAAAGAAACATAAGATCTCCATTCATTTACATAATGAAATTTACAAATTTTCTAAGATTAATACGAGTTTGTCTGTGTTTCTAGTAACAGAACAATAGATTGCATTAGTCGTGGCTAGGGACGAGACCTCGGTGATAAAACATCGATGTTGATTATTGATGTAAATTTCATCACCAACATCGATATTTGGAAATTACCGACAAGAATTATGGATGATTTTCAACATCGATATTTTTTATGTAACTAAAAATTGTTTTAAATTTCCCAAAATCAAAAAGAACTTATTTATAGCAACAAATATTTTTTCATAATTAAAAATATACTCCAGTAATAAATAACAACATAAATAAAAATAAACTCTATCAACAATTAACAATAAACTCCACTAAAACTTTTGGTTAAATATCAATTCTTAAAAAAGCACTGAATAGGGTATTTATAAAACCCGAACTGTTTCATTTACTTTGATGGTACCGATGTTGCTACAATGGTAAAATATTTTTGAGTTATACAAGTGATGGGTAAGTTTCGCTATTTGTCTTCCACCAATTCGAGGAATTTCTTAGATATAAAGACAATTCCGAGAGTTGGTCACTTTCTCCTATTTGTGATTTGGTCTAGATGCGTAGTTATGATCTGTGGTAGGATACATACAACACACATTTTTTTTTATTTTGATTAATAGATATTTGTATCGATGTTGACTGATAAAAATATCGATAAAATACCATGGATATTTGTGAAAAATTATCGTTGTTTCAAAAATATCGATATACATCGCCCATCCCTAGTTCTGGCGTAAAAAACTGTAAACTGTATCCAAACAAAACAATAAGGCAACCTCTCTCAGTTATAAAGCTGGGAAATAAATCAAATCGCATCACTTCTGTGAAGATTTTTTGTATTAGCAAATTCTTGCACATTAACATATTTTATATTGAGGAAGGACGAATTGTGGAGTTGCCGTTTAATTTTAATTGAAAGCATGCTACCAATCAATGTTAAAAGGGGTAAGTGCCTCTCTGCTAAGAAAGTAGAGTAATCTTATCAAACCTTTGTAATATCGTATACAGTTAAGCAGTTATTTTGGATGAAGGTTCACAAATTCCATGAGGATGAATATCCGTTGGTTCATGCATGTTGCTTCCATATTACTTGAAATGAAATGTATACCCCTGCTGCTCCAGAGTTAGATATAATGTGAATTAATAGCAAAATTGTGGATTTTAGTCGCGAAGGTATTGACAAAGATAAGTCACCAATCATTTAACCGGTGTTGATGTTATATTTTGGGAAATTTTCAGTGACGAACTTCAAGCGGTTTTATATAAACTCTAATTTAATACAGTTAAAAGGATGTGCTAGTTGATTGTATGCAGCAAAAAGAAAGAGCCACAAGAATTCGCACTCAAAAAATTTGCCGAAAATTGTTGGTCCCTTTGTTTGCGACTAAATTGCCACTTGACGTGATTAAATTGTTTATTAATATGATGACAGCATGCTATAGTCATTTCTTAGTCCTATTTTTCTACAAGTTATATGGATCAAATATTGAGGGATGTAAAAGTTGAATACAAATCTATAAAAACTGTGATTATACATAATTTTTGTTTCAATTATTAGTTTACTCAGAAATCGGGTGTTTCGGTACATTGTCCACTCTGTAAAAAAATCATAAAGAAGATAGCAAATCACCTAAACTAGTTCTAGGATGTTGTTAAAAAGCGTTGCAGGAGATTTCGAGAAGTTCCTAATACAGAAAAATACAAAAAATGAGTATGTTTATCCACATACATACTTATTTTTGTATTTTTCTGTATTGGATCTTTCATTTTGTATTAATGCCTAAATGAAAAGAATAATGACATTATTAGTAATTTCGTTGGTAATATGTACAGACCACCAACATTTTACTTAGTGGCTTGTGTGTGTTATCCGAAAATGTTTGTATTTCTGCGGTGGTGCACTTTCATTTGCAGATAATGTACCTTGCCATAAATTTACAAATTGTATTCTGGTAGAAATGAAAATTATTGTTACATTTTCCTTATATCAAAGAAGTGTATTTGAAGTAAATTATGTATGCCTCCTTATTTTACAACTTTATTTCTCGCTCTTTCAGGACCAATACGATAATTTGGCTGCTCACACTGTTAAAGGGATAGAATTTCTAGAAAAATATGGAAGTTTTGTGAAAGATCGGACACTTATAGAATTTGAATATGCCACGAAATTAAGGTGAGTATTTGTAGTTTTCTCTGAGCATATGTATAGATACATTTACATTATCAATTGATTCTAAAACAAAATATGAAACAGATGTGCTTCTGTAATCAAAAAGATATTGGAGGAGAAGATTAAATGCCATAAAGACTTTCGATAAAGCACTTTCGTTTTCGACAAACCTTATATGAAAGAGAAAGTTTGCTTCGAAACAATCGAGAAAATACAAGAGAAGCTCTAGTGCGTGTTGAATTAAATATACGTCTACTGTAGACAACAATAAAATTTGATAAAACATCAATAATAGTGTGAGGTTATTCTTTACGATATAACGCGTTGTAGGAAGTACTTTTGTATTAATAGGATAACGCCTACAAGTAGTATGCGAGGGTCAATATGCTAACGTTAATCGAGGGCCTTGCTAAACACTTTATAATTGAAGAGTGTATGTACATACCAAAGGGGGTAAGTGCGAAAACTAACTTTGTTTTCGTTTTTCGTTAATTGGATGCTACATAACTTGACAAAGGTGCAAAACGACAAAACTTGCAAATGCGCCCAACAGATAACTATACCAGTAAGTTCCAAGATCATTGTCAACAAAAGGGAGTTATGTGCCACACTTATAAATGTCATTTAGTCATTCTGATTAACGAGATTGTGTTTTTGATCAGCTGATTTACAGGAGCAATCCAACATCAATGAGAGACTTTTAAGGAGTTAGAAGCTTGGAGAGAAACAAACATATTGAAAAAAGGGAGCTATTTTATCACAGCTACAAAATGCTAAACTGAAAAGAAAACCACAAGAAAATAAAATATCAAAAGATAAAAAGCACTCCTTGACTAAAAGGCTGGATTACCTCAATACGGTGGCACTTGGATCTTTTCTAAGTGTGGCGTTAACAAATGCAAAGTTACATTACACTGAAATAAAGTGTTTTGAAGATTTAATATTCTTTTAATTCACTACAAATTTTATATTTTTAGTACTTAACCTCTTTGGTACATACTCTTCAATTATAGTTAATTTTTTTTTTAATAATTTCAAATTCGCAAAGATAATATGACAGACTCTGGTTGTAATGTACCGCTTAGGAATTCAAAAAGGTGTGTGTGCTAACAGGTAATATGTAAAAAAGGCACGATATAATTCTAATAATAAAAGGAAATGATTCTTTTTTGCCTTACCGTTAGTACAAAATGTATCTTTCGAAAGAGAAGAATGTGGTGACCACATAATTCAGAATGCTACATTTTTAACGGATTTGTTATTTGTTTACTTGCGAGTTATTGACAAATGGCATACCATATTCTGAAATAATTAATATAATATTTTAATCAAAATGTAGAATATTTCCTATTTAATTTCTGTTATTTCTAATTGCTAAATAATTCTAAATATTAAAAGAAGAAATTCCTTGCAAAATTCTCCAGCGCGAAAATCAAAATATTGGGGTAGTTTCAGTTTAGATTGTAAGAAACAAAAATATATCAGTTCCTCAATGTACGTAACATTCCCTTTTAATTAATTTAAACTTGCGAAATAACGAAGATAATGTCTGTTGCAGAAGACATCGAATACTCATTCAATAAAGATCACTTCATGTAGAGTGTTATTAGTAGCGGTGGGTGATGACGTACACGATAGGGCGTGAACAAGGATTCGACTTTCTCGTGTATTTCCGTAGCATCGCTGTCCGCGCCCTCCCGTTTGCATTATCACCCACTTCTACTGAGTACAGACCAGTAAAGATGAAAATTGTCTGTATAATCAGAAATAATTCCGTAGACATTAAAATAAAAGTACATACTTGCATTTGTATAAGCTATACTTATAGAAAAGGTCCAAAAAGGAAGATTTTTTGTTATGTTTTCAAATATGCACCAAATTGGAAGGTGTGATGTACAGTATGTTCAAAAGAAACGTAATGTTTTTTTCTATCTTTTCAAGATTGAAACATCAAGTTGCGTTTGGATATTTACTGACAAATTTGACTATTCAAATTACATTTGATGTTTATTGACGTATCTTATAAATTTTAAACCATGTTACTGCAGATCACCAAATGTTATTTAAAGCTATTTTTGTAATGGACAAAAGCAACAGAATGGAAAATGGTTTTATTCTAACGCCTGATGCAAAAGTAGCTGGACATTTGAAAAATTAGCGTAGTAGGTTGTACAATTTTTTTTTACAAATGAGTCAAATGTCAATGTCTTGTACAAACGTTTCTCTTAAACAGAAAATCGTTTATTTGTTAGTTGTAAGAATGAAAACTGCTGCTATTGAAAATTTGCGAGAACGTATTTATTCTGCCCTTGGAAGATGAACCCCGGCGGAAGTGGTGAGACACTTTACAAAAGAAAATTTTAGCCGGAGCACCATATATAGCATCATAAAACTTTTTACGATGGCAAACCTACTACTAACTTGAAAAAAAAAGGCAGCGAAAAAGCTAAGTAAGGGTAAAGTTACAAAAATAATGGAATTGATGGAAAACAAGATTGGAATATCGCAGCGACAAATGGCGGCAAAGTTTAAAGTGTCTCAGTCTTCTATATCAAGAAATTTGAAAAAAGAAGGTTTAAAATATTATAAAAGACAAAAGGCACCAAAATATACGGATAAACAAATGGAGATTATTCCGGTTCGATGTAGGAAGATGAGGACCAATCTAAAAGTTGCACAAAAAGTGTTGATCTTAGATGAGAAATATTTCACCATTGGTAACACTAACACCGCTGGAAATGCTGGATTTTACACAAAAAATAAAAACTCTGCTCCTGACGAAGCGAGATTCGCAGGTAAAGCAAAATTTTAGCCAAAAATTTTAGTTTGGATTGCAATTTCAAAAGCCGGTGTTTCAAGTCCTCTCATAAGAAGTGTGCGTCATTCAGCAATAAATGCTGAAGTGTATAGGACAAAATGTCTACTAAAACTGGTGATATATTGAAAGATTTCACCAAGGATTCTCTTTTGGCCAGACTTAGCGAGATCGCATTATGCGAAAACTGTTACCACATGGTTAACAGAAAATAACATCGCTTTCGTCCCTAAAGAAATGAATCTTCCAAATATTCCAAAGGCACGTCGAAAATTTTTGGGCAGAACTTAGTCGACTCGTTTATGAGAAGGGTTGGACCGCAGAAAACGAGAATCAGTTAGCACGTAGAATTAGCAATAAGCTCAAGCAGATTAGTCCAGATTACATCTAAACCATGATTCAAAAGGTTCCATCTAAACTGAGAAAAATTGAAGAAAGTGGACCTTTTGCCATTTTAACCTAATGATAATTGGAAACAAACGTTCTAGTTTTAAGAATAAACCATCCCATATTTTTTAATAGTTTTTGATTAAAGTATAAAAAATGTTAAAAGATGTCCAACTACTTTTACATCACCCGTTATGCAACTATGTATGGCTGAATTTCGTCTTCAGTTTTCACATTTGGCAGTATCGTATCTTGATTTACATATGTATGTAAAAAAAATTGTTCGCTGCCTTGTTAAATTTCATGAAACTGGTGCAATAAATCGGAAACTTGGTAGAGGCGTATACATCATTCACCTAAAAAGTCAATTAGAAGGTTTTCACAGGAAACTAATTTATCATATGGTACTTGTCAGCTTATTCTTTCTCTTTTATTTTGCTTATTCTTAGAAAAATCTCGAAAAACACCCATATAAAATTGGTGTTGTGCAAGAACTCAGGTTCATTGATCATGTAGTAGAGTATCATACTGCATTTGGTTTGAAAATGACATGAACGAGGATAATATCCTTGAAAAATCCTTCTTCTCACACCAAGTTCGGTTCCACCTTAATGGCTTTATTAACAAACAACCCATGCGTATATGATGCAGTGAAAACCCTTATGTCATGATGCAGAAACCATTGCATTCTGAAAAGGTTGGTGTTTGGAAAGCAACTTCACAGAATTATTGGTCCATTATTGTAAACCAATTTCATGATGACGAACTAAGAGATGGATACTTCCAAGATAATGCTACAATTCATAAAACTATAATCATTGAACCTCTTGCATGAATATTTTGATAACCGTCTAGTAGATTTTCTTCCACGTTCCTCTGATCTAACTATTTTAGATTATTTTATTTTTCTACGCCTAAAGAGTACAGTTATTAAAAATACATCGCACACAATACAAGAACCTACCGAAGCAATTCAAAATATTTGCGACACGATAACGCCTCAACACTTCGTCAAACGAAATCGAAGGAGATCACCTTGAGCATTTACTATAATTATTTGCTAAATTCTTCAAGATTTAGCTATCAAATATAGTTGTAACCAACATAAAAAATAATTAACAAAAAAACATGACCCTGTCGATTACGTTCTTTTAGAATCGTATGGTATTTAACTAATAACGAAGCTATTTTATAGATAACATTGCCAAGTTAAGCAATTTACTCCAAATTCACTTGCTATGATGGTCTTTTATGGAAAATGGAGTATACGTAGTTGTCTTTGGCTTCGTCCATCTCAGGTACACATATAAAGTATGTGCGCTGTATTTCGCAAACTCGTCACGCAAGATTCATTGGATCAAAGACCCCCGAAGAACCACGCACACTAGGCTCATATTCGCCTACGAGCTCTCGCTGTGGGTATTACTTCGTCACTAACAAGTCGTATGGAGAATTGTCTTTCCTTTAAGTGTAGACGGAAAATATAATACATGTACATATACTGGGAACTCGTCTGTTAAAACAATAAATAGATGTGACGTAAAAGAAATGGTATTGTTTATATTTCTATGTAACTAACGGGTGTTTTTTAAGTCCTATAGAACTTAAAATTATAAAAAATAATACGAAAAATTAAATTCTAGTAAAATTTTTGGTATGATTCGAAAGATTTATTTAGGCATTAACATTTGAAAATGATTTCGGGCATATGGCGACCATGGCTGTTTTTGACGAAGCGTATTCTGGATGTCCAATTTTGGATCACCTTTCCAACACACAATGTTGGCTTCCAAGGCGCAATTGTTGCTGGTTTATTGACATAAGCCAGTGACTTCACGTAGCCCCACAAGAAATAATCGAGAGGTGTTAAATCGCAAGATCTTGAAGGCCAATTGACAGGTCCATTCCTCGAAATTAACCTATTGCCGAATTTTGATTTCAATAAGTCTGGTTGCCGTCAAAAACCTCCTAAGAGTAAAATATTCTTACTTTTAAAGATACGTAGAAATTTTATTAGGAAGAGTTGTTTGTCATTTAGAGGTATATCTAAATACAGAATTTCGATCAAGAACGCTTGATTATAATATTTTTTCATTTTCTATTGATTACTCCTTAACGATAGGCAACTGACCCATTCAGATTTTCTCTGTTACATACAATTGGTTGATGAAATTGCTGCTTTGGTAACGGAAACAACACTAATTGTTTTTAATTGTTTTTCATGTTGGTGTTAACTTTGTATTGAGCTTTGTTGCACGCTATTTTAAGAGCGTTCGAAAGCCAAGCAACTTTCACAGATTAAGTGAAAGTAGATCCAAAATGTTATTCTGGTGAGGTATAGTATAATGTAGAACAATTTTACCAACGGCGGCTGGTAAGAAGATGTCACAAGATAGTATGATATGTTTCTGGAGGTCCTTTCTTCGTTAGAAAAAACTTAACTTCGCAGAGATACCTGCAGTTCTTGAATTATGAAGTAGAAAACGAGTTGGATCAAAAATTGATAATGGATAATGGTTTGGTTGATACTCTTGACATTAGTCGCCTCCAAGGTCGCCTGATTTGCCCCCACTCGATTTTTTCGTTTGGGGATTCTTGAAGCAAACTGTTTATTCTAAGCGCATTGGTAGAAGACGATTTGGTTCTTTTTATACGCTCTTTTCATCTTGATTGCAGCGTGAAGGCGATCAAGCTGAACCAGGTATACGTTGGTGTTAATGTTGAATTGGCGTTTGCCATTTTTATCCGGGATGCGCCACTGTTGACGTTTATCTTCTTCGTTCCACCAATTACAAATGCTGTTTGAAATGATCTTGCAATGGATGTTTCTACTTCTGTACCACCAAACACGCCACATTGCTTTCTTACAGTGGACGTCCTTTCTTTTTCTGTCAATTTCCACACCTTTCCAAGTTTTCTAGCCGGCATTGAAGTCCTCGCCCAACATTTGTCCTCTTCCAACGCTACCAGAAGTGCTTCGTCGTCGAAATCCGATGGTTGACTTCTTCGTTGTTGGACCTCCAAGCTTGTGTCGCCAGATTTGAAGCGATCAAACCACTCCCGATACTGTCTTTCACTGATTGTCCCGTCACCAACAATTTCGTTGAGATGAAATAACGGCGAAATGTGCGGCTTTCCATCCTTTCTCGAAGTAATAGAGATGGTATGACGAATATGAGTATGATTTTCGATAAATATAGAAGAATAATTTTACGAGAAAAGAACTTAACGGAACGCTAATTTTCATATACAAAAAATGCACTAATATAAACGGCGGATAATTATGCACCAACCCAATAGTATAGTATATCATTAGCGTAATAATAATATTTGACTTTCCACACTAGATATTATTTAAAATTTAGAGCATAGAACTAAGAACATTTCTAATTATAATAACTGAACAATTTGTGATCTAGTATAAAATAGTACAAATCTAACTTAATTGCCCGTTTGTTTACCTTAGTACGCCTTCAAGCATTTCCTGGCAACGTATAGTTTTCGCAAATGTTATGTTTTTCTAATTACAAACACAAAACCGTTTTGAAAAATGACTGACCTTTACATTTATAAAAGTATTGGCACGATATTCAAAAGGTATTTAAAAAACGAAATAAAGTGTAACTTCATACTTTGTTGTTTTCTCTTCTCGTCCCAAAATGCAATTGGAAACTATTGTTTCAGCTGTTCTGAAAGAATGAGTTTCAATTACTCGATAAGTGATGCTTACCGATTCACTTCCTAATTCTGCCTCCAAGCACTATTATTCATAGCAGAAGACCGCAGTGCGGCTGATAGGGTATGAGATTTACAGTAAATGATCTATTGCCATAAGTCGCGGTGTCGTTGATTATGGGACCGTTATCTTGTTGATGACGCCAATTAGCACCAAGATTGAATTATTGCCAACTGTTGACTTGCTTTTAGGTTATTTTTCTAAATGTCCAAATATACAACTTTATCCACAATTGTATCAATAAAAACGCTCATATAGGACTACTTCCATATTTAAACCTTTTTGTATCAGATGCGTTTCCGCCACATTAGGTTTACTTTCATCTGAATATGTGCCCTAGAGATAATCTTTTGCAAATTCTAGTCATCTTCATTTTTTTTCAGAAATTAGAATTCTTCCAAATTACCTTCGTACTGAAACCTGAAACGCTTTATGCATCGTTACACTAATTTCTTTATTACATTCTTCCATTAAAGCCCGTTTATATGAGTCGATTTATGTTGAACGACTAAGTAGTTCTACCGAAAATCGAATGTGTAAACTTGGTTTCTCCGATGCAGTAGATAGATTTCTTTACATGATTGACTTTGGTTACTGGTTCGTCGATTAATGTGCAAAATTATTTTCTCAATGAAACCATAATTCACACAATTATAAATCTACTTCTGTCCAATATTTTTGCATACATGATTTATTCTGCTTATTTTTATTTTTCCACTTCTGCAGACGTTTTTCTGCTTTCGTGTTCAATTTTTTCAAATATCGCAGTTCTATCGAAATATTTATTCAACGACGAGCATCGGTATTTTTGCCACTGGGGATATCTTGTATATCTTCCTGGAGACAATGGTACACAAAAAATTGTGTTTTTCAGTTTTTAGTTAAAACATTAACCTTTGTTATTACTACTGCTTACAAAAAAAAAACTATCCCAATGCTTACGTGGAGCATTATGTACCTATATTTAGTGGCTACTTGTATTCATCGATATGTTATACAGTCAGCTAACTTTAACACCAGTTATTAATTTCCATTATTTATTGCTGTTTTGTTAATTTCTATCATCTCTTTAGTTTATTGAACGGTATTGAAGTTAATTATGGTAAACTCGTTTAAATTTGTCAGTTTTTGGTAGACAATATGCTTGTTTTCAGGTCTGTGATGTTGTTTTTTCTTAGAATGGCCTTCACATGAACCACACAAATGTTGAGTCAATTTTAATGTTTGGTGAATCCAACAGTTATCACTTTGTTTGCCATGGTTGCAATACATAGTGTCTAATAATATGTGTAAATGTTCAAAGGAGATCACTTATACATTTTACATTGTCTACTCTTCTAGTTTTTTATATGTATAGCATAAAGTTCCATTAAACATTTCCGGCTCTACAAAGATAGCATTCATTAAATTCAGCTTCGTGGTAATTTTTACATAAGAAACTGAAAAATAACTGTATTGTCAATCAAAAACTGACAAATTTACACGAATCTACCATAATTACATAATAAGCAAAAGCAAAAATATAAAACATCCAGGATTTAATAACCGTAAGTAACAAGATGATTTATGCTTTTAGAATTCAGATTTGACAGATTGACAATTGTCATAATTACGTTGCCTACCAACGAGCTCTTTGGATTACCATGGATTTTTGATTTTTGCTAACTAACTTTGTATAAAAACAAGAACAGGTTACCAAAACTGTTATTGCTGGGTACTGTGATATATTTTAAGTTAAAGTATAACATATGCGGTATTGTTGGATTGGTACTTCCATTACCTTTTCGAAAATGTAAAAATATATGGGCACCAAACCGCGAGAAGTGCGTTACTGTAGTTTTATTTCCTGATTATCTAGGAAAATGGAATTTGGTTAATTAATAACCAAATTCCTGGTAAAAATGATTGCGGGCCTATGGTAAAATGCACTTCTTTTAACTATGAAATTAAATAAAGATTTGTATTGAAAGGAAATCATACAAATAAATCGAGCTTTACTTGTTCAAAATCATGTCTTGTGCGCTGCGCTGCTGCTTCACCAAGTTGTCCGCCTCATGATGCATTAAAAATAAACGGTAACATAAAACTTTACAATATTAATTTTTTTTAATTCCTATATCCTCTTCTGCAATAATCATGAAGACCAAACCATGGCACCCAGATCAAAGAAATTACTTGTTAAGTTCCTAATCTGTTATTTAGGTTTGCATCATTTTTGTGTAGTGCAAAAAGTTCTGTGCACATTTATAAACACTACTGCTTGCCATATTTGTTTTTATACGTAAAGTTCAAAAATGAAACGAAAAGTTGGTTCATACAAGAATCTTATCATACGTGTTCAAATTCGTGTCGTACTTTCTGTTAGTGCGATATCAAGGTATGTAATTACTAGAGTAACCAAAACTTGCGGACTCGCATAGGCGTCGGTATTACGGGTTAATATAAGAATACGAAAAATTCATAAATAAACTTACTTGCTAATTATTCAACAAATTAGAGGCATCAGGATGTGAACTACTGTAAACTTGCATCATTGCATATGTTTCCACAGTTACTTCTTTAAACCTTGTGCGTCGACAAGAAAAAATTCTTATACATAGAAAACTATCTCTCCACATCTAAGGAAGTTACATTTGCATGTAGAAACTGTTTTTCAAAATCACTTAAAAGTTCACTATTCTTACACTTATTATAAACGGCCTGTAAAGTATTAAAATCGGGATTTTTCCTTAAAACATCTGCCAACTTTTGACTAGCGCATAATCCTGGCGTATCATTTAATGTGTGTAATTTATTTTTTACACTCTCCACTATGTCTAATGATTCCTGCAATGACAATTCAGTATATTGTAGTTTTCTGATGGCATCTAGTAATACTGTATAATTGGTACATATTGTTGTTAAATCTTCTAAAAGTTGAGGAATTTGAAATTCTCTTTGACTTTCTCTAATTGCTTTGGATTCATTCCGATTAAATCGCATTATAACTGATTGAATTTGTTGAAAATGGATCAAATAGTAAGAAACTGCTGTTAGCCAAGTACCCCATCGCGTTAAAATTGGTTCAGGAGGTTCTGGAATACCTGGACAAAATTTACGAAATTCTTTTAAACGTTTAGGAGATTTACGAAACACTGCTTTAGTACTTCCAATCATCCGATCAACGTTTCCGTAATGTTGTCGAACAACTTCACCAACTAAATGCAAAGCATGCAGCACGCAGGTTATATGTATTAAGTTAGGAAATATATGTTTTAAGGATCGCCCAACACCTAACATCGTTGCTGCACTATCTGTCACAATCATTACAACTTGATTTTGGGCAATTTTAAATTTTTTCAAAGCGTTCATTATCACTTGAATATTTTCCGCGGTACATTGTTGAACACGTTTGCAAGCTAACAAATATTGAGATGCTGTGTTCTCGCTAGATAAAACGCGAGCTATTACATTCACAATACTGTTTTTCTTTATATCGGTCGTCTCATCCACAGTAATCTATATTTTTTTGGAACACAAATCACGTTTACACACATTTTCTAGCATCTTTTTCATTCGCGGCAAATGATTCTGTAATTGTGTTTGTCAGGGTAATGGGTACTTTGGAACGTATTGTCGCCAAAACGTTTTAAAAGCTGCTTTTCTCACCAACGACAACGGAAGATTACAAGAGGTAAACATAATTAATAAATGTATGAGGAATAGTGTATAAGGTATTTCAGTTCTTGCATTTCTCATATGCTTAATACCATTGACATGCCTCTGGCAATCAGTTCTGTCCAATGCAGCCAAACGAACATTGCGTATTAAGCAAAAAACTGCACTACCGTCATATTTTAAATGGGGAAAAAGTGACACATACTTATGTACATTAGTAGCAAATCTATTACGAGGCATTGTTTTCTTAGGTATGTAAATATTAGTTCTATATGAAACGATACACTAATTATGTACTTGGTATAATACTACAACACACAAAAAACACCAGCTATATTTTCAAAAGCGGCACGCAAGTACATAACCTTGACCGTTCGACTAATCTCTGCAACAGCTCAACCGGTACTAAAACGAAATCTCTCTCAGCGCGGTTTAACATGATTTATATTCAAGGTCGACACTACATGCCTGCTTCTCTACCGGTTTAGTTTATTTATGAATTTTTCGTATTCTTATATTAACCCGTAATACCGACGCCTATGCGAGTCCGCAAGTTTAGGTTACTCTAGTAATTACTTTACACTTCAATGAAAGGATCATGTTAATAACAATTTTGACAAAGTTGTGGAACGTAAAAATCTAACATCGAAATTCACGTTGGTACGCTTGTTTACTTCTTGGAATCTAATTTTTGCAAATCATTCCTGTATTCGTTCTTCGCACAGAAATGATATCTGCGCACAGAAATGACGATGGCCTATAGATAAAAAGAAACTTCTGAACGAATTAGTACGAGTAGTATAGCATTCATTTACTTACGTGAATATTTAAGCTAACTCGTTAGACAGAAATGAGCATCACAGATCTTTTTTTTTTAATTGAACGTTTGATAAATTTTAAAGCATCTTTTTGTTCGTTAAGAATTATTAAGAACCATGTTGATTGTTAAGCTTTTAGAAAAGATTGAATTTTTATTCTTAATTCATAATTGTTTAATTGCTTCATTTCTGTTTGCATTGATCATTTCTGTACATGCCCTTTTGTATAATGTCTAATTTTTTTATGTTTTTGTTGAGTACGATCTCGGTAAGATGTTCCTAATTTTTTTTTCATTGTAGTAGTTATAAATAAATAAAAATAATTTGAAAATTACACCTTTTATTTTTTCAAGTTTCATTTTTTTTTTGACCCAGATACAGTGTTCTATTTAAAACAAGATAATTCGCATCACTTCCGGTAACAACGGAAATAAAATTAAGCAGACGATAAATCAAAAGTTAGTTCACATAAAAACAGAAATCAACTTGTGTTTCCCAAAGACACTATTGTCAAGTGTTCAAAAGTCAGTAAGGGAGAAGATATTTTAGCTCACTGTACATTAAATTACCGACCACCGGCATAATATAGAACGGTATTGATCGCACGTAGCTACAGTCGTTCACAGTGAAAATCGTCCACTTTGTTTCGACAAAGTTCTTTTAAGGAAAAATGAAAATAGTCATAATATTAACTAGGCATTTCCGATACATTCATTTTCTATCAAGACAACGATCCGAAACATAAGGCAGCTGTAGTAAAGGAATAGCTCCTCTATAACATCCCTAAAGTTTTAGACATACAACCACAGTCACTTGATATTAATGTAATTGAAAATGTTTGGAATGAACTAAAGAGCAACGTCAAAAAACGTCAGAATACAGATAAATCCGAACTCAAAACAGCAGTGCTTGAAGAATGGGCAAGAATTTCATCAGATTATACCAAAAATCTGTACAGTCTATGAATAAGCGATTAAAAGATACAAATTAGTAAAGGATTGTCCACGAAGTATTAAAGGTTACTTCTTCGTATCATTGCGGTGGTACATGCAAAATGAAACAATGTTGATAAGTGGGCGATTTTGATTGATCTTATTCCTTGTTAGAATACCGTTTATTTTTAAATCCCTTTATAATTTATAGTTTTATTAATTTGATATATTTCTGTATTATGAAATATTGTCTAAGCTTTGTTTATATTAATGTAAAAAGTTAATATTATGACTGTATTTTCATTTTTCCCTAAAAGAACATTTTCGAAACAAAGTGGACGATTTACACTGTGAACGACTGTATATTCATAATTTGTATAAGTTTAATGTAACGGAATTTATTAATACACGGTGGAACTTGGCTTCAATTTCAAGAAGTATTGGGTCAACGGTCACAAAGGTTCATTGTCGGTCAATTTTCAAGTACTGACCCATTATTGACATCACACTAACTATATACAAACATATATATTTTTCATTTACCTCTTCTTTAGGGTTGATTTGAATTTTAAATATTTTACATGATCGGTTCTTCTAAAATAGGAACGGACGGTAGGTGAGCATTAGTCATCTCATATTGATTAAAAGAGAAGTTCAGTTATTTTGTATAGATCTGATAGATTACGTCATTGTAGCGGTTTAGGAATATTTATACATTAGTGTCAGTACTAGTTAATTGCTTTTTATGTGTATAAACATTTGCGCATTTGTTTTAAAATTGGCTATTTAATTAACAAAAAACTTAAGGAATGTCAATAAAATACTTGTTACCCTATTGTTTTTTTTACTTCCAACATTTCCCCATTGTTTCATATTGAAAGTAATTTAGTTTAAATTCGCTGCATTGTGGAAAATTGAATCATAATTAAATACAGGGAAATGTAAGGCACTTTCTTGTACGTAAACATGATTTATTAAATTATTACATATTATACTTTATCACATTTACATATTTTTGGCACCTAAACAGGAATTTTCCCTTCCACTTAGTGTTTGAGTGAAAACGTATTGCCCGTAGAATCTAACGGCGTTACTACATTTGAAATATCTTGGAATCTAATGAAGTTTCGATGTGAATGTTCCTTGTACTCGTACAACTTGTCGGATTGCATTGTAGAGGGTCGTCGTAGACTTGTAATTCTGTTAGCAATATCTCTTAGATAAGGATCTAAAGCGCTCTGTAACAACAAAATTCAATCAGTGACCTGTCACGTGCCCATCGTACACAGTTGTCGCAAATTGGCGGGCTATTGGGATCTCGCTTATATGAGTTGCTAAATTTCATTTCGATATATAAATAATCAAACGAAAGATTTCAATTATTTTCAGTCATTGAGTTATATCGGAAAACGGTAATTTCGTAATTACTAATAGGTTGTATTTTTATCTCCTGAGAACAATACAAAAAAAAAATAGTACTTTATTAGGGTAACTTGCGTGTATAATGCGCTGGATATGTTTATTTTTATTCCAACGTTTTGGAAATGCTTCATATTTTTAATATGTACCTAATATGTACGAGGGATGATTGTAAAATAAGGTTCCCTACGCTCTGCAGCAGCAATAAGACGTGTTAGGCGAAATCCGACAACATTGGCGTGTGCAGCAGCTCTCCCACTCTATATACGTACCACTCCCGTCTGGCTACGCCGCTCAATGTTGGCTAAGCAGCCGTCCGAGATGGAACTCCCGATCGCCGTTACCGCCAGGTGCGAAATTCGCGCTTTGATACGTTTGCTAAACACGAAAGGGGCTTCACCTATAGACATTCATCGTCAATTAACCGAAGTTTATGGAGAAAAGTGTATAGCTGTTTGACACGTCCGCAAATGGTGTAGGGAATTCACTGAAGGTCGGACAGAAATTCACGATGAAGAGCGGAGCGGAAGACGATCAGTTTCAGAGGAAATCGTTGAAAAGGTTACTACATACTGCTATTATTATTACATACTGCTTGAAGATTGGAGGGTCACCATTCGTCAACTCGCTCTTCGGATTCCTGAGATTTCCAACACCATAATTGAAAAGATTATTGAAAGGACTGGCGACAGAATTTTAGGACATGGGGATACAGAAGTTGGAGCACCGTCTGCAAAAATGCTTGAATAGAAATGGCGATTATGTCGAAAAATAGCTTAAGTTTTTACCTTTAAAACGATGTGTAATGTTAAGCAAATAAAGAATGCTGTCTATATTTAAAAAATATGGCAACCTTATTTTACGATCATCCCTCGTACCTATGATCAGCCAGCATAATGGGCATTTTTCAGAAATGCGATAGCAAAGTCGTGTCTTACACGTGTACGTGAACGAATATGCCTTTTATAACGTGAGCAAGGTGTTTTTGAAAATGCAAAAGCGAAGTTGTGGCTTGCATATGTACGTGAACGAGTATAGCAAACGCCAGATTAGATGGCGAGCGGTGGGAGTAAGTCCGCGCAGCATTAGAAATAGTGGGCAAATTTGCATTTGGTCTTACATACAGTTGCAAGAAATCATAGGCGGCGCATACTAAATATCCATCTCTTAATAAATAAACAAGTTAGTAGAGTAAAATGTACAAATAGGTAATTAGGTAATAATCAAATATATGCATATCCATTAATTACTAAACGAAATGATATAAATAATGAGATTCTATTGTATAAACAGGTATTTAAGAATATTTTGCAAACAGTATAAATTTACATAGGAAGCTATTTGATGTTACAAGTAATTAAAGAGTTTACATATTAAATGAGATTTAAATCTACACACAGATAGTTACGAATATCGCAAATCATAATTCCATTTCTAATAATAACTATATAATAATAATAATTACTAATAATTAAATAAACAGATTAATCTTCTCCGGAACTGAAGATGTCGTCATCACTATCACTTTCATTATTTACATGAATAATTAAACTTTCTATCGTTTCATCAACTAATATTTCTGATTCTAAATATTTATCTTCAATATTAACAACATGTTTACAACGTTGTTGCCAATCTTCCGGAGAAATTCTCGAAAATTCTTCTTCCGCTATTTTACGAACATCTTCTATCTTAAAATTTTGATTTCTTGCAGCGACATTGTTTTTGACGGTGGCCCAGATCTACTCAATCGGATTTAGATAGGCGTGATACGGTGGAAGCCTCAAAACTGTGTGTCCATTACGTTGTAGAATTTCGTCGAATTTATACGTTATATATTGACCCTTATAGTGTTTGATTAGCTGGTATAGTTGTGACTTTAGCATTCTGGTGTCAAAAGGAATATTTTTTAACGTTAACCATTCAATCATTTAATTTTTCTTACTATTACTTGTTGGAGCATGATTTGTTTGTGTATTGTGATACGACGCATTATCAGTTACAACAACGGAGTTTGTGGGCAAGTTTGGTATAAGCTTCTGTTGAATCCATCTGCCATAATTTTCTGCGTTCATATCCGAATGGTAATCACCAGTTTTTACGCCGGATTTAAAAATCAATAGGGCGTTGGGGATAAAGCCCATATTGCCTCCTGCGTGCACTATTATTAGTCTGGGTCCTTTTGATATGTTTTTGAAAAGACCTTTTGTACTTTCATCACTCCACATCTTGGAAGACGTATGACTACTGTGAATGTAAGTCTCATCTATATATACAGTGCGTCGATTTGTCTCACGAAAATGCTTAATCTTTTGCAAATAATCAATTCTTAATGCTCGTATATCTAGTCTCTCTATCAATACTTGCCTATTATTTTGTGTACGTCGAAACTTGAATCCCAAATCTGTTACAATTCTTCTTAATGATGTGTTTGATCCTTTCCATTCCAATTCATCGTGCATCTTTTGGCGTAGAGCTGAAATCGTAACTCACCGCTCGTCTGTTCTATGAAAATTATAGATCATATCTCGCACCGTTGTTAATTGATACTCCGGCAAACTTGTGACACCCTTTGTTCTTTGTCTCTTCTTACCAGGACTTGTAAATTTTTTTTCATCGCTGTTTGATGCCGCAGTTCCTTCTCGAATAATTCTTTCTATTGTTCGCACCGACACGCCAGTTGCTTCATGAACACATTCTTTTATTTCACTTAATGGCACTGATGTACTTTTATGTTTATAAAAATAATTGTAAACATTAAAAACTACTTCTCGCGTTTGAGCGTGTATCACTTTATGATCCCCTAGCAAAGACATTATGTTCCGCCACTGACAAATATAGTCTGACTATTACTTCAGTAAATGGGCGTGCGCGTTTTTAAAAACGACTACGGCGCATCCCCACCGCTCGCCATCTAACTTGGCGTTTGCAATACGCCGTTTATAACATGAGTAAGGTACACAAATTAATTTGCATTTACGCAATTTTGGTAAATAAAAGACATTCCACAGTGACATTCAATACAGCACACGTTTAGATGCGCTGAGCTCGTGTAATATCGGGTGATCATAGTACGCTCGCTCGTACGGTATACCGATTGGGAAAATATGAAATTAGCTATATCGCTATCCCCTCTTTGCTCCCTCGCCGTATATAAGCGAGGAGGGGATTGAGCGGAATCCGACCAATTCAATGCGAGACACGCTGGGCGCTAGTACGCTTCCAGTAACGTTGGGGTGTAGACCTACTGTTTGCAAAAGCGCACGTAATAATTTGAAGTCACGGTCGCCTGGAAATGAGAGTATCGCATATTTATTTTGTTGTTGCTACGAAGCTTATACGAAACTAATAAGAAATTCTAACGACGAAAATAAAAACAGATTCTGATGAAATGAAAGAACAAAAAAATAAAAACTCTAGAAAAATATGTACAAAATAAATAAAAATTCTACGGTGCAATATCAAGATGTTCATATGAAGAGTTCGAAAGTGGTCGGCACTTTCGAGACTAATCCCTGAAATTCTCGAACAAGTGAGACGGGGGTTTTACGACCGACTTGGTTATTGTTCAGCCAAGGAGGGGCATCGAATTGATCGGATTCTACTCAATCCCCTCCTCGCTCATGTACGGCTAGAGAGCGAGGAGGGGATAGCGATATAGCTAATTTCACATTTTCCCAATCGGTATAACGGAAGCCAAAATATGTTTTGATTATTTGTCAGAAAACATGTAGTCCGGTAGATACATATTACCTTCACTTGATCAACTTTTGGTAGTTGAAATGTGTGCAGAAATGTTTAATTTACTAGTAATGTAGAGAACATCGTTCTTGTCAATTAAAATTTTTTTTCATTAAATCTATTGTTCATATGAAATAGTAAGCTTTAAGTTTCACGTAAAAGGTTTTCATATCTTTTTTTAATGTTATTAGCAAAAATCTCTGCATTACAGATAAAAACATATATAGTAACGCACAACAGCAAGGGGTATTCCTGTGAATACCAGTGTTCCGTAAGTAAAAACAAATTGTTTAACTTTTACTCGATAAAGATTCTAGATTATTTTGATTTGCGATGTTTACTAATTAATAATCTGTGAAATTACAACCAACGCATATTCTGTGCCACAACATAGATTTTTTAAATTCTGCTTTAATCAATTCTTTGTGTGATTTTGGAACACTAGATACAGCTTCTAATTATTCTGCTACGAAAAATAATAAGTAAAGCAACATAATACTTAACGTAACTTTGTTTGTGATGCCTTACAGACGAACGAATATACCACTGAGGTCACATCTTAAGAATAGTTCGTAATTTCAATGAATATGCCAACGTTCTTGATCTGTTTGCCATTTCATTATTAAATTTCAAAAAGAGATTTAAAATAAAACTAGTTCACCTTTACGGTTGCACAGTATTAATAAAAAATAGATTGTTACCTTTTATTGACGTATCGATGACCACTGCGGTAATGTGCGACTGCTATGGTACGCCGCGTAGTACTGCAACATAAGCAATGCTTCCTTTGTCGATTCGGTCAGGCCTCGACGACGGTATGAAAACGTTCTCGTATACTTTGCAAATGATCGTTCAGCATCTAATGAAGTAAGATTGCGAAATTCAAATACTCCAGTATCTCTTCTGTGCAGTCTTGAATTCCAGATATAGATCGAACTTTTTCTAAATCCGGATTTTTATTTAAAACTGTACCAAATTTTTGCGCGACATCTAGTCCTATAGGATCCGTCAAGCTTTTTAGAGCGGCTGCTAAATTGTTGATGTTATTTAACGAGTCTTGTATAGATATGTGAGTATTTTTTAACTGTGAAATAGTTTGTGTCACTACAGAATAATTTATGGAAATATCTATTTCTTTTTGAACGTCCGAATCGGAAAAAAGTTGCTGACTCTCGCGAACCGCTTGAGAATTAGAAGAATTAAATTTGAAAATGACATCTTTCACTTGGGAATAATATTTGCGATAGTAAGATACTTCCTCGATCCATGTTCCCCATCGCGTCAATACAGGCTGAGGTGGTAGCGGAATTTGCGGATACAATTGCTTGAATACGCAGATATGTCTAGGAGATTTCCCAGACACTTTTTTGGTAGATGATATTAAATCATTCACCCTAGGATACTTGGTTCGAATTGTTTCTGCTACGAGATGATATGCGTATATGAGGCATGTTATGTGAAGAAGAGTCGGAAAGCATACTTTTAACATCCTACCAGAAAGCATACTTTTAACATCCTACCAGCTATCAGCATTGTTGCGGCTCCGTCAGAAACTGACATGGTGATTTAGGCTCCTACGATACAAAATTCTCTTAACATATTTTTTATTATGTTTACAACGGTTTCGGCATCAGTTCTTTCAATCCTCAACAACAAGGAAGCTGCTGAACCATTACGTTTTAAAGGACGCGCCACAATATCAATCACGCTGTGTTTCTGAGCATCAGTAGTTTCGTCCACAGAGAGCCAGATTTTTTGATTTCTCAACTCGTCTTTTATACAGTCTTTTACTGTACTTTGCACATGTGGTAAATTGTGCCGCAATTGTCTTTTGTTGGTAGCTCTACGATGGAACATTATCCCAAAAAAGACGAAGGTTTTCATTATGTACTAGGTGTTGTGGGATGTTGCACGTGCTCAACATAAAAATAAAGTCATACAAAAATTGCTAGTACGGAATATTGTTTCTTAAATTCAATATATGACGTTTACTTTTAATATGACTTCTACATTCAAATGTCGTGCGACCTAGCAACCCTATACCACAAAATTTGCAACGGATGTGCGAACCTGTAAATTCCAAACCAGAGAAACGCTAAATATATTTCTTCACATGCGATGCAAAAGGTACACCAGGCTTACGTCCCATGTTTTCGAAAACACATAATGAAAATTCGATAAATAACCGAACCGCCGAACTCTTCAATGTCTACCGCATTACTGAACTCTGCATCCACGTATGTACAAACACCCCCCCATACAGGCATCTCTGCGGGTGCAACCGTTTGTTACGCTTTAATCATAACCCCCCTCTGACATTCTGTAACTGTGTAGTTCTTTGGATTAAATTTACACACGTTTCTGAAAGAATAACCAAGTTAATTTAAGAAAAAGAAAATTGCATAACTACAGAATAAGTTAATATTACTTTATTTTATAAGTGGATGCTATAGTGGGTACGTTTGCCTGTTTGCATTCGAAATATCTAAATAAATAAATAATGATTTCGCATATAACGAAAACTTGTTGTTGGACTTCCACAATCTTCTCAATGGAATAATCCACAATGTTTTAATGTTACAAATACAGTTTTATATCTTGCAGAAAGTATCCGCATAGATACTAAACTCTCTAAATACTAATACATACATATCGTGTTCGAACATCTCTGTGTTTATATTTTCTTTAAAATAGTGAAAAACAAGAGGATGTTTTAATTATCTTTTTGTTTATATATAACTCATCTAGTGATAATATACATCACATAATAAATAAACTTTCTTGGACGTACGCGAAGTAAATAATAAAATTCTCCAAATCTATTCTATTTCTATTAATAATGGTTTGTACCTATTTTCGAGACAGTGTTCTTCTGGAAGTAAGTCGCAAAAGATAAATATAGAATTCAGAATAACTGGTTCGTTCTTCGAATCATCTTAAGTATAGGCTTTATTTGTTTGACTCAAGAGCTTACGAATTAAAATGTAATTCATGGAGAATGGAGATGGTTTTCTGAATTCTTAATTTTGACGTGAACAAAAATAATTGAGATTAGTGTATTAGAATAGGATTCATTTAATTTGTATTTGATTGAAATAATATGGTGGTTTTCTATATTTTATTACTATTTCCATGCTTTTCCATATTTACCACTTTCACTGTATTTGCAAATTTTAATGCATTATGGAAATTTTTGAATAAAGCACTAAGGTCACAGCAATTAAATGTAATTCCTATATCATATAATATTTACTTTTGCTTTTACAAAAAGTGCCATATTTACGATAAGCTTATGCCACCATCCTTTTTCAATTTGGAAAAATAGATCGTTAATATAGATCACCTATACGGTGGTTCTATTACGCTTAATCTAGGTACAAAAAATTACATCTGTCCAATGCGCACTTCCGGAGAAATAAAGATTTGCAAAAGTATCGATTTTTTCAAGAAAACCCTAGTAACTGAAACCCTTAAGTTGCATCTAGATACCTTATTACTAAGCCTGGCATTAGAGCAACGCAAACTGCGCTGAAAGCCAGTGGCTGACGCATAAAAGTTTACACAAAATAAACACGGCCGGGACAATTCGGTATAAGCGCCAGTATAACTGTGACTCGAAAGCCGATCTGTTGTGTATGCATCTACGCTGTCGTATACTATATCGTAGTTCTACGTTTGTTTTGAAAATGTTTCCTACGTCGCGAAAACGACCAAAGTTGGACACAATAAGGGAATTTTTTGCAGAAATGCCTGATTTAAAGTGTGATGGCGCTAAAATTCAATGTGTAGTGTGTAAAATAGATTTAATGTGTTGGTCGAAAAGTGATTGTCTACGGCACGTAAATAGTGCAGGGCATGTTTCAAAAAAAAATTCCACACGAGATTATGACAAATTTAAATTTAATTTATGTGTTTATTGCATGTAATTTACCATTTCATTTACTAAGGAAGAAAGCATACGTCTCGTTTTGGAATGAATATTCGGACTTTAAGTTACCAAGTGAGAGAACATTACAGAGAGTTGTGCCGTCTGCTCGTGAGCATGTCGAGAAAAGAATTAAATCGGAGTTGCAAGATAAAAAACTGTGGTTATGTGTGGACGAAACAACAGATCGTAAAGAACATTCTGTGGTTAATGTAATGGTACGCACAATGGAACCACATCGACCGTCACCCTCAATTTTACTAGCTTCCAGACGAATACAACAATGCACTGCCGAAGTAATTTCAATGTTGGTGTTACATACATTGGAAAAGTTTGAACTTTCAACAAATCAACTATTGACGTTTATGAGTGATGGTGCCGCAAACATGCTTGCTGTAGGTCGATCTCTTAAAAAACATTGTGCTAACTTGTTGCATATTACATGTAAAATTCATACTCTCAGTCTCGTAGCAGATAGTGTCAGAAAATGTTATCCCAAGGTAGACGCTCTAATAGCACATACAAAAGCTGTGTTTATAAAATCCCCAAAACGTATTCGGGAATTTCATAGACTATGCCCCGGTATTCCTGAACCACCACAACCTATTCTTACTCGTTGTGTTTGAGCATGTATCACATTTAATTTATTTTGTGTAAACTTTTATGCGTCCGTCACTGGCTTTCAGCGCAGTTGCGTTGCTCTACCTGGCATAATCGGTCTTCTCGACAGAATCGGATCAATCGCATAGGCCACGCATATCATAAGTAAAGGGTGTATGTGTGACTCGCGCCCGACAGAAGTTAAATTTCGAAATCGATACTCATTGGTAAAATTAACTGACCAAATAAAAATGTTTGGTAAATAAAGCGAATATATGCTCATCTTGAAGTGTTTTTACTGCCATTAGTTGTTTTCTTTTGTTGAAAACGATATTTGTTATATACACATAGTGAAAGAAAATGTCTAGCTATACGAAAAAGCGTACATGCGACAACGGTAAACGCGAATGGGGGATTCACCACAAACGTAGGGGTTAGCGGCAGTCGACGGCTTACGACGGTTATCGATGTGGTTATTTACGAGGTAGACTGCATTATGGGCGGACAATCTTAGTAGGAGTTTCTAGAGTATTTCTTTTCTTTTCTTTTATTTCATCAGAATCTTTTTTTATTTTCGTCTTTAGAATTCCTTATTAGTTTCGTCTAAGCTTCGTAGTAACAACAAAATAAATATGCGAAATTCTAATTTCCAGGCGACCATGACTTCAAATTATTACGTGCGTTCTTGTACACAGTAGGTCTACACCCCAACGTTGTTAAAAGCGTACTAAGTACTAACACGCGACCCGCATCGAATCGATCATCGAATCGGGGGATCGAAACATAGGGGATGACTCACACGCAGCAGGTAAATATTAATGAAATACGTTATTTGGAAGTGACTATTATTGTTTCCAAATAACGTATTTCATTCATATCTGCCGGCTGCGTGTGAGTCATCCTTTACGTTTGCCGAACCTTGGTAATAACCGTAAAAAGTAAACAAAGTAGTTTTTTCAAAAATCTGTTGTAGTTAATACCGTGAATGTATGACTAAGTATAGGTATATAGTAAAAACACTTTTTGATAACGAATATATGTATTTACAATGATTGCTGTGTAAAATTATGTTAATTTTAGTAGGCCACCAGTAGCGGTGGGTGATGACGTGAACGGGAGGGTGCAGACAACGATTCGATTTCATCGTGTTTTTCCGTCGCATACTACAATGTACACAATATGCAACGAAAATACACGAGGAATTCGAATTGCTGTCCGTACCCTCCCGTTTACGTTATCACTCAGCGCTACTGGATGTAGACTAGCAAAGATGAAAAATGTACGCCACCTAAGTTTCGCTTCAGTAACTAATATAATGTAATAAATAAATAAGCGTAACTTCTAATAGCGTGGATAAGATTGGTGACAAATTTGCACCATCAGGTATGTTTCCACATTTGTCTCGGTGAAGGATGTTCGTTGTGAAGAAAAAATGTTCTTATGTTTCGGGAAAGATCTGCGGAAGTAACACAGGCGTAATTTCGAATTTAATATGTATATGTCTTTTGCAGTCGCCTTTATTCCAGCACATTGAAAGTATTTCGCAAACTTTACACAATAATTTAGTTATAATTCAAATTCGGAAGTTCACTGATAAATCTAGTGTCTTTATCAGGAAATGATCGTTTATTTTCCTTGCGTACGTTAGGGTGTGTTTATAGTCAAGCTGTGATAGTCGATAAGAGCGACAATACTATCTGCGATAAAAGCGTTGAAAACTATGCATCGCGAATGGTGTTTATGAAGCTTCAACAGTTGTTAAAATATTTTCATCGGAGTCTTTCTTTTTTGATTTTGGTCTTCTTGATCCCATACTAGGGGCCTCAAGTAAATTTCGCTTATTAAGTTCTTGATATCCATTAAAACTAGAACTGTTGAAAGCAGATAAAATTTGACGGTTCGATTATAAATGTTCTTACCTTTGCTCATCATCGCTGTCCATAGATGTCGCGTTGTTCCAATATAAACACCTGCATACAAACAACGTATTTCACCGCTCCGCTAGTATCGTCGCTCTTATCGAGTATCACAGCTAGCTTCTGTAACCATGGTAACGGAAAGATATAGCGTTCATTGATTGGCCCGTTTTGCTAACCTATAGCTCTTATCGACTCTCACAGCTTCACTATAAACACATCCTTACACAGGTATATTTATCTTTATAATAATATTATAATTACGTGTAACACTGTGAAAGGTTGACGAGGAACTGTTGCAATAAATCGATAATTTCATTCGCTGAGGTAGTTGGTGATGATTCGTCTGCATACATACGTTGCGTAGTGGGCCGGGCAACGTTACTTCAAACCTGGCGCGTAGCGCTCTGTCCCAGGTTTCTTGATTACTAGGCTTTTGGACACTTGTATCATTAAATGCATATTTTAATTCTTTAGAGCATTAATGCATATTCGAGCAAATCTGGTGTGTATTTCGACTGCAATCTCTACGCTAGAACCTGAGGGATTATCTTTACAAGACAACATTGAAATAGTAGAAGCCATAGTCACGTTTAACGAAACTCAAGAAAACTAATTTAATCAATAAACTAGACGAAATTCTGTCAAAAAATACAGGCTATCAACAATTCTAGCTGACAATAGGCGCAAATTTACCAAATCCAATTTATAGAGTATCTTTTTTTTTGTTTATTTATTATTATAAATTAATGGTTAATTTTTGTTTTTTTTTATTTTTTTTTTGTCACTAATATAACAACTTTGTTATAACTTGGGACTATTTTTACAAATTACCATATAATTCTAAATTATAATTTGTTTAAGTCTAACAATTTCTTATGTAGTTTTACTATTCCATTTACAAACAACGTAATACAGCTATATGATATCCTTCTAGCTTAACCTGGGGATGGGCTTTGACCCGAAACCGGTCGTTATTTAGTTATATTAAAAAAGAATTTTGCGAGAAAAAGGACCTTTTATCAACCTTTCTTCCTAATATGAACAACTCGCGACGAGTCACCATTGAACATCTATAAAAAAAATAGTATTTATTCTATAGAAGTTGATTTTTAGTGCATATTTAATTGCATATTTTATATGTTTCTGGTGTATATTTGCATACATATGTTGAAGTTTTTTACTGCATAATTATCCTAAGCCTACTTACTACTGCATTTTGCCTCGCAATTTAATCAGGATTCTAAAATAAGTTGCTACGAACTTATATGAGACATCTTGTAGGTTTGAATATAACTTTAAAACATGCCCACAATCAGACTTCATAACAGGAAAAAAAATCGTTTTCAGAAAGCTTCATTCAAAAAAAGGAGCCTGTAGTCACCTGTATAATTACCTTTTAGTTATATTATTATGTAATTCTATTTATTTTTGTTTGAAGTTTCACTGTTGCTATTGTAATGGCGTTAAGTACATCGTTTTGTATTAGAACTAATCCAGATGTGTCCAGTTGGAAAATCTATTATATATATTGGAAAAAGCGTACATGCGACAACGGTAAACGCGAATGGGTGATTCATCACAAGCGGAGGGGTTAGCGGCAGTTGACGGCTCACGACGGTTACCGATGTGGTTAGTTACGAGGTAGACTGCATTATGTGCGGACGATCTTAGTAAGAATTTCTTTTTCTTTTCTTTTATTTCATCAGAATCTGTTTTTATTTTCGTCTAAGCTTCGTAGCAACAACAAAATAAATATGCAAAATTCTCATTTCCAAGCGACCATGACTTTAAATTATTACGTGCGCTCTTGCACACAGTAGGTCTACATCCCAACGTTGTTAGAACCGTACTAGCGCGACTCGAATCGAATTAATCGGATTCCACTCAGTCCTCTCCTTGCTCTCTCGCCGTACATCTACAGTGTGTCCCTGGATTAACGCATGGATAGGTAAGGCAGACAGGAAATTATTGAGTTGAATTTTCATATTTTTGGGTTCAGCTATGCTTACACGCTAAGTACTAGCATAATTTATTAGTCTGAACATTGTTTTTAATCACCGTATTATCGTATCTCCTATAGAAAATACATTTTACTAATTGAAAAAATGTCTTTTTTGTAAATTTCCAAGATATATTTGATTTTTCGACAATAAAATTATGGCATAAATTACAATTCAAGCATGGCTGAACCCGAACAGATGAAATTTCAACTCATTAATTTTCTGTCTGCCCTACCTATCCATGCGTTAATCCGGGGACACGCTGTATAGATAGAGCTAATTTCACATTTTCCCAATGTGTATACATAGGTATTAGGTACAAGATCTTAGTAATTGAGTTAGTAATTGGGGATATTTAAGTAGTACACTACAGAATTGTTCGAATTTTAATTTTAAATTCCCTCTTACTAGTCTGACAAGTAAACGTAGGCAATTTTGATAAAATTTTGCAGACACGTATTTTTTTTTAGTTGTTTCTTTTCGGTTTGAGGGAGTGTAATTGACACTCAAAGTTACCCCTCGAAAATACATTTTTTGCTATATCTCAGGAACAAAACGAGATGTGGAATTCATTTAAAAACAGTTACTAGCACTACACTTCAGATGAGAAAAAATCAGTGGCGCACCCATGGGGTTGTTAGAGGATTAAAAAATCTCATTTCTCTTTTCGCCTTATTTTTCCTCTTCATATTCTTAAACTACACAAAAAAATAAAAGTTACCCGTTTTTGTTTTTTTTCTCAATGTCAATTTTAGGAGAGCTATCGTCATTTTAGTGTATCCCTCCAAAACCTATTTTTCTCTATATTTTTAGAATTAAATTTGAAATCATTATATCCCATTTTATTTTAAGTAAAAACTCTGCTATGGCCCTTATGATATTGATTATGTTGCAATATACAAAAATTGATATGAAATATAAATATAATATATCAATTCCTTATTCCTTCGGTTTAAAGAGGGTGACACAACATTGAAATATAGATCAATTAAATTTTATGCGTTGATATGAAAGTTTATATATACAGTGAGGTGCTAAAATGGCAGCAATGATCGCCTTATTTGTTGTGGTTGCGCAACAAATTGTACAATAATTTAAATCATATTATCTTCTGTTAAAGCATTTCAATTTTATACTATTTATCCTTACTTAGGGCAAAGTTCAAATATTTCCGGCTCTACAAGGGCAGTATTCTGTATGTTCCACTTCGCAGTAATTGTTGCCAAATTCACCGAATATTAAAATCATGTACTCGATGTTTATAGGCGATTATAAACAACATAAAAAACTGAAACTCATGCACATTACCTATCAAAAACTTACAAATTAATTAATTATAGTAAAGTTCGATAAAGTAAAGGAGAAACAACAATTAACAAAACAAATTAAAATGAGGTTTTAGGAACTCACTGTATATGGCAAAAATGTATTTCTATTTCCATCGAAGACTTTGAAACAAAACCAAATTTAATTAAAAAGAAAACGTATTTACAAAAACCACCTTTATAGCTCAAGTGTTGGTTTCGAAAACTTTCCAATGTTGTAGATAAAGTCGTGTATCTCTTTGATTATAAAATATTAATTTTTTATGTGTAATACATACTTACTTCAATCGGATGGAAAAGTAATTGTGTGGCGTAGGCCGAATACCAGCCTAGATAAAGACAACCTTCAGGCTACAGTAAAGTATGGTGGTGGTTCCCTTCAGAAGGGATAGCTAATCTGTGCTTTATAGATGGTATAATGGACAAATTTAAATATATATACGTTTTGTAGGAAAATTTGAAACCAAGTGCTGAACGATTTGGTTTAAAGAATAATTTCATTTTCTACCAGGACAACGATCCTAACCATAAAGCACAGATTAATCGCGAGTGGTTATTATGTAATTGCCCAATGGTCATGAATACTCCCCAACAGTCAGCAGACCTTAACCTCAAAATTTATGGGCTGAAATAAAAAATAAACTTAAAAAATATGATACAACCAGCGAGATCTTAAGGAGAAACCACAGGAACAATATTTCCCCGAAACGACTAAGAAATTGGTGGAAACCATGCCCAATCGCTTGTAGAAGTAATCAATAGGAAGGGTTATTCCTCCAAATACTAAGAATCACTTAGTTTGACCAAAATATCCTATACGTTTACATGTCGAATATGAATAACGCATAGAGTTTGGTTTTCCTATAGTTGTGTTTATTATTTGTTTTATTATATTAATGCTAAGTCAATAAAATTATAACTATTTAATGTATATTGAAAATAAAAATTTTGTGGTAATTATGTAGCACTTATTTTTTGTATTTATTGATATTATGTTTAATGTTAATTTCGAGTGTTGTACGAATATTGATAAGAGTGACTATACTAGGGTACGTAAAGATTGCCGTTCATCTATGAACGTCCTTGATTCGCTGCGCGCGCACCCTGCCTTATACTTTCATAGCGGGCAAACGTTGTAATACTGTCTATATATTTTAGCGGTTCACTTTACTACGGAACTTACGAACGCGGTATATGTATGTATATTTCATATCAATTTTTGTGTATTGGAACATAATCAATATCATAACGGCCATAATAAAGAGATTTGACTTAAAATACAATGAGATATAAAATTTAATTTTAAAAATATAGAGAAAAATAGATTTAGGAGGGATACATTAAAATGGTGATAACACTGATCTCTCTTAAAATGGACAATGAGAAAAAAAATCCAATCCATCTTTTTTTGTGTAGTTTAAAGATATGAAGAGGAAAAATAAATTGACAGTACCTGTGGGCGGGGACGAACAAAATGAGATTTTTTTAAACCCGTAATGATTCCATGGATGCGCCACTGATTTTTGAAATGTAGGGAGTAATCCTTTTCCTGAGATATGGCAAAAAATGTGTTTTCGAGGGGTAACTTTGAATGTCTTATCGGTGATAAGTTAATTGGTCGAGTATAGCTCATTTACTAGAATTAAAATAGGTAGATAACTTTTAAATTGTTATTAGCAGCTAAAAATTTGTTATCGTTGCGTTGCCTAATACATCTGTTGGTAATCCTCGTTCAATGTCGGAAGGATCACTTGCATGAGAAATCGGTTCTAAAGGAATCGCTTTAGAAATAAATAAAGAGTTACAAATAACATTTGTATAATCTTGTTTTATCATTTCTAATCTTTATTTGTCTTGTTTTTGCGCTTTTGTATTGTGTTTTTCTGTAAATTTTTATAAATGTTTAATAGTTGTGTTGGTCTTGATTTGAGATTTTCTACATTGTGTGGACTTGTGTTTTATCTATACAGTTATTTAACCCCCGATTTTAATTATACAACCATTTATATCTTATTTTACTATTTATTTCACGGTAATTTACGGCCGCCATTCTCCGACTTTTATTTACACAATTTTATGCCTAAATAGGGACTCTTACTTAGTCGACTTATACGGACGCGTATTAATAAGTTGCTGGGTGACCGGGAGAAGGAATACCCTCTCTTGCTGCCTGTTTTTCCATCTTGGAGACTGTTAACGAAATCTTGTCAACTTTTGCTGTGACTGGGCTATCTCCTGACAGCTAGTCGGAATTTAAGTATTAAATATACATCATGATTAGAACTCCACCAAATGACAAAAATCCAAATCTCACGTAGATACACCTCTACTCCAAACTCTATCTCTGGAGAGAAGAGAAGGTCACCGTGGGGATAATGAAACTCCTACGGCGAATAATCCACCATCACCTTGGTTCCAGAGTTTCGAGCATCTCACGGGCGCTGAAATAGTACGTGTGGTCTATGAGCTGCAGCCGATGTTGGAGCAAAGACGCAGCGCGAGGGCAATGGAGAAACCTCACGACGACCCATGTGGGAACGAACCCTTTCCTACCGTTCGGGGAGAATCTTCCTCCGAAGGCTGTGAAATGCGGGGGAGTGGGGCACCCGACTGAGGTCTGTGTCGTCCCCCGTGAATCCTACGACTTTACAATGCATTAATTGTGGTAGGAACCACGTCACGTTCCATCGACGTGTCCTAAATATCAACGGCTATACAAAGCCGTTAAAAGGCAGCAGATAAGCCGACAAAAAAGGCAACAGATAAGCCGACAAAGGAGGGATTCGACTACTACAGGAACCACATAACAAATAGGCAGGGTAAATACTCCTCGGAAACAACCTACGGCAATAAGGGGAAAACCAACAAAGAACTTCTTTCGAGATGGATCTCCTTCTAGGAGGGGACCTTATAGGAATAAGAAGCAGTTAACACCGAGGGTCACATTTGTTGGTCCTGGAAGGCGCCCCCAGCACAACTCCGGGATCCTATGCCGCTGAGCTCCTAAGAACTGTTAGCTCGTTATGCAGCTTCTCAAATAAGCCATGGAGCAACTTCAACCACTGCTCCAATGTTCGACGCAAACCAGCATGCACAGAAAGAAATGATGCATACGCCGAAGCCAGTCAAAATCAGATAGCTACTTATAGCGTGGAATGCAATCTCCCTTGCGGGGAAACAGTTGGGGTTAGAGGAGCTGCTGAACAGACTGAGAATAGACATAGCACTTGTCGGAGAAACCTGACTGAAACCGAGCGAGACACATTAACTATCTCTAACTAACTATAACATCTAGAGTACGGACAGGAGAACGGACCGCGGCGGCAGCACCGCAACCATAAAAAAATCCATAAAACACACCCCTTCGCCCGGTCAAAACCACCTCCCTTGCACTAACCGGTGTACTGGTTTCTACGTCGCTCGGTGAGGTCCGGGTGTGGTCGGCGTACAGCTCCCCTACGAGGGGCTTCGTTGAAGGGGATTTCCGACCCGTCGTTGTCGGTGATGCTCCGGTCTTGCTTGCCGGAGATCTAAATGCTAGGCACCCGCTGTGGAGCAGTATCGCCATAAACGCGAAGGAATCTCTTCGCTTTCCTTCAGGAAACAGAGATTCAAACGATAGCACCCCGCAGTCCCTTTTTCCACAACGCGGGGCACAGGCTGGACGTCCTCGACATTACCTTGGTGAAGAACCTCCCCTTCACAGTCGAGGCTGAGTCGTTCTCGGAGCTGAGCTCCGACCTCAACTTGGTCCTCTACGAGCTAGACGGTGAGACGGTCAGAGATACCAAAGGCGCCGGCAAATATATCAAGTGGAGAGATTTCGTTACGACATGTGAGGGAAAATTCTCCGACCTCCGACCTGCTGAAATCAACACCTGTGACGAGCTTGAGCAATCGGTGAAGGATTTTATTTACAAAGTCAGTTTCGTCTCGACGGAGTCCATATTTCGCAGGCCCCCGCGGCCTGTGGGATCGCTCCCCAGGCACATAAAGTTGCAGATCGATGAAAAGCGAAGGACCATGCGTAGGACCCAAAAGACGCTAACACCCAACGATAAGAGGATAGCGAACCGTCTCGCCAAACGGGTAAAGGAAACCCTTAGGGAATTCCGATATGGGCAGTGGGACCAGCGAATATCGAGACTGAGCACTATAGGTGGGTCCTTATGAAAGTTCGCGAAGATGCGAAGGAGCAAAGGCCAGAATTACACGGGTGCCCTGGTCCATGGAGGAGAGGTGGCATGTAGCGATTCAGAGAAGGCGGGAGTTTTTTCTATGACGCTCTAGGGGGCTGCACGTTCTGCAGACACCCCTGGAAATCCGGATAAAGAGTGCGCCCAACAATGGAGAACTTTGAGAGCGCTAGAGGAACTGAGGATATCGACCTCTCGTCGAACATCCGTGTGCAACACTTTTTGATGATTGAGTTAACTCAATATTGAGGTTAAAATACTTCTCGAACATCGGGAATGTCATCGTTGTGGTGATGATTCCCAAGCTGGGGCAGACTCAACGTCCCCCCAGGGTTACAGGCAGATAAGTCTCTTATCAGGACTATCGAAAGTTGAGGCAATCATCCTGTCCAGGCACAAGTATGTGCTAGGCGAGCTGGATGTTATATCGGCAACGCAGTTCGGTTTCAGACCTGGATTCTCAACCGACTTTCAGGCTCTGCAGGTAACCAACAGCATTCTCGAGGGGTTTGAAAGGAAGGAGTCTACGATGGCGGTGTTTTTTGACATAGCCAGAGTCTTTGACACCGTATGGTATAACGACTTAATTCATAAACTTGCCCGCTCGGGCATCGACATTGGGTTGATACGTTTTCTCAAATCGTATCTCTCTGGCCGTACCTACTCGGTGAAGGTTGGTGGATCCGTGTCGCCCGTAAGCCCTCTAATGGCAGGCGTGCCACAGGAGTCTGTTGGCCCCTATTTTATTCAATATTTACATGTCATATCCCAATTCACCAGAATGAGAAGTATGGCACACGCAATATCCAACGAGGGATTGACGGGATGGCCGAGTGGTACAGGGACTGGAAATTAAAACTCAACCCCACAAAAACATGAGCAGTCCGATTCACGAGGAAGGTCCGGCCGCCAGTGAGCGAACTGAAACTTGAGGGACAGCGGATCCTCTGGTCTGATCAGACAAGATACCTGGGTGTGGCTCTGGACAGGAAGCTCGTGTAGCGCGAACACATTCTGCAAACCAAGAGCAAGCTGCATAAAGCAGTTGGTGTGTTATATCTTTTCATATGCAGGAACAGCAAACTCGACTCTCGGCAGAAAAGGCGACTGTATCTTTCCATTCTCCGGCCAAAAATGACCTATGGGGCAGTCGCTTGGTGCGACGGCACCAATGAATCTAAAGCTATTAGAAAAGATGCAGACTAGAATCCTGAGGATCATCACCAGAGTGCCGCATTACGTGAGCGACGAAACGCTCAAACGAGACCTGGATCTGCCGAGTGCGAAGGAGTTAATCACCTCAACATGGACTTTACGCGGAACCTGGGCAGAGACTGGCCGCGAAGAGTGATGATCAGAAGACCGGGGGACGTGGTAAACACACCCGATTGCTTAGGACTCGCGATATGGACATACTGTGCACGCAAGGATGCCCAACAGGGAAGAAATAGTGAATCAATCGTGGTTCTTTGAGGTAGCGTTTTTGTTTTCTTCAGGGTTGGAGTCCAGATGTTATTGATTGATTTGTGTATTTCGATTACTTCCCGGTACAGTCGTGTGTAGTAATGGCGTGTGGTGCCGATGATCTGTGTTTTCTTGAAGTTTATGTGTTTGTCCCGTTGTAATGAGTGTTTTGCGATTGCTGATTTATCGACCTGGCCCAGACTGCAACATCTTTTGTGTTCTGTGGGGTTATTCTGTAAGAATCGAGGTATTTTCGACTGTCTCGCATGCGCTGCCGTGTCGCTTATGCACTGTAGTTCTAAAACAAAATTTGTGTCAACCTCACATTTTATAGAATAGTGTTGTGTGTTATATCGTTTTATCGGGCACAGTCGGGTGTTGATATCCTATAGTATACGCAAATGACGCAAGCACGATTGAACACGAAACAGCAAAACCGATTTCACACTCGATCCTTACAGAATAACCCCCTGTTATCCGGGTCGACACGCTCCGTTGTATCTATGTAAACGCTACTGCAACTGCAAGGAACATGATATACGCCTTCTGACGAAAGAGGGCGTCTATGGTTTTTGGCTGATCTAGGACTGTAGAGACCCTTTTCCGTCCGTGCGATGACTGCTAGTGAAATACCGTGTGGAAATCGTCGATTCAATCGGGTACGTTCAATATTTATATCGGCATTTGCTTTGTAGTTAATCCGTCGCACTTGGAAGAATAAAAAAAAATTAACCTTGGCGCTAATAAGCTACGATTCCCAGTTTCGATGAACAAGCAACTCTATTCATTCGAAATAAATAACTTTATAAATACAAGAATTAACAATGCCTTTTAAAATCCAATGAAAACTCTAACTCAATGAATCATTTGTTTGAATAATTCTCCTTTTTGATGACTCTCTCACATTTAGATAAGAAAAGTGCTGCGTGTCGCAATCTTGCAGTGCAACATCCATCTATAGCGTTCGGGTCGTATCCGACCGGCCGGTATATAGATCGCAGTGTGAGACACTACGTGTCAGTGAATGTGGAGTGTACTATATCCGTACTTAAGGGTTAATATTTAAAGTTGTCATATGCAGTCATAGACGAACTAAGTTCTTTGTACTATTTGATCGATTGGCGCATTTTCTGTTATATTTGTCATTTTTTTATAAACATTTTTTTGTGAAAAATCAACTCTGCTAGCGGTGGGAATTTCCTTATCATTCAGTAGGTGTACTTGTTTATTTCATTCAACAATTTTCATATATGCTGTAAATTGTGTGTTCAATAAATTTCATATTCACTCTAAAGAAATTTGCCGTGGTTTGCGACTAGACGGTAGCCTCGTTAATGTTTTATTATTTAAAGGAAGTGCGTTTGACGCTTGAGTAATCAGTTTTGCGTATTGTACCTCATTTGCTTTTAACCACGAAATTTACAATTACTGATTAATAATCTTAATGATTCATACATCGATATAATAAATTAGAAAATAATTAAAATTTTACTCTAATGTTTAGTGGTTCGAAATTTTAAAAAAGTGTTATCAAACAATTTTATGGAAAGAAGTTTCCTAATAGCAGCTAATATATAATATACAGGGCCATTCACGACGATGGCTTATTAAAAGTATCTCTGGAAATATCTAAACTATATTTTTGAAATTTTGGTGGGCGATGTTATAGATAATGATGTATCTCCTAAAAATATTTTCAACTTCATGGTACTCTTCTTTGTGGTACTCTCAACGGAAACGGATATTAATTTTCTTATTTTAAATGGCATACCTTGCATATTGCGGATCCTTTAGACAAACCTGTCAAAGACAAGTTCAACGATATACAATATCATAGGTTTAGGACGTATCACATTCGAAATATTAATTTTTTTGTGAAAAATTTGACATCCCTTATTTTTAAGAATGTCTGCATGTTCTACTTGAAAAAATGCGAGTAAAACATATTTTATTTCCTATACCAAAATTCGCTCGTTTCGGCGTTATTTAAAAAAAAATCATGAAATCGATTATTTATTACCAGTAAACAACCAGAATTGACTTCGTGTTACTTAAACTAATGACAAACAAACAAACAAATTTTTTGAATGGAGTCTGGTCAAAATACAAGATGATCCAGTCTTTATTGCTAAAGTAATATGAACTGATGAAGCGATGAAGCGAAATTTTCGTGTATAATTCTAAAAAGAAACATTATTAGACCACATTTAACAAGACCACAAAATTTCCAAGAAGAGTTTATTTCTAATGTATTTTGTGCTATAAAAGACAACAACCTTACGTATCAAACTTATGACGAAAATTTAAGTGGCATTAATATTTAAATTTACTACACGTAATGGAATTTATTAATGGTCTAAATGTGGACAAAATGTTGGTACCAATGGCATTGTACACGTAAGGTTACAGATCAATTGACGGAAATGTTTGATGATAGACGGATGAGGAAATTACGACCTTGGACATGGCCAGCCAGGTCCCCTGACCTAACTCCTCTTGACTTCTTTATTTTGGGTCAAACATTTGAACATTTATAATATATTTTATTAATTTGTATAGTTTTTTTTTGAATAGTTGTGTTTACGCCTTTTATCATTTTAAATATTTTGCACCCGTTTTTTAGTTTATGTTATTGTTACTAATTTAACATTTACTAATAATCAACTAAATATTTTTTTTAATTCAATATTTATTTTACTTTAACAACCGAACCTAAATAAAATCTTTATTGGGTATACCATCTGCAAGTCTCCTTTATTTAATTTAAATACTGACATGTTAATGTAATGTCACAGTATTCATTTGTCATTAGTCATTAGCTTAAGCAAAACAGAGCCCACCTTGTCATTTCTGGTTGTGTATTAGTAATAAATAATTGATTTAGTGATTTTTTTAAATAACTCGGAAATGAGCAAATTTAGTTATAGGAAATAAAATATGTTTTATTCGCAGTTTTTGAAGTAGAATACGTAGACATTCTGAAAAATAGGGGTTGCTATTTAACAAAATTTAATTTTCTTTAATTGGATATGGCAGTGTTGGACTAGGTTTTTGGAACACTTTGTATAATATTTTTGATACGTATTTATAACAATAAAGACAATTTTATGTTGCCAACAGAATTAACAAAACTGATTAACATGAGTAATACCGAATAGAAGATATTGATGTTTCAATTAAACTGCGCCTGTCAAGTTTTTCAGAAAAAATGTAATATCTCAAAGGTGGTACATCCTACATCTATGATATTGCATATCGTTGATGAGAGCAGTGCGGTAGCAAAACCGGCGAATAAATGAGCGCCATTCAATGAAGCGCTGTTCATTGTTTGGCCCGTTTTGCTACCGCACTGCTCTCATCGATCATCGCAGCTTCACTATAAACACACCCTAATACGAGGGTAGTTTGACATTAATTTAGCCTTCGATCGATGACGTTACGTGAGAACGAATTGCTCGCGGTTTTGACATCTACCATCCATCACATGACGTCTGTCAAAATTTCAAGCAAAAAACACAATTAGTTTGGTTTTAACAGTTGTCGAAAGCAAGCAACTTTTGTATTTGTTGAAAATGGAAAAAGTCGAATATCGTTCAGTGATTAAGTACCTTCATTTGAAAGGGCAAAGCAATGCAGAAATCAAAGCCGAACTGGATGCTGTTTATGGCGAGTCTACACCGTCGTTAGCAACAATGAAATTTTGGAAAGCTGAATTTGTTCGTGGTCGTAAGAGTGTGTTTGATAATGAACGTCCAGGTGCCCCAAAAACCGTCACTACACCAGAAACCATCAACAAAGTTCATGATATGATTATGGCAGACCGTCGAACCAAAGTGCGTAAGGTAGCAGAGGCTCTAAACATGTCAACTGAGCGTGTACATAACATCATACACGAACATTTGAATATGAAAAAGCTATCCGCGCGATGGGTGCCGCGTTTGCTCAATGTCGACCAAAAACGCATACATGTGACGGATTCGAATAAGCCCTTGGCAATGATAAAACACCAGCCGAAGGATTTTTTTCGCCGATACGTCACTGTTGATGAAACGTGGGTCCATTACTACACGCCGGAGACAAAGGAACAGTGAAAGCAGCGAAGAAAAAGCGAACCGAAGAAGGCCAAGACAATTCGATCGGCCGGAAAGGTGATGGCGACTGTTTTTTGGGATACGAAAGGCATTATTCACATTGATTACTTGGAAAAGGGTAAAACAATAACTGGCATGTACTACGCAGATTTATTGGACCGTTTCGACGCCGATTTGACGAAAGAACCTGCTGGTTTGGCTCGCCAAAAAGTTCTCTTCCATCAGGACAACGCACCCGCTCACAAGGCGTTGCACAGGCACAATTGCACCAATTGGGCTACAAATTGATCGACCACCCACCGTATTCGCCAGACCTAGCCCCCTGCGACTTTTTCCTGTTCCTAAACCTAAAAAAAATGGCTCGGAGGACGCCGTTTTGCAACGAACGATTAGGTCATGACTGAAACTTCACACTATTTTGAGGAGATCGAGCAAAATTACTTTTCGGAAGGGATAAAAAAGTTGGAAAACCGTCTTATCAAGTGTATTGAGGTAAAAGGAGACTATGTTGAAAAATAAATGAGAAAAAGAACAGAAATTGTGCGTTTTCTTACTTGGGCTAGATTAATGTCAAACTACCCTCGTATATAGAGTGTACCATTTGGAATAAGAAAGTTGATATCCGTTTCCGGTTTAGTCGAGAGTGCCATGAAGTTGAAAATATTTTTAGGAAATACATCATTATCTATAATATCGCCCACCAAAATTTAAAAAAGATAGTTTAATTACTTTCAGAGATACTTTTAATCCATATGCCATCGTCGTGAGCGATCCTGTATAATTTAATCTATAAAAAGGTAGTAAGCTATTGAGGGATTTTCCATGGCGAATGTTAATTTTACCTTCATATTATTTTGTTCTAAAGAAAAAAATTGAACCCTAAAAATTAGTGTATGATATAAAGTGAATAATAAGAAGCTAATCCTAAGTGAAAGTGATGTGTAAGATATCACAAAATACAGATTTTGATGTTAATGAATTTAAAAAAACTCGCAATTGAAGTGTTACTAAGTTGGATTGTTTTTGTTGAAACTATTTTATGATGTTGTATTCCTTATAACACGAGTTGTTTTTAAAAAAAGACAGTTTCTGACACCAGGGCAGCTTTTATTAGTGTGTTCCGTAACACGGTTTAAGTACAATATAATATTATACTAATAGAATACTTATAGAATTTAATATATAATTAAATTATAATTCGATTATAATTTGGGCAGAGTAACACTTTACGCGCGAGAGTCTGAGTTCTTATTGCTCTAAAGAGTACGGGTGCGTACCCCTTTTATATCATTTAAATATGCTGACTAAGATCTCTGTCTTATTTATATACCTTAGATATGGTCAAGAGCTACAACAATGTACAACACAATCTTATAGCCCCTTGATACCGCTTAGTTTTAAATTAGGTAAAATTTGTCTAATCATTCTTTACTAAAGAGCATTACACTTTTTTCGTCTAAATTCTAAATTATAATTTCTAAACTAGATCGTGTACTAGATGCAACTGGAACTACTTTTATTCAAACATCTTTTGCATATGTTATACTTTATACGCATGTTTAAGTAGAGAAATCTCCAACACGGGAAACTTTTTTGGGGTTAGTCTTCATTGAGTTTATTAAGACAAACATTTCCTTTGTAGTTGGTAGTTACGAACATCGGCGCAATGCATATGTCTAGTATGACATTTTGATAAAAAAAATAGGATCGGATCTAGTCTGTAAACTAGCGAAATAGGATGAAATTGTGTGATTTATATTATCCAAGTAGTATAGAAAATAGTCAAGGTTTCTAGAAAAAAAAAATATAATGCAAAACAAGCTTTCCGCGTCATTAACTCACATAGTAATAATTTGTAATAAAACAAAGAAGCAAATTTTTCTTTGTATTTATTGCTTGTTCATAATACTAGTTACAGCTAATGTTTTTAGTGGGTGTTCGATTTAAATTTTATTTTTTTATTTTAGCATGGTTTTTATTTGAAATGTTTAGTTTGCTATTTTACATAGTAAGATTTAAGTAGTGACAAACGGTTGTTTACTTTCCCGCTCTGTGTTTTTAAGTTTTTTATTTTAGACAGTAGGATTCCTTAGTAGAATACAGTTATTTATTTTTTCCAATTCCTATTAATAAAATGCCCATTTTATATATTAAATCTCATTATTAAAAAATTACAAAATAGTTTAATCAAAAGGGTGTATAAAATGTTTACAGTCAACAGTTTATTCATGTTGCTATTGACAACGTGAATAAAGTAAAAAAATTAAACTTCGCACTACCTTTGAAAGTTTCGTTGTTATGAATGGCTCAGAGGAATTGGAAAAATATTGTATGATACACATGAATAAAAAATGTTAATCCACTCAACAACAACTCACTTATACCATAAATAGCTATTATAATTGTATAATATATTATTTTAGTTTATAGGAGCGCAGCACCGCGGTTACAATGTGATAACTGTGTACGTTTAATACATTGTGTTAGGCAGCGAAAAATATTTTCCTGGGCGGTATGTAGTACATAGTTTCACTATAATAAAATGAGACAGAAGTATTTAAAAATTCACGAACAGTCGTGTGCTGCTGTACAACTGATATAAGTAATGGAATACATACTAGGGTACATAAGGATTCATTTATAGGCGCGAGTCCCGTACATATAGCGAATAATGTTGTCGATTGTGCTAGAGCGTCCTTGGTTCGCTTCGCGCGCTCCCCTCCTTATACTTTCATAGCACTGTCCATATATTTTAGCAGTTCACTTTACTACGGAACTTACTAACGCGGTAAATTACGTTGTACTCGTGTTGAGAAGACAAAATATGTTCAAATAAAGTTTTGTTGTTTTTTATAAATATCAAAATTGTAGTCCTCTTTGTCAGGATTTTTAAATGAATAACACACACACTCATAGACTACAAATATATATAACCGACATAACTGACATAACCAACATCACTCTCCTCTACATAATACGAACATAATCAATGTCTAACTTCACATCTATCCATCTAACGGGCTGTCTTAAAACAAGGCGCCAATTTTCAAATTCAAATTTATTTACTACAACTCGGCCATTCTGACCTTTGATCGACCTCGATCCTAAGTCTAAAGATTACAAGATCATAGCAACATATGAAATTATAAATACACGAAAGTAAGTAAAACACATAATTTACGCTTCCTTATACAACTGAATTATGCAACTAATAACTACATAATAGTGGTATCAAAGTCAACATTTTAAGGTTAAGAAGGTACATAAGACACGTTATAAATTTTATGACTAATTACAAGGCTTTAATCGCGTACAATCTAATACATTTTCATAAGGGATTTGTGTGTTTTGATATCCGGGTATATCTCTAATCACATATCTATCGTTAGGTAATATAGCCTTAATTTCATAGGGTCCTCTATATTTTGGTATTAATTTTTTGTTAACACCAGTCGACGTATCAATATTTGACATCTCTGAGGCTCTTTTTGACGTTTGTCATAATATTTCTGGTTACACTCCTGGCTATCGCGAATTTTTGTTTCAGCTTCTGTTCTCAACTGTTCTAAATTCTGTGAGCCATTTTCATTTAAAGTTTCTAATGCTTCGCGCAAGTTGTCCCTAATTTTCCCTAATTGATTTCTACCAAATTGCAACGTAGAAGGTGTTTTACCTGTCGATCGGTTTACTGTGTTGTTCATCCCAAACGCTACCTCACATAATAAATGATCCCATTCTGTTCGTCTCTCATCAGTTAGTTTACCGAGTATCGGGGTTATGGATGAATTCATTCTTTCAATTTGCCCATTTGCTCTGGGTGCTCCAGCTGCTACTAAAACGTGTTTAATGTCATTTTCCTTTACAAATTCTTCAAATAATTTGGATGTAAAGCAGGCACCTCTATCCGATATAAGAGTTTTAGGTTTACTATAATATTGAAAATAGCTGTTAAGGTACTTAATTACTTCTGGTGTATTCGTGGTTTTGCAAGCATATAATGCAATGAATTTGGAAAAACCATCTACTATTTCGACTATGTACTTATGTTTACTTTTGGTAACCGGTAGCGGCCCATACTGGTCAATGTGAATCGTTTCAAACGGTAAATTACCCTTTGGTATGCTGTGTAGGTATCCTTCCGCTTTTCCTGGCTTTCTATTGAACTCAATTGATATATTCTGACATTTTCCGTCGCATCATTGGAAACGAATAACTTCGCATTATTAATTCCAGGGTTTTGTCGGTTCCGAAATGTCCTATCTCATTGTGGTAGGTATGCATTATAGTGTATTCCAAACTTTTGGGCACATAAAATCTCAGAGCGTCGACATGTTGCATTCGATTATTTGAGCGGTGTTCTATGGAATAATTGTAATTCTGTAAGAGCAAACACCAACGCATAATCCTTGGTATAACATCTTTCTTTGCTAACGTAAGCCTAAAGCTATCACAGTCCGTCATTATCTTGAAAGGAATTCCGTATAAATAAGTATGAAAACGTTTTAATGCATACACTATTGCTAGGCACTCTAGCTCATAACTATGGTATTTGGATTCTGCCTCACTCGTTCGTTTACTAAAGAAAAATATAGGATGAAATTTGTCGTCACTCTGTTTTTGCATTAATATTGCTCCAAACCCTTGAGCACTTGCATCACAATATAACTCAGTCTCGTTAAAAGGTGAATAAATTGCTAACACAGGTTTTGACATTAGCTTATGCTTTAATATTTCAAATGATTCAAGGTGTTTCTCGTTAAATTCAAATTTGGAGTTTTTCTTCAAGAGGTCATAAAGAGGTTTAGCAATTATAGAAAAATGCCGAATAAACCTTCTGAAATAGCTTGCAAGACCAACAAATCGGTGAACTTCTTTCACGTTGGTTGGCACCGGGTACTTTTTAACGGATTCTATGTTTTCGGTATTCGGGCTAATACCATGCTCATCAACTTGATATCCCAGAAAGTCAATCTTACGTTTAAGGAAAGAACATTTATCTATACGTAATTCTAATAGGTTTTCATTAAGTATTTCAAAAACGCGTTTCAATATATTTAAATTTTGTTCTATAGTCTGCGTTGCATTAAGAACGTCGTCTATATAAATAAGGACTTGATTTTCTTTTATTAAACCTCTAAAAACTTTATTGATGTAGCGGGAGAAAGTTGAAGGACTCGAACTAAGTCCAAATGGCATTTTACGGAATTCATACTGTCCTGATGGAGTGATGAAAGATGTATACTTAATAGATTCCTCACTCATTGACACATGATAAAACGCATTTTTCAGGTCAAGCCTAGTAAAGTACTTTTTATCTTTCAATTGATCCAAGTGATCCTCAATTAAAGGTAACGGGAATTGGTCTCTAGCCAAATATTTGTTTAAAGTCCTAAAACCTACACCCATTCGATGTTCGCCATTCTTCTTTTTCACTAAAACAATAGCAGAACAATATGGTGACTGACTTTCTCTAATAATTCCGCGGTCTAACAGGTCCTTTAATATTACTTCTAAAACTTGTTTTTCTGCGTAGGATAGACGCCGTGGTCTTGTAAAGAACGGTTCTACCTTTCTCAATACTATTTCCATTTTGAAGTCAACTTTGGGTGTTTGTGGTCGCTGGGCATTCAAATAATAATCATTATAAATTTGGCAAATCTTTGACACAACAATCAAAGGCAAATCGGCTTCAATATCTGAATCAAAATGGTTTGTATCTGAGGCATGATCTTCACAATTTATACTTAAAATTTGTTGGCACTCATGACTTAAATATAAATAGGTTTGCGTTGGGCGAATATTAACAATATTATTTTCAAAGGTTACCTGAACATTTGGGTTACAGATAAAGTCTCGACCTAATAAACATTCAAATGGGATACTGTCACATGGAACTATTAAAAATTGTAAGTGTACAGGAATATCATTGACAGTAACCTTACAATAAATTTGACCTAATATATCTAGCCTAGATTTGTTTATGCCCTCAAAATTAAACATATTACTTTCAACAACATCAAATTCAATGTCTTTCACTAAATTAATGCTAATTAATGAAACTGGGCTTCCTGAGTCCAATATTGAATTTACTGTAAATATATACCTGTTATATTCAAGTATAGTTGGTACTGTGAAAGGGGTTTCATTATTAATAATGAGCGTTGCCTCTGCTACCTCTTTATTTCCTTGTCGTGCTGGACTTGGTCCATTTCTGCCTCCTCTTCTAGCTGGTAGTCCTCTCCTCTGGGGGCACTCCCCTATTTTGTGATCCACAGCTCCACATTGGAAACACGATCCCCGCTGTCTCCGAGGATTAGGGCAGTCTGCTATTAAATGACCCTGTTTATTACAAGTGTAGCACTTCAGGGTAGTTGCCGCTTCCCTTCCTGGTGTGATATCGTTTGTAGTTTTCCCACTTGGCATTTTTCCTATGTCAGTTCCAGCTCTCGATTTATTGCTCTTCGTCTTCCTGGCAGTATACATCCTCTCATAGTTAATAGTAGTTAATAGTGATAAAAGTCCAACAGCTACCTGCTCCTTCATCTCTCGAAGTGGTAAGTGCAGCGCTTTACATAATGCTATTTTTTCATGGTACTAGATGCTTACGCTCTCACGGGATGACTGTACTCGGCCCTGCATCTGATTCCACAGGTCATTTCTATTTTCTTCAAATACAAAAGTTTTCCGAAATGCTGCCTCAAACTCTTCCCAGGTGCTTATTTGACCTTCCACTTAACCAATGCCTGGCTGCTCCCACTAAATGATTTCGGGCTGTTTCTAAAATAAAGGCATCCGGCCAGCTATGTAAAGTTGCCGTATCTTTCACCCGATCTAGCCACTTTTTTGCCTCTTTGGGGTTACCATCACCTCTGAATTCATCAATACTTTTTGAAAAGTCTGGCATAATATTATAGTTCTTGATGTCACTACTATCAGACCTCATTGATGGGGTCGGCTGTTGATTCATTTGCAAGAGCTGCAACATTTGAGAATTCTGTTGCATCAATGTAGTAATAGTCTGCATAAAATAATTTACATCCACTGTTTTGTCGTTTGTTTTAACAGTTTGATCTACCTTTCTAATATCATCACAGTTGGCTTCGCCCTCCATATTATCTCGCGAAAATTCTTCGAAAGCTTCCTCTGTTAAATCGTTTGTAGAACTCATTTTCCGGTTATCCCCTTTTTTCGTACACCCTTTCTCTTTTCCACATACACTAAACAAGCGGGTTTTTCCCTCGCTTTTCTTCTGGTTAGTTTTATGCCAAAATTCGAGTTAGACCCTGTATCCTCGAATCCCCGGATCCAGTGATCCCACTTCTGAGATTGTAGTCCTCTTTGTCAGGATTTTTAAATGAATAACACACACACTCATAGACTACAAATATATTTCCTTTAATACTTGTACATAACCGATATAACTGACATAACCAACATCACTGTCCTCTACATAATACGAACATAATCAATGTCTAACTTCACGTCCATCCATCTAACGGGCTGTCTTAAAACAAGGCGCCAATTTTCAAATTCAAATTTATTTACTACAAAATATCGGATATGTATATCGATATATATCCTATATATATATATAAATATGTTGATATTTATTTTTTTAATGATACAAGTACAGTATTTATCTTATATTATCGATATTGAAATAACAAAAGAGTAATTATGACGTAAAAAAAACAAAACAACAAAGCTCTTTTCGAAGTATAATTTGAAACGCAGCAAGGATTAGAAATTTGATGAGTAAGCTTACTGTAGCAATGCAATATTGCACTTACGTGCAATATTTACATATCAGTTGAGATAATAAACCAGCTGCTCGAGGAGTGGCATCTACATTCGGCTTTTTGTCGCTGATTTCTAGACGGCATAGCTGTCTCTCTTGGCACTAGATGTCGCCAGGAGGTATGCTTTCCACTAGCTTGGAAATTAGTGGATAGTGTGAGGTAGGGCGACGCTCGAAGCAACGCTGATGGCATGAGGTAGACAGAAACATGTCCGTTAACTGGTGCTTTCTCTGCTCACGTTGCTTTTGCCGTGAGTGATTGCATCAATACCATGAGCTATATTAACATTATCTTTGGTTATTGTTATCATGGTAACTAAACAATACTAACTCTAGAACCACTTCAATGATACTAACTCCAGAACCACTTCAATGAAATATCCAAATGCAAAACTTGCCTTTGACAAGCCGCTACTTGAACTTGAAATTTTGAATCAACAATTTAGAAACATCAGCATCTTTTGTTTACTGTTGCCATAGTAACTAAGCCATATTGACACCAAATATCGCCTCTGATACAGTAAATATTTCTTTTTCTTTGAACAGTATGCATCTTTATACAAAAATGTTACTGATATGAACTTTGTATAGTGAACACCAAAGAAATATATGGCACAATTAAAAAAGATTGAATCAACTTAGTACTTTGTTTGCTTGTTGTTCAATACCGAACCTTCTGCAAATTGCTGATATATGTTACTATGTCTAGATAGGGCTGGGTTTTATATCAAAATGTATTTCCATTTTGAATTTTTTGAAGGGAATTGATATCTCTACATTTGAGCTATTAAGGACAAATTTATAAATATTTCAAAATCTATTAGAAATATACATATGAAATGCATAATATATTGATTTATTTTTACAGGGAGAAACTAAAAACGTAATGATATATAGGGTATTCCGCTTAAAATAACCCTGCTTACTACTTATCGATCACCCTGTTTATATGAACATACTTTTAAAAAGTATGAAAGGAAGTTAAGCTTTCTGTTATTTACACAATAAGCTCAGTTTTTATAATTCCAGAAGGTTGGAACTAGGGATGGGTCGTTATTTAACTATCTGTTATTTTATAACCGTTTTGGATCCAGTAACGGTTGCAACTGTTATCTCGCTAGGAAAATAACAGGTATAGCACAGTTGCTTTCGGACTGTTGTGAAGGTATCATCGACCGCCGTTGCGGCGTACTGAACTGCGTGGCGCTACGACTGTCCGATCGAAGCCGCTGATTATTACAGATAATAGTTACAACTCCCCTAGAAAAATAACTTATCACTAACGCTGGCCACGAGCGGTTCCGCGCATCGGCGTAGAATCAGTTCGGATCGAGAGGAACGGTAGTATTACTTCGTCTGCGGAGCAGTACGGACATTTTCGCTGCCGGTCATTTGCGCAATTTTTATCTGTCCTAGAAAAATTATGATTTCGTCAGCAAAACGACCGCGGTCGGGCAAACTTCGAAAATTTATTGCAGAAATTCCAGACTTAATATATGAAGGTGCTAAAATTAAATGTGTAATCTGTAAAATCCCGTTAATGTGTTGGTCCAGACAACATTGTCTACGACACGTAAATAGTGAAAAGCATGTCTCAAAAAGAAATTGCGCACGAGACAATGAAAAATGTATATTTAATTTATGCGTTACGTTTATCGCATGTAATATACCGTTTAATTTACTAGACAATGAACCATTTATCTGCTTTTGGAATAACTATTCGAAGTGCAAATTACCAAGTCGAACATCGTTACGAAGAATTGTGCCATCTGCGCGCGAACATATTGAACAAAAAATAAAATCGGAGTTGAAAGATCAAAAATTGTGGTTATGTGTCGACGAAACAACAGATCGGAGGAAACATTCTGTTCTTAATGTAATGGCACGCAAATTGGAACCTCATCAATCGGAACCTTCAATTCTATTAGTCTCCAAACGAATACAACAGTGTACTGCCGAAGTAATTTCAAAGTTAGTGTTAAATACATTGGACAAGTTTGAACATTCAACAAACCAACTCTTGATGTTAGTGAGTGATGGTGCTGCAAACATGCTTTCTGTAAGCCGGTCTCTTAAAAAGCATTCTGCTAATTTGTTACACATTACGTGTAAAATTCATGCTCTCAATCTTGTGGCGGATAGTATCAGAAAATGTTATCAAAGCAGTATTTGTCAAATCACCGAAACGTATTCGCGAATTTCACAGACTGTGCCCCCGTATACCAGAGTCACCAGAACCTATTCTAACTCGTTAGGGAACATGGTTGCAGGCCGCGATTTATTATCATAAATATTTTGACAATATTAAGAACGTGGTTTTACAATTCGATACAAAGGAAGCTGCCGCTATCCAGAAAAGCCAGTCGAAATTTCAAGATAGTAAGGTTAAAATGGATTTAAAAATCATTCACGACAATTACTTCGGGCTAGCAGATGCAATAGAAAAATTACAAAATCCTGCGGTGCCGTTTGAAGAATCTCTACAAATAGTGCAACATGTTCACGCACAGCTATGCGCGACTGAAGACGCAAAAAATGTTTCTGTTCTAGAAAAATTTGAAAGTGTTTTTGAGAAAAATTGTGATTTTGGCACATTAAGACACATTTGTGAAGGTGCGTCAACAGAATCGTTAAGTTATTTGAAAGATTATTTTACTTACGCAAATATTACGTCACTAGATGTAGAACGTTCGTTCTCTGCATATAAACGCATTTTTTCCTCATGCCGTACTAGTTTTGCCGAAACAACAGTTGAAACATATCTAATGTTGCAGATATTTAACAGACATTATTCACTTTGTGATTTCACGGAGGACTCTTAAAATGGTAAGTGTTTGAGCACGTGTTATTTAATTTTTATTTAAAAGGTGAGCGAAATTATTTGCGGCAGCAAACATCTCTATTAGCAGAATAACTCTAGTGGAACGCGAGGCCTGGTCGACTCTACGCTACTGCGCGGTACCGCTCGTGGCCAGCTTTACTTATCACGTATCTACATAAATATCCTTTCGAACGGATATTACGGCGGTAGCCGACATCGAGTCGGACGTTTATTATGGACATATTTTCTAAATAATTGTATGTATTGGAATTATCAAATGTAAAATAAAAGACCGATGTTATATAACAAATTTACTTATAAAAACTATAGATAAAACCGTTATATTTATTATATAGCATTTAAGCACATAGATATTCTCGCATCTCCAAGATTAACTAAGATTAAATATAAGAAAAATAACAGTAGGATCAGTCAAAATGGTGGAAATTAAACGCTGCTGTAACAATGATTGCATAGAATCTGAGTACAACAATGAACAGTTTATCACTTAATTAATTTTAATCTATTAACCAGTTTATAATTTATCTGCAAAAAAAACGCAATAAAATAAGGAAATAACGCTAAACCTGTTATTTTGCAACCGTTATTTCAAAATATCAATAACGGTTGAAACTGTTATTTTAAAATAACGATTTTTCCCATCACTAGTTGGAACACTCTGTGAATATGATATTTTCGAACTCTAATGCTTTATTAAACTAGGTACATGTACTGCTATGCTTATTTGTTGTGTCTATTATTGTTAATTTTTGCTGTTTTTTCGGTATTCATTGAAGAATCTGTTCTTCGTGCAATTTTATCGATTTCCGGTCATTTATTTTTTAGACAACGTCAAAAAAAGCATTTACATCGAGGCGGGGAAAAAGTTTATCATTTGTCATCATTTGTGTATATGCGATTTAAATAATGTAGGTATTATTGGAATATATATTGCAAATCTCTATACGAATATTCACATTATACGTCAGTTATTATGATTTACATTCACGTTCCATCTTTGTTCACATATTTAATTTTGAATAAAATGTATAAAAATGTATACATGTACGCATGAGGAAATCTAATTAGATATCCTCATTTGTACATTTTTGTCGAGTAAATTACTGCAAACGCCACTACAGAACTGAACAAATCGTATTGCTACAAATTCTGACGCGACAGTAGCCCCAACTACTGGCTTAAACCGCCATAGGTTAATTAACTAATTGAAACGTAATGCCATCACCTATCCACCATCTATGTAAACATCTACTTCGTATATATACGATTTAAAATATTGAAATGCCATTACCTTCCCCAAAGCGATGCTGACGAGATGTATAACATCGAAACGCGCGTCCATAGATGGTGGATAGGTGATGACACGGATGACATTACGTTTCTATAAAAATGTATGTTTATATTTCAGATACCTGTTAATGTAAATAGCAAAAATTGACGAAAGTAGTAAATTCCTGCATTAGTAAACTTTCAGTATAGGGCAAGAAATATGCAACCTTCAAAATTAATGTAATTTTTGCACCAAATACTTTTTATATTTTTACATATTGTTTACTGTTTTTTTTTTTCAACTAAATGAATTTTATTTTAATTTGTTTTCTTATGATACATATATGTTTAGCGAGAATCCAAAAAAATTATGATGTGTTCTTTAGTTTGACATTAGTAGGATTTCCGCGATCGCATTATGAAGTTGTAATCTAACTTGAATAAAAGTACCGGTTTTGATAAATGTATAATTGTACGAAACTCAGGCGAGTAAACATTCATTGAAAGTAGTACATTTATATTATTCAAATTTTCTACCGGATAATGATATCCCAAACCAAATAATGTAGCATATGTATATGTATGTTGTGGATTGTATGCATTTAGAACAACGTTATTCGTTTATCATGGTATAATGATAATGGAATAACACAGACTCCATTACTCCATTGTAATTACTAGTGATTCATTTCCTGATTAAACTTTGGAAAAATGTGTGTACATATCTCTGAATAATATGTGATATGCGTTGGTATTTTTCTAATGAGAGCACAACATGCTATAAGACGATAAAAACGCGTACTCATAATTTAAAATTTCACGAAATGTAAAACGAAGAAATTAACAAATTAGTCCGGATTTATTGCTGCTTGTTCTGATAACGGATGAACGTTAAAAATATGAAAGTTTCAGACTACTGCTGGATTTAATTGGAGAAGAAATCGAGAATTTCCTTATATTAGAAAAAGCTAACTAACTAAGAAACTAATTACATTCTTTAATGATCGGCGTTGATTATGTTGTAATTGATCTTATTTTCTTTTTCTTGTTACAGGAGGTTGGTGAAAACGTACTATCCGAAGAAGAAAGACGACGAAGATCTTCAGTAAGTAATTCATAATAATTAATTAATTAGAAAGCTACGAATTTCACACAGTCACCTTAAATTAGTTATGTCTTTCTTCATATCATTATTTATTTGTTGCTGGCTTATGTCCACATATCTTTCCTTTTTTCGTTTTATTGTTTTCAAGATTCTTAACGTAACTTTTTCCGTTTGTTTCCTTAATAAAGGTAATTTCCTTAATTTTTTATATGATTTTTGAAAATCATATATTAAATAATAAATATATGTATTTTTGTCAGAAGAATGTATGATAATTAGGGATTGGACTTTTCCTTGCACTATCACTTGAATGGAACGTTTGTGTATGTGTATACATCTTACTGCTAATTCGGATAAATAAATGTCGCTGTGGTGGTATGTGTACGCTGGAGATTATCTGAGAGGAAATTTACCAACGTACACAATATCGTAAGTAGTCTAACGAGAATTAGTCTCTGCTGTGTATGTCTGTGAATTTGCCAGAGCGCCCCCTCTGCCTTGTAGGTTCTTACAAAGTCTGCTGCCAAATTCACTTTGGCAGTAGACTTCGTATGGTAGTAGATTACATTTAGGATGTTAATATACTGAAATATTAGGGCTCACTATCCACTCAATTTGAAGAAAAATCTAGTTAAAATTTACTATCAAAGTTATCTCAAAGGGCTATGGGTTTGTCGAGGTCGGACCACTTTCTGATTTTTGGATTTCTTCGTACTCAGATTGATACAGCGGTGTTGACGTCATTGCGTTGTTATAGTTAAGTCCGGCTGCCTTCCGTAATGTTAGACAAGTACGCCCAGCGATTTTTTATCCAGGATTTCCCCCGACTTCCGCTGGCGTTTATTAGGTTTTGATTCGACCCACCCACGGTGGACAAACTGCAATAACTCGTTGTTATTCCTCGAGGGCCTGTCCCAAGTTGACTTGGCAATTGAAAGGATATGCCCTCACACCTCTGGCAGTTTCAAGTTCTTCCTAAACGTTGAGTTCTCGACTTAAGGTGGATTATCCTCATCCCATGATTCTGGAGAACCTCCAATTGCCTCAGACGTCTCGGTGCTGTGCCGTACCATAGGTGATCTCGGGGCGCATGACAAATGGGTATAGCCTTCGCTTCTCTCTCAGATATAACCAGCTGTTTTTGTTAATGAGTGGACCTACCAATGGACCGATTGAACTTACTTTTCACGTGGCTACGCCACAGATGTCCCTTGTTAAGCTGGAAGCTGACGTATTTAACCTCGCTCCTTCCAAAACGAACTGCAAACTTTTAGACGGCGTATGTTCCAACTTACCACTTGTAGCTTGGTATTTCAAGATGGTGAATGGTCCGGATCGAAAGTCTTTCATTCTTCTAGGTAGCATATATAACCGTATCATCTGTGTACCAGGCCATTTTAACTCCCTGTATGGTCAGACTTTCTGACATAAAATAATAAATGAGCCCATCTGGGGGCCCTGAGAAACGCCAAGAGCTATAGCGTGCTATTTTGAAGTTTATAAATCGTAGCACCTGGAGGTCTCTCCACTGCTTGTAAGGTACCAACTTTTGTACATCGATTTGGTAGTCAGAAGATCTATCAGAAACAAAATGAAAAAGTGCAGATCGTTACTTAAACAAGTGATGACGTGATTGGGTTATGAATAATGGTTTTCTAACAACAATTGCTAGCTTTTTCATTTGATGTTTTTCACAATTTTGTATAGAACATGTATATTAGCTAATAAGTCATTGTTGTGCATTTGTTTATTCTAATGACAGTCATGGAACTTTTTTCGTTGGTCTCTAAAACTCAGATTTTGATGAAGCCTCCTTATCTTTCCCTACTTCCCAATTCATATTCTTTTACATATTATTTGCTTCATTTAACGCGTTAAATAGTTATTTTGACGAGAAATAAAGAAATGCAAAATAGTGATTGTATGCAGTAGTGTATGCTTCACGTACGGACGTCCCGCGTTCAGTCCGTACGTGAAGCATACACTACTATTCGACCTGTTCGTCCTTTATTACTCGGGCTGTATGCTAGATAGCTATTTGATATTCTGGGGATGTAATATAATGTTAATTGTGCATCTTTAAAATCTCTAAAATTCACTTTTTTAAGCGGAACACCCCTATATTTTTATATTCATCCCCAGATTATGAATTGAAAAGTCACATATCCCGAAGAAAGTATTCCTACGTCCAAACGCTTTCAATGTTGTGTGGATTGTTTGAGATTGGGTGACGATGTTAGTAATTGTTTTATCACCAGTAATTGTTTTATGTACAGGATGGTCATCAGAAAAGTATCGACTTTACCAATTTCAAAATGATTTTTCTCGATTTTGTTGAATGGAACATCCTGTACATCATGACTAGAAGTGGTGCAGAACTACATTCTGTATCAATCCATATTAGGTTTCCCTATACCTATTTTTAGCGGTTTCTACAATAATCCAGAATGATCAAAATTCTAATATTCAACGTTTTTTTCTATTAATAAATTTTAAGTGAATTATTTTAAAGAAAAGCGGATGAAGGTTCTTTTCTCGTAAAAAAAGTACCTATTAATAACAACATTTATTGAAACGCGAAACTAGTAATAAAATATTAGCGTGTATTATTAAAAGTAATGCAATGAAATTAATAAAATATGTAGTCAATAAAAATCGAAATGTGTTAGGTCCGGAGATCTAGGCGGCCAGCTTACAAGAAAATTTTCAACAGAAATATGACAGTGTGGTGGTGCTCCGTCATGCTGTAGCCACATTTCTTCCCGGAATAATCGTGCTAATTCATTGTGTAAGAACTCCATGTACATAGACCCATTTAAATTATTAAAAAAAATAAGGTCCTACAACATACTCGCCGAGTATGTCTCCTCAAACGTTAAGGCTCCACTGATGTTGTCGATCCACTTGTTGCAGAACTAGGATTTTCATCTGCATAATAATGAAAGTTATGCTTTTTTACCTATCCATTTTTGTGAAAAGTTGCTTTGTCAGAAAATAACACTTTAAAAATAAAATAAGAGATTTTCTTATAATTTATCATTGGCCCAGTTACAAAACTGAAAACGTTTTTAAAAAAAAAACATTAGTGTAAAAAATCGAAAAATAGAATGTAGGTTTTACTATATAGTTTTGGTAAATCTTACACAAATTCACAGTGTGAAATTTACCTAAAATGGTGTGGATTTATATAAACCACTTTCAGTGTTAATTTCTACGCACAATTTTTCGCTGTATACCTTCTACGGAATACTCCTGGTAGAATTTCGATAGCAGAACGCGTACAGCAGCTTCATATTTGCTGGGTATGGTGATAGAATCTGGTGAGGGTTTTTTTTTTCTTTAATTTTGTACGTAAAATTAATAAAATAACCGACTTTCTTTCATTGAAGCATTGTTAGGCAAGGATACATCATTCAAAAAAGATACATTCAATCATTTTTATTGTATTATTACAAATATTTATTAATATATATTAAAATATTTAAACAAAAATTCAACAAGAACTAGAAAATAGGCTAGATATATTTATGAATTATCCTTGCACTGCTTCTAAATGTAAACGTGTCAATTAATTATTTTATAAACGTCTGCTATGTATGAGATAATTCTAGATATTATTTAACGATTCAAATGTGTGAACAAGGAGAAAAAAAGTATTTGCGTATGAAAAAGAATGAATCAAATAGTTGCTAATGCCTGGAAATTGATTCTTTTCTGGCACAAGTTGAAACGAGCTTCGGAATCCTATTCCAATTGATGCTAGAATCACTCGAGTTTCCGACATCCGAAGTTCGACGTTTAATTCGAGTTAAACTGGTTAACTTCTACAGACCCGACATCTTTAGTTTTTATCTGTCTGGCCTGGTTTTGGAGGTAATTGAAATAATTTACTAAATATTGATTCTTTAACGACCAATATTTTAAGCGTTTCACGTGGTACAGATTTCAGCAGTACATTTAATTTTTCTTTAATTTTGTTATAGAAAATACAAGGAGTAATATTAAAATTTATATGTAGCAGATTGGTGGTCACTAGTGAAGTATGTATATCATGAAATTGTATGTATAAATCATTTTTAACGAATTAGAAGTTTATAATATTTTTTCTTTTGATGCATTGAAACTAAAACCTTATTATAAAACGATATTTTGTAAATTTCTAGAAGTTTCAGATTCTGGAAATATGTACAGGCTGCCTTATTTATTATAGGAATAAAATTTCGATTTCGATGGTCATCTTGTAGAATCTGATTGATATAAAAAATTTCGATATACTACCTCTCCAAGAAATAATCGAAGATAATTGGAAGCACTACTGTACAATGTAAAGCGCTTGAGATATTGCTATTCCACAAAAATCTCAAATTATCTCAAAAACTATACTTAATAGGAGATATTGAAGATAGTTGACATGAATTGAAGAGAGGTATTCAAAACACACTAATATACAGGCTGTTGTACACTTGAATATAGATTTATGTTGTGCGGAACTTGACTCAAAAATGCTTTATTTGAAACCTTTTTCTCTAAATTGTTCAGGGAAGTAATCTTCCACCCAAGTATTAGCTGGACACTGTATATGTCAAATGTTAGTTTCATTTTTTCGCGGAGAATACACGGATTTTGCCAAACTACTGACTCAGTCTATACATACCTTAAATATTTTTATTTTATTGGTAATACTAATGAAACGGAATAGAAAGTGAAAAGAGTACAATGTATACCTTTTTAAGCAATAAATATGCGGATGGGAAATGTATAAAGAAACGCAGGTTGTGATGTTAGATATCGACCGACATTCACTTGCTTTTAAAACTAATTTGAAATAATTGTACTATACAGCGCTTTTTCCGATCGCACGGTGAACGTTACTTATAATGTATCAACGTTTTTGTGTATTTAATAATAATATAGCGTCTATTACTATATTATGAAATTAAAGCGTAAATATAATTACTTATTTTATACTTACTAGTCAGATGTTAGTGCTTGAATTATTGTCATAGTGCCTTTATTTCTATATATTTCTGATTCTGGAATGGGACAGATGTGCATTAAATTAAACTTGAATTGAAAAATTTGCCACTAATCGAAATAGGCAATATTTAAAGTTATTTTTAATGGCACATAAGTTTCGCAATGTCTTAGGAAATAACATTTAATATCTGAAGCCATTTTTTCGTTTCTGAAAAGCCTTTTTGAACTCTTAGTATTGTGGCATACCACAGGAATATAATTTCATTTTTTTGCAATTTCAAGTAATTCCTTTGGTTAATTTAAGTTAAATAATATTTTGTTCGGTTGAAAAATCTATTTAAAATCATGAGGGTAGTTTCTCAAGGGTTCTACAACCCAATAGGCGTTTTAGGATGCATTCAATATATTTTGATTTGTTCAAAACTATTTTTACGTTTTCCTTTTAACTTTCAAATAACGGAGCTATTGTCTATGATTAAAATTCTGGGACATCTACTATTTTCATATAATATATATGACCGTTAGCTCCCCCGAGTAGTAAGGCTAATAAATAAGAAACTAGAGATAAACCAAAACTCCTGACAAGAGAAAGATACATTCAACACATTCTGATAGTAGGTGGATGATGTGACAATGTTCTCGGTTATTAGTAGAGCAACGCAAACTGCACTGAAAGCCAGTGGCTGACGCATAAAAGTTTACACAAAATAAACACGGCCGGGACAATTCGGTATAAGCGTCAGTATAACTGCGACTCGAAAGCTGATCTGTTGTGTATGCATCTACGCTGTCGTATACTATATCGTAGTTCTACGTTTGTTTTGAAAATGTTTCCTACGTCGCGAAAACGACCAAAGTTGGACACAATAAGAGAATTTATTGTAGAAATACCTGATTTAAAGTGTGATGGCACTAAAATTCAATGTGTAGTGTGTAAAATAGATTTAATGTGTTGGTCGAAAAGTGATTGTCTACGACACGTAAATAGTGCAGGGCATGTTTAAAAAAAAAATTCCACCCGAGATTATGACAAATTTAAATTTAATTTATGTGTTACCTTTATTGCATGTAATTTACCATTTCATTTACTAAGGAAGAAAGCATACGTCTCGTTTTGGAATGAAAGTGAGAGAACATTACAGAGAGTTGTGCCGTCTGCTCGTGAGCATGTCGAGAAAAGAATTAAATCGGAGTTGCAAGATAAAAAACTGTGGTTATGTGTGGACGAAACAACAGATCGTAAAAAACATTCTGTGGTTAATGTAATGGTACGCACAATGGAACCATATCGACTAGACGAATACAACAATGCACTGCCGAAGTAATTTCAATGTTGGTGTTAAATACATTGGAAAAGTTTGAACTTTCAACATATCAACTGTTGATGTTAATGAGTGATGGTGCCGCAAACATGCTTGCTGTAGGCCGATCTTTTAAAAAACATTGTGCTAACTTGTTGCATATTACATGTAAAATTCATACTCTCAGTCTCGTAGCAGATAGTATCAGAAAATGTTATCCCGAGGTAGACGCTCTAATAGCACATACAAAAGCCGTGTTTGTAAAATCCCCAAAACGTATTCGGGAATTTCATAGACTATGCCCCGATATTCCTGAACCACCGCAACCTATTCTTACTCGTTGGGGAACATGGTTAGAGGCGGCATTTTATTATCTTAAATATTTTGAGAATATAAAAAACGTGATTTTAGAATTCGAGCCAAAGGAAGCTGCGGCTGTCAAGGTAAACCGCTTGAAGTTTCAGAATAGTCAAGTTAAAACAGATTTGGAAATTATTCAGAACAATTACGTGGGACTAGCGGATGCGATAGAAAAACTACAAAATTCTTCGGTGTCGTTAGTGGAATCTTTGCAAATAGTGCAACATGTTCACGTACAACTATGCGCGATAGAAGACGCAAGAAATGTTTGTGTTTTAGAAAGGTTTGAAAGTGTTTTAAATAAAGACTCTGATTTTGGCACATTAAGACAAATTTGTGAAGGTGCGTCAACAAAACCGTTACAAATGTTACAAATATTAAATAGACATTATCCACTTTGCGATTTCACGAAGGACTCTTGAAGCGGTAAGTGTTTGAGCACGTATCACATTTAATTTATTTTGTGTAAACTTTTATGCGTCCGCCACTGGCTTTCAGCGCAGTTGCGTTGCTCTAGTTATTAGACTAAATTTTGCTAAACATCATGACGGCACGCAGAATGGAAGAACGTATTTTTTCGGGTGATAACAATTTCAATCAGGAGGTTCTGACAAATTAAATTTTATTGATTCGATACTAGCATGGAAAAAACAAATTGTCATGAGTTGTAATTACGATGGTGGATCTGTGATGATCTAGGTGGCTTTTAGTTATTACACGAATGACGTCACAAAGGTCTCAGTTTGGTGAAGTTATCTCACAATGTGGACATTCGTACAATTTAGTTGGTGAAAAAATGGTTACACCAAGGAAATTGGCGTACTTCAATGACCGGATTCACCGGATCTTAATCCCATAGAGAACCTTTCTTACGTATTATCCCGAGATTTGCATAACTTGCTGATCGACAAATATACCCAAATATATTCGAGATTGACGATGGTATCTATCATTATCTACAAAACCCACTGTTTGGTTTCACCCTTTATTTGCAAAACTTACTCTTTATTCAACAGCAAATAGACCTGCAAAGATAATTGTCAGCAGATCCCATTTTTCCACTACATGACTAAGGCGTTCACATAGTGTAGTGCGAAATTGGTGCATTTGTTTTGGAATTTGTATGGGATGATTACTAGAAACTGCTAGTAAACATACCCTGTACCGTTTCTGCGCATTTCCGTGCATTACAAAAGCAATTGCTAATATCAACGAATAAATTGAGGTTAGGTTATGACGAAGCAAATCGCTGGTCTCAGTTGTCAAATTCTTACACTAATTTCGCGCCACCCTATATGAACGGAGCCCTTAATCAATAACATGAAACATAGCATCTACAAAGTGATAAAGTGTAGTGTATATGTAGGGTAGTACTAAATATTAATAATAATAATAATAATAAACCCGTTTATTTCAAATACAAATACAACAAAGCAAATGTTCGAAACAAGTCATGGAGAAAAAAAAGGACATAATACTTAAAACTAAAATTTTGAAATGAATTAATTAACTATTTGACAGAAAGTCGTTTAGATTATAACAATTTATCTCTCGCAAATAACATTTTAGATTTTTTTTTAAATAGATGAAAATTGTTAACACTTTTTATTTTGGGCGGTAAACTATTATAAAATTTACAACCAATAAAATAAGGACTCTTTTGATATATAGTCTTTTTGTGAGGGGGAGGTAAAAGGTAGTCATTCGTACGAGTATGGTATTCATGAGTGTAATTATATCGGGAGAATTCGTCCCTATATTTGAAAACAAATAGCAGTGTTTCATAAACAAACAGATCGTAAACCGTGAAGATGGAGTTACTTTTAAAAATGTTCCTACACGACTCTCTATAGCCCAAACCAAAGATTGTCCTAAGAGCCCGTTTTTGAATTTTAAAAACTCTATCAATGTCAGATCACATGCCCCAATTGATTATACTGTAACGCATGCAAGCTACAAAATTAGCATAATAAAATGTTTTTAAGGTATCTATATTGCAGCAGGTTACTTTCAATTGTTTCAGAATAAAACAAGTTTTCGAGAGCGTTTTACATAAATGATCTATATGTAGGGAGCAATTTAAATTTCCATGGATTATTAAGCCTAACGACGATTCAACGTTCCATGGATCGCCGTTCACATTTATTTGCGAAATTAATTTATTTTTATTGTGAAAGTAAAGAAACTTGGTTTTGTCATTATTAATAAGAAATTTGTTGTTTGTCATCCACGCACAAACATTAGAAAATATTATTTGTACCTTACACATCAACTCGGCTACATTGGAAGAATTTACAAGAATGCTTACGTCATCAGCATAAAGGACTATTTCTTGTGCCTGGGGTAAATTTAAAGGTAAATCATTTATATATATTAAGAAAAGTGTAGGGCCTAAAACAGACCCTTGAGGCACTCCAATGCCAGTATCGAGAAAAGACGATTGGGCGTCACCTATTTTTGTACTTTGTTTTCTATTTGAGAGAAATGAGTTAAACCAAGCTAAGGAACCCCCATTAATTCCATAATACTGCAATTTATATTTCTATTTATTATCTATTTATATTTATATTTCTAACTCTAATAGTAAACCGGAGTTATCGTAATTTCGTATATTTTGCGGACCAAATTTTGTTTTCTCGAAAGATTTTTAGGAAGTATACTTGTTTAATTAAGTTTTGTCCCGGGAATAAAATTTTAGTTAGGGTATTTTATTAGGTGAAACTATTATATTTTCGCTGACTGCAGATTAACAAATGTAATATTATGGAATATATATATGTCCAGCACCAGTAGCCGTTATTTATTCTCATACATTAGTACGTAAGCAATAAGACAAAACATAAAATAGTGAAAGCGATTACGCACGTATGTACGTTATACGATAAGCAGTTCCAATAAGCTAAACTTGTTAAACGAGCGCTATGTAAATGTATTACCGTATTGTGCAACAACGTCGGTCTACATATAAAAAGGGAAATTAAAAATCCGTTTTTCTTTTAAGTTCGTCTTAACCTAGGCACAGGTTATCCACAAAATGAGTTTTGTATTAATATTCATTTAGATAACATAAAAAATTATTAAATGTAATCGATTACAGACAAAGAAAAATCAGCATCTTCAATATTTACTCATAATTAGTTGAGTTGGTATTTAATTTTTTTGACTTCCCACAGTTGAGGGATGAAAACAAGCTGCTGGCTTTCTCACAGTTGACGTAGATAGGTGCATGTAACTTTCCGGTCTGTTGCAACTTGAGAACGCATTTCCACTTGAGACAAAAGCTAAAACGTGTAGTAAGACAGAGAAGTTAAGTTTCATTGTATTTCTGTGGCATTGAAAATTTTTAGAAGTTATTCGCCCGTAAGTACGAATCCTTTAATTGCATTTTTCTTTGATGCAATTGCAAAGAAATTACAACTAAAAACTGTCTCGCAATACATGTACTAATCAGCATTCATTATAGAACTCTTCTTTATACAGTGATCACCATAAAGTTTTCACGGAATGGGAAAGTTTTGTATTTCTGTATTAAAAAAAACAAAAAGCTAAATAAGTAGAGGAGCTCGGAGCTAATTGTTACACATTCCTTTTTTGCGTTTTCTGGAATCTCCCTTTGTTAGAAATAATATTCATTTTACATGTTATACTCTTACATGCTTTATGAATTGTATTTACGAACAAGTTTTGCAAAGCAGAGCCTATAGATTGTGCATAACAAATTTCTTTTTATGTTAGTGCAATGTGTGACAACATACCCCGCATTCGCGCGATCTTAGTAATAATTTCTAGAGTATTATTCGTTCTTTTCTTTCATTTCATCAGAATCTGTTTTTATTTTCGTCTTTAGAATATCCTATTAATTTCGTCTAAACTTCGAAGCAACAACAAAATAAATATGCGAAACTCTCGTTTCGGCGAGAGAGCGAGGAGGGGATACCGATATAGCTAATTCCTCATTTTCCCAATCTGTATGTATACTTGTAATGAAATAATTGTATTCCTTTGTTTAAGACATTTCTTAACTTGATTCAAGAAAATCTTACGCTTACCTTGTTTAAAACAGTACGACATATCCGTACATAATGCAGTAAATTATTCACATTGTTTGTAATTTCAAAAGGGCTAAAATAGAGGCTATCTACAAAATACTGTTCAAACAAAAGTGAACTTAATGTAGAAGTACGCATGAAAAAAGTGCCTAGAAACAGTAATCAAGATAATCCTAATAAATAGATCCTGTTATTGATGGAATCACTACCGGCAAAAACAATATGAGAAGAGAAAAGCATTAAAGCTTCTTGCTCCTGGCCACATTGAACTTACATCTCTCAGTTTATGCCACTAACCTTCAAAAATAGCAACTGAAATATTTCCTGGCGCCACTTAGTGCCAGTAGTTATAGTCATGCCGTCCTAGGAAGTAGTGAATATAGAAACCGGAATATAGATGGCATACTTACCCATGCAATGATATAACCTTTAATGTACGACGTTTCATAAACATTTTCAAAAGATACCGGTTAATGTAATTTTTTTTTCTTTTTGCCACGTGTACTAATTTAACTACAGTTTTCTTAAATATATAATAAATAATAATAATAAAAAATGGGCAAATAAACTAAAATATTAACTCATTATTTATTAAACTACATAAAAATAATCCCTATTTAATTACATTATTAAAGAAATAATTTATTATACTGTAACCTATAAAAAAACTTTTTCACTAGCTTCATTCATTCACTAACTTTAGGTCTTTTTTCTTCATTATTGTAATTTTTCTTTCATTGGATATCCTTGTAGCTGGCCCGATGATATGTTTTTTGACCGCGAAACTGGTCGCCTGATTTCTCAATAGAACTTTATGAGATCTGGACCATTTTTACATTCCTATCTTTAATATGAATATTTTCTTAACTTAAAACTAAATGATTTACTTGGAGGAAACATTTTTCCGTTTTGGATTTTCTAACCCTAAGAAAATATTTATTTAATCCAAATAAGATATCAAGAAAATTATTTTCTGATATACATATTTATAGTGAATTATTTATATTGAAATAAAAATATTTTCTTGAATAGAGGCTGATTTTTGCAAGAAACCATTTCTCTGTGTACATAAGCCACAATTATCAAAAAATAATAGATTTTGGTTTTGTTGGATCTTATTTCAAACTGATATATCCGCTCTGATATAACAGGAGTTAATCATCCAAGTTTTCTTACAAGGGAACACCGGCAACCTGAAAATTCAGATTTCGATGAAACTTTAGAATCTGAAAGAGTACCTTGGTGTAAGAATAACGCAATTTTTTAGCGGCTGAATCGTCTGATTTCGGGGTACAGCCCCCTCCAAAGATTTACAGTTTTAAATCTTTTGTAAATATCTCGGAAACTATAAACGGGTACCCCGTTACATATTTTTCCCGAAAATAATTGACAAAAATTAATAAATCGTGCAAATTATCTGAGAGGCCTGTACCTCGAAATCAAGTGATTCAGTCGCTAACAAATGTGTTGTTCTTTGTACTCTTTCAGTCTCTAAAGTTTTATCGAAATCTGAATTTTCGGTTTGCCGGTGTTCCCGTGTTAGTTGAGTGGGTATCAATAACCATAAAGATTGTTATTAAGCACCATTATCTTCTTGAAGTAACTTTATATATACAGTAGAGTCCCGCTAGAGTGAACGTTATTAGCCAAGCCCTTGTTCACTAAATCGGATTGTTCATTAAATAGAGGTTTATTAAAAAATCAAATACAAATACATATATGCAATCAAACTTTATTTAATAATCTTACTTTTACTATAATAAGTAATAATATAATTTGGCAATAATAATACGCGACATTTTTATATTAAAAACTTATTAACTTTATAATTTTGGTTTAAAATACGTAGTTATTTTTGATTGTTCTAACTTTTTCTTTACTTTAATTTCAATTAATTTACTTCTCAAACTATGCAGAGTTAGTAACTGTGAAAATTCAAGATTCTCCTCATTTTCTTCCACCCACTGAATAAGATCATTAACAGATTTAAGAGCATGATTTGTCGAAATTAATTTGTCGTCATTGGTGATATTACACATTAACAAATGACTATTATCGTCCTCTTCCGAATCACTTTTATCAATAACATTTACCTCAGTGGCTTCTTGTAATATGTCCTTATTCCATTCATCAATGTCAGCAACATTAAAATGAGTCTAAAAAAATATCAATTTTATAATTAAAATTTACTTTTTACTTACATTTGGAGTGATATTTTGTAAAATATGTCCTATATCTTGATTTGCTTTAAAGGCTTCGTCGTTAATTAAACGAGAGCGTAAAACGCTTAGTGGAATATTTTCCTGATCGTCAAATATTATTCCAGCACTTCTTTATAACTGCAGTATTTACATTATTCCAAGCCATAGCTATATTTAAAACAGCATCTCTCAGAGAATAGTTTTTCAATGTTTCACTAAACTCTTTGTCTTCTGATAACAAATTGGTCAATAAATTTTTGCGATAAAATAATTTTGTAATTCTGATGGCATTTTTATTAAAGTTTGTTTGGTTGTTTCTGAGAGTATTTTAAATGAGGCGACGATGGATCCGGATTTTAATATTTATTAATTAACAATAACAAAAACAAAGTCTTACCCACACTGTTAACATGAACATGTATCTAGTGAATCATCAAAAACAATGTCACCAACTTATAACTAACTAAACTAACTAAATAACATTTTCGGTGTAGAGTGGGTTGTCTAACCGCAGCTTAACAATAATTTTATTGTAACTCTTCTAACACACCCCCTCAATAAAATTATTTTAACAAACTAAAAAAATACGTTTCAAACTATGTATCAAACATTAATCATTACAAATTCTTGCAACTATAGGTATTAGTCCTAGGTCTTTTCTAAACTTCTCAAATTTACATTTATTTAAGGGTTTGGTAAACATGTCTGCAATTTGATTTTCTGTACTGAGATATTTAATTTCTATAATTTTACTTTCTAATTTTTCTTTAATAAAGGAAAACTTTATATCAATGTGCTTGAGGCGCTTATTATTCTCTGGATTATAAGCAACACGAATTGCTGATTGATTATCACAATACAGAGTAATAGGGTCATCGTTCAGTATAATATTAAAATCTTGTGCTAATTTTCTCAACCAACAAACCTCGGTTACCGCTAAGCTTAGAGCTTTATATTCAGACTCAGTCGAAGATATAGCGACACATTGTTGCTTTTTGCTAATCCACATTACAGGACAATCAAAGAATTGGAATAAGCAACCAGTTGTTGATTTGCGGTCAACTACATCTCCGCCCCAATCGGAATCCACATAACCACACAATGGCATATTCTTACTGCTAGGCTTCAATTTTATAACAAAGTTTATCGATCCCTTTACATATCTAAGTACTCTCTTTAGAAGTTTAAACAATGTTTCATTTGCTTTCTCTTGGAATCTGCTCAATAAACAAATACTTTCGTAAATATCAGGCCTGGTACCTAACGCCGCATACATCAAACTACCAATAATTTGTTTACACGCTGTCTTATATTTCTGATCACATTTTTCGTCTTTGAATGAATCGTAATTAAAACACGTATCCATGGGTGTAGAAATCGATTTACAATCTAGCATACCGTATTTCTTTAAAACGTTTCTCAGATACTCGATTTGGCTTAATTCAGTATACTTAAATCTAAATTTTGTTTAACACAAATGCCAAGATATTGAGATACTAAACCTAAATCTTTCATATGAAAATTTTTACTTAGACTAATTTTTAAATTCTCAACATCTTTCAGATCTGTTCCAAGGATCAACAAATCATCTACATACAATAAAACATACAACTTTGATGATTCATTAAACCTCGTATAAAGACAGTAGTCATTTTGTGATCGTGTGAAGCCTTCATTTTTCATTAATGTGTCAAATTTAGTATTCCAACATTTTGGAGAACGTTTTAACCCATATATTGACTTATTTAACTTACATACAAAATTAGAGTTATTTTTATTTTCCCCAGGTAATGACATATATATTTCCTCTGAAATATCACCATAAAGAAATGCGCTCCTAACGTCCATTTGGTATATTGGTTTATTCACTATGTTTCCCATTACCATCAGCATTCGAAAAGTTACTAACTTCGCCACAGGTGCATAAATGTCATAAGTTTCTTCGCGGTTATCTTGCTGAAATCCTCTTGCAACTAAACGAGCCTTAAATTCACCATCACCTTTAATTTTAAAAACCCACTTGCTTTCAATCACTTTTTTATTTGCCGGCCATGGTACAACACTCCAAGTATTGTTCTCACGTAGCACGCACAACTCCTTGTCCATTGCTGCTTCCCACTTTGATGAATTTTTACCATTTATTGCCTCTTCATATGTTACTGGTTCTTCTGCTTCACCATAAAAACCCGTTTCGTAGTCACTTAGCCATTTTGGCGTTTTCCTCTCTCTTTGCTTTCTTATCGAATCTTCTTGAAATTCTGTTCCATTGACTTCTTCATTTTGTGGAGGTTCTGCATCTGTTAATGTTTCTTTGTCACTTGACTGAGATTTGGTTTCTTCCAGTGCTGCAATTTCCAAATTTTCATCTTCATTTGTTTCTTTTATCTCTTCTTCTTCTTCGTGATCATTGTCTTCAACTAACTTCATGAAATTCCTATTTTCAATTTTTGTCCCTCCACCATTATTTTCTGATTTTGGTACAAACACTACATCTCTATGGATTTCAATTTTTTCTTTTTGAGGGAAAAAAATCCTATACCCTTTGACTTCTTCACTATATCCAACTAGTACTCCAACATTACTTTTTGAGTCTAATTTAAGTCTTTTCTCCTTAGGTATATGTACGGAAACTTGTGAACCCAACTCTTTAAGGAAATTTATATTAAAATCCTTACATGCCATAATTGGAAAGGTGTCTTGTCACTGTTGGGTGCATTGCTCACTCTATTCAAAGTAAATACAGTTGCATTAACCACCTCTGCCCAAAGTGTTTTATTTTGAATACTACTATTTAATATAGTTCTTGTTGCCTCAACCAAAGTTCTAATTTCTCTTTCCGCACAACCATTTTGTTGAGGAGTGTACGCACATGTCTTTTCATGAATAATCCCTCTTATCTCTAGCATGTTACGTATTTCCGAGTTTATGAATTCTAACCCATTATCTGTGCGAAATTTCAAAATTTTGTTACCGGTCTGTCGCTCCGCCATGGAAATAAATAAGTTAATCTTTTCCTTGACCTCTGATTTATGTTTCAGAAAATAAACAAACCTATATGCAGAATAATCATCTTTAGTATCAGGAAATATTTAGCACCCCCTAAAGATGTCGTCTCAAAGGGACCGCATAAATCTCCATGAATTAAAGCACCGGTTTTTATGGCACGTGACTGACTTGATCTGTAAGGCAACTTATGTTGTTTACCCATCAAGCATGAATTACAAAATTCGTTATCTTTTTCTTTAAATATTATGTTATTTTTATCTAACTGTTTCCTAACTTGATCCATATTCATGTGAGCAAATTTAATGTGCCAATCAAGTAAACTTTCTACAATATTACATGAGGCAGGGCTTATTTCATTAGATTCTGTTACACTATCAACATTGAAAATCATTTTATATAAATTCCCATACCTTGTTGCAATTGCTCTACAGCGATTATTCGAATCTAATAATTTGCAATCTAGCTTGTCAGAATGCATTATAAAACCTTTATCCAATACTGTACTTAATGATAATAGATTTACATTTAACTTAGGCACATACAATACATCCTTTAATTCTGTTTTAATCCAATTCTTACCGTTCCATGCTTCTAGTGTAATGTTTCCGATACCTTCAACTTTCAATGTAGAACCATCTCCCACTTTTACCTTTCTCTCCATTCCTGTTTCTTCAATTTATCGAATTGACTGTCATCATAACACATGTGTTCAGATGCACCACTATCCAAATACCAGTCCAATCGATTTGATCCAGCTTCTTTTGTTAAATTACTTATGTTTGCACTGTTTATTATACTCGAAACTCCAACGAATGCCTGAGTTGCATTTGTTTCATTTTTCTCATCTTTCTTTTTCTTTAAAAACCAACATTCATTAATTAAATGTCCGGCCTTTTTACAATAATTGCACATTTTATTGGATGGTTTATTTGCTTTATTAAATTTGCGACAGTTCTTCCTCAGGTGGCCCACCTTTTTGCATCCAAAGCATCTTAATTCTTGTTGTTTCGACCCATTGCTTTTACTTAATAACGCTGTTGGTGCTTCGCCCTCTTTAGCTCTTTCTTGTTCGATCAGCAGACGTGACGTAAGCTCTGATAAAGTTTGGTTTTCGCTGGGCATGGATTCCCATGCTGATATAAAATGCTTCATACTTTCAGGCAATGATAGCAATACTTTCGTTATTAACATATTCTCACTAATTGTCTCATTTAATAACTTCAATTGATTTCTAATTTCTTCTAGTTGGGACACAAATTCAATAATGCTCCCTTCTTTATATTTAAGGTTAAAACACTTCTGTTGTAATAAATGTATGCTTACTTGTGATTTATGTTGGTAGATCGATCCCAATTTCCTCCACATGTCCACAGAGCTTTCACATGTCATGATGTGCACCAATATACTTTCCACCACACGACAGACGATTATTTCTTGGGCCTTTGCGTCCTTTGCAATCCAGTCTTCCTCATTTTTCGCCGGTTTCTTCATCTCGCCCGTCACTATAGAATAATAGCCTTTCGCCTTCAAAATTATTTGAATTTGAAATTTCCAAACCGACCAGTTGTCTCCATTAACTTTACAATCGCCGTTTCAGAATTATCCCCTTTCATTTTGTATGATTATTCTATTCTCAGCTAATCACCACGTGCTCACGTGTATTCTTCGTTTTATCAGCAATAATATCTCAGAAACCACTAAACTACTACTTTCACGTGTCCTGGGCCCATAACCTATTAAAGTTTGTTTGGTTGTTTCTGAGAGTATTTTAAATGAGGCGACGATGGATCCGGATTTTAATATTTATTAATTAACAATAACAAAAACAAAGTCTTACCCACACTGTTAACATGAACATGTATCTAGTGAATCATCAAAAACAATGTCACCAACTTATAACTAACTAAACTAACTAAATAACATTTTCGGTGTAGAGTGGGTTGTCTAACCGCAGCTTAACAATAATTTTATTGTAACTCTTCTAACAATTTTGATCCATGGGTTGGATTAAGGGTGTCACATTTGGTGGCATATACAAAACGGAGATCAATCCATTGGAACTTCTTAAGTCTGACTCAGGTGGATGGCTAGGGGCGTTATCTAATAATAATAAGGCCTTAATCGGTAATTGTTGGTTTTGTAAAAATTGTGTAACCTAAAAAGTAAAATGAAGTGTTATGATCTAATTATAAATAAGTAAATTTGTTTACCTCTGGAACAAACATTTCATGAAACCATGCTGCCTTAGAATGCTTGTAATGTACTGGACAGCTAAAATTTCGAAATGAACGGGGTTTCTTTGATTTTCCTATTATTAAAGGTTTTAATTTGTGTGTTCCGGACGCGTTTACACAGGGCAAAAAAGTTAATCTTTGTTTTTCAGTTTTTCTACCACGTGCATTTTTCTCCATGTTAGATACATACATCTTATCGGGTAGTAGTTTCCAATAAAGACCTGATTCGTCCGCATTATAAATTTGTTCCGCTAACAGGTCAAGATCTTTAATTGTATTCTTCAACGTTTCCTTGAATGGATCAACTAATTCTGGTTGTGATGATAATTTCTCTCCTGAAATCTTTAAAAACCTTACGTTGTACCGTCTTTTGAATCCATTAAGCCATCCATTACTTGCAATAAATGTTGACGATTCGTCTATTGATTTTTGCAAATTTATAGCTTTTTGTTTTAACATTAATCCACTAACGGGAATATTTCTCTCTCGCAATGAAATAAACCACTTGTGCCTTTTCCATTTTTGAATATGTAGATTTTTTTAGTGTTTTAAATTTACGTATACCATCAACATTTTGATTAGTTTTTCTTAAAATTAATGTTCGCCTCTTCTTTATAGCACATATTGTAGATTTAGCCACTCCAAATTGTTTAGCTAAATCTGTTACACATTTACTTTTACTTAAGCTTTCCAATATCTCTAATTTCTCGCTCAGTTTTAAATGTTTCCTATTATTCGACATTATTTTAAACTCTTGTTACCTACATATACATACATAATAATAACACTTCTCATAACACGACGCACCATATATCACTGCCCTGAGTTTTTTAATGGAGCGCTCAAATACACCGAGCTCATACAAATCGAATAGAAGAATGCACTAAACCAATTTACGATCATTCGTGGTGATGCGCTTCCTATAATACATATTTAGGGTAATTACCGAACTACCAAAGAAAGAAATTCACTCTACCGGGGTTTCCCCTGTTCACTAAATCGGATCCCATTGTAAATTTTTCGGTGTTCACTATTTCGGGTAGTTCACTACAGCGAGAGTTCACTCAAGCGGAACTTTACTGTATTTTATTTAAATAACATCTTAAACCAAATTGTATGTGTAAATCAAATTTTGATCTAAACAGGCGCCGCATCATACGGGAATTTACTGAGTAACAAAAAATTATCCGTTTCAATGTCTCGGTAACAGAGACATTATGTCCTAAAATCGACTAACTGAGGTCTGCGTGCGTTTAAGGCAGCGCTCACGTGAGCAATCAGTATATTAAAAAATTTGGGATTAGGTAAAGCTTCCGCTGAAGCAAATGCTCTATTAAAAGAAATGCTTCCTAATGAAAGTTTCACTGTGCTTTGTATAAAAAATTAATGATGTAATTTTACATAATTTTATGTACGGTTCATATCATGTTTCATTATCTTGGAAGTGCATAACAAGGAACGACAACGCAATCCTTGATATGTTACACTTTTAAGAAATGAAAGGTATCCTTGTACCAATGTGAAATCTGTTTTTTAACAAGTTTTTCACAGATTCCATATCTCTGCCTATTATGAGTAAGTGCCATTGATTAAGGAAAAGATATTGTGATTGTATACTTGCTATTTAATTTTAATTTCTTATACGATACAGAGGCGGATTTGCTTTGCTCTTCTTTTAAGAATCTAACGAACTGAGAACGCGAATGTAACAAGCGGAGAGACGCAGCGGTAGTTACTCTTAAATGAATGAATGTTGAATAGCGGAGTTTTAGACGAGTTATTGTTGTCGAAATGTCAGTGAACCTCCGGAGTACCAACATAATTCGTTTAACGAACATTTTAAAGAATTGTAATTACCAACCGTACAATTTAAAGTAACAAAAGAAATTCTTTACATAATATAAGAAAGAAATTGAATAGGGAGAGTAAGCACTGAAATAAGAGAAAGCTGTGAGTCCACAGCTTCCTCGGAAGTTAAAATCATTCCTAACAATATGTCTCTTGTATTGCAGGTTTTCCTCCCACAAGGCATTTAAGTTATTGTTGAATGAAATTAATGATTTAGCCGGACAGCACGAAGTTATCGCCGAAAATTTGCAAGCTAATGTGATCAAAGAATTATATGTATTAGTAAAAGATTTGAGAGAAGATAGAAAGGTAAGCATTATTATTTTAATTACAAAAATACAAAAAAAAAGAATTACAGACTAACAAAAGCATGGGACAGGAGTAGTATGTAAAGGTTTGCGGCACTTTCATCCTGTAGGAAATTTTTCATAATGCTAGGTAATACTCGACGTGTACAGTATAAGTTATCTCTGTTATCTACTACATTATTCATTCAGAGCACGCCAATTCCTGGTAAAGTTTAGTATTTCGTGTACTGCAAGATGAGATAATAAAAAATATCTTTATATGAATATTGCACGGCATTGCATGCTGTATCTTGTAAAATTATTTGCAAGTATACAGGATGTTCTAAAAGCAAATAGAGCATAGACAATCATCTTTTTATTTCTTCTGTCATGCGGTATCGCATTAATTTTTTTTTTGCTCACGTATACTTCTGAAAACGGGCCTGGTTGCATAGTGCCTAGCGTGATTGGTTGTTAGTCTCGAGACCCGAATTCAGACCCTGGAGTAGTTAACTTCTGAGGGGCTTTCCTCACTGCATCGCGAATGCTTAAAGTGGACATCTTAAGATACTTCACGGGTGCAGGCGTAATAATAACTCATGGCCAGCCGATGCCCCATGTAATTGGCGAAAGCTATTGGGGGCTGTGCAGGTATGAATTATTATTGTAACAATAGTCAATATTTTAATAAAACTAATTGATATTCCAGATGTCACCATAACTTTTTTATATCACTATAGCGTAACCTCTATAATCCGAACAGCCAATACTCCGAACAAGCTTCAGTTAAAATTCTCATTTCATTAATCCGACAATTCTATAATTCGAACAGTATTGATAAAAACTATTATTTAAATTATTTTCTGGGAAGTGAAACCTGCGTCACATTTTATCTATTCGAAGTTCGTTACAAAACGATTCACTATTATTGGCTTAAAAATTGCCCTATGGTAAATAATCTGTAAAATGTGTATCTATCCTTTTTATTGCCTGAAGCTGAAAACACATAATTTTATTTTACACTACTTTACTCAAGAGAAACTAGATTCGTACAATTAAGCTTTGTAACATAATACCAGTAAATTGTAGGTTCGAGTGCACGATCCATTAATTTTTAAGCACTTCTGAATTTGAAGAAAGTAGTACGTAGTCTTCTTACGTATACAACTATAGTATAGTAAGAAGATCTCTTGGCGGAACAACATAAACAACATCTTTCACATTACCCCAAAAGAAACAAATCGAGAGGTGTCAGATGCAGAGACAGAGCTGGCTTAAAGGACCTCTGTTGCCAATTTAACAATCTTGAAACGTGCGATTTAAAAAATTACTAATTATTGAATTATTATGTGGCGAAGCGTCGTCCTGCTGCCCCCATATTGCTACCCGTTCTTCAAGTGAAATTTCCTTTAAAAGCTCTGGTAAGTTTTCAGTTAAAAGATTAAGATATCTTTCATCCGTAGGAGTAACATCGTAAAGATGTGGTCCAATTATACGAACAAAAGTCTACACCAAACATTCATACCCCATATTATTTGAAAATTTGTTTCCCTAACTCATTTTGGATTTCAGCCGACCAATAATGAAGATTGTGCTGATTATTGCGAAAACGAGATTCATCACTCCATAAAATTCTATCTGAGAAATTAGGTATCTCATTTATTAAAAGATGCATTCAAGCAATAAATTCCAGTCGGCGGGACGAAGCCCATTTTCTTTCAAAATTCTGTGTATTGAAGATTTACTTACACCTATTCCGTTCGCCACACTTCCTATGGGAACAACAATACATTTACAATATTCTCTTCATTTCTCACATAATTCGCATGATGCATATGTTTCACTTGCAAAGGAAAAAGCTCTAGAACTAGGTACTGGACGTCTTGGAAATTTTGCCCTATATCGAATTTCCGCTAAGCGACTATTTTTTCGACATTCTACATAAGCATATCAACATATTCATTACTTCATTAGTATTGAAAGTAAATGGCATTTTTCTCTAACCAAAAAAGCTAATGGGATGACAGCTAGCTGAGTATAATACTTAAGTGACAGATACGGTTAATTAGTGTTTGGCAACGGTAGCCATGGCTACTTATTTTCCTGCTATGTTCCGCCTACAAAAATCTAAAAAAACGTTCAGCTGAGGTGTGTGTGTTGTTTCCCAAGAGCATAAATAGTTTGATAATCAATGTTTAAAAGAAACGTAAATAAATAAATAACACCTGGTTGTAAAGCGAAAAACAAGGAGAGCAAGAATATCTGATAAAACTATGGCGTACCATTAAAAAGAAATTTTTTAATGGGCCAATTTTGGACTAGCCTGTATAATCTTCTACCGATTCAAATATCCAGCATATGTACAAGTTATAGTGACATTTAGAATACCTATTAACGTAATCATGTATATGTCGACTATTATTACTAAATTACATATTTTCAAAGACAGGTCTGCAATAAGTCAAATTTTGTGAAGTAATTTAGCAACACCGCATCCTATAGGAAAAAGTAAACATAGGTTCTACATCTCTCAATATAAATTTACAAAAATAGATAGACTGTTTCACAGCTTTAGGGCAACACTTTCCAAGAACACTATATACTTGAAAATAACTGCAAAAGAGGTACAATTTTCTTATAAAGGTTTTTAGATATATCTATCTAATCAAAGTCGGATTGAAAGTTTCTTTACTGTTTAGTAATATTATTTAGCTGATAACAGATTTGTACTTTTTGTGAAGAAATAACAAAGAACAGATATTTTGAAGTGTTTGTTTTTATTACTATTACCAAAAATGTAAATAAAAATATTTAATGTGATGTGTATACATATGTATGTATAATGTTATACTATTTCAGAAACACTTAATCGAAGGAGCTAAGCTTCAGCAAAACTTAACTAATCAAATAGATTCATTGTTTCGAACGAAAAAGGCATATGACAAGGCTTACAAAGAATCGGAGAAAGCTACAGAAAATTATCACAAAGCTGATGCAGATCTTAATTTATCAAGGGCAGAGGTTAGTCATATACTCCGTTTTACAATATTTTCCGCTGTTTATGACGTATTTGTTTTAATTTATAGGTCGAAAAACAACGTTCGAATATGTCCTACAAACGCCAATTATGTGATTCCGCCAAAAACGATTACGCCGATCAGTTGCAAAGGACGAACGACCTACAACGACAACACTACCGTTCAGGAATGCCAGACGTGTTTAGGCAGTTGCAGGATTTAGATGAAAAACGAATTAAGAACATGAAGAACTTTATTTATAGTTCAGTAGACATCGAGCGCAAAGTTTTTCCAATAATTAATAAGTGCTTTGATGGGATTGAGAGAGCTGCCGATGTAATTAACGAGAAGGAAGTAAGTTGGTTCTTACTAGGGATAATATCCTAGAAATTAACGAGCTACATTTCGCATTTGATTTTCTATAGACGTTTAATTCAAAAGTATTAACGAGAGAGCAGATGCATCTCAATGCATGTTTCTAAATATGACAATGAACTGTTTGAATTCGATGGGGTGGTAATGGATTTAGGATAAAAGCTAGCATATAGTTTCATCTTACTAGGGGATTTTGCGACTCCACGACCCCTGGTAATTTCATTTTCGTATTTTAGTTATCTAACTTTGAATCAACTTTTTTCTGCTATCTTATCTATATTTTGTTTATCTCTGGCGCAACGTACATGAATTTTATAAATGAACTGAATAAATCGAAAGTGTATGGAGGTATTTTATTTTAAACAGCTTTAATCATTACTTTGTAGTTACAGAATATAAGAAAGTTCACTGTAAATGCTTCAGAAATTAATATAATGAAATAGGGTCAAGTAGCCGAGTTTTCTGGTGGCTCCGGTATAATTTCGTGCCATCATTCCCTTGTTGGGGAATAATTAGCTTCGTTTTACTTTATGGGGTGACAGTGGCAAAGCCATGAAACACTTTACACTCACCATTTACACACTAAAGGGCTCCTGGGGTATTCACAAGCTTATATACCCTGTAGGACCGTCACTACATGTAAAAAACAAATGCGAATTATGTTTATAGCTTGCGACACACGCGTAGCTATTTTTGGCTGGAACGTGTACCTAAGAACGACGTAGATTTACTTTTTATGAATGTTGTTTATGAAAATAGTCTTAAAATGTGTTGATCGTTATACTTACCTGAAACATTTTACAGAAAATGAAGGTTAGAACGTATGGATAATATGCAATTCTCCTCTTTTAAGCTTGTTATTACCAAAGAGGGCGTACACCACAAATTTTGAAATAATAGAAACTACTCTGCCAAACAATGATCTAAATTGCGCATCATTACTATCTCCGTTACTATTAATACTGCAAAGTAGGTTAAATTAGTAAATGTTTTTAATGCCGATAAACATGCAACTAACAAAATGACACATTGTCATAAAAACGAATTTTAGTATTTCTTAAGTAGAACAGCCTGCATATTTTTTAAAATGTCGAAAGAAAATTTGTTATATAAAAGTTTTAATAAAGTATGGTCTTAAAACGAGTAATAAAAAACATGAGATACTTTACTTTTAGTGGAAGATACACGCTTTCATTGCATAAAAATCACAGCAGGCTCCTTATACTCTAAATCAAAACAAATACTACACTCTTCGAAAGCTAATAAACCCATTAAGCAAAAGATTTTCGGTGAAACGTAGATATTTTCATAAACAAGGGTTGGTATTTAAACATTTCAAATTTATTTTAGTTGAACATCGTGTTTGAACTGGGTTTACGGAACACTCTGTATAAGATTTTTTATATCAATTGAAGATTACAATGAGCTACCTATTTCGTTAATGAGAATCCCAAAACTGATATACATCACCGAACAAAGGAATGTTGATGTTTCAATGAAACTTTGTATAAGTCAAATTTTTCGCAAAACATTAACTTAACCCTTTCCACTCCTATGTCGAGTGTGGCTCGACATCGTATTTCTTACACCAACTTCTATGTCGAACTAGACTCGATATTATATGACACAATTTTAAAAATTATTTAAAATTAAATGTTTTTTTTTCTTTCAAATACTAAATGTGTCGTATTCCGAATACTTAAATTCGTAAAACAGGTCAGAATTTGTCATATTCCGCCTTTCTAGGAATTTTTATATTTTTATTGTTTTTTTGTTTGCAAATAAATTCAGCAAATTAATTTGTTAATTATGTATATTTTCATTTATTTACTACTTAATATAAAGAAATAATAATAATTACACATCTGACATATTCCAATACGACTTTTTATTGAGACCACTTTTATGCCTTTTTTGCAAATTAATTAAGGAGTTAGTGGTAGGTAAAAAAAAATTAGGAGTGCAAAGGGTTAAAATTGGATCGTCTAAAGTAGCGTTCACATAGGGTAGTGCGAAATTATTTGCAGTACTTCGCCGTTATTCTTAAAATAATTTCGTGACATTGACAACTGACATCTCGGTTTAGTCCCCTTGTTGTTTCTTTTGAATGTTGTACTCGCCAGCGTCTTCTCTTTTTTAAATTTGTTTTTAAATTTGTTCGTTATGATTATTGCAGAAACTGCAAACAAATACAGTATATAACGTTTCTGTGTAATTCCATCCATTACAAAAGAAATTATTAACAGATAAATTACGATTATTATACCACAAAGTAAACCGAGATGTCGGTTGTCTGTCACGAAATTATTCGAAGAATTACGGCAGAATATTGCAAATAATTTCGCGTAACCATATGTGAACGCGCTTTTACACCACTGTGTGATGTGAACGGTCGTATTTAATTGAATTGTGCGAACTTTCTCAAATCAATGATACAATTTCGTTGTACGGTTGGTAGACTATATCGTCGAAGCATTTGATTTTTAGTGGCTTCAAGTGGTTTGTGTGTGTTCTAACATTAAACGTCAACTTTCAACCTTAAACATATATTTGCATTAAGTTTTACATTTTTAATAACTTTTATATCTTCATATTCAAAATTTACACATCGCGTTTAGAAAAACTGATATTTTAATAAATTAAGTTCCGTTTGACATTAGTATTTAAATATCTACTTTTAAGAACTAAATAATATACAAAGCTAAAGAGTACATGTTTTATTGTGTCAAATAATTCTATTTTAATTTGTTGTGAAATAGTGAAATAAGGATCTGTTACTAAATATAACTAGACTAACTATTATATTAACTCTGTAAAATTATTACAGGGAAATATAAAATTTTTCAAAAGAAAAGGTTTTGAAAGGCTTCATAACATTTTATACGGTTACGACTTACGGCGGATTTTCGAAAAATACTAAAACTTCAGTGAACAGTTGAAAAGCTACAGGGATAGAACGAAGTACGGTAGAATAAAAATATTTTTCTCACGTCATTCGGTCGTACGATTGTCAATGGAAATGCACGAGTTTTCGAGACATATGTTCTGAATTTATTAAATATTGTTTGGTGCGGAGTGTGTCGATACCTTTTCTGTTTGTCAAACTATAGTTGATTTGTGTTTTTAGATAATTAATTATCCACATTCTGCTTATAGGCGTAATCTAAAGCCAGCTTTTCACTTATCTAGAAATTAATCAATTTGTTGTTACTTTTGTCAATTTTGACGAGATCAGTGTCGATAAATCGATAAATTTACAAGTAAATGTGAAAGTATATCATTATTGCTGTTTAAATGAGTTGATAGAAAATAACCATTCATCTGCCACAGATAGATAGAAAATATTAGATTATTTACTGTTTATTTCTCTTTATTATTACATATATTTGAGGTACGTTGATATTGCACATATCACTCATAACTAGAGCAACGCAAACTGCGCTGAAAGCCAGTGGCTGACGCATAAAAGTTTACACAAAATAAACACGGCCGGGACAATTCGGTATAAGCGTCAATATAACTGCGACTCGAAAGCCGATCGGTTGTGTATGCATCTACGCTGTCGTATACTATATCGTAGATCTACGTTTGTTTTGAAAATGTTTCCTTCGTCGCGAAAACGACCAAAGTTGGACACAATAAGAGAATTTATTGCAGAAATGCGTGATTTAAAGTGTGATGGCGCTAAAATTCAATGTGTAGTGTGTAAAATAGATTTAATGTGTTGGTCGAAAAGTGATTGTCTACGGCACGTAAATAGTGCAGGGCATGTTTCAAAAAAAATTTCACACGAGATTATGACAAATTTAAATTTAATTTATGTGTTTATTGCATGTAATTTACCATTTCATTTACCAAGGAAGAAAGCATAGGTCTCGTTTTGGAATGAATATTCGGACTTTAAGTTACCAAGTGAGAGAAGATTGCAGAGAGTTGTGCCGTCTACTCGTGAGCATGTCGAGAAAAGAATTAAATCGGAGTTGCAAGATAAAAAACTGTGGTTATGTGTGGACGAAACAACAGATCGTAAAAAACATTCTGTGGTTAATGTAACGGTACGCACAATGGAGCCACATCGACCGTCACATTTTACTAGCTTCCAGACGAATACAACAATGCACTGCCGAAGTAATTTCAATGTTGGTGTTAAATACATTGGAAAAGTTTGAACTTTCAACAAATCAACTGTTGATGTTTATGAGTGATGGTGCCCCAAACATGCTTGCTGTAGGTCGATCTCTTAAAAAACATTGTGCTAACTTGTTGCATATTACATGTAAAACTCATACTCTCAGTCTCGTAGCAGATAGTATCAGAAAATGTTATCCCGAGGTAGACGCTCTAATAGCACCTACAAAAGCTGTGTTTGTAAAATCCCCAAAACGTATTCGGGAATTTCATAGACTATGCCCCGGTATTCCTGAACCACCACAACATATTCTTACTCGTTGGGGAACATGGTTAGAGGCTGCATTTTATTATCTTAAATATTTTGAGAATATAAAGAACGTGATTTTAGAATTCGACCCAAAGGAAGCTGCGGCTGTCAAGGTAAGCCGCTTGAAATTTCAGGATAGTCAAGTTAAAACAGATTTGGAAATTATTCGGAACAATTACGTGGGACTAGCGGATGCGATAAAAAAACTACAAAATTCTTCGGTGTCGTTAGTGGAATCTTTGCAAATAATGCAACATGTTCACGCACAGCTATGCGCGATAGAAGACGCAAGAAATGTTTGTGTTTTAGAAAGATTTGAAAGATTATTTTACTTACGCAAATATAACGTCACTAGATGTAGAACGTTCGTTTTCGGCATACAAAAACACATTTTCTTCACGCCGCATTCACTTTGCCGAAACAACTTTGGAAACATACCTAATGTTACAAATATTAAATAGACATTATCGACTTTGTGATTTCACGGAGGACTCTTAAAACGGTAAGTGTTTGAGCACGTATCACATTTAATTTATTTTGTGTAAACTTTTATGCGTCCGCCACTGGCTTTCAGCGCAGTTGCGTTGCTCTACTCATAACACAATGTCCAATCTGTCTAAGCTTGTTGTTACCTTCTATGGCATGTAGAGGGCCATTGCCAACTTAATGCTGTCAATCTACAAAATGCATTCATTGTCTGTGAAGACAATGAATTTTGATTGGATACTGTTCCAATGCTTGGACCGTATTAACAAGTATTAACACTATTATCCGTGATATCCTGAAAACTAATAGACAAACTTTTGTATTTTGTCTCAAAAGTTTCTTAAATGTCATTTTCATTGTATTAGTGTGTTTAATTAAAATATGATTAAAAATTAGAATGCCTATATGAGCTTCTATCGGGGACCAAAAATTATCCCAGTCGGTCAACGGATTCCAAGATGTTGGCCACGCGAAAGTTAAGGCTGTTTATAGTATTTATTAGTATTAGTATTTATTATTAGTCTGTACAAATAATGACTTTATTCCCAAAACAAACTTGCATTTATGTATTGCCAAAATTATGCTACAAGTTATTTTTCAGTTGTTTACATGGTGCTAATATTCTACATGTATTTCAATGATACTCAACTAGCACAAAAAAGTATAAAAGTCTGTTGCTTTTTTATATGTAATTTAGCTACATGAAAAGCTCTGTAATGGGTTGCGGTTAACCCTGCATATGTATATAATATTCATATTCACTTTCTGCCTTCCTTTAGCAACGGCATTAATAACGGCTACTTTATTGTCCAACTCAGGACTTTACGTTCATAATTCGATTTCACCAAATGTTTGCGTCAATAAACTGAATGAAATCCAAAATTATAGAGATGTCTCCTCGCTGTCGACGTCCTTGATATTCGTGGCCGAAATTTAGTTTTTTATATAACTGCGCATCGATTTCTAGACCCCTATATGCATCTAAACCAGAGGTTCCCAAACTTTTTTTTCTCGTAGACCACTTTCAAAATTTTACTGGTTTCGGTGGACCCCCTGCTGCTACATTTCTACCATACTCCCAAAACTCGTCAAAAAATGTGAAAATTAGATCTAACGATGGAAATTTGAGTTCCAACCCTAAATTCGGAGTGGAAAAAATAAAAAGAAGAATAGTATATTTTCTTGTGTTCTATTTATTAAAATAATATGATTACAGACTTAATAGAATTAAAATTAAACATGAATAACGTAACGTAACTTCAACAATGCAAATCAACAATTAAAAAAAAAATAATTTTAATGGGAGGGATGTACTTGATGGATTGACAGCAAATTATCAATATTAGGCTTCAGTTTTGTGAGGAATGACCGCAAATCTCCCCGTTCTGTGATGTTCAATCTGCTCCTTTTTTTTGTTAATAGGTTTGTAACGACACTAAAACTTTTTTCGACAAGGTATGACGAGGGAAACGCTATCAAAAGTTTTCTCGCAATTTCCCACAGCCCAGGATATTTTTCGGGTATTTCTGCCTGCAGTCAAAATGTTTGATAGCCTTTTTTAAATTTCACCTTCAGCTCCTCATTGGTGCTAAGCTCGAGTAGCTCCTCTTGTAATACCACATTCGCCACTTCCGTTTCATCAAATGGATTTATGATCCATGGTGGTATTTCCATCGTCAGAATATCTTCAAATCTATTTTTGAAGTCATCATGCACGGCATTTAAATGTTGAACGTATGTCTGAATATCCTCATCAAGACATTCTGCCTGTGACAAGTTTGGAAACTGGGAGAATTTGCGCCGACTAATATTTTGCTTCATAAATTTCAATTTTCCAAGAAAAGCCGAAATTACACCTTTTGTTTTTATTAAATTTAGGCTGTCGCCTTGTAACTGCAAGTTAATCTCATTAAATTTTTTGAACAAATCTGTCAAATACGCGATGTCTGCTTTCAATTTGATCAGGTTTCCCTTTAAATCTGGATCTTTACTTTCCAGAAACTAAAACTGATTCAAAAAGTGAGTAAAATCTTGCTAAACATGCACCTTTCGACAACCAGCGCACTTCAGTATGTAAGAGCATTCGTTGGAAGCCTTCATCATTCTTGTCGCACAATTGTGCAAATAAACGGGTATTTAACGCATTGCTTCTTATTTTGTTAACCGCTTTAATCACAAATTGAAGCGATTGGTGCAATCTATCACTCAAATTTTTCGCTACCAGGTGTTGTCGGTGGATGACACAGTGAATTGCAGTTACTCCTGGTATAATTCTTTTAAGATGGCTTATAAACCCACGATATCGCCCGAATATGGCAGGAGCTCCATCCGCTGCCACCGAAATTATGTTTGTAAATGGAATGGATTTTTCCTTAAAAAGCTAACCTGAAAATACACTACTCAAAAAAATTAAAGGAGGTTTTAAAAAAAGGAAATTAAAGCTATATAAACAGGCTATCTGATCCATAGGCCAGCCTTACTGGAAAAAATTTTTTCAAGCCCGTGGACAAAAAAAAAAACAAAATTGCAAAATTATTTTTTCGGGCTATCAGTTAGGATTGCATGAGAACCGCAGCTCCTAAAAATTTTAGCCAAAAAATCTGAAAATTAGAATCTTAAAGCTTCAAAATGCTTTTTTAAAGTCTTAATACGACCATTTTTCACCGAAATACAGCCTGTCAAAAATTACCGAAAAATTTGGAATTTTTTTTGCTCCCTTTTTTTTGAGTAGTGTATTATCTGCCTACATTGATAGGTAAAGCTAAGCCAACATTTTGTTCTTTACTATCGAAACCAGATAAATTTTCGTGGACCCCCACTTACAACTTGTGAACCCCCATTTTTTTTCACGCCAATGTAGACCCCCGTCGAGTCTCCCGTGGACCCCTGGGGGTCCACCTGGACCACTTTGGGAATCACTGATCTAAACAAATCCGAACTTCTAACAATGGGTTGATATAGTTTACATTTGCTGTACAAAATACATAAAACTTAAAACAACTCTAATTACAAATACTATAATATAAATATTAAAACAAACCGATAACCTTTCTTTTTTTTTTACTTTTGTTCTTTCGCGGTAATTGTAAGCAACTGAAGTACATAACATTTAAGTGCATAGTAATTTCACGGGACTCTTTTACCCGTCCTGTGGAATGAGTAAATAGATGACGTTGTAACTGATAACGCTATAACCGAGTTCTACTGTATTTTCAACAGTTAATCTTCATAAACCCGGACGGGGTACAATTATACCCCAGACGTCAATTTTTTAGGATGTTCTCTAAAATATTTTTTTTTAATTAAATTTCCTTTGAGCTATCCTCTTAATATATGTATTACAAAACTACAATTTTTGTACTAAAAAGATTTTTAAAACATTTTCAGTATTAAAAAAATTCATTTTTTAATTTATTTGTATTATCACTTGCAAGTTTGTGAATAAAGATTTATACAATAAATTGCAATTTACCCTAACGAGTTGTCGTGAGTTTTATTCCTTGAGGTACATTTGTATCCCACCTGGTATTTAATTTATATTTTTGACACCGGGTTTACGAAGAACGCGCGCAAATATTTGATTAGTGCGTTTTTGATGCTTTCCATTTGTTTTATATGTAGCCTACTAGGTTTTTTATTCAATGGAAGCGCACCTTCCACGTACATACAACTAAAATGCGCTATATTTTTTCATGATTCATTTTAGGACCATACCTTATTGAAACTATACCAAATTATATTACCTTCTAAAATTTTTGAAAAATACGAATTTTCATGGCAATGCGTTGTCCAATTACGTTTTTATTCATTGCATATTAATTATCGTGAAAAATATTACTACTTTGCTCATTAAACGTACTTTATAGTGTTAGTTATAATGGAAATAGCAGTGGTGGGTACTTTATTTGAATCAGTCAGAATAATAAGAGTTAAAGTTACTAAGGAAAGATGCCGTTAAATTTGAGGATATCTTACTTTTTTGTTCATTCGTGTCTCAAGTTTTGTAAAGGAAAGGCATTTAATAAATTATGGAACTCACCCAAGCACCAAAAAATTATAAAAGCCGGTAAACAATATGCGATTGTGAATATCTTTCTCTGGGCCGGTACAGTAAACCAATTTGCACTGATTTTGGGAAATTGTATACAATGGTCAAACATCGTTTTAATACAGTTTCTAATTAAAAAAGACTATAGGTTTTTATTATTTTATACTTCAAAATTAAAGAATGTTGTTAACCTTTCAGGATACCTTAGTTGTGATAGAAAAATATAAGTCAGGCTTCCATCCTCCAGAAGATTTTCCCTTTGAGGAGCTTCCTAAAGGTGGCAGTGAAACGGGAAGTACGCCCAATATAAATAATTTACAAATGGGTACTAAAGTTAAAGAAGGTAGTTTCACGGTTAAAGGAACGATGTCAGGAAAAGGAATAAAGAAAAGAGCCGGTATATTTAACATCTTTAGTAGTCGGGGGGTAAGTAATTAAGTAAATTAATATTTAGATTGTTTTTCAATAATTTTAACGTTTTGGTATTTTAAATGTAAGCGAGTATCCATATATTCTTATTTCAATTTTCTTGGTATAGAAAATGAAAGTTCCAACGTCTTCAAAAAAGCGTATAGCTGTGTTTGTATGCTATTACTCATTGTATTGTTGAAATGTTGTATTTGGCCTTGTCTGATGTTATGTATTAGTATTAAATATGAGATATACGTAAATATAGATATAGTATCTTAACTTTATTATTTTCTCCTCCTATATTTCTTTGGTGGCGGCTCCTTGGGTTGGCTGATTCTTTTACTTCGACATAGTAAGTAATCTCGCTTTGCTTGAAATATTATTTTTGCTGCATGACTCATGCAATATTCAGTAAGTTCAAAGAAGAGGAATATTAGGGCAACTTAGTCCATATTGCATAAGGAATTCATAGAAAATTTATGATTTGTTTGAATGCTAGACACGTATACTAATGATTAATGTGTTTTTCTAAAAGTATGCAGTGAACGTAAGAGTTGAATAGGATGATAATAATCTTAGTTAATTAGAAATCCAATGTTAGGTTGCACACTCGAAAACAAGACAAAAATCATTTATTAAAGAGCGCAATAAGATGTCATTGTATGGACAGAAACGTGACTATTTTGAGGTCTAAAGCATAGATGGCGGAGTAGTGAGGGTCTCTGACATGTAGATGGCGAAAGAGTGGTTGGGGTCTGAGATTCTAAATCTCGTACTACAATCGAGAAGTCCGGTACTATCGCGAAGAACCTAACATTATATGTTAATTACTGTTGGAAGAAATAGAAAACAGAAAACTTGTGACAATACTGACATTGCAATTATGAGGTAATATTAAAAGAAATATATTTCAAGACGTTCTAAATTTCATGACTCAAAAAGTAAAGAAACATGCCCCATTATAAAACTGCCCAGCAAAATTCGTTTTTATTTTCTATGTGTTAACTAACGTTTCTACATTACCGAATCGCGATTTTTGCGTTTATCCTACAAATTGCGTTATCTATACCAATAGGAACTACAACAAAATATATCTATTAATAATTTACTGTGCCTATTAATAATTTACACTGTTGGTGTGTTGACAAATTTCCAAACTCCTGGACAAAATTAACGCATTAGCAAAACTTCTCAGTATAATTTTTATTTTTTTTAAGTTTTATATCATGCTATATACGTGATAGAATTAAATGATTTCAATTAACACTATACTCTTGGTTTCCGGATTGGAATCACGTCGTTGTTGTAGCTTCAGGGTTGCACACTGACTGTCAGGAGTTTATATTACATTTTTTATGGTTAGAGCTGGTCATCTTGTCGCCCATGCAGTGGTGTGGTGTTGCGATGATAAGGGGACGCCGAAGAGAGACACTCAATTCACACTACCGCGCCGATATCGTACCTTCAATTCTGAAATGTTTTATTTTTAACTTTTGTAAGTAAATTGAAGAACGGATAAATAACAATAAAGAAAAAACAATATGCAATAACTAGTCGTGTGTTTATTTACAAAAAACACTATTTTATTTTTCAGTACAATATTACATCGTCAGCTTAAAATAGAAATGTTCTTACACATATACACTTTTAATAAGAAGTTACATGTAAATTATTTATATTTCTTTCAATATTTCAATTGAACATGATGGTCAATTTTCCATTTAGCTTTCAGATCTCTATGAATGCACACAAGACCTTTATATGCAATTCTTTATTTAACTCATTCAATTCAATACGTCTAACATAATTTTAAGAATATTATAATAAAGATCATCTATTATCTATTTAAAGAGTAAACTGTTGTCCTTCGTAGTTGTCTTGTTCATAGCATATTCTGTATTTTAAAATTTAAATTTTTTTAAGTTTTTAAAATATGGATGGATGGATGTTTCATGTAACACGCAGTAGTATGAATCGATTACGACTGTCTGTTCTCTAGGGCTCCCCTCACCATTGCAACACCACACCTCTGTATTAACGACAAATTGAACAACAAACCATGATCAATGATCATGGTTCTTAAATGAAACAAGCTACAGAAGGCCAAATTACCCTAAGCCAAATTTTAGTAACAAGATTTGGCGTAAAATTAAAATTTTCGTACGCTTGTACTGGATACTATTTATACTGTATGAATTAAAAAAAAATGGTTTTGTTACATATTGTACTATCACATAAAGGTTTCTAAAACACAATCAGTCTGCTTTGCCGACAAACACATATACAGTAGTGACCAGATAAAGGTTTACCAGTATCGAAAAATTATATATTCGGTACAATTTCTTCGAATTTCGCACAACGCGTTGGTAACTCTTTGTTCTATTATAACGGTAGATGTCTTAGATCACCTGTAGATATTTTAAGTTATGTTTTGTGACAGAATGTGATTGTCATACGGGTTTATTTCGGAAGAACTGATGCTGTGTAGTGATCCTCAATGCTTCCGGTCGCAGAAGAGTGTGATTCTTGCATTAAAACAAGAAAAATTTTCTACAAGAGCTATTGCCAGACGAATAGGGTATAGTCACTTTACTGTGTTTAAATTTTTAAAGAAATACGAGTCTACCAAAAGTCTGCTGAGATCTCCAGGGACCGAGAAACGCAATAAAAAGACAACAAAATGCGAGGATCGAAATTTGAAAGCCATATGCCTCCGCAATAGATTTGCAACTTTAAAAGAGTTAACTGATGAGTTGGAAATAACGTGTGGAACAAAAATCAGTGCAAGAACATTGTCCAGAAGGCTACAATCTGTTGGACTAGAAGCAAGGATTCCTAGGATGCAGCCGACTCTTAACAGTAAAACGCGCGCACCGCGGCTAAATCTTGCAAGAGAGCATCAAAACTGGACTCAAAATGACTGGAAAAAAGTTATCATTTTAAAGAAGAGTCAAAAATAAACCTAAACCAGTCCGATGGCGTTTCATATGTTCGTCGAAGAATCAACGAAGATTTGGATCAAAGCACGATTATCACCCGAAATAAATTTCCACCAAGTCATATGATCTGGGGTGGCATATCGTACTTCGGTTGTAGTGAGCTGGCCTTTATTAACGGCAATTTAAACGCTAGTGGATATATTGATATCCTTAAGGATTTTTTGGAACCTTCCATAGATTCTCTAGTTATTGGCCCAATTTTCTAAGATGATTCTGCACGGGGCGAAGATTGTAAGAAATATTTTTTTTTAACTTGGGACGCTGTCCATAAAAAATATGCAGCATTTTCTCTTTTCTGTTTTGAATAGGTAAAGCAGTACTTGGAAAGAAGGGGCATTACATTATTGAAGTGGCCCGGAAACAGTCCAGATTTGAACCCCATCGAGAACTGCTGGGCTATTCTCAAAAAGCACGTCGTCCAAGGAACAAATCTGAATTGAAAATAGCCATTTCAGAAGTTTGGAAAAATGAAATAACTATACATTATTGCCAAACTCTCATTAGCTTAATGCCGGTAAGGCTTGCAGCTGTTATAAAAGCCCGGGGTGGGTATACCAAGTATGAAATAAAAATTCTGAATGTCCTTTACATTATCTTAACTATTTTTAAGATTTCTTTAGAATTTATTATTTTGTAATATTCATAAAATTTGGCATTACTCATACGACCCACCGAAGGTCCTTTTTCGTTTTTTCTTTTTAATAATTTAACAATTGGTAAGTAAATGTGAATATGTATTGTTGTTTTCGGCATACAGCATATAACTGTAAAACTATTTTGTTGTTGAAAGAGCTTCTGCTCCATTCTCAAAAAAATGCTGGTGGTAACCTTTATCTGACCACTACTGTACTTTATTACAAAAAAAAATACGCACTGATGCCGATGCCGTGTACACTATGGTGTACATTAAACAATTGGCTTCATTAGAGATCCGTTAAATATTATAAATTACAACAAAATATTCTTACTAAAAACTACTTTTATGGAGTTCGCTGCCTATGTCAATCTACAAGTAACATAAAACGCGCTTTCAGTCAAAAGTAGGTAATTTATGTACATTAAGTCATAAATGGGCACAAACTTGCTACGAATGTTGATATATACTACGATCTTCACATCTTGTCGACAGGGATATATATTGATAAGATCCGAAAGTAACGTGACAGTAAAGCTGCCTTTCCTCCGCATAGATATTGCCAACAACGTTTGCGAAAATACATGCAATTGAATAACCATCGAAACCCTGGATTACTCGTACAAAATATACGATGTAATACATGAAGGTATCATATAATATAAATCATTGTAGCGCTATATTGTTAAATATAACTGGAAATATTTGTATGTGTCGTAGTGCTTTGTTCGTATATTCAGTTACACTCTTACGTTTATTGTATACTTAAATACAGTGTCCCAGAATTCAAAAATAGATCGATTAGTGTTTTATAATTGTAATTCTTTCATATTTCCATTGTTTTTTCGTCATACTTAACAGACTTATGACTTCATCGATTAAATTATTTGGGTGAGTAACCTTATGCTGATTGATTGATGGCACTTTTAAGGACACCTTCAACGATGTATAGCTACACCCACTCTTGTCTATTACATTTCGAAAAATTTGTCAAAATTTCTAGGATTAGTGTTGTGCAAAATTATTCAGATGGCCCAGAAAACATTATTACATTTTTGTGTCACTTTTTAATACAGGAAGTGTTTAAATTCACATAAATCCGCAATTTATCAAATGTCTTAAATTCACAATCAGAGAGTGTTCTGAATTAATTGCTGAAAATTGTCTTCCATTTAAGTAAAAGAACAAAACATTTTAATTTAGATTGCAGGTCTTCCGGAGTTATGTAGAAAACCAAAGGTATGGAGATATAGCAGACACTATGGGAAAGTTGAAAAACCGTATCAGTATAATGCCTGAATTTAATGAAATGGACACCGAATTGATCATTGATAACTAATAAACGTAATTTTGATCATTTGCTTCAAGAAAGTAATAAGTACTAGTTTTTATCGTTGCTTTATCATTTTTTGTTTTTTTTCGAAATGTAATTGAAAAATGGAGGTAACATGACAAAAATGTAATAATTCTGCGCCAATTGAATAATTTTGGAGAACGCCGATCCTAGAAAAATATAGGGGTCTGATTTAAAAATGTTACCGATGACGTCATAACTCTGTTAAATTTAAGAAAACAGCAATAGAAACGCCAAAAAGATATGATAATCAATCAACGAATCGACCTATTGTTGCATTTTTTTTTTGAAAATTTGTCTTCCAAAAAAATATATTTAGTATAATCGGAAATACGAATTTTTTATGCGTTATTTTTGGGACACGGTGTATATATGTAAACGCAACAATCGTGCTACTCGTATTTAACTGGAAAGAAGATATACGAGGATTAAAATACATATTCGTTATACTAAAAAGTATTCCTTTTGTAATTGTAATTAAATATCAATAACAAGTAACTTACAAGAAATATGTATATTTGCACCCCAGAGCCGGACTATGTTAAGTCTAAAAATTCAATTTTTCGGTAGAGCAGTTTTATTGAATTAATTTTAGATTTTCTAAAATTGTAAAACACCGTTTTTGTGAATCCAGTCAATAATTTATATTTCAATTAATTTTAAGTTTAAGAATAATGAGCAGTGTAAGTAATTTAACATATTTATTTAAAATTTCGTAAATTTGGACTTAACATAGTCTGATTCTGGGGTACAGACGTGTGTGTAATGTTTTTAAATCTATATTATTTATTTGTCAAAGGACACACTTTAGTATTTATCTTTAAACGAATCAATTCTTGCTTTAAATTACATTAGTTTAACTTAAATATCAGAATTAATTTTTAAAGACACACGGGCTTTTTTTATCTATTCCAGCATGTATAATAGCTTTGTTGTATTTTCATGCAAACAGAAGCTTACTGAAGTCTGTATGGCTATTAAGGTATGTTGCTAGTGCTTCTTTTTACAGTGTGTTCAAAATTTCATCTCAATCACTATTTTTCTTTATCTGTATTATTTTTCATTTCTTGAAGACACGTAAACTACGTAAAACGAAGGAAATTTAAACTTGGACGAAAATTAGTAAATACCGACTAATATTTCGTTGTACACGGGAAATCCCAACATTAATGCTGTTATTCTAACGAATTACACTATTTGCTAAATAAAAGCACATTTTTCACGCAAATTTTACAGTAATTGAAAAATTATGCCATGTTTATTTTCTTAAAGCTTTTGCAGGTGTTTGATTGGCTAACTTTACAACAACTGTTCGATATCACGTCTATTGATCACTATACGGGCTTGTGACTCAATTATGATGTGTAACAGGATGTTGTCGCATCCAACGATGTCGTTGGTCGCATCATGGTGACTTGTACATCATCAGTTTGTACATGTGCTTCCATAAATGCTAATGAAAAAAATAAACACACGACCAAAGGAATAAAGGCTGAAATACTACGAGAGTAACTAATTACTATAAAAGACTAAAACATTAAAACCTAGACTAGTAAAAATTGAACATCAAGACAAACAATATGATCGATAACATACTATAGGCGTCTCTTCTAAGTCACTTCTTAGTAAGTAAAAGCGGTAGATGTGGTTACTGCGCATTCGTTGCAATTATGCTAGAAGTCCTCAAAAAGCGTTGTAACATGATTTTTGTTTGATGACTATACTTCATTTCTTTTAAGAATGCAGTAGGTGGCGTTGTAGGCGCAGAGCAATTTACACAGACAAAATTTTGAATGTTTGTTATGACAATGATGACAACTTATGATCGATCAGATGTTCGATATTATATCGAGCGAGGTTATCTTATGATGCTGTCGCATATGTATACAAAAATTTTATGACACGAAATTATGTAAATTTAGAATTCAATACAAATAAACATCATATGTTCGATATACATATATAATACTTTAAATTCTTAAATAATCTAGGAATCAAATTAACAAAATTGCAAGAAATATTACAAATATGACATTTATTATCGTTATAGTTAATGGCTTCACTTTTATTTTTAAATTTGTTAATATTACATTACCACAATCACTTCCGATAAGTATGAAGGAATAATAATTCAATCTGACTAAATAATACAATGTTTAATTTTACTTCTTTAATTAAACTAATTTTATTAAATAATATAATAAATAATAATAAAACAATGCAAAACAAATAAAAAATAAAAATAAGATTTCAAAATTCACATTCTGAAGAACTGAAAGTGAGCTCTTCATTTGATGAACCTGTATTCACAGTAAATGTTAACTGCATATCTTCAATGAAATTATCCAAGCGATACATGTCATCTTCTTCTTTAATAGCGTGCTGAATACATCTTCCCCATTCTTCTCCAGTAATTTTCGTTAAGCCCTTATGAAATAAGGATTCTACATTGTCCAATTTAAATGTTTTATTGTGAGCGGCAACATAGCCTTTTACTTGTGCCCAAATCATCTCTATTGGATTTAATTTGCAATGATAGGGGGGTAATCTCAACACTTTCCTACCTGTTGCTTCTACTATATTGTCTACTTTATAACCAATCGGATAGTTTATTAAATATTGTTTTGTTTTATCCAATAATTGAATTTTTAGTAATGTGTCATTCACATTAAAATTTTTGTTATTTAACCACTCGATAATGTCAGATTTTTTCCATGATATATTTGGTGTTCTTTCAGTCTTTTCGAATGGTATGGTGCGTTATCCAACATAATGACACAATTTTGTTTTAAAGACGGTAGAATATTCGTTATGCAATTTTCAAAAATATCAGCATTCATGTCTTCATGATAGTCACCAGTTCGTTTTGATTGAAACACCAACAAACCATTCTCAACAAACCCAGTATCACTGCCAATGTGGGTGATTATTAGAGTTGGCCACGCGCGCCAACGGGCAGCGGCGTTGTTTCGATTAGGCTTCGGGTTCCACTAGAGCTATTGTGTGTAGATGTTTGCTGTCGTAAATACTTTCGCGTAGTTGTTAAATAAAAATAAAATAATGCGTGCTCAAACTCTTACCATTTTAAGAGTCCTCCGTGAAATCGCAAAGTGAATAATGTCTGTTAAATATCTGCAACATTAGATCCAAAGGAAGCTGCCGCTATCAAGAAAAGCCAGTCGAAATTTCAAAATAGTCGGGTTAAAACGGATTTAAAAATTATTCACATCAATTACTTTGGGCTAGCGGAGGCAATAGAAAAGATCCTTCGGTGTCGTTAGTGGAATCTGTGCAAATAGTGCAACATGTTCACGCACAGCTATGCGCGATAGAAGACGCAAAAAATGTTTGTGTTCTAGAAAAATTTGCATGTGTTTTAGAGAAAGATTCTGATTTTGGCACATTAAGACACATTCGTGAAGGTGCGTCAACAGAACCGTTAAGTTGTTTCAAAGAATATTTTAATTACGCAAATATAATGCCACTAGATGTAGAACGTTCATTCTCTGTATATACACATTTTTTCCTCGCGCCGCACTCGGTCTGTCGAAACAACTGTTGAAACATATCTAATGTTGCAGATATTTAACAGACATTATTCACGTTGCGATTTCATGGAGGATTCTTAAAATGGTAAGTGTTTGAGCACGCATTATTTTATTTTTATTTAACAACTACGCGAAAGTATTTACGACAGCAAACATCTATACACAATAGCTCTAGTGGAACCCGAGGACTAATCGAAATAACGCCGCTGCCCGTTGGCGCGCGTGGCCAACTCTAGTGATTATTAACCTTTTTCCTTTCCCGGAAGGATCTTTCAGACCTGCGGACAGCCCTTCAACAAAAGCTTGACGTGCAGTTACAACAGTTTTGTTTTTCCATATTTTTGCTCTTGTATATCCAGCATTTACCCAAGTCTCGCCAGTTATATTTACGCTTCCTACGATACTGTTTATTACTTAATATTCTCGCTCCCCCAATATTTCTGGCTTGATCACTGTGTTTCATTGTTCTTTCCACAAACTATTTTTTCGAATTCTCACAAACTGTGTCGACTATATTGGTCAACGTTTCACCAATTTATCCTATTTCAAAGAAATTATTTACCATAACATAATACATTTACAACCTCATTTTTATCAGAGTTGGTAATTCATTCAAAAAAAGCTATGACATCCTACAATTTGGCCGTTTCTCATCCTATCTATTTGTCTGCAATGTTGTCGACTATCTTGCGAGATGAGATTTTAAATACACTTGCCCTTTTCAGAACGATTTGCAAAGTATTCCTTCTGACAGCCCAACTTCTGATGACGTTAATTTTATACTTCGCGTTTTAGAGTTTGTTTTCATATGTTTTATAAACACATTATATGCCATCAGCCTTTCACCACTGCGAACATGTTTTCCTTGGGTATTTGTGGTTACAGAAGGACCGGGTTGTGTACCTTTTAAATTAAAAATATTCAACAAAGCTTTAAAAAAGACTATTATTAATGTATTATAAGATTAAATTAAAGAAAACATATCCACAGCAAAATACACAGAGAACTAACGTTAAAAGCAAGATTTGAAATATTTGACAATTGACAATAAATCGTAAATAAACCGCTAGCTGACGCATGTGTGTATATACATAAAATTGTAGCTGTGTACATTGCTGCTAGTTTTAAACCAATAAAAATTCGAGTTTCATATGCCCTATCTATCTCCACAATGCATTCTTAAAAGAAATGAAGTATAGTAGCGTTCGTTAGAACAAGATCATTAGTTTTTGGGACAGGCTGTATTCATAGATAGATGCACCGCGCGGCGATATACGCATATGTCGGCACCAAGCGGAAGACTGTGATCAGATGTTGGTATATACAGTGATTCTGCTTGTCGGAGAGTGTATACCGTTCAAAGCTATGACTAATTTTCCCTTTCCTCCCCTTTCTAACAGCAACCTGCCTTCGTTTTTCAAATGCGGAATGTTGCAAATAACATATTTTTGAAAAACATGTAATTTTGATCAATAAAAAAACAACCTAAACAGTAAAGTTTAAAATTTCGTAACTTACACCCATTTGTAACGATGCAAAAATTTACATATTATTGTTGAACCTTTGGATTTAATTGAGATTGGTGCTTTTCTGTTCGAATAAAAAATAGTATCTCCCAGAAGTGAAAAGGTGTCTGAATGATTTTGAATCAAGTTTCTTAAAAATAAGAAATTAGATAAAAATCTTGACAGTAAGTTGTCGCTTGAGTAATTGTAGATGTGAAACCACTAATAGTTTTAACAGAACGCCACAACAAAAAAAGAAACTGCAAATACAATCACTAAAACGTACAGTAATGCAATAAATTTCGGCTTACACTGATCGTAATACCGTATTTGAATATGAATAGAAATGCATAAATTTGAAACTTTGAACGTTTGCAAGAGCAAGTCTGTAATGTTAATTCGGGGAGAAGGAAAGTTACCAAAATATTAATTTTATCGTTTGATTAAATTGAAATGAATTGAATAAACGATATTTGAATAAGTTTGTATCACATCCGAATGAATAAAATAATTTCATATAATAAAAAATAGGTAATACGAATAATTAATATTTATTTAAAATAGAACTAAAGTAAAATTAATAAGATCTGAAATTATAAATAAACTAACTTGAGAGCGGGCGCAGGCGTAATACATACGTAGTGGTAACGCCAATGATATCGATTATTCATCGCCGCACATTTTAGGTGTATACATTACTCACCTAAAATGTGACCCTCTGTAATTATAACTAGGCCGAGCACAGAGAGCTTCGCGCCAGGTTAGAAGTGAAGTTGTCGTGCCCACGACGCGACGTATGTATGTATGCAGATGAATCGGCACGGGTTACTTCAGCGACAGTTTTTCATCAACCCTTCGCAGCGTTAGTCGTAATTATAGAGATAAATATATGTATGTAAGTATGTCTAACATACGCAAGGAAAATAAACGATCGTTGGCTAATAAAGTCACTAAATTTATCAGTGAATTGAATGAAACTAAAGTATTGTGTAGAGTTTGCGAAATACCTTAAATGTACTAAAACAAAGGCGACAGTAAAAGTCGTATAAATAATGTACAGCACAAAAATGAGAAAAATGGCGTGCCACCGCAAATCCAATTTAAGTTGGATTTACTTTTGATGTTTATTGTTTGTGATCTACCGCTTCGCTTAATCGGTAAAGAACCGTGTCGACAGTTTTGGCGTACATATAATCCCGAGTGTAACTTACCATCACGGACAGCGTTCCGGAAAGAGCTACCAAGTACACGTAAAGATATCAAAAATAGGATCAAAGCAGAATTAAAAGATAAACAGCTGTGTGTATGTCTTGATAGGACGACAAATTGTCAAAAAAATCTATTTTGAATATTATAGTGCGAATACTAGACCCTGTTAAACTGAAATTTGTAATCTTATTAGCTAGCAAAAGACTAGACTGGCGAAGCAATTACGGGCGTAGTGCTCGATACGTTACAACAATTTCAAGTGTCAACTAGTCAACTGTTGATGTTTATGGGCGACGAAGCAGCGACAATGTGTAGTGTAGGCCTTTCTCTTAAAGAAAAGTGTGAGGGACTTTTACATGTTGTATAAAGTTCATGCTTTACATCTTATGGCACAAACTATTCGAGAATGTTACCCGGAGGTGGATGCATTAATAGCAAATACAAAAAAAGTGTTTCTCAAATCTCCCACCGCGGATTCGAGCATTTCACAGGCTTTGTCCTGGTATTCGCGAACCACCACAGCCGATTCTTACGCGTTGGGGAACATGGCTGCACGCGGCTTTTTATTATTCTGGACATTTTCAGGAAGTAAAATCTGTGATTTTTCAATTTGACCCTGACGAAGCTACAGCTATTAAGGAGAGCCAGAGAGGATTTCTAGATACTTCTGTTGAAACAGATTCAAAAAGTATTAGCAACAATTATAAACGATTACTAGACGCAATAGAAAAATTGCAAAATACAGGGTTGTTAGTAGAATAAACGACGCAAAAAACGGTCGTGTTAAAGCGAAGTTCGACAGTGCAAAAAAAAAATCCGATTATAGGAGACTAAGACAAATGTGTGGTGGTGCATCTGCAGATTCATTAAATAACTTCAAGGATTATTTTAATTATGCCTGTGTCACTTACGTAGATCTTGAACGGTCTTTCTCGAAATATAAGAATATTTTTTCATCACAGCGAATAACCTTCACCGAGACAAATGTGGAACATACCTGAAGTTTTTCAACAATCCTATCCACACTGTTAAGAAGTTACGTTTATTTATTATATTATTATTTATTGTTACTGTATTAAGTACAACAGATTTTTGAAGAAACTACATTGTTTGTTTGCTTTTTACGGGTAAAAAAAAAAAAAACTAATAACGGCAATAAAAGCACTTCAACGTGTGCAAACGTGGCCAAACATTTTTATTGCGTCAGCTTTTATTTTTGACACTGGGGTATTGATTTCAAAATATTGCTCCTGTCGTGTGTGAGTCACACATGCACTATTTATAATCTGCGGCCCATGCGACTGATCCGATTCTGTTACGAAGATCGATTGTGCTCGGCTTAATTATAACATTTCAAATAATTTATTCGTGTGCTTATATACAGGCTGATTTTTTTTTTCGACCCTCACCATGGAAATCTCTTATTGTTGGAGGTAGATGGTAGGTTTAAATTTGTCAAAGTTGCAAAATTTTGTGTTTGTTATGAACCCGAAGATAAAATGGACCGGTGACAAATAACGTTCCAGATTTTTTAAAAAACGGAAAATGCTCAGTTTCTTCTTTTGCCTCTAGCACCTTTATTTGCTTTGTTTATAGGTGTAGTCGAAATTTTTATATGACGTTTCGTTTTTTTCTATCATCTTTCTCATTTCTTATTGGCGCCATATTGGATTTTGACATCGTCAGAGTCTTTTTTCAGATTTCAACCATGTGTAACATTTTGACAAAAGTTTTTGATATCATTCTTCTAGTGACGAATAATTCATTTTAAGATAAAATAAGATGGCCATGAAATTTCAAACTCGCAAACATTCCAAGTATGGTTCACTAATAATATAAAAATGTACACTAACGAAGAGATACGAGATATGCCATGGAATGCTTATGTTAACAGTAATTTGAATAAAAATCAACGGGATATTTTACAGATGGTAAATTAAATGTGTGTTCTTGTAAAGTTTACATATGTAAATCTTGTATCTTCTAGATTAATAATTAAATAAGTTTAAACCATACAAGATTCGTGTTAGCCACAGCCTGGTGTTAATTTAAGACAACTGGAGTACCGTAACTAGTTAGTGGGAAGATTAGAAGATGATGAATATTTTTTAAACAAAATCATCTGGTCAGGTAAATTAAAATTTACCAATTCTTGAATCTTTAACAGAAAAACGGAGCATTATTGGGCAGTACAGAATTCCAGACAAAATAGCGTAAGGAGACCACAATATCGTTTTGGATTAAACGTTTGGATGGACATTTTAGGAAATCGTCTTATAGGACCAGTTATGTATGAAGAAACATTAAATGGGCAAATATACTTAAACCTTCTTCTCACATATGTATCTGACTTCTTGGATAACAATATTCCATTAAATCAACTACAGGCATTTATGGTGGCAACAAGACGGCGCACCGGCTCACAATGCGGCAATTGTGCACACACTTTACAAAAACACATATTTAATTTACCATCTGTAAAATATCCCGTTGATTTTTATTCATATTCCTGTTACCATAAATATTCCGCGGCCCCGTAAACAATTCATTTTCGTTTTTATCGAGATCTAGAAAAATTGTACGATGCGATGTGGCTGCTGTCATTCTGGATACAATTCTAAATATTTTGTACTCGGTATTGTTGTATTTCGGTTCGATGAATAAAAATTACTTAACATATTTCGTTTCTCTTCCTTGGCGCACATTTTTATGTTACTAGTGAACGATAATTGGAACATTTGAAATTTCATGGCTATTTTATTTGAATTCTTCGTCAATATCAACAACTTTTGTCAACATGTTACACATGGTTGAAATCAGAAAAGAGTCTTTCTCTCTAAGAAATGAGAAAGATGATAGAAAAAACTGAAATGCCATATAAAAATTTCGAGGACATCTTTAGACAGAAGATTGAAAGTGGCCTCAAGAATGTGTTTTTAGTTTTTCTCTGCAAAGCTAAATAAAGATGTTAGAGGTAAAAGAAGAAAATGAGTTTTTTAATTTTTTTTTAAATCTCCAGTCTGACACTACGTGTGTTGTATAGTTGTATAGTATTTGCTTTTTCTTTCGTTTTATCTATTGTTTATTTGGTGTCATTTGATATATTTTTCCGTTAAACTTAGAGATTTTAATTTTTTTTAAATTTGCATTCTCTTTATTTTTGCACTGGATTTCTTTTTTTAATATCGTTTCTTTATTGTTTTTTTCTTTGCAAGTGTGCAGGATATTGGTAAGTTTTGACATATTTTTATAAAGCTCATCGATATGGAATCGAGTCAGTACGGTGAAGGTGGAGATGTTTCCAATATAGATTGTGAAAGTTCTAATTATTCCGCAATATTACTTAAGGATTCGCTGCAAAAAGGATAAAGTAACCTCGAACGTTTTGGAAAAACAGTCGATACTTGATACAGTCACTACTAATGTTAATAACGCAAATAATGATATGCTAGCTATAAATAATTTTGAATTAAAGTTTGTTCATTTGTATAATGGCCCGTACTATGCCTTTACACAGCACAATTCAAAAAACATTGGTCGATTACATGAAATGGCTTGTAGGTCGTCTTTTACATGAAGAGTTAGATATTAAATCATCTATATAAGAGGGGATATAAGAGAGATATATGAGAACGCTGAAAGATGTTTTTAATTCAGTTAATAACATGTTATGTCTCAAAACACTTAACTGAAATTAAAGGCGTCGTTAGATAATATGTTGATGGGAGAAAAGTTATTACAATCAATAGGATGCGATGGAATAGTAAAAGGAGTTAAAAGAGTATACAAGAAAGTCATTCGGGAGGATAAGTCTATTCAGATGATTCCTCGTCAAACGATTTCGTTCTACGGTAACAAATTGCCACCGTACGTGTTTACTAATAGTTGTCGCAGAACAGTAGACGTATTTGTGAGCAATGTGGTACAGTGCTTTAAATGTTTGAGGTTTGGGCATATTGCGAAAATTTGCAAGAGTAAAGGACAACGTTGTAAGAATTGTGGTGATGCTCACGAAGGAACATGTAATGCGCGGACCATATGTGTGCATTGTAGATCTACCTTGCACAATGGGCTATCTAAAAAATGGGAAAAGTATATTAATGAAAGAAACGTTAAAAGAGTGATGACCGAAAACAAGGTAACTTATAAGTAGAGCGGGCAAATTTCGCGGATGATTTAAGTTGGTAGTTCCGTCAGTAAAGAATATATTTGTCTGCATTACGTTAAGAAATTGGCGTATATAACATTTATTGCCAGAACTACCAACATAAATCATCCGCGAAATTTTAATAGTTTAAATATCAATTATAAATAATCCAAATTAATTTGCAAATAGGCTAAACAGTAATAGTTTTATTCCATTTGCTAATTTGGAAGGTCAAGTAGAATTTCCCACATTAAAAGCTAATGACTTTTCGCAATTTACTGCTAAACCTAAAATTCATAGCGGGAACAGTAATTTTAAGAAACGAAAAACCATTTCACCAACAACCATCATTTCTCAGCCTACTTTTCCGTCCAATAATAGCAAGTCTGCTAATTATTTTAATAAGGTAGTAAATAGGGACTCGTCATTTGGCGGGAGCGCTAACCTTGTAGAATGTATTACAGACTTTATTGAGTCAATGTTTTTCAATAACAATTATATTTTCGACAAAGAATCAGTGAAACAGAAATTAGTACAAATTGTAAATACAGTGCTAACTTTATTGATATATTGAATGATCTCCATCTGGGTGTCTTAAAAAATGGTTGCTATACACACATTTCGTATTCTAATTGAGGATCTGCAATAGATCTGACACTTGCGTCACCTAATATAGTCAGTAAAACAACATGGGAAGTTCTTGATGATACACTCGGTTCGGACCATTTCCCGATATCCACACTTACTATATACTCCGGAAGGATCAGTCCCCCTCCTGATATAGCCCACCTCCAAGTGGAATGTTAATGATGCCGATTGGCTGAAATACTCTCAGCTTTTAGGGAAGTCCTTTGAAGAGTTTAATACAGATATGCAGACAAAAGACATATATATATATATATATATCAGTACATTTTGAAGCAAATTAACGCTGTAGGCAATAAAGTTTTCAAAATCAAAAAAGCCTATACTCCCAAGGGAAGAATTATGTATTGGTGGGATGAAAGTTGTAATAACGCAATTGCTAACCGGAAAACATCACCTAATGGATATAGATAAAATCCATCCCTGGACAATTTAAAAGAAACCAAGAAATTACTTAAATCCAAGGCCACAGCTAGCTGGAGAGTCTTTTGTGAGCAGTTAAATAAAGAGACAACCTCCACAAAAACTTGGCAAAAAATTAGAGCTATTAAATCAGGATATTCCTCCAAACCGTCTGTTCCCGAAAATCTTTTATCTGATTTCCTATATAAATTAACTCCAGATTTTGTAGAAAGCAGCGCCCATGAGCTTAATTTTCATGAACAACCTTCGCACGTGCTATTGGTACCTTTCACAGGTTTTGAATTAAAGAAGGTAAAGACACTCACAAATATTTCTCCAGGTTTAGATAACGTTTTGGACCCCATGATTAAGCATTTACCTGATAATGCAAAACAAATGTTAGTGGTCATATTTAATAAAATATACATTGATGGCGAAGGCGTAGAGGAACTTAAAACTGGAATTGTCGTTCCTATCAACAAATTGGCCCAAGCTGCTCGAAATTTAGGTGACCTTAGACCTATTTCACTGCTTTCCTGTGTATTGAAAACCCTAGAAACTCATCAGACCTCAATTAGAATGGTGGACCGAGAGTCGTGGGTCTCTTGGTGGTGGGCAATACGGATTCAGGAGAGGATGCAGCACCCAGCATGCTTTAACTCATTTGGTGACAGACATTCAATCCACCTTTTTCTTAAAATTACTATTTAATGGCAATCTTTGTAGATCTTAAAGATGCTTATAATACTATTAATTTGCAGACATTACGGAGCAAGCTAATAGAAATAGATATCCCTTCTACTATTGCTACTAATTTTGTCAATCTATGTACTTGACGGAAAATAATGGTAAGAACCGCAACTAGGACCTAGAATAACATCAAAAGGATTAGCACAAGGATCAGTATTAAGTCAGTTCTTATTTAATCTTTACTCTAACGATTTAGTCATTCCTAATACAAATATAATAATAATTCAATGTGCGAATGATATTGTGATTTACACAGTCCAAAAATCTTCAAATCTGCGCGTTGACGTCTTAAATTAGGCAATGAAATCGCATATTCCAAATGGAGCGTACAATTGTTTACCAATCACCGAGATGCTAATCGCATTGTTAAACTGACCAACAAGGAATTTCAAATTAGTAATGTTACCAAATATTTAGGCATGTGGATAGACAGTAAATTAACATATAACGAAAGTTGTTGAAAAATGCCGAAAATCCATTACTATATTACGTATTGTCAGTAGAATATCATTTGGGGCTGATTTGCATACATCAACACTGATTTACAGATCTATAGTCAGATCGGTGATAAACTATGGTTGCGTGCTGTATGGCTCTGTTTGCAAAACATTAAAACAATTAGACGTAGTTAACAATAGTGCTATAAGACTTTGTTTGGGAGTTATGAACTCCACCCCTGTGGATGCAATGTGTGTCGAAATTGGAGAGCCCCCCTGGCACTCAGATGAAAGTATCTAAGTGACAAATTCATACTTAAAAATAAATCTAAAGGGAATAAAGTTATTACAAAGTGTACTAATCTTCAGAATCTTCCGAACTTCATTGATACATATTGGCTACGTAAACCATCTTCACCACTTGCGTTATCCTGCAGGTACTTCCATTTATGATAACCGAATTATAAGAACTAGCGGATCTTTTATTTATAGTATTCGATTTAAATATTTGATACGGCATAAACCCCAAGCTGTTTTTCCATATTTTACTCAAAATCTACATGCAAATATTATTTTATTTAAAGAAATTGTCAATTGGTGTCATAAATCTTCACAGATGCCGCAAAGAATGCTTTAGGAACTGGATGTGCAATCCTTATACCTCAGGATGAAGTCACCAAAGTCTCCACGCTTTCCAAAGAAGCTAGCGTATTTACTGCGGAAGCTGCGGCTGTTAAAAAACACTGAAATATATATTACAGCACAACAATTCGAGCTTTAGTATTCTTATCGACTTTAAAAGCATCCTCATGAGCTTACAAAACTTCAGCTACAAGTCATCTCTTAATTATCGGAGAAATATTACTATTAGACTTGCATTTAAAAGAACAAAAGAAATCTATCAAATATATTTGGATCAAAGGACATTCGGGGATCCTTGGTAACGAATTAGTGGACAGTCCGGCTAAAAAAGCATGCTACGGTAATAGGATTGAAAATGTATTGATGCCATATACTGACATTCTAGTGTCTCTGAAGAAAGATCTATATAATAACTGGCAGTTCTTATACACGGAAACTTACAAGTGTAATCCCACCAATTATTACACAATTTTTCCAAGCATCAAAAGCCACCGGTGGTATAGTAAAATCAACGTTAGGAAAAAAGTATTGGCACAAATTCTAAGAATAACATTTAACCACGGAAGAGTTCTTTCTCATCTCTATAAAATTAAGAAATTGGAGAACGATTTATGTAACATTTACAAGGATTCGCGCAGTGACATTAATCGTATTATTTTGGGATATAGTAAAGGAAAAACAGAGACCGATAAGCTAATTCAAGACATCAAGATGAATGTAGAACTTCCAGTCAATATCAATTTTTTAATAGCCTAGGAGAGACCAGGGGTGCGTTCGAAAAAGCTGGGTAAAGGTAGGGTACTGGTAATAGAGGTAATGGTCACGTGACTTCTATTACCCTGACTATTCGAACGCAGACAAATGATGGATGCTAGAGTGGGGTGCAGTTTGAAATATTGTTAGATAGGTTAGATTTCAATATTTTGAAATTTTATTAAATTTGTTAATTATATGCCCTTTATAGTTTGATATAATATGGATTTGCAAAGAAAAAAACGGGCTGTAATCATTGGCACATCGGTTGCATGTTTTTAGTGTTTCTATTAAAAGTTTTTTTCTTGTATACGTCTATGTTTATTCTTTTATTTAAATATAGCGTAATGTTTATCATATTAACTATTTATATTTTTACATAAACATGTATATTATAACAAATACCCTTCCACATATATCCTTCAAAAGTTTTGTTTTGCTTTTTTAACGAATAAAGTAATTGTGCATGACGTAATTTCTTCCGACGTCCGGAGGTCGGTAACATTTGGGTAACAGTGGAGCATCTACCCGCGTTCGAAAAGTAGGGCAAACATTGTCCAGAACAAGTTATCCGCTATTTTCGAACGGGTAGGGGAGTACTTGGGGACTACCTACTTAATTTTCGAACGCGTCCCAGATATTAACTACAGGATATATGAATTTATATGTGCACCATGAAAATTTCTTTGTAGTTGAGTTCCTATGTGTTTATCTTCTGTGGGTATTTCCTTTTGCCGATGGCCCCTTTGTGTGTGTACAGTTAGTTAGTCACTCGATCGGCCCCGAGTATGAAGAGTGTCATGTGTTTGCCTTGGCGTCCATCCGGGTAGCTAGGATTTCAAAAAGTATATGGCTAATGGTGATAAACCGAGGCCAATAATAATAATAATAAAACCTCGAACGTCATTTGTCACAGATCCATTTTCTCTTCGGGTTCACAACAAATACACAATTTAGAAACTTTGCCAAATTTAAACCTGCCATCTATCTTCAAAAATAAGTGAGATCCCCATAGTGAGGGTTGAAAATAAATCAGCCCGTATATAAGCGCACGAATAAATTATTTGAAATGTAAATTGTTCACAGAAAATTGTTCAGATTATTGCATTGTTTCAAACGGGCCTTAGCAACTAACGTTTCTTATACATATACAGCGTGATTTTTAGAATAGACAGTGGAGACTAAAGTAAACATTTTTTTAGTAATAAACTTTTTAGAAAAACTTAATAATTAAAAAGTTAGAGTGGTTTAAAGGTCATAAAAAAAGTTTTCCACCTATTGAGTGCTGCTGAGATTTTTTCTAAAAGAACAAGATTTCTTTGGAAGCGATATAATTTCAAACTTAGAAAAAAAAGACAGTGCTCACTCCAATGCAAAATTCTAAAACTAATTTCTACTTCGATTTTTAAAATTACAGAAATTTAACAAAGACAAAAAATTATGAAAAGGAAACAGAACAATAACTAAATAAGTATAAAAATTAATTAAAACTGTTTAAAATGCTGCCCCTGCTTTTAAACACACATAGTTGCGCACGACGAATCCAATTTCCCGACACTTGCGGAAATTGTTCTTGCAAGTCCTCTGTAGCAACGTTAATTCGATGGCACAACTCTTCAATGGTATCAACTTCAGTTGCATATACCCGGTCTTGCATGTATCCCCATAAGAAGACGTCCAGTGGGTTGAGATCAGGGCTGCGTGGGGGCCATTGAATAAATCCACCCCGGCCGATCCACCGTTGCGAACTAATAACTTAATAACAACCACTAATAACAAATCTTAAATTTGATGTGTTCAAATTTAGTGAAATGTCAATTTGACACTTTCCTAAGTTTCAACGGCACCTTGTTTTTTATTATTATTCAGCAGCTCTCAATAGTTGCTACAAAAATTATTGGCCATTAAAAGGAAAAATTAAGGAATCGTAATTTTTATTTTACATGTATTTTAAATCATCTTTTTAACTAAATGTAGTTCAGCTAACTCAAATATCATAATTTCCGAACAACTACTTCTCATTTAACTAAGCTTTAACTCGTTGTAACTTTTTAATTATTGAGTTTTTCTAAAAAGTTTATTACTAAAAAATGTTTATTTTAGTCCCCACTATCTACCCTAAAAATCTCCTCTGCACATTATAAATCAGCCTGCATATAATTTTTTTGTTGTCAGAAGATGGAATTATATATTGGGTACTTTATTAGTATGCTCTTGTAAAGTTTTGCATCTATTTTGGGTTAAAAGTTATAAGTATACGTGTAAGTCGACTTTTTTGACTTGTGAATCTTTTTCTTTTATAAAAAAATAAGAATATTTGATTTTATTTTAATTATTATTCCTACATATTTTAATTTAAGACTTCAAACTAATTTATAAGTAGCTACATAATTATACATTCCGATAATTACAACTGTAGAGTGTGTATCTTCTAATTACTTTAAAATTAAAAAAATCATAGAATAAGGAACTCACGCTGCGTTCACATAGGGTAGCGCGAAATTAAAGTAAGAATTTGACAACTGAGATCAATGATTTGTTTTGTCATAACCTAACCTAAATTTATCTGTTGATATTAACAGCTGCTTATCCTCGGCCTAATTTCAAAACCTCGTAAGTCCCGTTATGGTCATTTTACAGGAGAGCATAAAAACCGTCTCGTTTTATTGAGGCCACAGATACGATGTTTTAATGATGTCCTACAGATGCCGCTATTTTTGAAAACGATTTACCAGGTTTTAAAATGATGTAGAATTCAAACCCCTTAACAATGAAATCCCCGTAACTCAATTTTGTGCATTTCCGAACTTACGAAGTTTTGAAATTAGGCCGACGTTATGTAGTTCATTGAATTGCACAGAAACGTTACGTTATGTTTATTAGCAGTTTCTGCAGTAATCGTGACATGCAAATCCAAAAACAAACGCAGAATATAATGTCAAAGTTTGACGTGTGTATAGTTTCACGTTACACTAATGTCGCGGTACCCTATATAAACGCTAGTTCATACGATTTGAAACAACTTCCGATCAAAGATGCATGTTCTGTATATAATTTGGCAAATATACTGACCATGCTAGAAATAAAAATGATAGTTGCCACCTTTAGCGTCATTATGTTGAGCTATTATTACTAACTGCTGTATATTTGACTCGCCTGATGCTCAGTAATTTTACCTCGGACGCTGGCTAAGTATTGACTCATTGTACTAGTTGAAGTTATTTCTTACTAAAAGATGGTTCCAATTCGAGAGCACGAAAGTAAACCTGGACGATGCACAGTAAGCTTGTGCGAAATTGAGCCTTGTTTATACTGCCCATAATACCTTGTCGCTTGCCAGTCGTCCAAGTTTACTTTTGTCCCATCGTATACGTTTCCTGGGAGTGTTCAAGGATATTGTTAGTTATAAATTTGTAGTTGAGGAAATAAATTGATATTAGAGGTTTCCGATATTAATGTTTTGATTATATTCTTATCGTTGGATAAAAATCAAACAATAATCATAACACAGAAAGCAAATTCGTAAAATTTTACATTTTGAACATTCTGTACATGTAGTTTGCATTTCTCCTAGTATTTCGTAATACTACTTATTCCACGTTCCATTGCTCACGCAACACCATTTTTATTAGAATCGTTTGCCTGTCTTTTCTTTTGTTTTCTGACATTTAGTGATATTTGTATTTTCCATTAGAACGCTGCTGTTGCTGATGGAAAGGAGGATTTCAGCGATTTGGCACCTAACCAACGGATAAAGAAATTAAAGCAGCGAGTAAAGGAATTACAAAATAAGGTTGGTCAAGAAACAGCGGCGAGAGATGGCTTATTAAAGATGAAAACGGTGTACGAAGCGAATCCCGCTTTAGGAAATCCAATGACAATAGAAGGTAGGTAGAAAGAAATTAATAAAATATAACTGAGAATAAGTTGAAAAAAGGAAGCAAAAAGTAGGATTATTATTGAGACTACAGTAGCGAATTGTTTAGAAACATATTAGAAATAGAATTATAATATATTGTGAGTAGTTTCTGAGTAGAAAGCTTTTTTATTGTTGATAGTTCAGAAAACTGTTACAAGATAGAAGGTACACGCACCACGTGTAGCTTAAACTCAAACAAATATTCAAAAACCACGTAGAAAATAAAATAGATATACACGGTCCTGCAATAATGCGTCTGTCTTCTGTTTCTCAGTTGTTATTAAAGATATGAGATTAAAATTTTCAGTAAGTATTTAAGAGGACGATATGCAGAAAGAGTATCGATTATCAGCTAATTTTTCTTTAATGGAACACCCGTATATTTTTGCAGTCTTTTATGCCTATCACGGCTATTTTTCTCAATTATTTCAAATGGAACACCCTGTATAGTATGTTTCAATATTATATAAAATTAAATTCCACATCAATTAGTATAAGGGTTCCTTATATCTATCTGCCGTCGATTTAGAGATATATAATAACATTTATTTAAGCTTACAAAAAATGTATTTAAAATTTTTTGTGGGAGGCGGTGTTTTGCTACCATCATTCGCTGCCGCAATTTAAAAAATCTCTCTCGGTTGATATTCTACGTTGCTGCACTAACAACTTTTTTGTCATTAATGATGAATTGCAGTAAAGACGAACTTGTTGACATAACCTTTGTGCTGGGTGAAGCACACAGAAGCTGTGTCTTTTAGCAAGTAGAATATATCATCAACGCTATCCGGAATGCAGACACCCAGATGAGAGGAGCTTTCGGTAACTTTTAAACACATTTTCGGAAACGGGAAACGTTGCATATCCAAAGAAGGTTAGAATTAAGATAGCTACACATGAAGAAAATTGATTAAAAGTTCTATTGAAAGTAACTGAAGATCCTCACAGCAGTCAGAAGAGTATTGATGAAGCAACAGATGTAAGTGAAAGATCTGTCCAAAGAATATTAAAAAGGGATAAGTATCACGCTTACCATTTATATTAAGAATTATATGAGGTAGATTTTCAAAGAAGGATAGAATTTTGCAACTGGGCCAGGCAAAAGATACGAATATCTGAGAAGTGTTTGTATAAATTAATTATCCGCAGTCGATCACTTTTCATCAAAACGGAAGAAATTCATTATTCTTTGTTACGTTCTTATGTAAAAGAAATTGGTCTTTGAGGACCGGACACCTCACAGAACAGCAATAAATCAGTTATCCTGAGAAAGTGCATTTCGAAATGTAACAACAGCGGACAGCACGGACATGCTTTAGTCCAAAGAGAATTTCTGGTGGATATGTAAAGGTTGGAAAAGAAATAACCATACAGAATATATCGTGAATGTTCCTTTTTCGAAGTTTTACTGAACTTTTTCTATCCTTGATTCGTACATATTATTTTTGTTTATTATTTTATTCAGTTTTCGTTATTTGAAAAAGGTCTTGCAGCGCCCTAGTATTTTTTCTCTTTTTGTGCTTATTTTTAGTGTTGTACATTATGCTGGTTGCGTGTTCTGGTTGTCATTAAATTATTTAGGGAGTTCTTGAATAAAATATTTTTTTTTTATTTAATTAATGGTGCTTTGTTAAATATCTCTAAAACGACGGCAGATAGGTGTAAGGAACCGTTATACTAATTGATGTGGAATTTAATTTTATATAATATGGAAACATAATATACGGGATGTTCCATCTGAAATGACTGAGAAAAATAGCCGTGAAGTTGTCCATATTGAAAAAATTATTTTGAACGCCCTGTATAATATTCCAGCACGAAACTTACAAAAATGAATTACCGAAGCCTTAGCAGCAACAGAGTACAAATATTATTAGTTGAACTTGTATTTACGAATGTGGCGATTTTTCAAGAAGTAAGAAATAGCCAATTTTTTTTTTTTATATTGTAACTCGGCAATCTATGATTGGATGTCGCTAATATTTTCAACATGAATGGGGACCATCGATAGGCATAAAAAATTGCAAAAATATACAAAGTGTTTCATTAAAAAAAATTAGCTGACCATCGATACTCTTTTTTGGGACATTCTGCATAATTGAAAATAATTTTAGAATGTGGATATCGTCCTCTTAAATACTTACTGAAAATGTTAACCTCATATCTTCAATAACAACTGAGAAACAGAAGACCGACGCATTATTGCAGGACCCTGTATGTATTATGTGTATGTGTAAGGTAATTTTTGGTTCTTGATATTATTTAGCGATCAAATGGATGAACGAGGACAGAACAAATACTTGCCTATTAAAGAAAGAATGAATCAAATAATCGAAAAGGCAAGTGGATGAAGGGGCTAAGTCACATTTCTTAAAAAATAGTCTTTTTGTTGTAATGAATAAGTTTCATATTCAACTCAAATGTTTGACCATATGTTATTAATGCACAACCCCTTCTTACTAATTAAACAAACTGCATTTGAAAATAATTATTCAATAAAAAATAGCAACTAGCCCCATTTAAACCTAATTTATTCACTAGTTGCATCGCTTTACTATCTTTTGAATTGTCTGTATTGTTTTTAGGTACCGCTAAAAAGTTAGTTTGAGACAATTTGGTAATTAAAGATTGCAATATTTGTTATCTTAATAGATATGTGTTATGAAAAATTAAAATTTAGGATAAGCCTTGTGTTAATCAATCGAACACATTTAGATTTTTCGGTCGTCCTGTTTATCCTAGATCAGATTTTTAAAATGCGAAAATAATTTTACATGGAACAGATTTTTTGTGATTATGAACAAGCACTTTTTTCATAAAATCGATAACAAAAAAGTTTCCATTTGGTTTTAAGTTTTTCGTATCCAAAAATTTTTAAAATTCAATTAATTTTTTTATTCTAGAAATTCTATTTACGTTTAATACTTTCAGGTCAATTAAACGAATGTAGCCATAAATTAGAGAAAATGCAACAAGAATTGCGAAGATACCAAGGATATCTTGAGGACGCCGTAAAAAGTTCATCCCAATTAACAAATAGCAATTCTCAAACCAATTCACCACAATTAGTCAACGGGTCAAGGAACCATCGAAATTCCGGTGGTAGTGCTGCTGAAGAAGAGTCATTGAGCAGGTCTGCCAGTGACAGTAGCGTTACTAATCCTACCCTCAACCACAATAAACAGTCTACACCTGGTACACCTCACCTTAACCACGGGTTGGTTGCTTAAATTTATTTCATGCGCATTTGTTGGAATTTATAAACCTGCTATAGAAATCACTAAAATAGATACGGAACTAATAATTACTTTTCTGATTTACATTTGCATAAGTTAATAATTTAACGTACTGAATCATGCTTATGGAGTACAGTTAAGAGTTGTTACATAACTGTATGAAACGTAATATACGCTCCGTGAAACTTTTAACAATTTATCCAAGTCTCCCAATTTTTAGACGATACAATAGTTAGTATAAGCAAAAATAACATTGATGTTCTTGCTGTACTACTAATGTACTGGTTGTATTGCAGCAAAATACGATCAATTAAATTTTCAACTCCTACTTCTTCATGACATTACACAATCAATTTCGTAGCGTATACTGCATTCGATGATTTAATGATGCTTGCAAATATCTAGAAGTACCTATTGCTCAATGTATCAAGAACAAGCATGTAAAATTGCGTACCTACTGCTCAATGTAACAAGAACAAGTATGTAACATTGCCATAAAATCAATTCGAAATTACTTTTTATTTTGTATTTATTTAAAGATTTCATTTTAACTATAGTTTTTGAAGAGTATGCGTTCAATATTATCATTGGTTTATACCATGTAGTAAATATGCTTTAAAATTCATAGGATACGACAACAAACATCAAATGGAATTTGAACTGTCAAACTTGTCAATAAATGTCAAACGCAATTTGAACTTTTAATCTTCGATTTAACTGTTATTTGTAGTTGTAAACAATTTAAAGAATAATCAAAAAAAAACAAGGCCCTCTCGATTGTTTTTAATGATCATATTGTATTATCTTGATAACATGTGTTAGAAGAAAGTAAATTATTTGGATTCTTTACTTGTGTCCGAAAATGTCACGCGACTGCCAAAATCGAACGAACGAAGGATATGTAGGTACTCGGCAACCGAGGCGAGCGAATTTAATTTAATTCACAAGTTCGATATCAAAGAAAACATCCGCAGCTCAATTGTGTACCTTTTGTATTTCTGTTAATTTAGATTTAGTTCTTTAGCTCTATTTCATTCACTTTCTCCCGCTTCATTATTTGCGTAAGTAACCGCCTATGTAATATTTGGTGAACTACAAATTGTTATACATGATGTCCATAAAGTATGGATTGAATTAAGGATTTCTTAAACCAAACGTACTTATTTCTATTGATGGGCAATATCGAATGAATTCATTCAATTATTTCGATTATTAAAATATCTAGATTGTATTGAATAATACTGGAAATAGTAGTAAGTAAAAATCACTCATTAAAAAATAGTAAAACATTTGTGAAAGTAGTAGCCAATAGAAATATCGAATGAAAATAATAGTCAATAAAAATCGTTCGTTAGAATAGCAGTAATCTCTGGAACTATTCAATGAAAATTCACTTGTTAAAAGATAAAAGTTGATAACCAAAAATTAATGCTAATATAGCTCATGATATTGGTGGAATCATTCCCGGCAAAAACAATGTAGCAGAGAAAATAGCACTAACACACGGACACGTTTCTGCCTACCCGCCGTCATCAGCGTGGTTTCGAGCACAATTTTCTGCTGCATGCAATTGCCTTTGCCTCTCAGTTTATGTGACTAATCTCCAAAAATAGGGCTGAATATGTCTCCCGGCGACATCTAGCGCCAAGGGACACAGTCATGCGGTGCCAGCGCTATTTTTGGAGATTAGCAACAAAAACTGAGAGGCAAACGCAATTGTATGCAGCAGAAAATTGTGCTCGAAACCACGCTGATGACGCCCGGTAGACAGAAACATGTCCGTGTGTTAGTGCTATTTTCTCTGTTACATTGTTTTTGCCGGGAATGATTTCACCAATACCATGAGCTGTATTAGCATTAATTTTTGGTTATTACTAGGCATTTTTTCATGTGTAAGAGTTAATAAAGTGATCAAAAAAGTCGATGCAAGCATTCAATTAAGAATTGTATACAATTCATTTAAAAATAATTTGAATTAATTTCGTTCGATAGTTGTATAAATTCTTTAGTTTTTAAGCCAATGCTTTCATTGACTACTACTTTCATTCGATGGTTTTATCAAGCACAAATGGATGGAACGAAAATTTTGAGACTTTCTCAAAAACATTTTTTTTCGCTTTCGAAAAATCTTGGTTCAATTTTTTACACGCTAATTAGCAAGATTGAAACAACATGACCTAGATAACACTCAATAGTCCAAATTGTTCAATTTGACGCAATTTTGCCCAGAGTTTAGTTCGGATCCTGTTATTTAATTAATCCCAAAAGTACCTCGCAACTTTTCTCGTAAACCTTCTCAGTCAATAAAGCCTAAAATGTTTTAATGGGCATAGCTTGAGACGTTTGGTGGATTATACGCGCGAGGCACAAAAGGTATGGTGTGCCCTTTCACATTGTGTAGTTCCTCGAGCGTAATGATTTGAAGCTAAGTCGGGCCAGCACATAATTTCGTCATTTTGGCGATACAGATTGATAAAGTCAACCGATTTTAGCAAGCAACGTTCACAGTAAAAGTTAGCGGTTACTGCTTCTCGTCTCACATGTCCTATGTAGAGTCTAGAAATGCCTCCCTCTGAAATGGCGTACCAGACTAATACTTTTTCTGGGAATTTGGTTTTTGTCTTGCATTTTACCTTCATCGGTTATCTAATCAACATTTCTTGTGTAAAAACCAACATTACCAGCAATATTTACGTGGGAAAGTGGAAAAACCATCCATAATCATTTTGTTTTCAGTAAAATGAATTTCTCTCAAAAATCGGCAACTCGGGGAATTCTCCAAAGATGAGCTATTTTGGGCACTTTTGTCTTTTCTCGTGTTTTACGTTATTTCTATTAATCTCTCCAACAATAGTGGTGTGAGAAACGTGAAAACGACGAGCAAGTTTATGAGTAAACACTCTAACACCGTTTTCAACAAAGTACAAAAGTCTTTCTTAGGTCTGGCTGCAGCTAACTGTTGTGGCTGAGGCTGTAGGTTTCGGCAAGATACACCTTTCCCATATGCTCGAATTGTTGGGGAAATATTTTTCGTCGGCGTACAATTTGCCGTTTAGTTTGCCAACTAAATTATAAACATTCTTTCGTAATTCTAATTTGTAAGATATTCTGTAACAGCTTGAAAAATAAGTGACACATGACATAAATAAACAGGATAACTACGGTAACGTTTGGCCCTGGTTTGGCTATAGTTCACTCTTTAAACTCATTTTTCAAATACATACCCGATAAAAAAATGTATTATTTCTTAACAAATGCTTTTATCGACTAGTATTTTAAAAAATCGCTCAATATAATTGATCGAGTGAATCATTTGATTGTAAAATTCTTTCAATTACTAATATTTCCATTATTAAAATCATTCAGTCTCGCCTGTCACTAATTAGAAGGAATAGAAATTCATATGTTTTCTAAAGTTCACACATACATACTTCCTCTGCTAGTTTATACTTAAGCTTCGCTTTCCCGCAAATATTTATCTAATGCAAACTTCAAAAGTGAATTGCATGCATTCGCTACCAACTCTACTTTGATATGAAGTAGAACGTGCGCATGTATTGGCATAACTTAATTTTAATTGGCAACTAATTTTTAAATAGTGTGCAACTGAAGCTTTTATATTATTATTATTTACTCTGTACTTTACATTTAACACAGTTGTTCAAATAGTCCGGAAAGCGGTCTTGGAACTTCCCATACGTCACTACCAGGAGCCGATTCCGATCCGGACCAGGATCAGTATCAGTATCCAGAATATCCAGGAAACGGTGAAAGGGTGTACAGTAACAATGTTTACGATTCGGATCATCTACCTCCATTAGGAATATGTAAAGCATTATACCCCTTTGAAGGTGAGTATTTTTAATGTTAAATTCTATAAATACAACCGAAAATCTTAAAGTTTATAACTTACTGTTTGTTTATGCTTCTTCCGCCAATTGCATTTAGTTTTCAAATAGTACCAGTAAATGTGTTTCGGAATGTTTTGCTTCGGAAAGTCCATATGTTGTTTGCAACTTTGCATAAATAAATTATTTTTAGTATAAGGTTGGTAGTTTCCAGAGTGTGGTACCTAACAGTTCTTACGCTTTTTGTTTATTTTTCTCTTGTAACCCACGAGAACTTGATTTCCGTGTATGTATGTTGTACGTACTACAATCTAGGTGTTAGTTGATATCATATAGCATTGATAATTCTGCAAACGCAGGAATGTTGTCATGGTAACCAAACAATATTAACACCAGAAGTCATTTGAATGTAATATCCAAATTGCGGGACTCACCTTGGACCCTAAAATGTCTTCTTTAATCTGAATACTAGACGTATGTAGAGAGAGACGACGTTCGGTGCAGTTTGCTAGCGCGTGTTATACAGCTCGTTCATACCATTTTCTTGTCTACGACTATTCTTCGTTCCTCTCCCATCTCATTAATATTTCTTGTATGTTGCTGCTTAACAGCCATGTGCCACATTCATAATGCCGTCCTAGTGATTCACTTATCTTTCTAATGTTATTTTGTTTGTTTGTTTTACTACATCTATATTTGCAACATTTTATGAAGTTACTTTTCTTTAACCGTTGTAGGATTATTCTTGAATCGCCAAACAGATGTAGTAGCAAAAATGAGTAACCAACACGTCATTAACATGTCGTAGACTGCGTTTACTTTCGGAAGACACCCAAGCTGCGCGAAAATTGTCAGCTGATATGTATTAACCGTCTTAAATATGTTGACCAAAATACGCGCGCTTTTTAAAAGTGTACGAGAAGGTTAAACGTGTATTAAGTTGTATATAATTGTCATTTTTTATACAAAACAAATTTAGATTCTGATAGTATTAACAGTTTTATAATTTATAGTATTTAGTAATAGCATAAATCTTACTTATGTGCATATTAATGTATTTTTTCTTAATTTTTCATTTCACTTTATGTATCAAATAATAAAAAAGAGTAATCGGAATGTAATTACACCTTTATTTATTATACATTTAAAGATAATATATACATATTTAAATTAACTATATCAAATATAATTTTAATTTAATCATCATCAGAAGAAAAATCAAAATCGCTGTCACTGTCATCATCAAGGTTTATAATAAGTTCATCGGTAAGATTATCCATTCTGTGTTCTTTTTGTATATAATTTTCCTCAATATTCACTGCATGCTGACAAACATCTGACCATTCATCTTTTGTGATTTTTCCAAATTCTTCTTTAGCGAGTTCCTCGACATCATTTAGTTTAAAAGTTATATTTTTAGATGCTACTCTGCCCTTTAAAATTGCCCATATCTTTTCAATAGGGTTGAGTTCCGGATGATATGGGAGCAATCTCAACACTGTATGTCCATCTTTTGCAAATATAGAATCTATAGTGTAATTCTTGTAACTTGGTTTATGCATATGTATAGTTTATTTCAAATGTAGACTTACAAGCCCTTTGATACTTTTATTGCACCTTCCGTGACGATAATAACCTGGCAATGCATATTGAATCTAGGGGCCGTATTGACTATAAATTACGGCCCTATAAGATAATTATATGTTTATGTATATATATTTTACAAACAGTATAAATTTACATAGTAAGCAATTCGATGTTACAAGTAATTAAAGAATTATTATATTAAATGAGATTTAAATGTACAAACAGGTAGTTACGCATACCGCAAATCATAATTCCATTTCTATTCAATTCTCTTAAATTTTGTCATTACGGTCCTCAGCAGTTTGTTTGCGTATCCAGGTAGTTATTACCGCAGGTGGTGCAATAACAGCATTTAAGCCGTTCAAAGTTATATTCTTATAATTTGAAATAAACTATACTAATCTATACAATTCAACTTTTGTCAAATTTTCATTAAATATGATGCCACGTTCACTTAGCCATTTTATCATTTCTAATTTTTTGCTGTTAGTAGTTGGATGTTTAACTGAGAGAACATTGTGGTAGCTCGCATTATCCATCACAACAACAGATTTAGGTGGCAAATTTGGAATCAACTGTTTTTCTAACCACCTTTTATAATTTATGAAGTTCATATCGTCATGATAATCTCCACTTTTTTGGCCGGAGTTATAGATCAACAAGGCATTATCAATAAATCCATGTTCACTACCTAAAACAATAAATATACAGTATATGCTAAAAATTTTAGAAGAAATTTTACTAATGTACCTGCATGTACAATTATTAAACGTTTCCCCTTTTGATATAGGGCACTTAAGTCCATTGTGAGAGTTATCAACTCATATGGAGTTGTGTGACTGGCATGGAGGTATGTTTCGTCTAAAATACAATACTTTAGTTTTTGAACATCAAATAAAAATTTATTTTGCTTCACCTGTATACACGATTGGTCGACCCTGTAACCGATAATTTGTAACATTTCGCATGTATGAGGATCTTAGCTCACGTATATTTGATCTTTCCATCAAAAGCTTTCGGTTATCAGTAGTCTTCTTCCACCTGTTATTTGATAAATATATTAATTACTAAAATAATAATAAATTTGAATATTAGTACGTACCTAAATCCTAATTTTAATATTAACATTCTTAAAAAGCTGCGCTTGCCTACAAAACCAATGGTATCATCTGACTGTATTTTATTATATACAGCATTTAATGTAGGCCTCTGTTTGTCAGTTATGTGAAAATTGTGAATAACCTGAAGTAAAACTGTTTCCCCAGCATTATCCACAGTAGATTTTGGTGAATGTCTTACAACATTGTCCTTTGAAGAACTGCCACTTTGCTCTGGTTCGACAGAATTACTCTTCCGAATAATTCTGACAACAGTACTTTTAGATATTCCCGTAGCTTCAAGAACAATATCTAAAATGTCACCTGTAAACAAACATATTGACTTCACTGATATATGAATATGTAAAAATAATATTAAAAATACTTTAAAAAAATATTATCATTCCTTCTGTCTTATATTTTTTAAAATAGTTGTAGACATTAAAAACAATGTTTCGTGATTGCTCATGCAAAACTTGTCTCTTCTTAGCAATGTTCGATGATTCGGACATTCTCACCTGTAACTTAATTATTTAATACAACTTAATTAAAATCTGTTTAAAACAAAGTACTTACAGTAGAATATTACCCCTAATTCAAAATAGTTTTGAGAAAAATTGATTTTTTGATAAATAGTACGCCAATAACAATATTAAAAGTAGAGAGCACGAAACGAATTCAATGACAACACATCAACAACTGACGCCGAAATGAGGTAAATGTTTGTTGATACATAGCTATTTCTCTCGGTTAGCACCAACTTCTCTTTCTAATCCTAAAATGCGTCTTTGCGCTGGTGTCTTCCGAAAGTAAACGGACTCTACCTTAAATAACGTTTGCTATTGGGCCATTTGCAAGTTCGCTTACATTAGAATAAACCTGTTACTTCGCTAACTTCGTTTCTAATATTTTATAACTATCAAAGATCAATTATTTCAAATGTTAAATGATGGTTTATATTTACATAGTTTATACAGTATATTGGTCTCTTCAATCTTGACGTCAGTGCGACGTTGCTTACTGCATCTGTTCGCCGATTGTAGACTAGAATGAACTGGGTTGGGTGTTGTGTTTTAAGTGAAAAATGCGCTGTGAAACTTGCAAACTTGAAGAATTTGTTGCGTTCCTTTAGAGCAGAAGTATGGTGTGTATATCACATTGTGCCAATTATTGCTTCGGGACGTACCACACTTTTGCACTAAGTGTAACGTGAGGAAAATATAGATTATAAAAATTAAATTCAATATATGTATGTTGGGTTTTAGTGATGAGCAATCCTATGAAATTTGAATCACGCTCTGAATCGTAAAGGTTATTCTTAAAGAACGGTGATTTTAAAGCACGAACATAATCACTGTATATATAGACATTGTTAAGACGTTGTGTAGTATTCGCTGTTGCGGCTACCTCCTCGTATGCTTTGCAAAAGTAATAAATGTGTGTATATGCGCGTATGTGTATTTATGCAACTTTTTTTTCTAACGCATATTTTTAAAAATTCATCAAAAAAACAACTAAAAGTAAATCTATAAAGAAAAGACCAATTATATAAAAAAATAAACATTTGAGTGATTTCAGAGCCAATCATATACTGGCTCTGACTAGTTTGTGTTTTCTGTTGGAACAAACTTATTACGTACATACTTGAAATAAAATATGGCTCTATCTACACCGATTCATAATTTATTTTTCACAATATCGACACTAGTTGATATTAGCTAATCGACTGAAGTGTGTTTATAAATGTAGACCCATAGTCTATAGCAGCGTTAATAACGAGATGGACAAAATTGCAACATGTTAAATTGCAGACATACTCTGAGTAATTGATTAAAGGAATACAACAATTGGAATTCCTATATTTAAAGATTTAACGCGGTATTTTAGAGTAATATTAGGCAATATTAGGTAATCGTATCACTGTTTCGTCTTTCCTTATCTATTCTACAGACAAGGTAAACGGATCAAGGCATATATCGTATGTCAAATGTATCAATTCTCGCTTTTTTCTGAAAGTTAAGTTGTATCTGTATAACTCTTTCTCATCAAATCGAAACGTCCTGAATGGTTCCAACAGAGACTACATACACATTCACTGCAGTGAGAGCATACTGATTCATCACTAAATCATTATTTCACTAGATTTGGAAATTTGGAATGGCTTACGTTATCTACCTAATAAATCTGCAGTGAAGTATCGCTCATCACTATAAATAAATTTAAACCGATGATTTATGTTAATAGTAACAGTAATATCTTAGATTGTTGGCTTCATTATTAAATATGTATGTATACTTTTTAATAATGCAAATTAATAACTAAATAATTCTTATTTCAGTAACGAGCGAAGGTAGTATAGCTATGATGGAAAATGAAGAATTACATCTAATAGAATTAGACCAAGGTGATGGCTGGACAAGAGTGCGACGAAAGGGTGGGGATTATGAAGAAGGCTTCGTACCGACGTCTTACATTGACGTAATGTTACATAACACATAGACTGAAAAATTTGGTGCAATGTTTGGTATATATAATTCTATTATAGATAGATACTTTTTCGTGCTCCACAAATACGCAATTTATCCACGATTGATTATCGCAACAGGATCAAAATGTTTATCATTGTTTTATGATAGTAACAAAACGCATTAATTAAGATATACGTTTTAATATAATGATGATAATACTTCTTTTAGTGTATTTTATCGTATTTTTATGTAGGCCCTATACATATCGCGTCTGTATATGTGACAGGGCTTACATCTCAAAACTTATGCTCATCTGTGTCTTTATTGCAACTTCAATTAGGTATGATCGCTTAGTCCACTATAAATATATTATTAAAATTTGATATATATATATATATAATGTGAAAGTTCTGGGAGTTTATCTACAAATATAAAGTCCTTTTTAAGTAATCTGATAAAATTAGTTTTCATTATTGTTGGGATTATACAGGTTCATCAATTTTTTCTTAATATATGTAAGTATGTCAAATGTTTAACGAATAGCTGATAGAAGCTATAAATAAGACTGTATAGGTAAAATATATGTAAACGTTTGTGGATATGCTCCCTGTAATATATAATATAATATATATATGTATATATGCTCACATTAATAGTAATTTTATGACCATTGGTGAGATTTTTAGAAATACTTTGTTACTTTTTTATACATCATAATAACAAATTCATTTATTTCACATTTATAATGTTATAAGTTCGTTTCTTGTGTATATACATTACATAAACATGGATTTCATTTAAAGTACCGTATTTTATTCTTACAATTAAGAAAACTTGGATCTATGGTAATCTTGGGAATGTAGGAACGATAGAAAGAAACTTTTCTGTTAGCCGTTATAGTTTTCTTAATTTCATAAAATTTGGAAAGTGTCATTGATTTTGTAAAAATTACGTGGTTATTGATATTAAAAGTTTTACGTCTGTACAATTAAGAATACTCTAAAATAATTATCCGGTATCAGTTTGAAAGATAAATATTCAGTCCGAAAGTTTCATTTAGAAGTGCAATAATTGTCGATTCTCTTTTTGTCGTATGTTCGTTTTTTTTCAAATTCCACCTACCAAAATTGGAAAAGAAGTAATGAAATATTCTATTCACGTGCGAGTGAGTATGGATAAAGTGAAAACATTGCTCGTCTTCCAAGACCAAAGTCAGTCCCACTTAATAAAATTCATCTACCTTAAGTAACATTTAAAGAACCTAAACATTTGTATAAAAAATCATTGCGGTTGAACTATGACAAATTTAAATAAAAATCGAGAGAACAATTAATTTTGCCCATATATCGTAAATGAACGAAATATTTGATCTTTTCCCTTAAAATTCTTCCTTTTCATATATTCTCTTTATCTACTGGAATTTTATTACTTTAATTTTTTTTCTTCTAATAGTATACATATTTTATTTTTTTCTATATTTCAGAAGCTAGTTTCAATAAAATATTTCGAAGGGAAAAGGCAGGATAACAAAAATTAAAACCAAATAGAGTAGTTGGTTCTGTTTTATTAGTGTTTCGATATAGATAATTTACAACTAAAGTATTCAACTTGGAAGTGCAACAATAATTTTCCCCGGACCTATAATAGTTTACAAAAAAATAATAATTTGCAATAGAAGGGAATAGTACCTCCACATGTTGATTGAAGAGATACATTGGTAGAAAATTATCAGCTACTCAGTCACTCGCGTAGTTACGAGGTTCAAGTCGAAATTTAACAATTAATCCAAACCCTACAATGTAAACTAGCTCTTTTTTGGTTCAATTTTTATTGGTGCCACTTTCGAAATTTTATGACCAGTAGCACTTATTTTTTAAAGAGAAACAAAATAAATACCTTAAAGTAGAATTTTGTTTGCCTATACTTGCTCAATTTGTCGTATAACAATATTCCCAGGTTCCGTACAAATATACATTTAATTTTATTTGCACAGCAACTTTATATGATTCCTTTATTCATTTTGATATTATTTTATTCTTTCTTTGATAATAAAACTATATTGCAGAAAATCGTTTTTAAAAATTAAATGTCAACCAATATATATCGTTAGGTTAAATTGAAATTTGCAAACGTTTGCAAGCGTACAGTAAAAATCTGGTTGTGTATTACACCCGAACAATATATGTATATATATACACACATTTAAATTTAGCATTTTTATACTTTCTAATTTATTTATTCCGTTCGACGAACTATGAATTCTTTTTGCTAGCAATTTTAATATATAACAAGAACTGCTTTTGTATTCCAATAATACCTAATAAAAAAATATGCCATTGGTAAATTCCAAGAAATTGCTTTCGTCGCTTCAATATTGTTTTTAAAGATCCTCTACATTTGTCGGAACTATATATCATCTTACAATGCCCCTAATTTTTTTTGCACTACATCGTTATATCCGATGATAAACAATGAGCTACTTTCATTTTGAGATTATGTAAGAGTATCTTTAAAAACATAATTTGTTTCTTATTCTTTGTTAATACGAGATTATTTTTATGTAATAATTATAATAGGTAACATGTGTATATTGACTGACCTAATGTATTATAATATATACGTATACTTAATGGTATTTGCATTTTTTTTCTTCAGAAATCTAAGCAAAATATGTAAAATATCCCAGTATGCATAGCTCAAAAAGATTGCTAGATGAATACGTGGGAATAAAATTATAAGATTCCCAAAGAACGTCAAGAATGATTGCCGTATCGAGATTGTATATTAACCCTCTAGTGATAAAATCACAATATTGATTTTTGTGTAAATAAAACCAAAACTATTTTTTATGAGAGTAAGACCATTTTCTATTTTTGATTATGACTTTTCTCTACCCAAAGACGTGATGCATTGTATATGTCTGCCGAAATAATTTTTTTTGCTATAGTGCCACGCTGTTATAGTTTATCTCATGTGTTCGAACATCTAACACGTAAACAGACACCTGTGCCGCTTGGGGCTTAGCAAAGGAATTCGAAATAAAGGTAATGAAGTAACAAGACGGGTATAATGGATATCAAATAGAAATTTTGTCACGGATCCTAGTAGTGTTGACCTTGAAGGTTATTGTGATTCATCCACATGGGCCAGGAGTGGATTTCCAGACACGCTAGCCCTTCGTCAGGTTTTCTCCGCAAGATTTCCGAGATTGTCGAAAAGAAATGGGATGTTGTCAGCTCGCTTCAGATTTCTAACTTACAAAGGTGCTACCGCGTCAGAATTTGGAACAATATGATTTGTTCATTTCTATAGGAGCCATTGCAGCAATTACCAGATATTTCTCATGCGCACATGTTAATAAATGCAAAATGTCGTTACAGGTAATAGAAATATTTGGATGCCATGGGATCTGCTCAAAGGGTTTGTGATTTTCTTCGATCAATCGGATACGTTTCCACTCGTTTTACTATTACTATTAAAGAATAGATGGTTAAAATTTATTAATTGGGATTCTGTAACTAAATTTAGCCTTAGGTTGCAGTAGTGATGGGTGATGACGTAAACGGGAGAGCGCGGATACGACAGCGATTTGATTCCCTCGTATTTTCCTTGCATATTGTGTATATTGTACTATGCAACAGAAATACAAGAGGAGATTGAATCGTTGTCCGCGCCCTGCCGTTTAGGTCATCACCCACCGCTTCTGCTACGTTGTTAAAAATTGAAAAGCATCCTTCAAAGTTAAGATGAAGAAAAATTATCCAGAACAGATCGTACAGTGTACCATTTTTCAGTAAGTGAACCTTCATTTAAAGCACCTGTACGTTTCTTTTATTCGTCTACCACATTACAATTTCACTAAAACTTTTTCATTCCGAATGGTAATTAAATCTAAATCAATCAATTTTAAACTAATGTAATTGGAAAAGTTCACTAAAACCCTTACCACATCACTTAATTCGTACTGGAAACGTCTACTTTCGTAAAAGTCCAAGCTATATCATCTGCGTGAGCAAGCTGATCCGCATGCAAGCTAAGTTGGGAAAACTAACTTATAAGGAAATAATTATGCTACTATTTTATTATAATTAAAATCTTAAAATATCTATGTATCCACGCCATTGCAAGGGCCATCATAACCTAAACGTAGGTAAATATAAAGTAGATGAACAAGGATAATTGGCTGGAATTTAGTGGTCCTAAATCTAATCATTAATATTTTTTTTGTACAATTACCATGCCTCATAACAATTATATTGAAAGTACTTCTCTACCTTCAATTAATTTTATACTTATCAAATTATGGGTTCAACATACTGTAGGTCAACGAGATATATATCTTTGAATTTGGATAGCTAATATGTGTTTTTGTACTATTTTTGATTTGAATTTTTTTTTCTCCCAATATACTCACCTTGAAAACGCAAATTTTTAATGAATTTTGTACTTTATTTTATCCGACTATTCATGGAATATAATTACTTTGGATTTTCACAAAAGGTTTTACAGATATTTTTTGTTGAATAAAAATAAAGTTTACTTTTCGTCTAACAGGTATTTTTTTGCAAATTTTCGCTCGATTACAACAAAAAACAAAAGATTAAATGTTTACACGAAGTTTCGTTAGGATTTTAACGGGCAATGCTTTCTAATATATGACTGTAATTTCAATGCTAATTATTCGTACAGCACTAGGGTAGTATTACATAGAGATCCAGTCTAACTTTATGAAGAATGTTAGTGTCAAAATGTTGTTTGGAGATCTTGTATAAGTATAGGGATTGACATCTAATCTTTCTTAACAGAATGAGTAAAATTGGATAGCCTTTGCCACAAAAATCAATAGCGAAATTTGAATGTCATATGAGTACATTGATCACTTTTAGAAGCAACATAGATATGCAGGTTGTCCCAGATTATGTCAAAGTTTCATAAAACTTTTTTATTGTCTTCAATACTAAATGTCTAGAGAAAGGCGAATCAATTTGATTTCAGATTTTCTTAGTGAAAAAATTTTTAAATTGTAGAACATGAAGAGAAATTTGAGTTAAAGGTTTAACTTAGAAATCGTTAATTACCATGTCTACATAGATTCAACAGATGCAAATGTCATCGACGTAATCTGATCTAAAGCGATAGAGAAAAATAAGGCAGACAACGTTGACTTCTAAGTCTGTTTCAATTACCATAAAGAGGTTAGCCTATAATCGAGATAAGCTGTTACCATTTCGTGTTCCTTCCGTTTGTTGATAAAAAGTGTTGTTAATTTGAAAAAAGTTTTGTTTCATGCAAAGTTTTGTCAAAGAAATGAAGCTAGTAACTTCCTCTCTATCCATTTGATTATCTAACAAAAGTGTTTCTAAATATTGCAAAGTTAAATCAACTGGAACACTAGGGAACAATGAACTTACGTCAAACGATACTAAAATTTCTTTGTCAGTAAGCTCAATGTCCTTAGTTTTTTCAATGAACTCGTAAGAATTTTTAATAGCCAAATCCGGAAATTACGATTTTAAATTTACATATTGCATAATTTATTTTACTTATAAGGTTAGTTTTTCACTTAGCTTGTTAGTTCAGTCTTGCTACTGATGATGATAGCTTGGCTATCGAAACGTGCGTCCAGTACGAATTAAGTGTTGTGGTAAGGGTTTTAGTGAACTGTTTCAGTGTTCCAGTGCCACAGTTTTAGAGTATCCGTTTAATGTAATTGGTACTATTGATTGGTAGCTAAATTAGTCAATAATAAGACAACAGGAAATGCACTTCTGGGGATTGCAGCTGACCAAAAAAAGAATCTTTGTACTCTGAGCTTTCGATTTATTTTAAATATTTGTGAAAGAGAAATAAAATATAGGTCGCGCGTTGTAGGATAGCGAGTTCCGGCGTTGTCCGAAGGTACTGTCGGACATCGTTCGGGAAAATTCAAGTTTGAATGCAATATGCAGTGGCGTAGCTTATTTTTTAAATTATTTTAGCATAATAAAAAATGACTATAAAATAAAGTCTTGTATTTCCACCGCGCATCTAAAGCGATCGCCATCCTATAACGCACAAACTGTAGGTGAAAATATAAAGTAGCGAAAACATCATCGAGGAATTGTGACATAATAATCGTTGATGGGTTATAAATTATACGATTAAATACTTTCTAAACACTTAACATGATACAATACCTAGATGCCTATCAAACATTTATATTTTGAAAGGCCTAACTTCTTGCCTAACCCTCGCAATGTAAAATTTGGTAATACCGGTTGAATGCGAAAAATGTTCACACAACTGTATTCAAAGATATAAATAAATGTTTTAATGTTAATATGTGTGTGTGTTGTTTATTTTTATTATTTGTGAATTTTATTTTTCACCCCAGAGTGATATTCTTTATGCCTTGATTATTATTCATCCGCGAAAGATATATATATATATATTTGTCTTATTATTTGTTCCGAGAACAAAATAAAATTCATGAATAATAAAAATTACTTTGATCCTTTTCACAAAATTCGTTCATGGATATCACAAAATATTCTTTTTGGATTGGAATTTAAAAATAAAGGTGTTACTATTTTCGTTCATCAGTGATATTTTTCGTCGTTCGCAACATTTCGCTCGTTAACAACAAAAAACAAAAAGAATTAATAATGTTTTACTGGCGAGCGAGAGTTTTCCGATGTACGGGATCTTAAATCAGACTGGGCAAATCTTTTCAAGTAATATGACTTAAGTAATTGCTTCATGGCGGGTAATTTTAACGTCACACAGCCACTAGTTGGGGTTGTGATTACGATGATAGATCCAGTGCTAACTTTATTGATATATTGAATGTTGGTGTCCCAAATGTTGTTTTAGAGAGAGTGCATGTGTATAAGCGACTCAATAGCGTATGAGAGGCAGTCGAAAATACCTCGATTCTTACAGAATAACCCTCCTGTATTACGTTAAGAAATTGGCGAATATGTCCTTTATTGCCAACTTAAATCAACCGCGAAATTTGAAAAATGTCAACTCTAGACATTGCTCATTCTTGCTATGAAAGCAACAATACGAGTATGCAGCGTGTCCCAGGATTGATGTTACAAGAGGTGTGCGGAAGTAAAAATCTTTGAATCTGAATCTGAAAACAGCATACTAAAATGTTACTAAGAAAAGTTGTTCAGAATGACAAATTATAGATTTCAGATTGTTTAGATTAAACAAAATAAATTGTATTTGTAAAAAAAAATATTCGTAGAACATTGAACGAAAGAAATAGTATTTACAACAGGTTTAACTTACGAAATGTAATAATACCATTGATCTACAATAAATTTATAAGCAGTAACTGCCAGCGTTATCTACGAAATCTGAATTCTTAAAACAGCGTGAAATAGAGAAAACAACTATAAGAGGCCATAAAAAGACAATCGTTGACTAATCTTAAGTACTGTTAGATTACAGTTTGTAGTATCCTTTAATTCAAATTTTAATTATAGCAGAGAATTTACGTTGTTCAGCGTTATGGGCTCGGAGAAAGTTTACTAAGAAAAGTGGTGCAATAGTTTAACGAGAGATTTCCTAACAGTTTCTCTAATAGTTAAGACATTTCTTGCAACTGGGAGCGTTTTTAACGTCAAGAAAGGAAAAAAAGAAATGACGAAAACGATGCCGCAACTATTGTTACGGACTTGGTGGAAGAATGTCTTAGACTATCATTGAGAGCACGTTCACGTAATGTTACTTTTTACTAACAGTAAGATTACGTGAAATTTGTGCGAATCAACGAAGAAAATGATATATAGGCTGTAGATTATTATTTTGTCTTACCATCGGGGAGAAATGTATTGAAGAACGTAATTTTTACAAAACACTGTATTATCAGACGAAGTGACTTTTATCACAAATAGCGTTATTTTCTCTCAAAATTGTCGCTACTGGTCTACAGAAAATCCAAACTTTCAGATCAGTTGCAGAAGACAGTATTACCAAAACGCGAATGGCATTATTGGACCTTTCTTCGTAGAGGAACGATTAAATCAGAATGGTTATCTACAGCTATTTGATTCAAGGAAGAGTACTTACATGACGTGCCGCTGATAGAAAGACAAGCAATCTATTTCCAGCAAGACGTATGCCCCGCACATTTGACAACACGCGCAGCTGAATGGATAAATTTGGTCTTTCGAGAAAAGTGGATAGTTAGAAGTGGTACATTTGCGTGACCTCCAAGGTCGGCCGACCTCACTATATTAGATTTTTTTATGAGGTCGCCTCAAAGACCTGGTTTAGTCTCAAACAATACCCTACAGTAGAGGAATACTAAAAGAAAGGATACGAAACGCCGTACACCAAATACAGGTCGAGGAAATTCGGAACGGTTTGAGAGAATTCAGACATCGCATAGAACTGTGTGCAGAAAATGGTGGCAGTTATGTTGAATAAATAATTGATTGTAGAACAATAATATTATAAGTAAATAATATTATAAATTTAATGATATAAATACAATTTATTTTGTTTAATCTAAAGAATGACGATTTAATCAAAGTAGATAGATCTTCCTGAAATTTTGTCATTCTGAATAAATTTTCTTAGTAAGACTTTGTCGTATTGTGAATGGAAAATGTACTATACTTGAAACGAAATTGACAAATAATTGATTTTATAAAAGTAGGCCGATCATGCATAACGCCATAACTTTTCATTTTGAACAACTTTTCTTAGTAACATTTTAGCATACTATGAACGAAAAAGGTACTTTATGTGAAACGAAAATAGTTTTTGTACAATTGTCAAGGCTTATTTGACTTTCAAAAATCGAAAGTAAACTAAAAATAAGTTTGAAAGCAAGCAGGACTTAGTTCCAAAAGGTCAAATTAAGATTCAAAGATTTTTAATGCCTCCTGTAACATCAATCGTGGGACACGCTGTATATGACATTCAAAAAAGTAAGTTTCTGAAATATAGTAATAATATTAAAAGAAACATAGCATCAAAAAAAGGAGCGTCATATTGATGAATTCACATGAAACAGGAATGTCAGAAAGTCCTGATGATGGTTGTTAAAGACAGTGTATTTTAAAAAGCGTAAATATTGTATCTGTAAGGTTCATAGTTCTTCACGCAGGCACAATACATGGTTTTGTAGAAGGAGCATCGCCAATGTTTTCATCAAAAAGAAAATATTCCTTATTATTATGGATCAACAATTTTTAAATGGTTGGAAGAACAGTCATTAAATTAGAAGAACAATCTTTAATAATTATATTATATACCAGTTATCATAGAGTTTTAAATGATCGCTGCCTCGAACAAATCTTCAATTAGAGGAATGGTTATGTATAACATATCAGCTGAGGATAATTTATTTGAGATAGAATTGTTAGACTTAAGTCATTGGTATGCACTTCACTTGAAAACACAGTAAATTATTATTTAATTGAGCAATCTTTACTGATTTATAAAGTAGACATATTGAGATTAATTATGGAATATGATGTCGACCAAATGGCCGCCGCGGTTGTGCTGGTTTACCCTGACCCTTTTGATCAAATTTTCGAAAACTTTTTCCAAGTCAGTTGGCTCAATTTCATTGTTTGTGGGTTGTTAGCATAGACTTTACAAAACCCCAAAGGAAAAAATCGCATGGCATCAAGTTGCAAGATCTGGGCGGCCAATTAACGTCAGCATTTCTGGAAATCACACGAGCAGGAAAACGTTGTCTTAACAAATCGATGGTTTCCCTTGCTGTATGGCATCTGGCACCATCCTGTTGAAACCACATTCCTTCGAGGTCCGTATTGTCCAATTTATCCCACCAAAAATTCGATATCGTCACTCCATTTATAGTTAAAGCTTGGCCAAACTCATTCTCAAAAAAGAACGATCCAATTACACCTCCAGCCCATAATCCGCACCAAACAGTGGCTCTTTGCGGGTGCATCAGTTTTTCAAGTATAGCACGAGGGCTTTCATTGCCCCAAATCCGACAATTCTGCTTATTAACAAAATCATCCAAATGAAAATGAGTTTCATCAATGAAGATGATGTTCTTAAAAAAATTGTCATTCACCGTTTGGTTTTTAAATCAATCACCCAATTCGCGAATTGTCTCCGTTGCAAATGGCCTCGTGGTTTGAGCTCCTGAGCTAATTGAACTTTGTGAGGGTGGAGGTGAAGGTTTTTAGTGAGAATTTGTTGCAAACTGGTTCTGTTAATGTTCAATTATTAAGAACAATGACGCGTTGTTGTTCCTGGATTTTCGTCGATACTCTCATCGACAACCGCAATGTTTTTGGCCGACTGCACAGGACAAGAATGCGGTAGTTTGTTTGTCCATAACCGAACCAGTTTCCCCAAATTTTTTAGTTAATCTTCGAACAGTGAACTCATTAAGTGAAATAGGGATACCAACAATTTCACGAAATTTTCGAAGTCTCCGCAAAACTTCCGCCAAATTTGTAAAGTGTTTTACGTTGTTCTTTTGCATAGCGATTCATTTTTAATAACTTCAATGACTAGAGATGACACATGTCAAACATTAGGGTTGTCAACTTACATATAAAAAAGATGGAAAATCCGGCGTACCCGATGGGCCACCATTTATATTGCATATTTAATCCAGTAGAGCATACCTGTGGAATAGCATGAATTTATTATAAGAAAGAAAATAAAACACGATAAACTATTTTTATCGTGAAACTAACCAAGTGCTTTATTTTCTTTCTCATTTTGTGAATATGTTTCACCTAGAGCCGACCACAAACTCAGTTATGTGGATAGATTTATTATAACACCCCAAGAAAGCTATAGCGAAAAAATACTGTGATAATGTGTAATAAGACTCTAGAAATAATTAGGCCTGAAATTTGGAAAAATACAGTGATACATACAGAAATTAAAAAATGGGAGTGAGAATTGTGCCTTGATGGGCAAGACATCTCACTTAGCATTTTTTTTAATTTCCCAAATGATTGAAGCTGGTGGTTCCGGCAATAAAGATCGTATTCGCATGCATTATGCTAAAAAATTGGCGAATATGTTTATTGCCAGAACTATCAATTTAAATCGTCCGCGAAATTTAAAAAAAAAACAAGTATCTTATAAAGGTTAGTGAAGAATCTGAATCTGAAGACAGTACCTATGTTTTATGATAGTGCAGTCGATACAGAATAATTACTTACAATTATGCATATTTAATATACACTGTGTCCCCGGATAGAGTTGCCAAGAGGAAACAAATTTTTCTTATTGATTTTACGACAAAAAGTCATTCTTTATAAAAAGTTCTGCTTGTTGAATAAATACGGTTATCATCCGAAAATCTAAGATTAAATGTACAGAATGTCCATAAATTAAGATAACATGAAAATGCTTCTAGAGAAAAGTATCAGTTATTGCATTTTTTGAGTTAAAATACAAAATTTCAAGTCCAAATTTAGATTGTTATGTATGGTGTTAAGTTTAATTAAGATAACGTGTGAATGTAATGTAGGTAATAGTAATGTAATCTTGTCGATCACAGTTTGCTGTGTTGTCAAATAATATTGAACAGTAAAACGTCATTAAGTGCAGATTTTTCAATTGTTATTTCCCGTTGGTTTTACAAAATGTTAACCATTGAAGAACGTATTTATTTGGTTAAATGTTATGGCATTGGAAACGTATCTTATCGATATGCTATAGACAAGTTTCATGAAAAGTTCCCAAACACTGCGGTATCGCGTGAAGCGCTGCGCAAACTTGTAAATAAATATGATTTAACTGGACCTGTAGTGACTGTTAAGAAACCCAAGAAAAAATACAACGAAGACGATACGGCTATAATTTTGGCATTAGATTCAGTGATAGAAACACCAAAGTTATCTTTACGGAAACGATCACAAAGACTGAATATTAGTAAAACTCATTTGCAAAGAATTTATGGAGAAAACAGTTCGGTCGTTTAAACCAAAGCTCAAGTGTATACACTTGAAAATGGAGATGAAGAGAAGCGATTGGATTTTTGTTTATGGGTTGGTGAGAATTACCTCGTAAATACACGTTTTCGCAGATGAGGCAACCTTCTGCACCAACGGTAACGTTTCGTCACAAAACAGTCGCCATTGGGCTTTTCAAAATCCAAACTACGTCATTCAAAAACGAAGTCAGCGTTATAAAAGAGTGAATGTTTGGTGCGGAATTTTTTACGATCGAATCGTTTATTGACAAGAATTTGAATCAATATGTTTATATGCGTCTTTTGGAAACGCATATATTACCGTTTCTAGATAATTTACCACTAAAAATGCGGCGTAGCATTTTTTGACAACAAGACGGGTGCCCTGCTCATTCAATGCTTTTGGTACGGCAGTGGTTGACAGATCTATTCGGAGAAAGATGGATGGGAAGATTTGGACAAATAGATTTTCCTGCTAGAACGCCTGACCTTACACCTATCGATTTTTTTTGTGGGGTACTTTAAAACAAAAAGTTTACGCAGATGACCTGCCGCATCGAGTAATATTAAAAGCACGAATACAGGACGCGGTGAATGAAATAAATGAACCACACACCATACGTAAAGTCTATGGTGAATTCATGAAAAGGATGGAGATATGTGTGGATGTTGGAGGTGGTCATGTAGAATAATTTTTGTTGGCTTTCTTGATTGAAATTTTGTATTTAAACTAAAAAAATGCAATAAATGATACTTTTCTCTTGAAGCATTTTCATGTTATCTTAATTTATGGACATTCTGTAGATTTAATCTTAGATTTTCTTATGGTAAACGTATTTATTCAACAAGCAGAACTTTTTGTAAAGAATGACTTTTTGTCGTAAAATCAATAAGAAAAATTTGTTTCCTCTTGTCAACTCCATCCGGGAACACAGTGTATATTGTAAGTTAAATATAAATAAATATTAATAAATTTGTCTTTTACTGTTTTTCTTTTTTATTAAACGATCAACCGATATATTTTTGAAGAAAACTTATTTCACAGCTCCAAAATGAAAGGGGGTGTTGATAATAAGAAACAAAATGTTCTGAGGCAAATTTTATCTTTCTGTCCATAAGCTCAAACCTGCTTTACGTCAAGGGGGAAAGGGTTAACCACAATAAAACACTGTATAAGTATTTACACTTCGTTTCTCTTCTAGTAAAAAGTGCAGACATTGCAGTACAAAAGCTATAATCTAAGTTACATTTTAGGTAGGTGAAACATATAAAAATATAGTTTTTATGGAGCATCACCATAATACTATTATACTCATATTGAACAGATACTTTTTAAAAGCAATTCTGATGTAATAAGCAAAATTAACAGAAAACCAGCATCAGTGGCAATGGCTTTATGTACAGGTGAGCATAACTTTTACATAAATGAAATTTTTTGTAGGTATATTTTGATCTCATACAGTTCCAAATTTGATTTTACAAAAAAACGTTTCTATAAAAGAGTATATCTTGAAGGACGCTTAGATTTCTTTATTCGTAAAAGTAGAGTTTTAAGAAAATTCAATGCACAATGAGATGTTGGGTTCCTTTCATTGAAAATAGAAAATAACAAATAAATTAAAAGGAAAAGGTATACAAAAAGGGGTAGTTGCGAAGCACAATTGTTTGGTTTTTGTGGCAATATTAACTATTAAGCAAATACATTACTTTTGTACGTAGTTAAAGCCGACTGTGTAACAATAATTAGTACAATTACTAATTAGTAATAGGTTTTGTAACCTTTATACAGTAAAACAGTCATTGGAATTTTGCGCACCATCGTACGTGAAAAAAGCTCTTAAGATATTAAGTTATTTATTACTAAAATTTAATTGTTTTTATTAGTTAGTATTGTTATTAACAAATAATTTTTTGAATTGCAAAAATAATTCCCTAACAAGTACAGTCTTTTTGGATATTAAAATATTTAAAATAGTACATTTAGACTGTGAGTTAAAATACAGATTTTTTACATTTAAGCGTCGAAAATTATTTACTCGATTTTATTTTTTATTCTGGAAATGGAGTTACTTGTACGCAACCGTTTTTTGTAGTTCAAGCTGCTTAGGTCATCTACATACATCAGGTATAAGAACATAAGTAATCTGGAATGTAGTAAAAAAACGTTTTAATGCTGGCAGAATGATTTGTTATGGAACAGTTGTCCAGTACTATTGATAATTAGGATTGAATTTACGCCAATCTAATGTGCCATTCAATTCGCTTGGACTTATCCATACGTCAGGCGCACGAGCCTCAGCTCGTACGCCTGACATGTAAATATGCGTTACTCATTTTATCGGTTTGTACAGATTGTGACACAGTACGAGTGGTAAAGTAATATCTATAAAGCATCAGGCCAATACTGTATTGGATAAGTATATGTAGCCCCTTTGATAATTTGTATTTATATATCTAATATCTTTTGAGTATTGTTAGTAATATTATATTTAACATTCACGTGGATATTTTCACTAATTCTTATCGTCAAGCTGCATCGTATTTAAGTATATTGCTTCAATTTACTTATAATTAGAAACCAGTGTTGGAAATCAGATTTCGTGTGAGATTTCTTGGTTGGTAACTGATGTTCGTATGTAATTAGAAGAATGTCCTGTTGTTTAGTAAACTGTTTTGTGAACATACAATACATATATAGCTTATCTGTTTTTATTGCATGTATCCTGAGACAATGTAGTACCCCGGATCATAAAGATGTCTCACTCGGGGGTTTAACGTGGATGAGATTTCATTTTGTTGACTCTGCGTGCCGCGGTCACAATCTCTATGCGGAAAATACTCATGCATTCTTCAATTGTTTACAGTACCCCGATAGAACAAAAGTAAAAAATAGAAAGGTTGTCGACTGCAGTTTCATTCACTTGTTGTTTTCTAATTTCATATATTTAGTAAAGAAAAGGTCAACTATAGTAATCCTGTTACTGTTAAAAGTTCGGATCTGATTCTATCACGTTTCCATGCGCGTAGGGATCGTGAAACCGACGCGCAAACTGATACAAAAAACGAAATCCGCACGTTAAATGTCCCGACAGCAAGTGATACATCCGCATAATCTGGGATAGTATAAGCATCGTATCACTTGCAGTTGGCAAGTCGGGAAATACGAGGTGCATTCAAGTTATAACACCGATTTTTTTCTCAGAACTGGAAACAGAAACATGCGGTTTGTTTTAAAGTAAGCGGACACTCTTTGTCAATGCGTGACAGAGATGGCAACACTGTACGGCATACAGAACCTTTAGCGGTAGCGGCGAGAGTGAGAACTGTTTTTGATACTTCAAATGGCAACGTTTTCATTACAAGATCAGCGTGTAATCATTTATTTTCTCCATTTGCTTGGTGTGACACCGATAGAAATTCACCGTCAGTTGAGTGAAACATGTGGTGATGGTGCCATGCATGTGTCTAACGTGCGTTCGTGGGTACGGCAGTTCAAAGAAGGCAGAACGTCGTATGACAACAAACCACGACAATCTTGGCCTCGCACAAGCCGGTCTGACAACATCATCGAGCGAGTCGAGAAAGTTGTTTTGGGGGATCGCCGAAGGAGTGTGGAACAGATCGCCTCCAAAGTTGGCATTTCCGTGGGATCTGCGCACACAATCCTGCATGACGACCTGAAAATGCGAAGTGTCCTCCAGGTGGGTGCCACGAATGCTTTGAACGTTGAAGTGATTTCTCATGTTCCCTACTCACCTGACCTGGCTCGTAGCGACTTTTGGCTGTTTCCAACGATGAAAGACACTCTCCGTGGCCGCACATTCACCAGCCGTGCCGCTATTGCATCAGCGATTTTCCAATGGTCAAAATAGACTCCTAAAGAAGCGTTCGCAGCAGCCATGAAATCATGGCGTCGACTTTGTGAAAAATGTGTACGGCTGCAGGGAGATTACGTCGAGAAGTGACACAAGTTTCATAATTTTCGTGTGAATAGTTAGTGAGAAAAAAAATCGGAGGTGTTATAATTTGAATGCACCTCGTATAATGCGCTATTGCTTCTAGTTCAAGTGTACAAGCATAAAAGTCCATTTCGCATTCCTATGCTTCGTACATTTCTCGGGTGATTCTATGTGCATTCGCAATCCGTATAAGATAGCAACACATGTGTGATACAACAAATCACAACACATGAGAATATAGTAGTTAACAGTTACCTAGTGAGAGTAATTTATTAATAATCAGCTTGGTTGTAATGGGCGCTGGGCTCTAACAAACCGTGGCTTACCAGTTATGAGTTAATTATACAGCACTTTAAGTTATGTTTCATTGTTACAACCGCAAGAGTAAATGCATAAACAGAATATCTTACATAATGTGTTCGCAAAAGAACATTTTCTCTGTTGAAACGTAAAGAAATACGACGTTTTTTCACGTAGAAATAAATTATTATAAGGAAAACAGTGACTTACGCTTGATTGTGTCGTATTTTATCAATTTTCTAGTAGGCAACCAGTTAGTGATACCTATAAGTAGGGTTGGCATTTTTCGCTGATAATTTAAATTGGTAGTTCCGGCAATAAAGTGCATATTCGTCTCTATTACGTTAAGAAATTGGAGAATATGTCCTTTATTGTTGGACCACCAACTTAAATCATCCGCGAAATTAGAAAAAATTGCAACTCTACCTACAAGGAATGCCAATTATAATTCACAAACGCGAAATACTGGCGCAAATAAAACACAAGATAAATTTAAAATCTTTGTTCATGATTGCATAGCATATTTGCATTTTTTTTTGAGGAAGTATTATAAAAATAAAGCTGCTGCATATTAAAATCAGTATATACACATCTGTTTTGTAGAGGAAAATGTATCTAAAGTGTCTTTTCAACAAGTCAGATATGTGTACGGGATGGTCCATTTGTCTTGGCACACGCAAGTAATTCATACGGAAAATATTTTAAACAAAAGTATTTACATATGAAGGGGAAAATAAAATTGTACTATTATAATTGTTGTCGGAAGGTGCATAAGGTCACATGAAGGCCAAATATAATTTTGAAATAGAACGTATTTTTCAATAAGCATAAAAACAAAACATTAACAAGAAAATAAATAGTAAAGTTTTGGCATTCATGTCAATAAAAATAAACTTGAAACAAAGTGAGAGTAAAACAAGATTGAAATTTATCGTTTCTAATCGTAACCTGTCGCAATTTCAATCCCTGCCCGGTTACCGACTATATACTGCTGACCTTGATATCGTGCAAAGTGTGTAGAAGTGCTGCAGTATAAAACAGCACCGTAGTTTTCATTTGTTTGTGTTTATTTTCATTAAATTATTGTCGAGCGTTTTTTTTAACACTATTGATTGTTACACTGCTGATGAAATATCTCGTATTTTTATAGCAAAAACGGTACACTGTTGCGTTGAGAGGAAAAAGCCATATTTGTTCAAAAAATATACCTTATGTTGGCCTCACGTTAGCGTATAGCGAGCAGTGTGCGAAGCTGCTTCTACTACTTTAACGTTTTTGATATATGCTTATAAACATATACAATGTGTTCAGCGAAGAATGGGACAGCGCGATATCTCGAGAACGAATGCACATTTTAAAATTCTGAAAACTTTGTTATAGATGTCCGTAAATGGCATATATTTCATGGTAAATTTTTTTTAAATTAAATGCGTCGCCGCTAGGTGGCGCTACCTAATTTAATTTTTTAAATGAAATACCCTGCTTTGTATTCGTTTTTTTTTGAATCTGCAACACATTTGTGACAACTTTCCTAATAACTGCTACTAATTTATCTGGTTTACTTGTCGAGAAAATAATTTTCATAAATTTAAGTCGAATGTATATCCAGGTACTTACATAAATGCTTGTAAAATTCGAATGGATGAAGATAATTTGATAAATTTAATACCAAATATTCTGTAGTTGTAATAGATAAAATCTAAATAATGTGACAATGCCTTTCAATAAATTGAAAAATTGTTAATCATTCATAGTTGCAAAGACTAATTTATTAAAAACTATCAAAACTTAACAGGCACCCAAGAAAACAAAATACATCAAAGTATGCTTAAGTTTGAAAGTCGTTGAAAATCGTTTACGTTTGGGTATGAAGAGTATTACATGATAAAAATTTATGGAAAGTGTAAGTAAAATACAAGAGCCACGCAAGATTGTATTCTACTAGATTTCCTCGTCGACGCCATCCAGGAAAAAATACGTTATTCGTAGCGATAAACGTTAAGAAATACTGGAAATTTTCCTGAAGGTAAATGTGAAAATCGTAGAAGAACAGCAACAAATGAAGCCAACAGGTGTATTAGCAAGTGCTGCTTCCAATCCCCAGACATCTGCGAGATGTACTGCTGACGACTGTTCTATATCTGTTGGTTGAGTTCATAAGATATTAAAATCCAATAAATTAGATTAAAATTCATTTGATACATGAGCTTTGCAATGGAAATTCGTAGACTTAATTTTATCACCGAAGAGTTTGGTACTTTATTCACAATTTCCAAATTTTCTAGCTCGTATTTTGTGGTCTGATGAGAGCAACTTTTCAAACGGAATAATCGTCGCAATTCACATTACTAGTCGTTCGAAAATCCATAGTGGATGAAACTAATTTCCAAAGGGGTTTCGGTAACAGTAACGTAGTAAGCGACAATCTGAATAGGGAATTTCCGAGACGATGGATAGGTTCTAGTGGTCTAATAAGATGACCAGTTTGTTGTCTTAATTTAAGTTCATTAGACTACTTTCTTTGGGGACATTTAAAGAGTAGTACACCTTCCAGAAATGTTGAGGAATTAAAAGAGCTCATTAGGATCGCTTGTGCCAGTATAACACCAGAAACTTTACGAAACGTAACCAGTACAGCCTTAATTAGGCGTTATCAAAAATATGTAGAGAAAATGTGTGCTAGAGGAACTTTTGAACACTTAATTTAATTTCACTTTTATATCGAGCGATTTTGTTTTCATATTTGTCTTAAGTTTTGAGTACTTAATGTAACATATTCAATTTGACTTTGAGGTATGTTATATTTTCGTTTGTCTTTTAAGTCTTATCAAAATTTTTGATAAATTAATCTTTGCTTATTATCTTTACAGAATACAATCTTGTACATCTTCGCGTTAACTTCATAAAATATATTATTTTCCCGAAAAGTACAATAGATAGGTTGGTAGTAGTTATAAGGAAAGTTATCACAAATTTATTGCGGATTCCAAATATCGAATAAAAAAATTAAAAAAAAAACAAATTAGGTAGCACCATCTAGCGGTGACGCATCTAATTTAAAAACAATTATCACAAAATATGAACCCCTAAGCTACATTTACAACAAAGTTTTCATTTTAAAATTGTCATTCGTTCCCGAAATATCGCATTCTCCCATTTCTCGCTGAACACTGTATGAAGCACATAATTCGTTTTGGTTAAGTGTATTAGTGTAATAGATAAATTATTATCTATTTTAATATTGTTACTAAGTAAATTAAGAACACCTTAACTAAAAATTTCATATTTTTAGGAACACAGCTTATATGTCAACAAATAGTTTCAGTAGAGCCAACTATACTCATAGATACATATTACCGACACAATGAAACAAGATAAATGGACTTAAATTATGGAGATGTTAACTTTATTACCAAAACAACTTGATTTCAATGTACTTGGCGAATTTTCTTTTTGTAAGAAAATTACTAAAGAGACATTCTGTTTACTGAGTTTACTGAAATAGATCGCCGAACGTTTTATGAAAACTCTTGCACTTGTAAAATGACATACAATGCACATACCAAAGTTTTAAAATTATTACATTGTATCTGTATCTTCGCTTTGGTTTAAAATGAAAAGTTTCAAAAAGTAGTCGGAATCAGATAATACATGTACATAGATTTGTATTATTATTGTATACTTATTAAAATATACAAATTGTTATTGTATTAAATTAATTCCGATTACGTAAAAAATATACAAAAATTAGTATAAATAATGCATACGTTATTATTACATAAATACATCGTATATTACAGGTTTACTTTGGTATTTTAAAATAATACTAGGCAATACATAAACTAAAATAACAACAGTAAAAAAGGTAATCTCAACAAAAAATAAAGATTCTTTATTTGGTGAACTATCTTAGCTATTAAAAAATAGAAAATAACTTGAGTGAATGTGTATTGATATTAGATCGAAAAGTGCTTTAAAAGTATTACTCCTCAGTAGCAGCACCAATGCAGCAAGAACTTCTACCTTCACCACTCTTTTTGGTTAGGTCTATTGTATCATTACACGTATATTCATTTTTATCGGCACGGCTCTCCGCCTTTAACCAATATTGCACAGCCATCTTGAAAGCCTCCTGGACGTTGCTTGCGTTTTTAGCAGATGTTTCTATACAATTACATATGCCATTTTCGTTACACCAGGATTCTAATTCTATTTGCGATACTTCCCTTTCGTCACTGGAAACATCAGACTAGAAAAAAATTATACATGCTTAAAGTAGGTTATACCGAAAGAGGTACTTTATTTTAAGTACATCTTGCATATTTTGTTTTCTGCCAAAAAAAAACGAACCAGGCCAAATATAGAATCAACTGGATCGATTAGAGCTGACCGTAATTGAACGCGATTGAACGGAATCGAATACAACGAACGTAGCCGAATGGAATCGAACAGAACCAAATATAGCGGAATGAAACTAAACAAAATCGTATACAGCCGAATGGAACCGATCAAAATCGGATATGGTCGAACGTAGCCAAACAGAACCGAACATAACCGAATATAGCAGACGAATGGAACCGAACAGAGCCGAATATAGCCAAACGCGACTAAATTGAGCCAAATAGAATTGAATGGTACCGACCACGCCAGTGAAAGCCTATATTCAAGTTTAATGGACTTATACACTTCTTTTATGCGCCTACCACGTTAGAACAATTTCATTCAAAATTTTTAATCACACATGGTGATTAAACCTGAAACTAAATCACTAATTTTGAAGCTAACTAATTAATACTCGTATTTGGTTTTGATTGGCAACTAAATTAGTTAATAATTTTCGATCTCTAATCAGCCTAACACTTAAAATTATGTATACATCGAGTACGTGATATACGTGTTTGTGGCCTCTGTCACAAATTTACTGCTTCTGCCCTCTTTATCAAACTAAAGATAAGTGGAATTTATAAGTGTTTAATCTATTTTTTCTGGTAAATTTTATAATTATTATTTCTCTCATTTTTCATTTATCCATTTGTTTGATCTAATTGAATCTCAATACTTCAAAAATTGCATTTGCCGTAAAATACTTTTTGGGCGTATTTCTTTTTGTCCATCTGTTTTTTGCCTCTAGCAATAGGAAACACACTTATTCTCGTATTTTCAATAGTTGTATACAAGATTTCTATGCACATTACAATTTTCGCTTTTTTCCCTTCTCCTCTGTTTTAATTAATCTGGCTCCTTTCCGTGACATTCTTTGTTTGTAATTTGTTAGTCAGTACGACGGGCCCCGTGCTGCGAAGTTTTGTTTCCCTGACATTTTCTTCTTTCCTTTTTATATACATTTATCAACATGGCTCCACCTTCGCGGGTTTGTCATCGCTGCAATACATCTTAAGAGGAACACAAAGTGCTAAGTTGTGTACATCACCGTGCTGCGAAATTGTTGATAGATGTATCTGCTGGCCTTGCTTTGCCGTCGAACTTCGCTAAGAACGGACGTATAACTTTAGAAAAGCGATTTTTCCATGCTTATATCAACCTATGTATGATGTCGATTGGTCCTTTTTAGGCAACTGCTCCAACGTGAATACTGCATGCGACATGTTTTACACAACTCTTTATCCCTTGCTTGATATCTATGTTCCTATATTTTTGCCTAGAAAAGGAACTTATCTTAGATGGTACACATGAAATAATAAATAACATCAAATTGAAATCTAATTTCCTCTATGAGTACCGACGATTCATGTGTGCTGCTTCTTTGCAGCAGTTTAGAGAACTTCGCAGTGTTATAAAAAGACAAATAACAACTACCTTAATAATGTTCAACGTGACATTGCTACAATCTAATGAATTTCTAGTCATATATTCGAGATAAAAAGCAAAGGAGTCGTATTCCTGGTAGTATGTTTCTAGACAATGCACACCTCAATAACCCACAGCAAATCGTCGACGCGTTTAGGACATACTTCAATGGTGTTTTCACCGATCCGTCATCTACCAATATTCCTCAAGTTGGGTTCAGTCATTTATTTTGCATAAACATTACTGAATTTTCTGAGAACTCTATTTTGCTTTCCATAAGTAAGCTAAAGCATAGTCGCAGCTCTGGACATGATCAATTCCCTCGTCTTTTATTAAAGATAAACACCTGCTGGAACATCCTCTTCGAAATCTTTAATTTAGTTTTGAAAACTTCACTTTTTCCAGATATACGGAAAGTTGCACGCATTGTACCCACATTTAAATCCGGAGACGCGGCTGACATTTCCAACTAACGACCAATAGCTATCTTATCGAATTTTGCCAAAGTGCTTGAACATTGCTTATACACTGCTATTTACCCTAGCGCTAAAAACAGCACTTCTCTTTGCCAACACGGCTTTACTGAAAAAAGATCTACTGTAAGCAATCTATGTGAGTTTACTCAGTTTTTGTTTCATATAGATTCTCGCTTGCAAGTTGATGTCTTATATACCGATTTTGCCAAAGCATTTGACCGCCGTGACCATTCTTTAATTCCATATAAACTTATGTCTTTTGGGTTTAGCGATTCGCTTGTGCACCTGTTTCAATCATACTTGTTCAATAGACTTCAATGTTTTTTTTATAATGGTAATAGGTAAGTTATTTATGTACGAACACACTTCAAGGTCACTCGTCTTCCTAGCAAGATGGCGTCCGCGGTTTAATTCGTGGCTGACGACAGAACAGCCCATCGGGGATGGCGTCCGCGGATTAGTCGCGAAGTTAGCCGCCAATTAAACCGCGGACGCCATCCCGACGGTCTCTTCTGTCGTCAGCCGCGAATTAAACCGCGGATCAGTCGCGAACTTAGCCGCGAATTAAAGCGCAGACGCCATCTTCCTAGGGGACCTGGAGGACGAGTGACCTTGAAGTGTGCTCGTACATAGATAGCTTACCTACTAATGGCTTTTGCTCCCGTGAATATGTTGCCTCTTCGGGAGTCCCTCAAGGATCTAATCTTGGATCTTTGATCTTCAACTTATTCATTAACGATGTAAGTATATGTGCATTATCGAATTCATTACTGTTCGTTGACAACTTGAAGCTGTACCGTAAGGTATCCAGTCCCGAGCATTGCTACTTCTTGCAAAGCGATCTTATAAATATCTCTCTATGGTGTACATCAAATGATCCATCTCTGAATATCAGCAAATGTAAAGTTATTTCATTCACACGTGCATCTACGCCCATTACTTTCAACTACGAGCTTAATCAAGTTAACATCGAACGTGTTGAATTTGATTTTAAAATTAAACTGACTCTTTGACTAAAAGAGCGTTTCAAACATTTCTTTCCAAAGCCAGGTCAAAATTTTTTCTTTTACAACCCAGACTGTCCCGTCATTCCGGACACGTCTACATGAGACAAGTTGAGCTTGATAAATAGCAATAGTTATATGTGGTTGAAAGAACAATAATTTTAAATAAGTTGCTTAGGTGCAGTGTTTCAATTAATTTCAGTTCAAATTAGTAGAAAACATACAGCAATGGTTTCCAAGATAACCTACAAAAACATCGAATATGGCACATCTTATACAGTGTACTTTATTTTTGCTGCATTCGTGGGTTTCTCCATTATCAGTAAAGATTTAGATTTGCGGCAAATAAAAGGCGGTACAAATAGAATTTGGAGAACTCTTGGTGTCTAAGTTACAGGCTGACCTACTACCATATATGTCGTATTAGTTAAAACTCATGCCACTACAGGGCACAATAACAACGGTAACTGTTGGTAACAATAAACAGTAATCGATCATCGGTAGCAAGACGTAATCATGTAATGCTATATTGGTTGTAAATACAGTTATTAAATAATGTGTGTTGATTTTATTAAGTACATAACTATGACAATATACAGCGTATCCACCTAGTGCGTGGGCGGAAGGTAACTTCTTTCTTGAGCAAATTAGAGAAAAACTTTTCACATAAACAATATTCGAGGACAAGTTCTGCACAACATAAGTTTGGTTCCTTAAATAGCACTTTCTGTATATTATTACGTTTTCGGATGCTTCTCATGTCTACTTTCTTTAATATTTCCTATACTTATCGATCTTAGTTTTTGCGATAATTGAGATACTTTGAGATTTTTGCGAAATTCCGCTATTTCTTTAACGACCGACGCTTCACATGCTTAAGCGACGATTCTAATTTTATTCGATTAAGTATTTCTTGGAGTCTTCAATAATACATTGAAAAATTTCTTATATTAACTAGCGTTTACAAGATGATTTTTTTCCAGAATTTGATAGATTTTGCTCTAGATTTTTTATATAAACATTTTCCTATATCTAAAGTGCGTCGTTCTTTAGTAAATTAAATATGAAGCTATGCAGAAGTTTTTCATTTATAAACAAAGTTCTCCTAAGAAATCCTGAAACTTTCGTTTTGCTAAAGATATGCACTAAAACTAACGTGTAAACGTTATCATTCGTTTTGGTACAATTCCAATATCTACTCGAAGTATCCATAATTTTTTTACATACACGAGGGTGTATGAAATATAAACAGGACAGATTTTCTTAAAAATTCCCGAGGGCTTCTAGACCTGGAAGGGGTTGATGCGCAGGTAGCCTGTACCGTTAGGGAGAGGGGAGAACCGACTGCAACTCTCTCGGGTCCCTTTAGTATCAAAAGAAACCTTGAGCGAGAAAGAAGTGCATGTCTCTGTGGAGCAGCGGATTATCATCAAGTTTTTGGCCAAGGAGGAGGAGAATCCGACCGAAGTTTTGCGGCGATCACAGACACAGTTCGCGGACAACACCCTGTCAAGAACCCGTGTGTTTGCATGGCACAAAAAAAATTTCTGGAGGGTGTGAAAAGGTCGAGAACGAGAGCCGTGATCGCCGCCCAAGGACAAGTGTGACCGATGCCAACATCGAGGGGGTCCGTAATCTCATAGAGGGAAATCATATTATTGTGAAGTACTGGATGCCGCGAAATTGTCATTTCGAAGGAAAAGGAAGAAGCAATTGGCCAGAAGTGTAATTCTTCTGCATGACAACACCAGGCCTCATGTGGCTAACGCCACGATGCAAAAAGTGGATGTATTAGGATGGGAAACGTTGAAACATCCACCCTATAGTGCAGACTTGTCACCTTGTGGCTTCCATCTTCTTGGACCCCTCAAAGAAACGCTTGGAGGCTAGCGTTTGGACGACAACGAAGCGGTGGAAGAGTTTGTGCTCCAATGGCTACACGAACATCTGAAGAGTTTTTACGAAGATGGAATAAAAAAGTTCCCAATCCGATGGGAAAAATGTATTTCTAGGGCGGGAGAGTATGTAGAAAAATAATATATATTTGTAAGCTTAGTTAAATAAAGTTAGAATTTATTAAAAAACGAGTCCCGTTTATATTTGATACACCCTCGTATTGTCTAACAAGAAAATAGGCTGACAAATGTTGATTAGAGTTCAGCATAATATGAATGGATTCATTTAAGGCATCGCACACGTTTCTTCAGCGGTAAAAAATATACTAACACATTGAAAGTAATTTAGCTAAATAGAAATGCTTATGAACAAACTTCTGGATGAATTTCTTAAGGCAATTCGTAACGGAATCGCATTACAGTTTATAAGAAGGAAAATTGTGCCTATTTCGAATAGATGTTAAAATTGTATGCATAAATGAAGTTTTTGAATGAATATCTTTAGAAAAACAATACTTTGTAGTATTTCGTCGCAGCACTCTATGAATTTCAGCAAAAACTTATCTGCTTAGTTTTATATTTTAATGTACAACAGAATGACACGTTTGAGATATAGGGAAGTGCTCATAAAAAAAATTCTAGAATAATTTTATCTATTAGATTCTTGAAAAATAAGTAGGAGTGCTATTAGAAAAAAATAAAATAGCATGAACAAAACAACGCAACAATCGCGACGGCCATCTTGTAGACGCTAGTTGATATAAAACATTTTGTGATGTATTACCGAAAACTTCAAAAAATACACAATCGAATGAAATTTGCATCACTGCTCTAGTGTGTGATACGTCTATATATATCGACCATTAAAGAAATAGCGACATTTCACAAAAATCTCAAATTATGTCAATTATCTAAAAAACTAAGATACATATGTAGGTATGGGGAATATTGGTGAAGTTGAAATTAATTGAGGAATGGCATCCAAAAATAATAATATACAGCGTGTTCCATTTAAAAAACAAAACTTATCGTGCGCTGCAGAAAATAATTTTATGTTATGTAGTATTTGCCCGAATACTTTAAAACAAATCTTATAGTACGAGATTCTTCGATAGTACCTTTGCAATTGATAATAGGAAAAAATGTCCTATACAAAAATCGTAGATTAGTAGCACAAGCTAAAATTATTTTGACATATACAGGATGAAGTTACATATTAAGGTTTTTTTTAGCGGAACGTTCATATTTAGTTTATACTCGAGAATTTACGGTTACTTTATATAGAATTAACTACACCTAAATCCAATTGTTTTTTAAATATTTGCGAAAAATTGTATTTGCAATGCTCTGCAGAAATTGCGATTACCAAATTGCTGTAGTTTGCTACATATTTCTTTTTCTTTTTTTTCTCCGTATTCCTTATGCCCTTTAGAGCGTCGGATTGCATAATATTTGAAATTTTAATTTCCACATTAGGTAATACTAACTAGAGATATTTTTGAATTGCTGATAACATGATTTGTAGGCTCTCTCCAGACCATTGGGACAGCAAACCGCATAGATCGTTTTTTATGATTTAACCAGTTTCTCAGACTTGAAGCGCATGTATTACAGCAGATATGTGGCGCCCAATGTTTGTCTTGATCCTCTATTTTGCAACCGAAATACAGTCGAAATGCCTGTTTTATCAATGGAGTAATACACCGCTTCAGAGACGCAAAAGTCACCTCACCACAAACATAACAGAAGTGATCTGGATTGTTTACACACTTTCGAGACATTTTACAATGTCAACTATTCGACTTACTAACTTCGACTGACTAACCTCTCTGCTTTGTAGCTGCTTATATACCCAAATACGGCTTCTAGATTTTTAGAGAATATTCGAGAATTTTCTATTCAATTCCATAATATTTGCGATAGTGGCGTTTGTCATTTGTTTGTATACAGGGACTGTTCAGTACAAGGCGGACTTGCGGTTACGGTGTTAATATATAGGGACACATGACATCACGTATCTCTAAAATTTGAACTAATATTAAAAAGGTAAGTTTATTTTCGGTTTTAGCACACCAAAAATAGTAAGATTTAGTTGATTTTATTTGAGATACATTTTGGCTCTTGTCCAGTGTTATCATCCACGTTATACTGAATAATATTCACATTTTTAAGAGTAAATAATACATGTAAAGGAAATGTTTACTTTAAAATATTTACATTTTGAATTTTAGATTTCTTGGACAGTTGGTGCGCTTTTATTGCTTCCAATATATATTGAGGATCTCTTATTTCCATGTTTCTATCTAGCCGACTATCTATAATTTCAGGTAACATGCAGTTTAAATAAAACGTGGTTAATTTGCCTTCCATTTTAGTTTTCCAAAACTCTTCGCATCTAGAAATCTTTTCAATTTTAATACCTTTGAAAGTCCAGGCGGCGAAATAACAATACAGGCGTTTCGATATGTGCAATTGGCCCTGAATTTGGTAATACCAATTATGATCTTTACATATTCTCACATCCTTAGTCCAGAACGTAATTTTCCTCTTATGAATCGCTTCATCTGGTGTCACATCTTTTGCTGTCGAAGGACACTTTATCTCCACAATACCATCATTTCCTATGAGACCATCTGGGGTGGCAGCTGGGTATGGAAATTCTTCATCAATAATCACTTCTTTCGATAGTAACCCCTATTGCTAATGACAATGCCGCAATAGCACTGCTTTCGTACTTCATACCATGTGCAGTGCTTTCTGAATGAAATTCCTTCGGTCTAAGTATGTTTTTTACCAAATGCTTGTAACTTGTATAGTTTTTTCTTTTACAAACAGATGCAAACTTAGACGCAGTCAGCTTGTTTTTCCGGTGATTATGCCATTCTTTATCATATGATTGGTCTTTTGTTAGAGATTCTATGATTAAAATGTCAGTGCGTGTTAATTTCAGGTTTTCCAGATATTTAACTTTTTCTTCCTGCATTTGGGCTTCCTCAATATCAGGTTTGTTGCAACTGGGCCCATAATCTTTGTCTTCAGATGACGCGTTGTTGTGGATTCTTCTTCTTGCGACTTTCCTTTCCTTTTTTCGGGATAATCTGGCAATATTTCTATTTTCTAAAATTTCGATGTATTTCTCGGGATACTTATTCCACTTCAATCTTCTATGAATCAAAGATATAGATCGCTTCGTGTTAAAGGATAAATTAGCAGCAAAGCACCTACTCTTGTACAAACGTCCTCAGTAAAATTAATTCTTTTGCCTCCAATAAATTTTGCTATCAATGAATTGAAATGTTCTACCACATTGCTGTCAACGTCTACTATTAAACTATTTGCATGACTAGCAATATATTTTACAGCAGTCATTAACCTTTCATGTGAATCTGTAGATTTCATTTTTTGGAAAATACTGTCCTCTTTGTATAACTCTTTACAAAAGTAACCCAGCATGTTACATAATTTATGTTCGCCAAATATGTGGCTTGCACTGTTCATAATATCCTTTGCCAGTAAACTTATTTTCATAGAATTATTACCATTTTGCTGCTTTCTGAACTCAATTGCTTTGGTAATCGCATTTCTAAATCTCATTTCGTTCTCCTGCAATTTCTTTCTAAGTATGAGAGGTCCCGCTTTAGTGTCTTTTGTAAGGTTTGCACATATAATTGCGGAGTAGATGATTCCTGCATTCTATTTTTTTGACTTTGTACTCTTTATATGGATCTATATCTAATATCTTTTTATAGCAACTGCTGTCGCCATCGGCAATCATTTCACTGTATATAATTCCATACATATCTATGCTCTTCTGGAAACCCTCAGATATAATGCTAGCTTCCATACCTGTAGATGTTCCATTCCAATTTTTCTGACACACATGCAATTTTGCTGGTATTTCGGCAGTGTTAGTTTTCTTACAAGTTATACAATATGTGTTTCGTACCCCTAAATAAAGTACCTTCTTTGTTTCATATCCAACTATTGCTGCTGCACCAGATAGGGAGTTGTAGCTTGTTCTGTTTCCTTGAACCGTCACATTTCCACTATCAATAGCAATGCGTTTTTCTTCTTCTGCTGCTTCTTGCATAGCATCCACTGCGGTTTTCTCCCATGCGTCACAAACTAAGTTATGAGTTTTTGAATATTTCTTGCTGGACATGCAAGGTATATCCAATGATGAACATACCTGTTCTAACTGTGAGAATCCCGCTCCGATACCTATTGTTGCAATAACAGCGCTGTTATTTACATCAGAGTCCTTTCCATCAGTTGTTATATGTTCTACGATATTACACATGTTGCATTGAAAGTAAACTTTTGAATATAGACCATTTCGCGTTTCTCGGATGATTTCCATATTGTCCACTGTACAACCTAGTCCCGGGTTATGGTTATTCAATATTTTCATAGATTCGATAAAGTATTGAATATCCACAATGCGTCGTCCATCCAATGTGATTACCTTCTCCTTTTTATCGATATACGACGACTTTCCGGCGCAAGTATCACTATCACTTTCATACGTTGCGGAATTACTTTGTGTTGATGTATAGTTTGCATCCATGTCAATATCTTCATTAATTTTCTCACTGGTCGATGGAATTTCATTTTCGATATCTGTCCTATCGATATCCACATCGTCTATAATTGACGATGATAGGATTCTCGGAGATACTTCTAATGCACTGGGTGCGTCCTGCAAACATCAATTTCAGTAAAAATATTATAAAATACATAATTATTATCCTATAATTTCCTTACCATTTTTTGCTTTTTACAAAATTTTCCTTTACCATTTTTTCCCCTATTTCTACGTTTACTACTCAAACGTAATTTTGTCTTATTTCTCTTTCGATAAAGCGTGTCTTGATATTCCATCTTCTGTTTTAATTGTAACAATAAAAATCTTCTATATCAAAACGACGTGGAAGAAGTGGATACAAGAACATACAAAATGCATATGAGAAGTAACTATACCATGCATCTCAAACGTGGCGATTCGAACTAGACACATTTAACACATTTGCTGCTGCGCATAACTGTATGCAAAGAGGGAAGTTTGTTGAAATTTATGTGTTTGTTGAGATACATAAGTGGCTGAAGGGAAGTTTGACCACGTCGGTAATATAAAGGAGAATAAACTTGATGTAATATATAACCTACCCGAAACCTGCTTACATATGCTAGTAGGATATAATGGACTTCTGTCTTTCACTGACAATGAACTTGATATTTACACTACTTTTACCTAAATAATGTGTATGTCCACTAAGAATATAAGAAGAATGCCGTCGCTTAAAGTTATCCCCGAAAGATAGGAGGTGAGAGCTAATACTTTTTTCAAAATAAAATCTTACATTTACACCCTCTTCAGATATTCTTATGCATTACCAACATATGGTCGATCTGTATACTTCGAATACATAGTATAGTCGAATGCAAGTTTATTGAAGGAATACATTTTCCCGCTTTTGTACGTAAACGATGGTCATCTTACCATCCTATAAAATATTATTAGTCCAATACAAACATTTCCACTAGTTTCGAGTTGTATCAGGGATTTTTCAGTAAATAAAGCAAGCACAAAACAAGAATAGGGATGTTTATCGGTAGACAGGGGGATTCCATAAATAGAGATATCATTGCCCGTTCCAGGAAATATATCGTGCGTGGATATGCGTACATATGCACATATACTCTTTTATTATTGGTACGGGGAAAGAAACGTGCTCGCTTAGGCACCGCCCTTTCCCATCTTAGAAACATTACCCCCCTACACACCTGCGCCCCTGAGAAACTACTCGTCGCGGAGTGAGCCTTCTTAACGAAACAACTCTTCCATAACCGGAAGAGTTTATAATAAACCAGTAACTAACGTTGATAGTGCAATTGTCATTTTTTTTTTTGAAAAAATCGTTTTTGCAAAATGGTAAAATTTAGGTATAGGTAATTGTATACAATACTGTTTTAGAATTTCAAGAGGAATCCAAATTCGTGGTAGAATGATAGACATTCCATTTAAAATAACAAAGTTGGTCATCCACTTTCGGCATAACCGGAAGCAATATGTCTTACAAATATATTAAATAATCTTTGTATAATCGCAATCTACGTTCGCAAAATTTTGATTTTTTATTCTATTTACTTCTTGAAATACTTTTGACCTAAGCTCAAGACGCTGTACCCTGTGTGACCCTAGATTCTTGAGTACAAACCAAATATGTACTAATATTCAATGTGTTCCATTAAAAAAAAAAACATTCTGGATATGTCAAAATAATTTTAGCTTGTGCTACTAATCTATTAGTATTTTCCATTGGGCGTCCTGGTCTAGAGTGGGGGTTCACTCTATCACAGGCCAGACAATGAAATAGGCCGCATGATTTTTGTATAGGACATTCAAACAGTTCCCGATAGATTAGGTTTTCAAATGTAGCGGGTAAATATATTTTAATGCTGCAATTATGTTCTTTACAGCTTGAGATTGAAGGAGATTTTAGGAAGAACCGTTACATTAATGTAACTTGTGCATGCATTGAGCAGGCTCAACTTATATGGAACTTTGATGTATCAAAACTTGAACTATAGGCACTTTACTATGTATATAATAGAAGCCATTCCATTATTGCTAACTTGGTTAATATCAACTCTACGTCAATTAAATTCTATTGTAACATTATGTTATTATTACTCAAAGAAAATCATATCTACCATCTTTAATTCATTTCTTTGCAAATATTTTATAGATTGCCTGCCTGTATAATAAAAATATGTATCTAGGATGTTTTCTACTTTCACAATTTTTCAGTTACTGGTTATGAAAATTGAATTTTGTTGAAATCGGATTGTTGTCTGTTGATTCTAAGTAGAGTGAATTAAATTAAGCTTAAAGTAATTTTGATATATCATTTTTTAGCTAACCCTCATAAATTTTGAATAGCAAGTGCTAATTACAATTAAAGTTTTATAATCGGCCTCAAATTGTATAAAATGAATTATTAAGAGATTCATAACAAATAAGTTAATAAAGTACTTACTTTATTTCCTACTACAATAAATGGAAACTGGGAATGTTCTTTAACATCAGCGTAATATAGAAATTCATTCTTCCACATTGACAAATTCCGAAAACTAACTTTATCATCAATAGCATATGTCAGCAAACAAATATCACTGCCTCTATAAAACGGTGTCCTCAAAGTTTTAAATCGTTCTTGTCCAGCCGTATCCCATATCTAAAAATGAATCTGTTGAGTACTTCCTTGTCGCAAATATGATTGTATATTTACGTACCTGGAGAGTGTAGGTCTCACCATCAATTTCTATATCTTTATTTAAAAATTCAACACCTATTGTATGGAAGGAATGCTCATCAAAATGATTAGATACAAACCGATTCATCAAACAACTTTTACCCACACCCCCATCTCCTAATATTACCACCTTCAGCATAGTGTTCTTGTTCGTTGGCCTCATTTGAACTCTACTCATTGTCAGTACTTTGCTTCAACAAAGTACCTAGTACATAAATTATTGCTGATCTTGTAATTAAAGCCAATAATTGTAAATCACCAAATTATTAATAACATTGTGTTTTTAGTATAATTATCTCCAGTAGTTTACTTTTAATCTGTTAGTCATTACAAGAATGAATATTCGCGATAATTTATCACCGTATTACAAAATTGAAAATAATTTTTGCTTGTGCATTAAAACAAAGTATAATATTATGTCAAAACGTAAACTGAACTGTCAAAAGTATAAACTATAGCGGAATTGGAAGTTGTATTTGTCACTGTACGAATTGGTATTGGCACAGTATTGGTATGAATCATTTTGTTTGGGAAAATGGAATAGTGTGATTCATAATCCAGCCTTAGATTAAGTGTCAAGGGAAGCTTGAGTAAGGATGAGTTAGGAAATAAGAGAAGCCAATAATATGTTCTATTGTATATAGATTTTTTTCTGCTTCATTTATTTGTGGGAATATTTAATTTATTAAACTAAGAATACGTATTTCATATACTCAGTGATGAGCAGGCGAACCCCTTTACATGAAACGAATAAACACGAGTGTTTCTAGTTGCTACAAAAATTTAATAATTTCCCGTATCTTGCCCATTACTGCATATACTGATAGATTGGGATGGATTATGTTCGTACTAAAGATGATGCCATTTAAGAATACCTTGGTATTATTAATATTATTATTATTATTATTATTTATTATTCAGTTAGTTTACGGTGTCTTTGTATTTGTTGTAAAAACGAAGGGCTTAGTTAAGTTTTCATTATGGAAGAAGCAATTTAGCTGAAGTCCGTATATTTCTCATACTTTTTCTAAAATGTTCTAAAAATAATTATGGGAATCTCACTGATACCTACAGCGAGGTAATGTCTCTGCGCGGCAATAGTCGTGGGCTTCATTCAGTAAGTACAATACAAAAAATAAGTAATAAATCGAATAATAACAGAACCAATTAAGAATTATAATATCTGAAAAGTTGTGAAATACTTATCTTTTTAAGCAGCGTTATCTAGTAAGTTGGCGGGCTGCATCGCAATTACCGAACATTAACAGTCCGTTACTCCGGTGAAACGCCTATGCATCGCAAAGACGATTACCTCACTCTACCGACACCTTTTGTTTTAATCCGTCATAATAGTCTACCATTGCTTTCATCAAAATCTAGGACAAGTAATCGTCAAGGGATGCTATTATGACATTATCCATTTTAAACATGTCTTTTGTAAAACATGATCATTTTAATGTGAAATTGTCTGTCAGTAGCGGTGGGTTCGACCTGTGTTGATCAGTGTTGTACGTACATGATACGGTCTAAAAAGGGTTGTATTAAGCCGTATGTACTGCCTAAGGCGAAAATAAAAGTCTAGTTTTAACAAAGCCAAAAAATTAACTCTAACAAATTAAATAAATAGTTTATTCTTTCAAAAAAATAAATAGAATTCTATACAAGAGGCTCAAAAATCAATCCTTACACAACAAAACATTGTCTGAGTCTGTTATAAAAACTTTCTCGCACATTTCGAAGCATGTCGATTGTCACGGAATTAATAGGCTCTATTATTCTGGCCCTCAAAACATTTTCATTTTCAGGCTTGTCAGCTTCTGCAGTGCATAGAAATCATTTGGAAATACATTGGAAGATCGCGGAGGCCAATGAATGCCTGCCTGTTCCACTAATGATTCCGATCCATTCTAAAATTTTCAGTAGCAGGAACTATTTGATTTTGCAGCAAATTTAGATCAATAGAGAATGGTCCTAGTAAATGGTCACCTAAGATGCCTGCCCAGACGTTCAGTTTCTGAGGATACTGGGTCTGGTTAGCAAAATGTTTGTGCTGGCTTCCCAGCTCTGTATATAACTAATACCGAATATTTTCTACGAAAAAAAAGTGCATTAAGGGCGACATACGTCCATCGTATGCTTTTATCATGTGAAGGGTACATTTGATCAGCTAACAAAGGACGTATGACTTCGGTATAGAGAGAACTAATAATACAGCAACAGAGCCGGACGCAATCGAAGGGAATCGAACAGAGTCGAATGGACACGAATAGAGTCGAACGCAATCGATCTGAACTGAACAAAGCCAAACGGAACCGCACGAAGCATTACGCTAACAGCGTCATTAACGATGCAAATGATTTGACTATACAGTGTGGACCTAAAGTATCCCCCCGATGTTAACTTTTGAATAACAGAAACTAGAGTTTTTAGAATGAATAGGTCGATTTCTATTTTTTGTGAACTAATTTTTGCCGTTATCAGCAGTTCAATTGTATTTCCGGTGTCACCGGAAGTGACGTCAACTTTCTGATTTTAAATAGAACAGCCTATATATTTTTACATTTCTGGAAATATAATCGAAAGGCGAATCCAAGAATACCACATATGTTATACTTTAACTTAAGAAATATGACGATATGCAGTGATAAATGTTTTGGTAATCTGTTTTTGTTGTTACTCAAAGTTGGCTAGAAAAAAGCGCCAAATTGTTTCTTGTGACGCCAGACTGATCTGAAGAGCTCGTTACTAAGCAAAGTAATTATAACAATTACCAAACTGTCAAATCTCATTCCGAAGGCGTAAATTATCCTTGTTGTTTATCGTTATTGTATCCTGCATTTGTCATACATTCCTTCTTTGTTATTATTTTCTCTCATTTTAACTTGTGTTGTTAATTGTTGTTATTTCTTTAATTTAACGAACTATATTGCAATTAATTAATTATGGTAAGTCTGTTTAAATGTGTTAGTATTTTATAGACAATATGTCTGTTTTTTAGGTTTTTATGATGGCTTCGGCAAGAACAATGCAAAATTGCTGGGACATTTTTTATTATTATATAAATCTGGCAACAATTGTCACCTTATTTGCCATGGTTGCGCAACAAATTGTACAATAATTTACATCGTATTATCTTCTGTTAAGGCAGTTCGTCCTGTAAATTTTATACTATATGTCCTTACTTAGCGCAAAGTTAAAATATTTTCGGCTGTATAACGGCAGTGTTCATTACGTTCCTTCGTGGTAATTGTTGCTAAATTCATAGAATATTAAAATTAGGTACTTGATGTTTATCTTACGTGGTACATGCGGGGGCCATAGTAAAATCAACATCAAAAACTGAAACTTAAGCATATTGCCTATCAAAAGCTAACAAATTTAAACAAACCTACCACAATTAATTACATTTATTAATTACAATAAAGTTCGATAAAGTAAAGGAGGAACAACAACTAACAAAACAAGTTCAAAATGATATAAAATAATAACGAGCACAAAGAACGAAAGTATGACAAATGCAGGTTATAATGACAATGAATAACAAAAATAATTTACGCTTTTGGAATTGAGATTTGACAGTTTGGTAATTGTTATGATTACTTTGCTTAGCAACGAGCTCTTTAGATCAGCTAGGCGTCACAAGAAACAATTTGGTGCTCTTTCCTAGCCAACTTTGCCTAACAACAAAAATAGATTACCAAAACCTTTATTGCTGCGTGTCATGATATTTCTTACGTTAAAATATAACCTATGTGGTATCGTTGAATTCGCCTTTCGATTACCCTTTCGAAAACGTAAAAATATACAGGGTATTCTATTTAAAATGAGAAGGTTGACGTCACTTTCGGTGACACCGGAAATACAATTGAACTGCGGACAATGGAAAAAGTTAGTTTACAAAAAATAGAAATCGACCTATTTTTTTTTTAATGCTAACTTCTGTCGTTCAAAAGTTAGCATGGGGGGCACTTTAGGTCCGCACTGTATAAACACATTATTTTTGACTGATTTAAGTTCTGTTTTATTTATCACTGTTAATAGTGCTATTTTCAGCTGTTGCATATTGTTACAAATTAATAAAATTATCTCTAGCGAAGTAAATATCAGTGTTCTCCTAATTGTAGAATTTTACGCGAGAACAACTAGCAACTGTAAGGGCTTATCGCTTTTAACTGCGTTCTACGAACTGTACTTGATTGATGTTGAGGAGAGCGAAAAATCCATTGTTTCATACTTCAACGAAAAGGTATTTTCGCTAAAGGCAGCATCATCAATTTTCATTGAAAAATTGTGTTGGGGTAGATAAAAAGGGTACGGTCCAGGTCCAGTGGTGATCAATTTTTTTAAATTAGAATGAGTATCAAATTAAATCTTCATGCTGTTATCGAAACAAGGTGTCAGGATCAGCTTTCTGTAAATGTGTAATATGCCAGGCTAGGCAGTCCATTGGTAGGAGCAGCGTTCTTTTGTGATCGGTTAACTGCTCAAATTTATCTGGAATTTCCACAATACATTTTTCCACCAATATTAGAAGATGTATTTCTTTATATGATAGCTTGCGGCTCATACATCATAACGCCTGTTGACATTTCACGGCTATTGGTCGAAATTTGCTAAATGATTAGTATAATAGTAGACGGACAAACGCAATAGAGGTCCATCTGGTTCACCACTGAGATTGCCTGACATAAACCGTCGAGATTACATTAGAATATGAGAGATCTGCATATAATTTAGAGGAGCTTTAATAGGGAATAGAAAATCAGCACCAAACAATTCGTTTATCGCCAGAAACCGTCGAAAAAGTGCGACGTTTCTTGTTACGATGTAATTAGAAATGCAAGGAACTTAAAACGCATCCATTTGTAGTTTACTAAATTGTTAATTATTATGCTTCATTTTCCAGAGCGGGCAATGCTCTCCTTGGCCTTCCTCTGGCTACGGCCTCGAATAAATTGGTGTTTTTTACGACGGCTTTTCAGTTATTAATACTATATATCCATTAGCCATTGTGGCATGGTCTGTATTATATGTTTATATCGCAAATAGATCTAAATGGATTTTTATAGGTAGCAAATGGAAGAAAGATATATTTATCCGCATAGATACACTAGCCCAGCCTTAATTTTATAGTAAAATGAATACAGAGAGGACAAAGGTTGTAGAAGAAGCAAAAAAATTTGGCCAAGAAATTACAATTCACGGAGCTTTATTCCTTGTCAGTAATAAATTACACTTGTTGGAGAGGTACGTATTCTAAAATAAGTGCAAATAGCTGTAATGTTATTTTTCCTAAGTCAAACCTAGAATTTTGGAGCACTTGTGAAATGTATGTGTTAGAATATGTATAAGGACATTTGTCAATGTTGCGAGATATGCATGCGTCTCCACTTTATTGTGCACACTTGCTTTACATTGAAATGCGATGCTTACACTGTTTAGAAATGAAAATTAATTAACTATGTGCGTAAAAGCTGCAATTTGAGAGTATCAAATGTGTTCGCTTTTGCAAATTGAATTGTACATTATTGTTTATGCCCTTAATTGATTTTATATTATCTACCTTATAAGTTCTTTCATAAGTAGGGTAAAGCGGAGCAATTGTAAACGATTCTTAATGAGTCAATTTTGCACTTTAAATAACTTCCTTATTAATAATCATAGGAAATTTTTGATCAATTATTTATTTCACTGTACAGTTGCCTATACGATGTTGAATATTTTAATCACCTGAACGTAACCAAATTCCGTTTACATTGCTGCTTTAGGGGCAAATGGAAATAATAGTTTTCAAGAGTAAAATGTAATCTAGAAATATATACACAGGAACGCGAATTCGCTAGTCAAAAATTACATTTTATTAAACATTACAGAATCGGAACCCCGTATCCTCCTTCTAGTTATCTATAAGTCAAGTTTTGAGTTTCCACGTCTCTAACTACTTGAACTATATCATATTCAGTGTAACTGGAGTACAGTGGCGGCTGGTGGTGACGTCAATGGAAGGTCAATTACATTGCTTCGATTTTCTCGTGTATTCTCCGTTGCGTAGCAATGTACGCGTTATGCAACGGAAATACACGAGAGAATTAAGGCGTTTTGATGCGTAGCCACAGTACACCAGCCGTCCCTGTTTGATATCATTGACATTTTAGTTTTCCTTTGTTCAAGCTTTATATACTGTAAAACTTTCACTTAACGGACGAAAATGTAGCGACTTACATATCTCTATCTCCTTCAAATGGACATGAAGACCGAAGGCTTATAATGTTCAAATCACTCAAGATCTGAAGCCAAACGATCATCGTTTGCGTCGAAGTTTCACGAACCGGGCACTTGAGCAGTTGGAAGCCGATTCACGTTTTGCAGAAGGGATATTATTTTCCGATGAAGCCCATTTCTAGCTCAATGGGTTTGTAAACAAGCTTAACTGTAGGTTTTGGGCCGATGAACATCCTCAAAGGATTCATGAAGCGCCTCCCTTTATCTTGAGAAGGTCACCGTGTGTGAGGTTTTTGGGCTGAAGGTGTAATCGGACCGTATTTTTTTGAAGACGATGATGGAAATCATGCTAGTGTTAATGGTGAACGGTACAGGAACATGCTAACGGAATATCTTTGGCCTGAACTGAGAAATGTTGACATAAACAATGTTCCTTCAACAAGACGGTGTGACGGTAGAAGCCACCGCGAGGCAAGTCCACACTTTGCGAGGCACGTCTCGCCAAGCCGCCTCGCGAGGCAGCCTTGCGAAGTATGAACGCAGCTTACTATTGTGCAAGTTTTTCAGTTGTACAAGGTGTGCTGACAAGGCGTTATGGTAAATAAATTTCAAAGCGCGTAGAAAAACTGAACAGGTTTAAATAATAAACACTTTAAATTATCTAGGTTGTATGACAATTTTTACTGTCCAATCTGGTTTGTACATCGAAGAGAAATCTGTAATATGTTTTTGACTTTTTTATTGCAGAGTGAACTTTTTAAGTAATGATCAAATTCACATTGTTTGTTTTACTTGATGTTCTTGATCAACTCAATATATAATTTATTATAACGTAGGAATGCATTGAGTTTGCAACTGTTAGCAGCATAACAAACATATTAGAGTATAACGCTCCTATTTTCAATATATAAAGCTATAAATTCTTTTTACTTCTTTCAAACCAAACCTTTAGACTGATAATAATTTGTGAACGATGTGTGCTTTTAATGCTTGGTAATGTTTAATATAGCACTGCGTGTTAATGACGCTTGATTATATATCAATATACTGTATCTTAGTATTACTTCCAGGTTATTTTGGATGGTTATTATTACAACAGCAATTATTTTCTCTATATCTCTTTGTCTGTCAACTTGGAATAGATATTTCGCAAATCCCACAGTGGTTTCTTTGCAAAAAGATTTCCGGAATTGGAATAACCCATTTCCAGCTGCAACAGTTTGCTTCTTTCACAAAACTGATGATGTTCTTGTAGATAAATACATACAAAAGTATCTTAGTAAATTATAAATTTCGAGACCTAAATAATGTTATTTTCAGCATGTGGCAAATAAATGATACTCACCCTCAATATGAGTATTATGTTGAATTTGTGAAGGCGGTAACGAACATATCATATCAAACGTTAGAAGCCCTTAGAAAATTTGAAAACGATTCGACACTAAATAACATTGATATGATGGATTTATCTGTTAAGGTGATATAGTTTTCCATATCACTTCCTATTTCTGAAGACCAGTGTATACACGTTGGCTCAGGCTTCACCGGGCTGTAAGATATATTGTACGTAGCGCGATCTGGCATCCTTGCATTTATCCCCGCCGGCCAGCTTCGCCGCGCGCAACTGCCGTAGCCTATCTGATGCATTATTTGTCTTTCTGTGCGCTCGTAAGGTTCTAACAAGGGATCGTGGATTTCGGATACATTATGTTAGTTTATACAACCGCAGAGATGGTACAGATCATTAAATGGTATTTTGGGAATTGCCGAAAATGCCAACAAATAGACGAATAGCCTCAAATTCCTCTAATGCATCCCGAGCGGGAGGAGAGAGAAGTGAGGGTTTGCTCGTTAGTTGAAATGGGCGAACCTTGCTCTAGCCGGCAAATTCCAGACGAAATCAGTGTTAGTAGAAGTAATGTGAAACATATTTTGAAACGCAACAAATACAAAAGTTACAAAGTTGAAAATTACCAGGAGATTTTCCCCCTTAATAAAGTAACATTGTTTACATTTCAACTTATTTTGTATAATTATCGAATTTATTTTTCTTTAGTTTAATTCTGTAAGAATCGTTGTTTATTTTCCTACTTAGAATTACTTTTTCGTTCTCCTACATCGTATAGCAGCAACAAAATGAATATACATAAGAAACTGTACTTTCTAACATAATCTGAGAATACAGAAAAATTACGCAGTAATTCTATATTAATACATTTTGTCAGAAGGCGTTGAATTATAATATTACGTGATTGAGCGTACATACCGCTGCTCGCTTTATGATATACTGCGATTGGATGCGATCTATCAGTGAGACTGGAATGCTCTGTTGCCATTTACAAAGACAATACCCCGTTCGTATCTGGACCAACGTGTATACCACATTCGCGTCGGTTTATATACGAAAAGCAGTAAAATATTTTTAAAATATATTTGTTATATGCAGGTTTACTGGAAGCAAGTTTTAAAATTGCTTTGATGTATACTGCGTGACTCAAAAAAAGTTATGAAATATGCAATAATATACAGAGTATTCCATTTAAAATTTTTAAAATTGTAATTTAATTTTTTTTTAATTTAATAAAAGTTTTAAAATTCAAACTTTCAAAACTTTGGTGTGCAAGTTTTTTTGTCATTCAGTATGTATCAAAATAATTTTCAAAATTGCTCCTAACGAACGTATACAGCGTGTCCACCTAGTTCGTGGACGAACGATAATTACCTTCATGAGCAATTTAGAGAAAAAATTTTCAAATAAGAAATATTCGGAGACAAGTGCTGCACAACATAAAATTATATCCAAGTATACGGGGTGTTCAGTTTCCGTTGCGCACGATAGAAGTTTAGTTTTTTAAACGGAACACCCACAATGCATATTATTACGATTTTAGATGCCTCTCTTCAATCCATGTCAACTTTTATCAATATTCTCCATACCTATCTATCTTAGTTTTTGAGATAATTGCGATAATACTTTGAGATTTTGGCGAAGTGCCGCTGTTTCTTTAACGGCCGTTATTTTAAACGCACAGTAGGGTGGTGATACAAATTTTATTCGATTGAGCATTTCTCGGAGATTCAGGCAATACATCGAAAGGTTTTTTATATCAACTGAAGTCTACAAGATGGCCATGTTTGATTTACGCTATTTCAATTCTTTAAACGGCACATTCTGTATATTTCTCCGTGATCTGTTAGAGGAACTGTAATAAAATTCTTTTTATAAACATTTCCCTATACCTGAAATGTGTTGTTTTTTAGTAAATTAAATGTGAATCTAGGCGGATAAGTTATTTGCTGAAATTCATAGAGTGCTGTGACGAAATACTATAAACTTTTGTTTTTCTGAAGATATTCATTAAAAATAAACTGCAAAATTTAATTCATGCAAACAATGAAACAGTTCACTAAAACCCCTACCACAAAATTTAACTCGTGCTGGACGCACGTTTCGATAGCCAAGCTATCATCATCAGCAGTAAAACTGAATTAATAAACGAGGTGAAAAACTAACCTTATATAGCAACTAAATTACGCAATATGGAAATCTAAAATAAGCAAGGTAATCCTTAATTACAATTTAATTAGTATTCACTTTTTTACATTAACTGATTCTCGATGAGCCGCTTCATTGCACATGACTATGATTGAGCCTTAAATTGTAAATCTAAAGATCAGTAATTCCTAAATTGTAAATGGTCAGGATGACGTAAGTTTTTAAAAATCCATGTTTTCCAATGAAGCCCTTCATTGCACATGGTTAAAATTACAACTATAACTGATTAAACATGATGTAACAAAGGATAAAGGCTGGAATTTAGTGGTCCTAAATCTGAATTCATTAAGTGAGTTTTGTTTTTGTAAATTTCCATGCCTTCATAATAATTTAACTGAACTGTGCTCTTTACGTTTTTAGTTAACTTTATATTATCAACATTATGGTTATTTTCAAGCATATGTAGGGCAATGCTAGATTTATCAAACCTTCTGAATTTGAGATGAGCCAAATGTTCCCTGTACCTAATCTTGATTGATTTTTTTTGTCTGCCCAATATACACTTGATCACAATCTTTACATGAAATTTGGAACTTCCTAAAAGGTTTTTAAGGTTATTGCTTCAAGAAAAAACAATCTTGTGATCAACTTTAGAAAAGATTTTTTTAAGACCTTTCGTGTAACTTGGATAAAAGGCTAATTTAACATATTTCTTATTATTACGGCCGTCAATGCGTTCTAGTGTGCTTATATTTCTAATTCTTAATCTACTCTTATATTCCCTAATAGTATTATAGACGACATCTTCAAAGAATCCGTTAAAGTTCGCAATATTGATGATTTCTTTTAGTTCATTTTGATATCTATCTTTAGTTAAAGGAAAATTGAGTAACCGATGTACCAAAAAGTTAATAGCCGAATCCTGTAGGATAAATCTATTATTACCAGTAGGTTTTCTATATACGTCTATTTCTAATTTATTTTTATTTCTTATTACTAACATATTGAGGAATGGAATTGTCTTTTTCTTCTTCCTGGGTAAATTTGATAGAGGGAAATTTTGAGTTAAGTTGTTCTATGAAATCCGTTATTGAACATTTGCTGGTGTCAAAGGTGCAAAAAATGTAATCGACGTATCTGATCCAAAGCCGAGGGAAATAAGCCAAAGTATTCTTAAGATCGGTTTCAAATTTACCCATGAAGAGGTTAGCCATAAACGGAGATAAGTTGTTACCCATTGCCGTTCCTTTCGTTTGTTGATAAAAAGTGTTGTTAATTTGGAAAAAGTTTTGTCTCATATAATGTCTTGTCAGAGAAATTAAGCCAGCAACTTCCTCTCTATCCATTTGGTTATCTGACAAAAGCTTTTCTAAATATTCCAAAATTAAATCAACCGGAACAGTGAACTTACGTCAAACGATACTAAAATTTCTTTGTCAGTAAGCTCAATGTCCTTAGTTTCATGCAAACAATTTCACATCTATTCGAAATAAACGCCATTTTGCTTCATTCAAATTGTAAAGTCTATTTTACACGTCGCGACTTATTGACCAATTAATTGGACAAGTCCTTGATCAAGAAATCGGTAGAAATATGCCGTTTTACATTCTATGATAAATTGGGCAAATTTTTAACGATTGTGAATACTCGTTTCGACAATTTGCTTTTGTTCAACGTTTTGGTATAGGCACAGCTATAGGTTTGGTTACTTCAGTTTCGGTTAGTTAATTCAAATTATCCATTACATCACTCCCCGTAAATTTTAGAAATTTAACTTCACTTTATTTTAAAAACACTAAAACAAAATTTGTAGGCAAAGTTTCACTAACTTTGCCTATAAATCGTCGGAAAATCGTGGCAAAAATAGAGCATGTTCTATTTAATTCAATTAATCGTACGATAAATTGTTCAAGAAATCGGATCGATTTTTGATATTTTGCACGGTACGATAAAATCGATCAACTTGTTCAATTAATTGACCAATAAATCGCGGCGTGTAAAACAAGCGATTCCTTGTATTTTATTGAACATTTAGTAACATCTCCGAAGTATTATTATGTGTAATGTGAGTAATGTCTATGTTAGGCATTGCCAAATTGCAAATTTATAGTGTTTCGTCACATCTTACGATTTTAAACGAAAAGCTTACCTGCATAGCTTCATATTTAATTTACTAAAGAAGGATGCATTTTAGGAATAAGGAAATCTTTACAAAAAAGATTCTAGAAGAGCTTCTCTAATATATTTTGTAAAAATATACAGGGCATTTCATTTAAGAAAATAGAAATAACACGAATCAAACTTGGCAATGATATCGATGGCCATCTTGTAGAATCGGCTGATAAAAAAAAATCATCGATGTCTTGCCAAAAACTCCAAGAAATACTCAATTGAATAAAATTTGAAACACCACCGTAGCGTGTAAGGCGTTTAAGATATCGTCCGTTACAAAAACAGCGACATTTGGCAAAAGTCTCAAATAATGTTAATTATCTCAAAAACTAAGATAGACAGTTATAGGGAATATTGGTGAAAGTTGCCATAAATAATTACGTTCAACTATGAGCTTAATCAAGTTAACATCGAACGTGTCGAACTAATTAAGGATCTAGGGATTTTGTTTGATAGCAAACTCACTTTTGCGCAACACATCAGTATCTCCCATGCGGCTAGAAGATCTCTTGGCTTTATTGTGCGAAATTGCAGAGAGTTTACCAATGAGGTAGCCTTGAAATCTTCGTACTACGCTCTTGCTAGATCCCGTCTGGAATACGCGTCCATCATATGGTGCCCTTATTATTTAACGCATAAACGCCAATTGGAATTGGTCCAACGCAGATTTGCTAAACTCCTCTGGTTCCGGCAAGACGGAGTGTACCCACCCAGAGGCATTGATCATATGTTACTGTTGTTCCGATTTAATTTACCCTCTCTTAACTTTCGGCGCATATCTTCCGGTTTGGTGTTTCTCTGGAAATTGTGTAATAGCTGCATTGACTGCTCTGCACTACTTTAAAGATTACAATTTATAATCCCACGCTCTGGTGTCCGGTATTCGAATACGTTTTATCTACCGTTTCCTCGAACAAATGCTCTTTTAAAATCACCTATTTATGTGACTTGTACAAACTTTAATCTCATATCTTCGCAATGTGATATTTTTCACGATACTTTACATACAATAAGGATAGTTACTACTCTCTACTTTAATAATTTTTTGTAACTTGTTACTCTTACTTGTTTTTTGTACTCGTTTTGTAATTTGTATAATTAATTACTTGTCCAGTAATTGGAATTTTCTCTGTTGGGCAATAAAGCTTATTATTATTATTATAAATTGAAGAGAGGTAACTAAAATCGCAATAATATACAGGTTTTCAATTAAAAAACTAAACTTGTATCGTGCGCAACGGAAACTGAATGCCCTGTATATTTGAGTATATAGCAAATATTTCTCTCTGAATATTTTTCATTTGCAAACTTTTTCTCTAAATGGCTCAGGAAAGGAGTTATCTTCCGTCCACGCACTAGTTGGACACGCTGTATAACCTTTAACAAAAATATTTTACGGCATTTTGTATATAAACCGAGGCGAATGTGGTACGCTAGGCTATACATAGTTTTTGTAGGTATACCCTAATTCGGAAGGTTCTCTTATTACTTTTGACACAAAAGAAAAAGCAAAATGGACGAGGATTATGACGGAAATGGGAATTTGTATTACAATTAATTCAATATTTTCAAACATGCTCGCGCTTAGGTAACATGTATTTAGAAATTCTTGGTTTTTGTATTTTCAAAATTACATTTTTAGAGACGAAGATAAAAGAATAGATCCAACGACGAGAGAGGTTTTGAAATGTCATTATTTGAATGGACTTTGCTACGCTAGATTTGATTCAGATCCTGATGCACCAGTCAGGGTACGAATTACAGTCGCAAGTTATGCGTACATACGAGTATTTTGGATATTAACAAATATTGAAACATAGTCTTGTGAAATTTATAGTGTGATGTATCAAGGGATTCTTGATTTTAGTTCTACGTTCATTCATATTTGGATATTTTGCACGCAACAGCTTCACCGCCGTGGAACGTTAGGGAGAATCAAGAAATAGAATTAAATTATAGAATGCAGGAAACTACTGCTGACACGAATTTAAAAACTTTGAAACCAGTACAAAGAGGGTGTAGATTTGAATATGAACCAATTTCAAACGATGTACCGTACTACAGCGTGACTATATGCTATATGTTATGTAGATATAGGATTGCAAAGAAGTTGTGTGGTTGCAGACCTTTCTTTTACCATGATTTACGTTAGTATTACATTCTTTTTTTATCTTATGTAACATGTTGGTATATTGTTTTAAGTAATTAATTAGATGATTCTGCTGCTATACACATTCATGTACAGTGAACCAAGGAAGTGGCAGAAAAATGTTCTGAATAAAAGTTATTTAGTTTAAAGCAGGGATGTGCCTCTACGCGTAAACAAAGGTTGTCTACACTTTAGTGTAAACAATGTCTAGACTATGTAAATTACGTAATCTATATAGACAACGCGTAGACTACATAGATAACGCGTAAACTATAAAAATTTTGCATCATTTTGACTTTTGATGGCATTTTTAGGTTATGTTTACCTTTTATGTTTACTTCTGAAAGAAATTCTATCGTTGATTTGTTAAAACTTACTTAAATATTTAAATAATTTTGTTACCAGACTATTATAGTTCTTATCCTTACATTTAAATGGGTATAGTTTAATTAGGTTTAAGATTTTTCTGTTTATTAAATTTACTATTCTTGTTATTTGAAGAAATATACGTACAATCTTACAATACAATAAAAAATGTCTTTCTCACGCTTGCTTTATCTTTCATTAAGGATTTTTAAACTTCTCAGTTTAGTAAAAAATTACTATAAAAAATGTTTAAAACATTAAAGAAAAAATTAAAAACTTAAAAGTAGGCACGTTCAAAAATAAGATTGTTGACATAGTTTACATTGTCTACATAGTTTATATGAAAAAGTCAATGTAAACAATACGTAGATTACGCGTAGAAAATCGGCGTAAAGTAAGTTTCATAGTCTACGGCACATCCCTGGTTCAAAGTGGTGTATAACCTAAAACATTTTTGATTTTACAGAGGGTTTGGAAAGTAGGTGAATGCGTACTTATTTCGTTAATTTAAATAGAACAACTTGTATATTATTTCATTTTCTGATCTTACGTAAAAAAATAACTGCACTCTATATAGGCAACTATCTGACTATTCTTAATATTTACGTTGCTAGAGAGCTTTTTTTAAATAATAACACCGGTGTAAGGGAGTTCGGTGATCGAACGGTTAGCATACTTGCCTTTCGATTTGAACGGTGCGGGTTAATACCCCGGCTGGAACGGTTGGTTTTTAATTACGGATTGAAATCGGAGTACGCTTTCTTCTCGGAGAAGGAAGTAAAACCGTAGGTCTCGTGTCAATACAATGTTTGACACGTTAAAAATCCCTACAAAAGGTTGGAATACATCTGGATTCGGCAAATTTCTAGTAGAGTGGGCTAATGGTCATAGTAATCCAGTAGCTAGAAGTGTTGTGTTAATTGTTATTTCTTTACCTTATTGAACTTTATTGCAATTAATTGCAATTCCTTTGTTCTAATTAATATTTTATTTTACTTTCACTTGTTTTGTTAATTGTTGTTATTTCTTTACTTTCTCGAACTTTATTGCAATTATTAATAATGGTAGGTTTATTTAAATTTGCCAGTTTTTTATGTTGTTCATTTTACAATGGCCTATTCATGGGCCATAAATGATAAACTTCAAATAATTTTAATATTCGGTGAATTTGGCAAACATTACCACAAAGTGGAACATGAATGCTGTCCTTGTGCAGCCGGAAGTATTTGATCTCTAACGTAAGTAAGTAAGTAAGGCCAAAGCCATCCTAAAAAGCCTGAAAGCAGACATATTATCTACACAAAACCGATAAAATTAGAAGAACCTGTCATAACTAATTAATTCGCACAGTGTGGATGAAGTGAAGAAGTAACGATTAATAAAACAGGTAAAATAGTAGCGAGAACAAAAACTGAAGGTATAAGAAATGCGAGATATAATAACAATAAATAAGAAGAATCATGTACGTTTTTAGAATTGAAATTTGACAGAACGGCAATTGTAATAATTACGAGGATGGTATGAGTAGTACCCGAGTTTGGAGACAGCTGATCTTTTGTGTCAATATCTGCATTACCGACTGTGAGTATTATTCTGTAGTCGACGCGTCTCAGAATTTCGGCGAGGTTCATCGAATAGTGTTCTTTTGAGAGCTGTTGAAAGTGAGCAAGTTTATGTATTTGTGGAATCTTGGAAAAAGAACAATACCAATCGATTTCATTTTTTTGGATGGGTAAACGTGTGTAGAAACCAAAAAGAAGTTGTTGCAGTTTCTAAGAACCACGCACCTTTGATGACTACTGTCAGATGCTTGTTTAATGAATTTAAGCGTGGTCGAACATCCGTCTTTTATGAGGAGTGGTCAGATTGTCCTATTTAGGTGATTACGGATGATCTGATCAATAAAGTTCATAATATCGTGTTAGAAGACCGCCGGGTGAATATTAGAGAGATTGAGTATGAGAAAGTTATCGGCGAGATGGCTGACGATTGATCAAAATCGGAATCGCGTGATAAATTCAAAGCAATGTTTGGACATGTTTAACCGCAATACGAGTGAGTTTATGCGGTATTATGTAACTGTAGATGAGACATGGATACATCACTACACGCCAGAGACCAATTGCAGTCGGCAAAATGGGTGTTCCCCGGCGAACGTGCACCAAAGAAAGCGAAGACGATTCCATCAGCCGGAAAAGTTATGGCGACGATTTTTTGGGATTCACACGGGATAATCTTAATTGATTATTCGGAGAAAGGAGGAACAATCACGGGACAGTACTACACTAATTTATTGGATCGATTCGACGCTGAACTAAAGAGAGAAAGGCCCCACTCAGCGAAGAAAAAAATTCTCTACCATCATGATAACGCCTCGGCCCACCCATCGGCAATTGCGACAGCAAAACCAGTTCAGTTACGCTACGAATTGGTGCCCCATCCACCATATTCGCCAGATTTGGCTTCCTGTGACTTTTTTCTTCTTCCAAACTTGAAAAAATGGCTTCGCGGAAAGCGGTTCACGTCAAATGAATTCTGAAATAAAGGCCTATTTTGCAGAGTTCGACAAATCCTATTATTTGGATGACTTAAAAAAGTTGGGACATCTCGGGACTAAATGTAAAGAGCTACGAAGAGATTATGTCGAGAAATACATTTGCATTGTTCTTGCCGGGAATGATTTCACCAATACCATGGGCTATATTTGCATAATTTTTGGTTTTGTTACTAGGCATTTTTTCATGTGTATTTTTATATATCATGGTGAGCCTGATGGATCATTTGTACGTGCAGTTGCCTAAGCGCTTAGGCTCAACGATACCTTGTGTTCAGCAGCCCATGAGCTGCTCGATAGGTGACAGGCATCTGCACTCCGGTGTGTGTCGCCACGGTCTAGGGCGGCATGACTGTGTTTCTGGGCGCTAGTGGGCGCCGGGAGATATTCTCAGTGCTGTTATGGACAGTGGGGGCATAAACCGAGAGGTAGACACAATGCAGGCAGGGCAAAGTAGTGAGTGCTCGTAGCCGCGATGATGACGCCGGGTAGGCAGAAACATGTCCGTGTGCTAGTACTCTCTTTTTTTCTCTGTTTGCATTGTTCTTCATGATTCCACCAATACCATGAGCTATATTAGCATTATTTCTGGTTTTGTTACCAGGCATTTTTTCATGTGTATTAAATTCTGACTCATACATTTTTTGTCCATCATACCTCATGCCAACTCCATCCGTGAACACACTGTATTTTATCTTAGATATTGGATTAGTGTCGCGCGATTTACATCAACCTGAATATACTTGGCCTTCATAAAGTCGAAAAAGCATATTTTGTGAGTTTATAAAATGAATTTAGTTAATAAATGTAATAAGTAAATATAGTAAAGTAATATTTATTTGTATTTGACTCCTGTATGTTTTGAACACATTATGGATATCTTGCTTGTATTCAATACATAATTGTACATTCTTAGGTGGAAAACTTTGTGACCTGAAAGGTTTGATATGTGTAGCTGATCACTCGCAATATTTGCTTCAACCACCATCAAAATTAGGATGTGATTGTCCTCAACCATGTAATATCGTTACATATCTACCACAAATTCCTAAAATTACTCTCTGGTAAGTAATCCTTGGTCAATAAAATATTCAAACACCACAGAGTAGCATGTTTTTCTGCGTAGGGAGTATGGATACTTTGAACAAAGAATAACATTTCGTTGGGGTTTAGTGCCACCAACTACTAGGTACCACAGAAGTATTCTTTTCGGCTTTGAAGATTTAGTAGGTAAATATGTTAATTCATAATAACACTGTTCAACAATGAAGAATTTTTTTTTCTCTCCGAAATAAAAATGGGTCTTTTTAAATATGTTGAGTATGCTGATTTCAAATACATATAAAGTCCGTTTTGCTCCATTACGTAAAAATTTTATATTTCAAAATGCAAACTTATTATATATTAGATTCAAAACTAATAGGGGAAAGTGATCTCTAACACTACAAAAAACAACATAAAAAATGCAAAGGTTTATTAAAACATTGCATTGTTACGAAACTTACAAAAAATATATAAAACTGCAGTATTGTTTTGCATGCTTTAAAATGTTTTTTTTTAATCTTTCGGCTATAAGTAGCTTCCGGAACATCTCTAAGCCATTTGCCAGCAGTAGTCAACAAACATATTCACTGTACTTTTCCCTTGGTACCGTTTCTCCATTTCTAATATGTCCTGATGAAACCTTTCACCATGTTCATTACTGACATCTCCTAAGTTCGTAGGGAAAAAGTCCAAATGGGAATGAAGAAAATGAATTTTAAGAGAAACGTTACATCCCATCGATTTGTTTGCGTCTAACAAGTCTTCTATTAAATCCCTATAGTTTTCAGCCCGATAATTTCCTAAGAAATTCTCCCAGATCAATTTAAAGGTACTCCATGCTTTTTTCTCCACCGGTGCCAAAGTTTCTTCAAAAGCAGCATTTCTAAATAAATTACAAATCTGAGGACCTACAAAAATTCCTTCCTTGATTTTCACCTCACCTAATTTTGGAAATTTCTCCCTAAGATATTGAAATCCTCTTCCTGATTTGTTCATTGCCTTAACGAATTTTTTTATTAAACCTAGTTTTATATGTAATTGTGGTAATATTGCTTTAGAAGGATCAGCAAGCGGTGGATATTTCACATTTTTTGCTTTAGGTTTTCGTGTTGTTCTTACAGGTCAATCCTTTACTTCATAATGGTGTTCTTTGTCCCTACTGTCCCACTCACATAGGAAGTAACAATACTTAGTGAAACCGGGCTGCATTCCCGTTAGCATTCTTATAACTTTGAGATCTGCCAACCGTGCTTTGTATAATTTAAAGTTTCTTTCATGTGTGCAGAATAGGCCACTGGTACTGAGGGATATATATTTCCATTATGCAGAAGTACGGCTTTTAAACTCCGTTTAGACGAATCTATGAATAGACGCCATTCCTGGGGCACGTGTTCTCTTCCTAGTTGAGACATTAGTTCACTTACGTTGTTGCAGTACACCAAATCATTACTTTGTGAAAAGAAGGATGAAAACTGAAAAGTACGTTTTCTAGAATACGTTATTTTTACATCGGGTTGTAAAAGATGCCAGCCACTCAGTCAGGAAGATAAAAGCTCGAATTGATCTTTGGTCAGTTGCAAATCTCTTACGAGATCATTCAACTCGCCTTGTGAAATCAAATGACGGTATTTTTCTGCTGTTGTAAAATCGGCATCACGTGTATCTTCAGAAGAAGAACTCGATGTACTTGGCAAGGTGGAGGGTTCATCTAGAATCCACTTTTCAGGAAGTTTAGGGACCGGCAATGAATCGTCGTGCCGAATAGCGGACACCAAATTGAGATAAGCAATGGGATGTTTATTTTTCGATGAGAAACCTGCTACGTTGGTAACGCAAAAGTAGCAGTCACTTACATGGTTTTTTGGTTTTCTCCATATCATTGGTATAGCAAACGGCATCGATTTGTGGGTTCCTTTAAGCTATCCGGTTAAACTTCTTTGACAGTTGGTGCAACACATATGAGGGCTCCAGCTCTTATCCTGATCGCTTATTTTGCAGCCAAAATATAATTCGTACGCCTTCATAATGAGTGCACTTATGTTCTTCCGTTGGGATTTTGTTGTAAACTCTCCGCACACATAACAAAATAAATTTGCAGATGTCTTACACTGCCGACGAGGCATCACACAATTTTAAATGTAAAATGCAAAACTACAAATAAGCACTCGTGTACACTGCCTTCTTTTCAACGATTAATATTTAACTAAACAGCAGCCTGATCTGGCCTATCCACTTACCCCAAGGAAGACGGACGAATTGTTACCTACTACCTGCAGGTTCTGAAAAAAGGGCCGGGTTTATTGGCCTTAAATGATATAATTATAAGTAGAGTAACCTAAACTTGCGGACTCGCATAGGCGTCGGTATTACGGGTTAATATAAGAATACGAAAAATTCATAAATAAACTAAACCGGTAGAGAAGCAGGCATGTAGTGTCGAGTTGAATAATAAATCTTGTTAAACGCGCTGAGAGAGATTTCGTTTTAGTACCGTTGAGCTGTTGCATGAGATTAGTCGAACGGTCAAGGTTATGTACTTACGTGTCGCTTTTGAAAATATAGCTGGTATTTTTTGTGTGTTGTAGTATTTACCAAGTACATAATTAGTGTATCGTTTCATATAGAACTAATATTTAATACCTAAGAAAACAAGCCTCGTAATAGATTTACTACTAATGTACATAAGTATGTGTCACTTTTTCCCCATTTAAAATATGACGGTAGTGCAGTTTTTTGCTTATATGCAATGTTCGTTTGGCTGCAACAGAACTGATTGCCAGAGGCATGTCAATGGTATTAAGTATATGGAAATCAGAACTGAAATACCTTATACCCCTATTCCTCATACATTTATTAATTATGTTTATCTGTTGTAATCTTCCGTTGTCGTTGGTGAGAAAAGCAGACTTTTAAAACGTTTTGGCGACAATACGTTCCAAGTACCCATTACCCTCACAAACAAATTACAGAATCATTTGCCGCGCAATGAAAGAGATGCTAGAAAATGTGTGTAAACGTGATTTGTGTTCCAAAAAATATGGATTACCGTAGATGAGACGACCGATATAAAGAAAAACACTATGTGAATGTAATAGCTCGCGTTTTATCTAGCGAGAACACAGCGTCTCGATATTGTTAGTTTGCAAACGTGTTCAACAATGTACCGCGGAAATATTCAAAAAGTGATAATGAACGCTTTGAAAAAATTTAAAATTGCCAAGATATTCAATTGTGATGATTGTGCGAGTAGTGCAGCAACGATGTTAGGTGTTTGGGCGATCCTTAAACATATATTTCCTAACTTAATACATATAACCTGCGTGCTGCATGCTTTGCATTTAGTTGGTGAGTTGTTCGACACATTACGGAAACGTTGATCGGACGATTGGAAGTACTAAAGCAGTGTTTCGTAAATTCCTAAACGTTTAAAAGAATTTCGTAAATTTTGTCCAGGTATTCCAGAACCTCCTGAACCAATTTTAACGCGATGGGGTACTTGGCTAACAGCAGCTTCTTACTATTTGATCCATTTTCAACAATTTCAATCAGTTCTAATGCGATTTAATCGGAATGAACCAAGCAATTAGAGAAAGTCAAGAGAATTTCAATTCCTCAACTTTCAGAAGATTTAACAACAATATGTACCAACTATACAGTATTACTAGATGCCATCAGAAAACTACAATGTACTGAATTCATTGCAGGAATCATTAGATATAGTAGAGAGTGTAAAAATAAATTACACACATTAAATGATACCCAGGATTATGCGCTAGTCAAAAGTTGGCAGATGTTTTAAGGAAAAATCTCGATTTTAATACTTTAGAGGCCAGTTTATAATAAGTGTAAAATAGTGAACTTTTAAGTGTTTTGAAAAACAGTTCTACATGCAAATGTAACTTCCTTAGATGCAGACGAGATCGTTTTCTATGTATAAAGAATATTTTTTCTTGTCGATGCACAAGTTTAAAGAAGTAACTGTGGAAACATATGCATGATGCAAGTTACAGTAGTTCACATCCTGATGCCTCTAATTTGTTGAATAATTAGCAAGTAAGTTTATTTATGAATTTTTCGTATTCTTATATTAACCCGTAATACCGACGCCTATGCGAGTCCGCAAGTTTTGGTTACTCTAATAATTACACATGTACACAATTTTATGAACAAATTAAAGCATTGCAATGCAAAGGAGATTTACCGGTATGATTTATTGCTGAATAAATAGCATACGTATCATGGTACTCAAAATAAATAGGTGATAGATCAAAACCTATATTTTCGAGTTAACCTATTCGAGAAAATTTCATTGTTGAACAGTGTAATTAATTTCTATTTCTTCAGTTTTATCCATTTGTTTCGTTTGTTGTAGTGTCTTTTGGTGGAATAGTGGCATTATTTCTTGGAATCAGTTTCATAAGTGTCATTGAAACTCTCTTCTTTCTTTTAAGAATTGTTTTTTATTGCTGCAAATGGATTATATATAAGAAGTTGTAAGAGGAGAGCTTTAGGTTTCATATGACATAATATATTATAAATAAAGTTAATTGTAGCTTTCATTGACAAATAAACCTATTAAGCGATGCAAATTTCCTATATTTCATTAAAATCCCTATTATCGCGTTTAATGACTGCCTATTTGAGAAAGCATTTTAATCACTCTTATACGAGAACGTGTTACTATTACTACATCATAAAGTTACAGGCAAATTTATAGTTGCATGACTAAATATTGACGTAATTTATACTAAAGGAGAATATGTTTGAAAATGGCACAAAGAGGTGGTGCGTGTCTTCCCGTAGAAGGTGCGGTAACAGGTGTCGAACTATAAGCGTTTTGTGATACTTGCCAGTCATAGCTTCGACATTGCTTCCACCACATTTTGATTCTCACATCGGTTATCGGTTTGTAACAGTAGTAGTAGAGATGAGGAGTTCGTCAGATATTTCATGTTAGTTAGGTATGAGCAGAATTTAGCTTATATAAAATATTTGTGAATAACGCGTAATGTTTTAATTAAAATTGTCTTTAGTATACCATAAATTTAATTCGATAGTAAATATGTAAGTATAAAAAATAATTTACCGGCATTAAGAGAAAGGAGCGAAATATTTGTTTGTCTTAATATTCTCTTAAGAATAGTGGATGTTAATCTAAATTCAAATTAATTCAATACCGTGTTACACATAAATAAGAAATATATGGAAATCAGAAAATAATGCTGTTGTGGTGCCAATAAGGTAAAGGTAGGTGGGAATACATGTAATCAAAGTATTACTTTCTGTTGAATAAGAAAGATGTGGTAACTACACAAATTGCATTAAAGGCTCCTCGATTTCATCTTACAAATTCAAAATAATACCCATTAAAAATATTAATTATACAAATAATGATAAATTATAGCATCAAAATATTCAATGTTTGTTAGTAATAAGAAGAAAAAAAGTTTTGTCATTATTGCTATTAAATATCACAACGCATCTTCTATGGTACCTGCATGTATAATTGGAAAACGAAAGAGAATGATGAATTGTGCTTTGATTTGAACTATTGCTATTTGATTCCATTCGCTTTAGTATTTGGTTCTATATCTAAGTGGTTGTTCCATATTTGTCATTTGTAATGTATTTAATTTTTCATACCTTTACTGCAGCTACGAAATGTTTTATATTTATTTTTGTATTTTTACAGAAACGATATATTGATTTTTTATTTAATATTTATTATACCTTTTCATTAAACATCCTTTGGGCGAAAAGAAAAGGAGTTATGCGCGAAAAAAACTCCCGATATTTTGATAAACTCAAGATAGACGAATTTTGTGATATACAACTGCATAAAGCATCTAATCCGTTAATCTACTGAAAAATATAGTGTTGGTTATGCAAATATTCCAAAATATAATATTAAAAATCTTTGGCCTATGTGCATTATTTCTCGTTAAAAGAAGTTGAATAACTAATTTTAGATTTTCAGTATTATTGATATAAAGGTGATAATTCCTAATATGAAAGCCGTTTTGCTCTGAAGCCGTATTAGCAAATCTATCTTCTAAATTTTACAAAAGAAGATTGTAATGTTAAGCGTTTTCAGCTGGTATTCCTGCTATTACTGATGCTGTCATTTGATTACCTGCTAGAGACCGAATAATAGGTAATGATTAAATTTTAATACAGAACAATAAGTGATTTTATATAAATAAATTATCGATTTTATGCATGCATTACCTGCTCTCCATTTCTACATGGGTTAAATTATCCATCTGCAGTTTTAATAAATACTATAAGTGGCAGATTCATTCTTTTGGTTGGCACCGCTCTAGTATTTCCCTTTTTTTTAGAAACCACTTCTAAAAATTATGAGATGAAACAAAGTAATATTTATTTGGCTCTTGAATTCTACGATTAGTAAAATTTATTAATTTATACGATCGAAGAGTTCGGATGAGTTGAAGAGAGGATATAACGCTACGATGACCTCTTTTTAAAAACATGCTTGTGTTCAGTGTGTTTTGTAGTTATTTCAGGTGGTTTACGCTTGAATTTTTACATTGTTGAGATACTGTTTTAATGTCTTTGGTGTTTTGGTGTTATATATGTTACCGTTACTTTGATAAATGAGAGTAGTATGCATAATAACCGGGTATTATACATAACACCATTCTGATTAATGTGATAAATATTTTATATTTTAAAGAATTAATCACATTCACGTATTATTATGAATAATATCCAGCACCCTCTGGTTAGTATGATAAATGTCACACTTATGCAGGTTTGAACCTGTCTGTGTGCAAGTTTAAACCTGTCTTAGTTGCAGGTGGCATCTGATTGCTTGCTTTCATGACAGTCGAGGTTGAGTGTTCATTGAGTGCAGATGCCTTGTGTTATCTTGATGTGGATACCGGCCGTTTTAACACAATGGAGGCTCGTTTTAATGAAAGTTTATTGAATGCTTTTAAGAATAAGAAGAAAAATAGTGGGATGATGAGTAAAGAAGGCTACCAGAACTTAATAAAAAATCTAAAACCAGTGGGAAAAAACCTGAGGATTATTAACGATTGAAGCGGTACGACATTATAAAGGTGGGTGATAGTGAAAAATTAATATACCTGGTGAGTGACGAGTCATCATCAGTCCGTTATTATGTGTGCATACAGAGCAGATCTTCAACATAATTCACGAGACACACTTGGCGATTGGACATGGAGGAAGAACAAGAATTTTGAAGCAGCTGCAGAACAGTACAAAAACATTACTCAAGAACAGGTAAAAATGTACTTGACATTATGTGAAACCTGTGAAAAGAAATCAAAAGTGGCAAAAAAGGACTTGTAGTGCATCCCATGATTTTTAAGGAGATGAACTCAAGATGTCAGGTTGATTTAATTGACATGCAGAGTCAGCCTGACTACGACTACAAATTCATTCTCGTTTACCAGGATCATGTTACGAAATTTGTACAGTTGCGGCCTTTGAAAAGCAAATGAGCAGAGGAAGTGCACATAACCTGCTTGATATTTTCACAATTTTGGGCGCTCCTAGCATACTGCAAAGTGATAATGGCCGTGAATTCTGCAATCACATCATTCAAGAAGTATGCGAAATGTGGAGTGAATTGAAGATAGTTCATGGAAAGCCGAGATATAGCCAGACGCAAGGCTCTGTGGAGCGCGTAAATCAGGAAATTGAAATCATGCTGACGACTTGGACGGAAACAAACCAAACTCCACACTGGTCTGAGGGTCTGAGATTTGTTCAATTCATGAAGAATAGAGCTCATTGTGAAGGCATAAATTGCAGCCCACATGAGGCCATGTTTGGGGTTCCAGTAAAAGTCGGTCTTACAAGTGCTTTAGTACGAAATGAAGATGGACAAACAGAGAATGGTGGCGAGGAAGATGGGGAAGTAACAGAGAATGGTGGCGAAGAAGATGGGGAAGTAATAGAGAATGGTGAAAAGGAAGATGGACAAACAGGGGACGGAGATAGTGCTGTAGAGGATATTTCGGGGGAAAATGTGATTTCAGACAAAATCAACATTATTAAAAAGAAGAGGGAAAATGCCATAAGTGCAGTGCAGTGCCAGGCAAAAAAGATGAGGCTAATGTCTGAATCGAAGTTTCCAAGAGGCAAGGTTGGAGATACTGTAAAAATACGGGTTCCTGATGTCGACAGGGGTAGAAGTGACTCCAGGAACATTCTTGGGGTCATTCTGCAGATGGATGCTGATGACAAGATGTATGAGATTGGCACTAAGGAAGGACAATTGGCTCAAAAGTATTCTAGGAGAATTTCATTTCACAAGAGGAAGTTCCAGATGTAATTGTGACTCCTCGTGAGTGTGCCAGGAAATCTTCAATTACAGGTGGTCAAGGTTTCAAGAGATGTAATTGCAAGGGAAAATGTCTTTCAGGAAAATATAGCTGCAAGAAGTATGAGTTACTTTGTAATTCGAAATGCCATGACAGTTTACCGTGTTCTAACAAGTAGAAGGTTGTTTGTTTACAAATGGTAAGAACAAAACATTTTTTCATTGAATAAAACATTGTCTTTTTATTTCACAAGCACTGATGAAAATTCCGTACTTCCTAAATATTGTAATTTATCACTTTAGCCAAGAGGGTTTGGGTTGTATGTAAAATAACCGGTTAAACTAATAAATTGCATATATATTATTTCATTAACCTTCTTTATTGGTTATTATGTACAATACCCGGTTATTATGCATACTAACACATTTATCAAAGTAACGGTAACATATACAAGTATGTATAAATTGGCGTAAAAGTTACGCACAGCGACACTCTACGTTCGGTTCTGAATCGGAAATCTCAACATCAAAATATTGTTCATACGTCTTCTCGAAGTTCGGACTTTTAGCCCACAAAAAAGTGTTTGATAGAGATAGCTATAATTGGGAGTAAAAAGGAATTTTCAATACTATTTTTTGGTAAACGTTTTCTTTTTAATTTCTAAGTTTGCTTTTAACATTTCTTCATTTGCATACTTTTTTGTTCCTCTTCGACTAGTGTTAGGCAAATATGCTGTGATTTGATTTTAGTTTAAATTTTATCATATCTTTTTTACCCCATTCCTCTTTGTAATTTCAACTTAGACACCAAATTTAATTGACCCCTTTCTGTTTTAATCTTTATATCTTTAACTTCAGAACTCCTTTTAATTGTCACCAGTAATTAATTTTAATATTTAAATATTTTCACTTGAAGTTAAACCGTTTTATAAACGTCAACATTTTTTACATTTCAACTTTAACATTTTACAACATGACTATTATGAAGTTTTAGATAATCGACTCTTCTGACTGATGATGGCATATTGCTGAAACTAGTTCCAATGTATATATACATAAATTTTGTTAGGTTTAAAAGAATATTTTGTATTTTCATTTAACATTATCAAACGTTACAATATGGACCATCTGCAAGTATTAACATACTTTCACGAAAAGCACATTTGGCAACGTTGTATAGCAATAACAACCAAAAACATTCCTGTCAAATTTTGACATTTATGTATTTAATTTGATACTGCTAATGACGATAAGATTTTTTCGAAGATTGAAATTCGGAAACTATTACGGTCGCCACTATTACAGTGGTATCCAAGTACAGTATTGTCAAAAGTATGTTTCTTTCAAGTGGTTCATGGAAACATACGAAGCATGATATAACATTTTAACAATAAGATGCTTGATTCAGAACCGAACGAAGAATGTCGCTGCGTGTAGCTTTTCCGCCAATTTTTACATACCTTGTATAATCGAATATTTAAATACCTATATACAGTGTGACCCATTTCAAATGAAAGCACCCCTGTAGAACCTATATTTTACACCAATTTTTTTGAATTCAACACAACACAAAATTTCAGAAGTTCATCTAAATTTTCAAGGCATACTATGATTTTTTTAGTTCGAAAATAGCGATTCTTTTTTATTAAAAATCTGACTATACTACTGAATTCAGAATGTCCTAAAATGGTTTTAGCCAACATTTCAGTCAAATATATTTATTAATAAAAAAGTTATGAGAGAATCATTTTTCAAACGTTACAATGCATTATTTCCAAACAATGAAGTTATTAAACAGTTACGCAACTAATATAATAATAATAATATCACTTGTAAATTATAATATCAACGTCATAGACTACTTTGGATTTCACTTAAGTTACATGTGTTTTATGGATGAAATAACAATTATTATTAATAATTGGGACATTTTTTTTTAAGATACTGCAATACAAAAATACTAAATAAAAGTAAAGCAAGATTATTTTAAAAACTAATATAGCTTACTTATTTCTTTAAAATTTGTGATTTGGTAGATGTGTTATTATATTCACTTTTTTAATTATGGTTAGATTTTTAAAAAATGGTTATTTGCAATTTTGTGGTATTTAATAATAAGCTTGGTTAATTTTTATTGTTTTTTTAAATATTCGAACTACCTTGGTCAACAGACGTTGTAAGAAGCCGATTTAGATTTCTAATAAAAAATCGCTAATAAAATTTTGCTATTTTCGAATTCGAAAAACGAACATAGTGTGCCCTGAAAATTTAAATGAATTTCTGAAATTTTGTGTGGAAGTAGACTTTTTGATCCACTATGTATTGAAAAACAATGGTTTTAATTTATTGTAGAATATAGGTTTTACAGGGCTGCTTCCATTTCAAATGGGTCATACTGTATAATTGTATAAGGTTAAAATGGGCAACATCAAGAAGAGAGTTACGAACTTTAAAGCGTACAAGTGAAAATGTCACTAAGCAAAAATATGTAAAGAAAATGAAACAAATTGTAATAATTTTGTATTCGTGTTTTTTAATACTTGATTATTTTTTTTTGCAGTAGGCAGATGTAAGTAGGTATAGCGTTGATAATTAAGGGATTGCCATTAGTAATAATCAGTTAGATTAATTAAATTAATAAGGTTAACTAAATGAAAGAACGTTAATTCGTCTTGTAAACTTTCAACACTGTAAATACAGGCTGATTTATAACGTGCAGAGGAGAGTTTTAGGGTAGATAGTGGGGACTAAAATAAACATTTTTTAATAATAAACTTTTTAGAAAAATTCAATAATTGAACAGTTACAACGAGTTAAAGCTTAGTTAAATAAGAACTAGTTGTTCGAAAATTATGTGGGTAATTTATAATTTTAAATTTAAATTGGGGATATTCGAGTTAGCTGAACCACATTTAGTTAAAAAGATGATTTAAAATAAATGTAAAATAGAAATTACCATTCCTTAATTTTTCCTTTTAATGGCCAATAATTTTTGTAGCGACTATTGAGAGCTGCTGAATAATAAAAAATCAAGGTGCCTTTGAAACTTAGGAAAGTGTCAAATTGACATTTCAGTAAATTTCAACACATTAAATTTAAGTTTTGTTATTAGTGGTTGTTATTAAGTTTTTAGTAGAGTTGCTCAATTTGCGCCAACAGCCAGTGGCGAGCGCATTAAAGTTTACACAAAATAAATGGTCAGAAATAAAATATAATACGTGCTCAAACACTTACCGTCTTAAGAGTCTTCCGTGAAATCACAAAGTGAATAATGTCTGTTAAATATCTGCAACATTAGATATGTTTCCACAGTTGTTTCGGCAAACCGAGTGCGGCGTGAGGAAAAAGTGTGTTTATATGCAGAAAACGGACGTTCTACATCTAGTGATGTTATATTTGCGTAATTAAAATAATCTTTGGAACAACTTAACGGTTCTGTTGACGCACCTTCACAAATTTGTCTTAATGTGCCAAAATCAGAATCTTTCTCTAAAACAGTTTCAAACCTTTCTAGAACACAAAGATTTTTTGCGTCTTCTACCACACATAGCTATGCGTGAACATGTTGCACTATTTGCAGAGATTCCACTAACGACACCGAAGGATTTTGTAATTTTTCTATTGCCTTCACTAGTCCGAAGTAGTTGTTCTGAATAGTTTTTAAATCCGTTTTAACCTGACTATCATGAAATTTCGACTGGCTTTCCTTGATACCCGCATGTTATTAATATTATCAAAATATTAATGATAATAAAACGCTGCCTGTAACCATGTTCCCTAACGTGTAAGAATAGGTTCTGGTGGCTCAGGTATACGGGGGCACAGTCTGTGAAATTTGCGAATACGTTTTGGGGATTTGACAAACTCTGCTTTTGTATGCGCTATTAAAGGTTTTACCTCAGGATAACATTTTCTAATACTATCTGTCACATGACTGAAAGCATGCATTTTACACGTAATATGTAACAAGTTAGCATTATGTTTCTTAAGGGACATGTTTACAGCACCATCACTCATAAACATCAACAGTTGGTTTGTTGAAAGTTCAAACTTTTCCAATGTATTTAACACTAACTTTGAAATTATTTCGGCAGTACATTGTTGTACTCGTCTGGAAGCTAATGGAATTGAAGGTGACGATTGATGTGGTTTCATTGTACGTACCATTACATTAGCCACAGAATGTTTTTTACGATCTGTTGTTTCGTCCACACATAAGCACAGTTTTTTTCTTTCAACTCCGATTTAATTCTTTTTTCAACATGTTCACGAGCATATGACACAATTTTTTGTAACTATGCCCGACATGGTAATTTGCAGTCCGAATATTTATTCAAAAAGAAGACATATGCTTCCTTGTTTAGTAAATTAAATTTGTCATAGTGTCGTGTGCAATTTTTTTTTTAAGAATTCTGTTTGCTATTTACGTGACGTAGACAATCCCTTTTGGACTAACACATTAAAGGGATATTACAAACTACACATTGAATTGTAACGCCATCATAATTTAGTTCAGGCATTTCTGCTATAAATTCTGTAACTTTGTCCAACATTGGTCGTTTTCGCGACGTAGGCAATATTTTTAAAACAAACGTAGAACTACGAAATAGTATTTACGGCAGCGTACATGCATACACAACAGATCTGGCTGAGACTCACAGTTATACTGAGGGTTGTATCGAACTTCCGCCACTGCCCGTTGGCGCTAGTGAACAACTCTAGTTATTAGTTTGGATAAAATGGTGAATTAGACTAACGAAGAATACATGGACATGATAATAGTTTACGGAGCTGCCGATGAAAATGCTGCACGAGCAAGACGAATGTATAAAAATTTCCAAATAGATAGACCCCTTCCGAAAATACTTTTCTCCGTGTTATTCAACGGGGAAGAGAGACTGGAAATCTACAACCAAAGAAGGGTCAATATGGTGGAAGACCAAATCGACACGCGGTTGATGTAAGAAAAAGTATTGGAAAGGGTAGATGCTGAACCGACAAGTAGTAAACGCCAAATTGCACAGAAAGTTAATGTTTCTTTGTGTCGGGAAATTGGATTTGTAGTGCGCAACTGTGTGTTGAAAAGCAAGAGCAGCATTTTGAACAGTTTTAGTGATTTGGGTGAATTTTTATACTTATGTAGTTATTGTTCTGTTTCCTTTTCATAATTTTTTGTCTTTGTTAAATTTATGTAACTTTAAAATCGAAATAGAAATTAGTTTTAGAATTTTGCATTGGGTGAGCACTCTGTCTTTTTTCTCTAAGTTTCCAAAGAAACAAAGAAATCTTGTTCTTTTAGAAAAAATCTCAGCAGCACTCTATAAGTGGGAAACTTTTTTTAAGACCTTTAAACCACTCTATGTTTTTAATAATTGAGTTTTTCTAAAAAGTTTATTACTAAAAAATGTTTACTTTAGTCCCCACTATCTACCCTAAAAATCTCCTCTGCGTGTTATAAATCACGCTGTATATGTCTGCCTTAAATTTTGTATTTTTAACATTTATTTCTCTATATCATGTTTAAAATTGATACTATGATAATCAATGAATCAAGTCCCGCTTAACGTTAAGATTTATAAACATTTTATTACTTTTACGTGTTGAACAACATAACTAAATAACATAGATGATACAGGTATGATAAGAGAAATATTAAATTAATCATAATAGAGTTAAAATAAAGCTAGCTTAAGCCCAATGCCGTTTCAGGAATCTAAATTTGCATTTTATTCTCAATTCCCATTTTAATTACTTAATCTGAATCATATGACATTCAGTTTTTTTTTTTGTTATTATACAGTGTGTCTCCGGATTAACGCATGGATAATTAAGGCAGAGAGAAAATTGTTGAGTTGAAATTTCATTTTTTGGAGTTGAATAGTAAGTAATTTATGCTATAATTTTATTGCAGCAAAATCAAGTAGATCTTCGAAATTTACAAAAAAGGAATTTTTTCAATTAGTAAAGTGTACTTTCTGTAGGATATACAATAAGAGGGTTATTAAAAAACAATCTTCAGTGTAATAAATTGTGCTAGTACTTAGCGTGTAAGTGTTTTTACAAGATCGGAATACTTTTATTTAAATTAGTAATTTTCTGCTTTACCTACCCATGCATGCGTTAATCCAGGGACACACTGTATATTGCAGAGAATTAGCTATGAACAAGAAGATTATGATTTGCAGATTGCAAAATTTATAAAAAGCAGTATTAAGACACTAGTTTTGCTTACCGATATAGCCGATAAGATACTTTTCAAAATGAATTACGTGCTGAAATTTCCGAAATCGAATTAAAAAAAAAATTACTCTATATAAGAGATGACGGTAGCGAAGTTTGTCATAGAATCGAGTGAATTAATTTTTATTGTGATAGATTGCTCGAAAATAAGATTATGTATCGCCGTTTTTAAATTATAATAATTTTTTTTTGTATTTAGGCCAACAGCGAAACTTCTTACGAAAGCAACTATTTATAGCCATAATAATGGGTTATTGGATTATTATCTCTGAAAAAAGGAGTATACGATTACTTATATTCTTATATGTATATCGTAGAGCAATAAATTTCGACGTATTTTCCGTACTAAAAAGTGGGTGGCTCGTGAAAAATATCATTGGTATTTTAGGCATTCCATAAAGTAGAATAAAATTAGGCATTTCAATACAAGAATAGATATCAATTTAGAAAATAATCCTATCAACATCCACGCAACAACGAAGTAAGGTCGAAGGAGGTTAATTGATTGTTCCTTTCAAGTGTTGTACATACAGATCGAATATTCTACTTCTAGTGAGATAGCGTTGTTACAAGTATTTTTTACTACTAGCATAGTAGTAAGCAAACTTTGTAGACATTTTAAATGATTAATACTCCTATTGTATAATGTAATAAAATTGAAATGTCTAGAAAAAAATTGTAAAAGGAGATGCGTTCAATGAATAACCGATTAGATTTGTTAAAATTTTGTATTGAGTTAAAATTAGATAATAAGAATTGCGTAAAATTATAAATTATAATAGCTCGCTTCAAGCGTTTGTACATAAAGGCGTCGCAACATTTCGAAATTGCAAAATTGTTCCTATTGTATAAATAGTTGGAAGCTAAAATTTTCTGATGACATAAAAGACCTCATAGAGTATACTTTAAAATACTTCCGTCTATACAGAGCGATCGATAAGTAGCGAACTAGGCTCATACCTTGTTGTTTTAAATGGAACGCCCTGTGTGTTATTACGTTTTTAGTTTCCCATTCTAAAAGTAAACCAATATAATATAAGTTTAATATGTCTATTTCTAAGAGACGTCGAAACATTTATAATTTTGCCCTCAATCGCTTAAATTAATTGCTTAAAATATATCTATTTCCTCCCAAAAATCTGAAATATTCTAACGCAAATTTTTACGAACTAGTGTTAGAACGCGTTCGATATATACAGGCTGTTGTCGTTAACACCAAACTTTATTGAATTCAAACACTAGAGACGTCATTTTTTCTAAATAGCATCGTATATTTTTTGTATAGAAAATCTACATCTTTAACGTTTTTGTATAATGATGCATATGTCAAGCATTGACAGTAAAAGAGATACTTACAGTTAAACGTGCCCCCTGTATTTGAGTATTGCATCCAAGTGATTTCTGGCGTTAATACTGTTTGGTTACCATGAGAACATTAAAAAAAAAAAACTAACATTAATGTTTTTATACTATTAATTCCAAATTTTGAGCCCAAGTAGCAACTTGCAGTCAAAGGCGAGTCTTTCACTTGGAAATTGCATTCAAATGGTTTCTGATGTTAGTATACATAGTTTGGTTACCATGACAATAGTAAACAAAACATACTGACATTAACCATTTTTGAATGTTGGTTCAAAATTTCGAGCCTAAGTAAAGGAGAGTATTTGGCGTATTTTAGCTAAAGGGATGTGTAAGCTGCGCTATTTTGACTGACGATGTCCACAACCGAAAACATCTGTCAAATTAAAACTAAGATTTGATGCTACTGGAAACATTAATGCTATTGATGTAGAAATAAAAGAACAATTATAACGCTAATGCATCTTTTCACCGAAAAAGAACAAGGGAAACAACATTTCAATAAAAGTTCATACAGGCTAACAAAAGCGATAAACATACATATGATAGCATCAGTTGAAAATCAAAACAAAAAATCTAAAAAAAAGCAGTAACATACCGTATGAACAAATTTAATAAGCTTGATTAATCTCTATTAATATCTATTTATTCGAACGGCTTTTAACACAATGGTTTTCAACATCGACCCCCTTACATTTTTCTCTAATATACAATACATAACGTAATCATAAAACAATTGCACACAAATAACTTAAAGATAACAATTAGAGTAGAAACATGAACGAAAATTTAGAAAGAATGGTTGAATTAGATCTATGTTTTATAATTTTTTGCACTATTATCATGTTTAATTTCACAAATACAAACAAGTTTTCAGAAACGAAATCAAAGATCGTTCCGTTGATGGAAAAGTGACACATGTCAAAATAGTTTCAGCAGAGCCATTTTAAAATTTTCCATTACATGACAGTTATTGGATATCAATGTTTGTGTATTTCATCAAAGCATTAATATACAAGGTACGCGCCATAAATTCTCGGCCTGACAGACTTATACAGGTTCTAGCGTGTTCAAACTCCGTTGCGTCATAGTTGCACATATGCGAGGCGTACACTACATATATTACGGCTCGAAGAGTAGTAGTTTTTAGTAGCTAGCCAGACAACATGACTAATGCATGAAAATGTCTCAGATAATGAAAATTGAGTACCGCGCGGATATTACATTTTTAACAAAAGACGGGCATACGCCTAATCACATTAAACAACGTTTAGACGGCGTTTATGGCGATTTACGAGGATATTTTGATAAATAGTTAGCCTAGATAGTTTAAAATTGTAAAAACGAATTTTCGTTGCCATAGCAACAAACAACAACAATGTCATTGTAAAATTTGAGTAAGAAAAGTAAACACATTGCTGTGTGATAAAATTTAAAAAAAGCCATGTCCACCGACATTGTGAAAATCGATAAAATGGAATATCCACTAATCATTAAGTACCTGTTTTTAAAGGGGTTAAAGGGCAAGGAGATTTACGAAGATATGTTTAAAACACTTGGTCATCTTTGCCCTTCCTACGCGACCGTAAAAAATTGGGTTGCCTCATTCAAGAGGGGTAAATTTTCGGTTGAAGATGACGAAAGACCTGTGTCCACCCCCAAAAATATCGATATAATTCACGACATGATTTCGTCAGATCGTCGAATTGGGATAAAACATGTATCTGAGACATTGAACATTTCATGTGAGCGTGTACATCATATAATTCACTTCGATTTAGACATGAAAAAAATTTCGACAAAATGGATTCCTAAATGCTTGAATGCTGATCAGAAGCGAGCAAGAGTGGAAGCGTCGCGCTTTTTATGCGCCCGGTTTGTCAACGACCCTGATTTTGTAAATCGTCTTATTACCATGGATGAAACCTGGCTCTATTTTTATGACCCAGAGACAAAACAACAGTCGATGGAATGGAGGCATTCTGGTTCGTCAAAGCCAAAGAAGTTTCGGGTGCAGAAATCCGCTCGAAAAGTTCTTGCTTCAGTTTTTTGGGATTTTAGTGGAGTCAGTATGGTTGATTATTTAAAAAACGGCAAATCCATAACTGGAGAATACTATTCTACATTACTAACAACTCTGCAAGAAAAAATCATTGAAAAAATACCTGATAAATTGTCCAAAGGTGTTCTGTTTTTGCAGGACAATGCGCTTGCACACAAATCGCGCATTGCGATGAACACAATCCATGATTTGGAGTTCGAAATTCTTGAGCATCCTCCTTATTTGTTTCCTCAAATGAAAAAATGTTTGAAAGGACGTAAATTTTCTTCGAACGAAGAAATAATAGAAGCTGTCGAGAGTTGGTTTGCGGAGCAAGAAGAAATATTTTATTTAAGGGGTTTACAAAAGTTGCAGGATCGCTCTAATAAGTGTATAACTTTGAAAGGAGAATACATCGAATAAAAAAATATTTTCATTTTAAAATTGTTTTTTATTCTATGGCAAGCTAAGAATTTATCAAAATACCCTCGTATCTCTTTCATATTCCACTGTAAAAAGTTGCTGTTTGAGGTAAGAATCCCTTGATGATGATGATGAGCGCCCCGGTTGGCCAATCGAATTGATAACGCCTCAAAACATTTCAGTTATTGAAAAAATGGGATTAGCAGATCACCGTTTGAAAGTGTAGGAATTAGCAGTGATGTCTAACATTTCTAAAACAAATATTCGCCGAATTCTCCATTACCATTTGGGTATGAATAAGATTAGCGCAATATGGGTACCTCATCTTCCTTCTGCTCTCCAACGAGAACTTCGGGTCGATTGTGCGCGCTCGTTTTTAAACATGTGTGGAGACGATCCGAAACTGATGTTAGAGTCCATCGTCACAGGGGATGAAACAATGGTTCTGTATTATGATCCTCTATCCAAAAAGGAATCGATGGACGTCGTTTTAAGCACAATGATGAATTGCAAGCAGCTGTAATACAAGATTTTGAGGGAACTACTTTAGAAGGATATAGAATCATTAATTGATCGTTGTAATAAATGTATTGAAGTTAAGGGAGATTATATTGAAAAATAAATATTGTTATATTTTACCAAGTTTATTTTTTCTACATCAGGCTGAGAATTTATGGCGCCTTTTAATATAAATAGGGTACATTTTGACTAACTCTCTCATTAAAAATATTTGGCCTAAAATTGCTTAACGTAATTCTTAAATCAACATGTCTCTTGTTTTCCGTAGTAAGATACTGACTTGACTAAAGCCCGCTTCCGTTCGCTGCTGATCACGCGTGTAATGTTCAATGCCGTTCAATCGGTTATTGACCCCCAATCGATCCTTTATTTATCATTGATCCCCTTTAAAGTTTCATAGACCACCAAGAGGTCAATACTTACCCGGTTGAGAACCTTTGATCTGCAGTGAACGCTTGAAATTCCTTCCTTCTGCCTCGATACATTTGCTCAATTGTTTGTAAAAGCTGTTCTGCATATAAATGTAAATACCTCTTTTACCTTCGATGTTAGACATATACATAATTATACAAAAAAGTTAGAGATATGAGTTTCCTGCATGGTGGTTATGGAAAAAATATATGTTGCTATTTAAAAAAATTGTGCTTCTGGCGTTTGAATTTGGTAAACTTTGGGGTTCTAACGTATTATCTAGATAGAGCCAAATATGTAATTAATCGTGTAAAAATTTACGCTAAAATGTATTTGCACTTCGGATTTTTGGAAGGAAATAGGTGTATCCAAATTTAGGCGGTTGAGGACAAAATTATACATATTTCGAAATCTGTTAGAAATAGACATATATGAAATCCATATTATATTGGTTTATTTCTAAATGGAGAAACCAAGTATGCAATAATATACAGGGTGTTATATTTAAAATAACAGTGTAAGTGCCTGGTTCGCTACTTATCGTTGACCCTGAATATACGGAAATATTTTTGAAAGATATGTTTATTATGTCATCAAAAAATTTTAGCTTCCTATACTGTTTACACAATAGACGTAATTTTACAATTCCAGAAGGTTGGGACACTCTTTACATATAGAGCTTCGCAGAAAGTAACTCGGGGAGCAAGTTACTTGCACAACTATTCATTTTACGAAGTGGTCTTAGAAATTATTGACTTAAACTTTTGAATTCTTCCAACTCATGTTACCAATTATTCAATTACGACCATGGCACATGTGTCTAAATTACTAATGAAACTTCTACTCGACAGTTGAGTATCTAAGGAAAATTAGCCTTCAAATGTTAACATTCAAATGGTTTTTATGGTATTATTGTATATGGTATATTGGTAGTTTCTTTATATTTTAGTCAGTACCCTATCTCCATTAATATTAGTTTACAAAGTAATTTAAATTGCCAAAGCGGTAGAATAGTTGTTGAACATTTCGAATTTGATATTAAAGCAACTGAAGGAGTATGGATTGGCACGAGTTGTATGTTTTGGTGGACTGTTTTACATATTGTGTTTTAGTTTGAGGTAGAAATTCTTTCATGATTCCAAATGTGTGCGCAACAAAAATAGATATCAAGATATGGCTCCCAATGTGCAATGTATTACAGTAGCGTCCGGGTAGTTCGAGTCTCCAGACTTCGAGGTTCTCTATGGTTCGAGTTTGAGCGTGCTTGTCGCACTACAAAGCAATATTCTTTGCCTGTTTAAATCACAAATAATGGTAGAAATATAATTACAATAAATAATTACAAAAAATTTAATGTATTTGCAATAGGAAACTAAAATTTAACAAAAAAATGAATTACTAGAATGTAAATTACTGTTATCACATTACTATACGAAATAAACCACTGTTATCTCTTTTTTTATAATCTTCCAGGCTCCAATAGTTTGAGGTGACGAGGTGATCTCATTCAACTTGAAGTGTAGAGGCTCTACTCTAATGTATTGGCATTCCAACAATTTATTTCCGGTGTGTGAAGAAGTGAAGAGTAATTTTTACCTTTTTGTAATTTTGATGAAAACCCTTTAATTTTAAAAGATCTGACATGCACAGGAACAATCAAATAACCTTTTTAACTTTCCATCAACACTTTTACAACAGCTGTATCTCCTGAACGTATCCATTTTTAGGAAATATCAAAGGGAAGAATTACCTGTTTTTTAGTTTTAGTTACCAATTTACCAATTTTTAACACTTTAGTACACTTTAAACAGGTCCATTTTTGGTAATACCAATTTAATATTTTGCTCATTTAATTTCATTTAATTGGTTTCATAGCACAACTTTCAAAAACGTCTGCAACAACCTAAAACAAAAATCAAAAACATATTTGAATGGTGGTTTTTTCTTGCCTGTGGTCTGTTTGGCCCATCAAGCCCGTTCTGTACAAGCCAGTTCGGTTCAACAAATTCGTTTTCTTATATACTATTCAATGAATTTGTTGCATATTGGATTTGACGGGCTCAACCGGCTGACACTCGGCCAAAGCTGTCGGGCCGGTCGCCAGCAGATACGCCGGACTGAGCCGGATCTACATACACCTCAATATGCCCACCTCTAGTCTGTACCTCTAGCCTTCAAAATGTTAAGCATTCGGGGATAACGAGATTTGTTTCATCCATGCTAATTACGTAATATTGTTCAATCGAACAGAAAGTAGGATGAAGAATGTGAACATAGGCTAACTTCTGCTAGTGTCAAGTAATTGGCTATTAAATTTTACATTGAACCATACTAGAAGAAAGCTGACACATTGTTTCGCTATAAGCAACCACCCAATTTTCTCAAGGTAAGTTAATAAACGAGAACTCATTGTATACTAAGTACAATCGGCAAATAAAGTAATGACGTAGCCTAGTTAAAGGGAATTCTCCCGAAGATTCTCGAGGTTGTACCCTGTAGAGAGGCTACTGCAACGAACCGTAAGACGAATGCGTATAGCGAAAAATGCGGGTGTTACGGCGAGTAAGTGAGAGCATACATACTTAAGTGCGTGTAGGAGAGGGCGCGAAAGTAGTGCCAAGAAATCAGTAGTCTCACGTATGTTTACATTAAGACACTCGTGTTATTTAAGAAAGCTGCATTTCGAATAACAGATTTACTTTTGGGGTGCAGTTCTATAAGCGACAATCGCCGAAAAAAAAACTGAGTTGTTGGTTTAGTTTCTGTTGGTTTTTTTATTCTTTAAGTAACTTTAAACACAATAGGTTTTTAGTTGTAATTTTCGTAATTTTGTTTGTTTATATAAATATTACATTATTTATATATTGCTTTCGTAATTCTCCACCATGCACTTCCCCAACAGAGTCATCTGGTATGCACCCATTTGCTATTAAGACATCATTAGATCATCTTGAAATTCATTGCAACAGTTATGCAACATGCAGCCGAAAATTATTTTTTTAAATTTTTATTTAGTAAAATACATTATATTGTTATTCTCTAATTGAGCACAATGTCTGCTATAATAGAAAATAGTAGAATCATATGTAGATCCTTTTTGTATATATAACGATATTAATTCATTGAGAAATGTACGAAAATTATTGAGAAACTTTTAATTTTAAACATCAAGTAAAATAAACGTAAATATGTTTATACTTCTTCGTAACAACGTTTAATTTGATGAATATAATATGTTCTATACTCTGTAACCACCATTACTTGCGCAGGCTGTTTTTAAACCGAGGCAACCTTAACAACATACATTCTACCAACCTTGGGTACTGAGCGGTTGTACTAAATATTTGTTATATTATTAAAGGAGTATTCCCCAAGTTAGTGTTTTCTTATTCTCACCAGTCAGAAATATTACAGTAAGATCAAAATTTGTCGATAATTTAATACATAATTTATAAAATAAAATTCCTAACATAAATTCTTATTCTAACCTTTCTTAATTATTTAATATCTGTATTGAGTCTGGATCGTATTAAAACAATTTGTTAACCCGCTTTTGTATTGTATCAACACGTCTGGAATTAATAATGCCGTTATATCATCAAATTTACTGATGTATACAGATCTATTATTCTTTTAAGCCGGCAGATTGGCAGAAACCTGGCTCCAGTATAAGTCATTCTCAAAAATTCTGTAATATGAGTGTCTTATTATAATTTTATTGCAGCCCATAAATCAAGGCCGTGAGAGCTATCGCTTTTCTTGTCTATACTGATCTCTTCTAGTAGATTTTGACGATTTTTTTAACATACCTGCGAGAAGGGAGCATGTGCGTAGGATTACGGCTCTCTTGGCACTACTTTCGCGCCCTCTCCTACACGCGCGTAAGTATGTATGCTCTCACTTGCTCGCTCTGACACTCACATTTTTCGCTGAACGCATTTCTTTCAGGAGGCTATCGCCGGTAGCTTCCCAACACGGTACAACCTCGGCAATCTTCGGGAGATCTGCCTTTAACGAGGCTACGTCATTTTTTTTGGCCGATTTTACACATAATTGACATATTAAACTAAAATTTAAGTATTCACAATAATATAAAGAATAAAACGAAGAAATGTATTAGAAACATCAATTGTTTTTTTTTGAAAATGGCTTTTGGCTCTGATAGAACCCATTCCAAGGTGACGGTTATTGCTGAAGCTTCTTTTTGGCATAAGAATATCGATGTGTCACGTTAGCATTGTGTAAGGAACAACAATTGCAGTAAAAGGAACGGAGATGTAATGACCTGCTGTTTATGGAAGCATGACGACAAAATAAGAGTACACCGAAGATGCAGAGAAAGGGAAGAACAAGATGGCTTCGCTCATTGAATTTAGCACCAACTCAGGGCATTATGGTTTGGAGTTCTATTAATTTTGATTCCAAGTCACCCTTAGCGTCGGTTTATGGCAACAATTGTAGTAAAAGGAAATGATATGTAATGACGAGTCGCATGCTGTTTATGGAAGCATGACAGCAAAATAAAGGCGCATCGAAGTTGCAGAGGTAGGGATGAAGAAGATTGCTTCGCTTAATGGCATACAGGAGGACATTTTGACTCGAAGTCGCCCTTAGTGGAAAGAAACTGCTGTTAGTAACGTAAATAACGTCCTCCAAGTTGAGACGGTACATTTTTTACGGAGGTTTGAGGATGATGTATTCCATAATGTAAGACTTCGTACGGTACGGCACACTGTGTTTTCTGACCCAAACTGTATCGTATTTCCATGGCTCTTGCTATCGATCGATCGGGCGACCCCTTTTGCGGAATTCAGCTCCAGCTTCTGCTATGAAAGAACTATGATAATAATTTCACACCGCCTGACAGTCAAGACCCTTTCTGATTATTTATTAGAAAAATTAATACATTTTCTCAGTGGTTCCGTCAAACATTAATAAGAAGGTCAGTTATTTGTAATTCGGTGATTGTCTTACTGCAGTTAAAAGTTAACCCTTTTAATGCTGTAAAAACCTCTACTGTATCGTATAATAACTACGATAACACGTAGAGCATATGTGAAGGAATAATATATTGTATTTAAGCAATTTTTAGTAGAAATAAATACTCGAAAAGTTTGTAAGTAATTTATTCCAATAATAGTAACAGTACATATAAATACCAGTATGTTATATTTGCTCTCAGAATAGAAAATAATTTGGTGATTATTACAGAGAAGGCGATAGCAATATTTATATATAATTGAAGTGTTTTCTCTTTAAGCTTCTTGGACATTCCCAACATCTGACGCGATTCAATTTTACCACGTTCTGAACTTCTCCCTGTGATGTGGAAGGTGTTTGCAGCTCTGACTCAGCAGTTGTAAGCTGCTTACCAAGTTCCAACAGAAAGTGTCGCCGCTTGTAGCCTTTTTTGTTTGCCATTCTTCATTTACGCGACACCATAACATAATAATGGGAGCACTAATATCTATAACATTAGTGTTGTTTCATTGTAATCAATAATTATTCGTGGTCTTTCCTTGTCATCCGCCGGTGTCGCGAGTCGTTGAGAGCAGAGTAACGATCTTAACTTTTTTTGGGGGGAGTATGACACTAATACAGTGTCGTGGTGATAGCCAAATTTTGTCGAGTAGAAATCTCTGCCAAGAGAATCTTTTAACTCCTTGTGGAGTTCTGGCTTATTTTTGCGTAATGTATCAAGCAGTGCGAGATCTTTCTTTTTCAACTCTCTTACACGCTCGTAGCTGGTAAAGAAATTATATCGATAGTTCCGTTCCTTACCGATTTTTCTAATCCCTCTACCGTATCTAAAACTAACGCAGGGTATTATAATAACTACTCTTAAAATGAATATAAACTACACTGTCCCAAGAAAAGTCAATTTTTTAGGAACTTTAGCAAGAACAATTTCAAAGAAATATAATCCTAAAGAGGCCGTAGTGTCTTCAGAGCCTCTACGGTATTATGAAGGTTAAAGATGTGGGCTAACGTCGAGATATGCGGAATCTACACCATAGACGTTTGCGTATGTCTTGCGAAATCCTAATTGAAAATCCAGATACCGGCAGCTTTGAGTTATAGGTTGAAGGGACGTGAATAGGTACTTTAAGTTTAACGCTGGAGAATGTAAAAGAGTGTATTAGGAAAAGAGATGGTTGTACACACTATTCAGTAGTAATGCTAAATAAATCATTTTTTCGTAAGTTGCGTTTTATTCATTTTCTATACGATTTTGAGTTATTTTAATACTTATGCTAATTTTCTGTAACAAACTACTATATTTACATTTGCAGACGGAGTAGATATATCAACTCACCCAACAAAAGCTATAGTAATTCATAAAAAATTGTTTTTGGATTACGATGGTCAAAAATGGGAAATGGATGTAGAATTTTTTTAGAAAAATATCATAACTATTATTTATCTATTGTAGGTAACCCATAAAACACATTGAAATATATAGTAAGTCTAAATTCTAATTTATTTTCAAAGAACATCGCAGCTCAAGCTACTATAGCGTCTATTCTCCAACATTTCCAAAAACAAATATCGTATGTTGAGTTACCAAGTTACCACAGTCTTCCATAATTGACAAGCATAGTATAGGTTTATTGTTTAAAATTCAAAGCGTAATAACAGGGCAAATAAAATCAGGGAGCATATAATTTTTCCCATTTTTTTCCCTTTAGTTCTGTCACATTACGTTAAAAAGTTCAGATAATTGTGGTGGGCAGAACAGGAACCGTTTTCTTTTTTCGCTGTTCCGACTTCTTTGAAATTTAATGTTACCACCGATTTTTGGGGAAGAGAAACACCCCGATAATAGAAAACACAAGAAAGCATCAGTCTGTCATTCATACACCCGTCCATTGGGTAACTTTTATCAGGATGGTCAAAACAACAAGGAAACCGTGCATAGTAAATCGAGGAACACATATACGCGATTACGACCACGATCGCGATAGCGATCGCATTGGCGATCAAATGCGTCAAACGAAAGAAATTAAAACAGCACATACTTGCTGCGACCTGTTGGCGATATAATCGAGTTGTGTTCATTAGCGTTCATTAGCGTGTAGAAGCAACATGTTGCATTTATCGCAGATCGCATGTAGAATATTGTATAGAAAATGGTATATCGCCACCGCGTATACATGTTCGCTGCTTCCTACGATCGCAATCGCCAACGCTATCGCTACCGCGATCGTGGTTGCAATCGCGTATATGTGTTCTTCGCTAAAAGGAGATGAGACAAGAAAACTTCTTTTCTACCAAAAGTTTAGTTGAAAGATAAAACTGGAAACACGATAATAATAGTGACAACGCAACTATCAGCAACATCAGAGAGATAAGTGTCAGTTCTGTAACTCCGAATACAGTTTCCTTCAGATATTTGTATGGAGGATAAATTAAAAGTTTAAATTTGAGGAAAGGAGTGTCAGGTCGGCCACAAACTCAATCTTTGCCAAAAGAAAAAAAATAATAATAAATTACAAGTGCTATTGGCACTTTTTAAAGTAATATCCCTTCAATGTACTATGAATTTTATGAATCCCTTTCTGGAAACAGCAATGATGTCGTGACACAAAAAATTCTAGGAGAAGATCTAAAATCTTTAAAAAATCTATAATTAATGAGGAACAAGATGATGATGGTGATCTCCCAGACGAATGTGATGGTGAACATTATATTTTGTATTAAATCAACTGGTATACCACATTATATGCAATATTTCTTAGAGGAAAATAAAAATCTTTTTGAATGGTATCCTTTCTCTACTAAAGAAATTCCAATAAAAATTGTAGCAACTTAGGTAGGGCCCAAAATACAACAGCAATGAAAAAAATACTTTCAATAAACAATCATTTACCAAAATTAACACCCTCAAGAGTTTTCATTAATACAAAACACTTCCTTGATTTTTTATTAGCATTCAAATATTCAATGCATTTTTCTCAAAACTGTAATTTCTGGTTACTGCAGTTTTCGTTGTGGTTTTGAAGGTTGAAAGCTCTTGAATTACTCTGTACTTTTTGATTATGAACAGTGGGTATAAACAGTATAATGCTATTTGCTAACAGGTAATATAAAGAAAACTTCCTAATGAAAGATACAATTGCATACAAATTAAGCAGACAGTTGCGTTTCCATACATACATATTAAATTCTACGAATGTATTTATACGTTACCTCCGAATATGTAAAATCATATCAAATTGGGTCGAAATTAAATGACAAGTAAAATACCTGCCTAAATTGCAATATCCATCTACCAATATTATTATTTATAGATTAATGGTTTTTCAATTTTAATATCGAACCGCTTCGACAACGCTGCGTGCACTCATTATAAATTATGGAGGACACAGCAACAATAACGCCAACGACGGCAAATGAACATCAGCTGTGGGTTAACCTCAGTGCCCTTACGGAGGGTAACCTCAGCGGTGTACTGCCACGACTAATAAAAGAAATGTTGGGATCTGATCCGTTCTTACGCGGCGATTTGGATGAGAACTTCGAGATAACGTTGCCTAGTGATTTCGAATGGCGTACGAAAGTATATTACAGGTTACTCGAGAGACAGCGTCTATCGCAATCGTAAGTAATGTGCGATCAAAAGTTACTTCTGTATTTTTTATGTTATATTAACATATAGAATATTTTTTAACGATTGAGAACAAGCTGAATTGGGCGTAATTACTGGTGAATAAATTGGCAGTAATTAGTATGGCAGTAAAGTCACTTCTATGCTCCATCATTAAAAACCTCTCTGTAAATAAGGTATGCATCAGAGAAATAAAGCAATACTAAAAATTATCTTTTTTATTTTAACTTTATTTTCTATATACTAGCTTTATTTTAACATCTTAGGTATGTTACAAATTTGAGTAATCACAGTTATTAACGAAAATTAATTAAATTTCGCCCTAAAAGTTACTATATTTTCGTTTGTTTGTGTGACAGTGTAGGTTAGATACTGTATAATCAAATCTAATGTTTATGTCCAATTAAATTGCACAATACGTTACATTGAAATTAACGTTTGAAATGGTAAAATAGAGGAAATAAGGTTCATTTGGAATATTATTTAGTTTGGAAAAGCTACATAATGCGCGAATTATCTGCGAATTACTCTCCTAAACGATAAAAAAAATTTAAACCAGAAAAATTAAATCAATAACATAGAAAACAGAAACTTAAGCACATTGTCTATCAAAAACTAACAATTTGAAATAAACCTGCCACAATTAATTAATTACAATAAAGTTCGATAAAGTAAAGGAGAAACAACAATGAACAAAACAAGTTAAAATGCCATAAAATAATAACGAGCACAAAGAACGAATGACAAATACAGGTTATAATGGCAATAAATAACAAGAATAATTTATGCTTTTGAAATCGACATTTGACAGTTTGGCGCTCTTTTCTAGCCAACTTTGTCTAACATTACCAAAACCTTTATTGCTGCATATCGTCATATTTCTTAAGTTAAAGTATAACATATGAGGCAACGTTAGATTACCTTTCCAAAAACGTAAAAATAAACGTAAAATAAGAAAGTTTATGTCACAATGATATAATTGAACTGCCGATAACGGCAAAAGTTAGTTCACGCTAGCTCCTGACGTTTAAAAATTGGCGGGGGGGGGGGCGCACTGTGTGTATATTACCTACTTATTATTTTTATCTGCAAATGTCTCATAATATTTTGGCAGACAACTTTTAATTCTTACAAGCATGGAAAGTTGCAGGAGTCATTGTGATTCTAAAACCAGGTAAACCACCACATATGGTTACGTCATACAAACTCATCTCGCTGCTTCCGGCAATTTCAAAACTGTATGAAAAAATTATATTGAGATCATCCATAAATCAATTTAGCAGTTGGACTAAGCAATGGCGAATCAAGTTAAATGAAAATAAGTCAGTACATGTTAATTTTACCAACAAAAAAGAAAATTACGTACCAATAACAATAAATAATACCTTAATACCTTATGCTAATGAAGCTAAGTACCTGGGTATGACGATAGATGCAAAACTAAAATGGAAACCACACGTCAAAAAGAAAAAGAAAGAACTCCAAATCAAATACAGAAAAATTTACTGGATGATTGGAAGAAATTCCAAGCTGTCCACGTACAACAAAGTGCTAATATACAATCAGATACTTAAACCAATATGGACATACGGCATTCAGCTGTGGAGTTGTGTCAAACAAAGCAATTTGCAATTAAAACAAACATTTCAAAATAAAGTACTAAGGAACAATATCAACTGGCACCTAAAGAACATTAACGAATATAGTAGTAGATTAGGCTTCAACAAAATTGTTCATTGACCAATATTTGATCAGATCACAATGTCATACACCCTCTTAGGGGAGTGTAATAATAAAAAAAAAACATGCCAGGTACACTAATTAATTAATATATTTTGGCTTCCGTCGGTGCATTATGAAAATCTGTATCTGTGGGTGAATTATGAAAATCTGTAATTTCCTTGGAAATTCCAACGAAATTACAGATTTTCATAATTCACCGACGGCAGCCAAAATATATTAATTAACAAACAGCAGGAGGTGTTAGGTTCGATTCCTTACCGGGACAAGGTTTTTTCAAGTATTTAATTACAATTTACTTTGTATACTTTTATGGCTATTACATTACATACATAATAAATGCCGTCTTCAAACAAAAAATTGCAATGAAAACACTTCAACGCGTGCATACATTCGATATATTTACCAAACATTTTTATTGAGTTAGTGGTTAAAACCATGTAGAATTAAATTTAGTGTGAATTAACTCAGAATTCCAGATCTGCACAGTTCAGACAGTGTACTCGCCATTCATATTTCAGACCTTATTTAACGTTAGTAGCAGTTCCGTTTGGGATACCGTGTATAATAAACCAAGATTTGCAGTAAATTTAACAAATATTATTATATTATTATTACTTGATTAACAAATTACTATACTGTGTGATGCTTCCGAAGACGTTAAGTAGAAGTTGTTTTGAATTATAAATAAGTAAACATCATATGAGCCCTATATTTTTTTGTAGAGCTATAAGTATTACCAAGCTACATTTAAATTGAGCAAACGTAAGTACTAAATAATGTATTGGTGTTAATTTAAAATCTAAAGCTTTTTACTAGCGCTGCGTATTATACATATTGTGCACAAACAATATATTTTGTAATGTTTTTATAGCATTTATGTTAAAGTATTGTAATTATATTATAAACTACATCTCTCGAATTACGTACTTCACACTATAATATAACTATAGAATTAATGGGGTTAGCTTGTTGGTATTTTGACATTTGTAACGCTCGAATGTGTCATTATTATTGCCTAGGGCACGAATTAACTGAATCTTATGTATTTTCAGTCACGTTTATTCTGCCTCTGCAGGTCTTTCATTTAAACATTAATAAAATTGCCCGTGTCACGGTAGCGTGCCGTTAAAATTGCGTGACAACGAGTCAGAATGAGGAGATTTCAACAAATGTTAACTACTTAACTTTATTTTTTATTCTTCTGGTTTCTGCCGTGATGAATGTTTTAAATATAGTTAAGCTTAAATGAGTGCAACCATAAATTTTATGTTTTCTTTCAACACATTTTTTTTTTTTGCAAAAAGCTTATAAAGTAGGTATGGGTAACTCTATAATATAAACTTTATGGAGCATTTGCCAGAATCATCTATAATGCGTGATTCTAAAACGAATTTTTTGTGCGGTTCGAAATCCTTTTATTGTTTGTAAAATCGGCAAAATATACAATTTATTGTATTCTTTGCGTGCATGCAACTTGTAAGTATTTAAAAGCTGTATATTAATACATATGTATATACATATTAATAAATGAAAATCTACAGTTTCAAGTTCATCATTTTTGTTTTGACAACATATGCATTTGTAAGAACCACGCCATACGTATACAGTTTCCGCATAAATATTATTATTAAGGACGGGCCATGGCACTGAAGCCTTTTGTTGCTGCGACCTAAATAGACCTGTTGTAACGGTGCCCTTTTGTGTTTTAAAGTAGCTGGAGGCCGTTAATAAACCTTAATACTATTCTAGGATCTTCTTCCTTCAATTGAGTAGGTGTGAGAAGTGGCCTACTGAAGTGTTGATATGGAATATGATTGCATCACATTTATATAGAATGTGCTCTGCCGTCTTCAGTTTTTCCTAATTTATATAAGTGGTGCTATAGGGCTGCATGATCTATCAAAAATCCTGCCAGTAATCTATGGTTTCCTTTGCTGAACGATAGCATTATCTTTGCTGTCTCTGGCGAGCCTGATATAAGTGTTGATTTTGTCTTGGCATGTTTTGTTGGTCAGAGGCTTTTTGATTATTCTCCCATTCCTTGATTACTTGTTTATGTGGGTGTTTTGCAGGGGTTAGGACCAATGAAAGGCTGCTTTGGTCAGGTTATCCGCTTCAATCCCTTGATAGCTTGGGACCCACCGAAGAGTAACGTGGATATTGCGTTCCAGTTGTTTTAGATTATGTACATATTCGTGTATCAGGTCAGATTCGTATGTGTAGGCCCATCAGTGCTTTTCAGCCTTCAGTGCTGTCTGTCTATCAGTAAATACATTTATGGTTGCGCCTCGTGTCTCTTTCTTGAGGTTCTTTATGGCGTACAAGTTTAAAGAAGACATTTCTGCTTGAAGCATGATAGTATGAAGTCCCATAGACATTTTTAGGTGGTAGTTAGGACCACTGATGCCTATGCCTGTTCCGTCTCCTTCTATCCCTCAGCCGTCTGTGTATCATGCCAAGATTCCTTTTTTATATTGAGGCTCGCCAGATATCCACTCAGTACGGCTTTCAATGACCACCTTGCGGGGCGGATCGAAATTGTATTGCATAGGGATCATATCCTAATATGAATCAAGTAGTTTATGTTGGGATCTTCAAGAATTTAGGATGCCCTTTAAGATCACCAGGTTTTAATCACTTCAGTTTGCTAAGAGCGAGGGCACTTGATATGGCCTACTTTTGCTGTGGGACAGGTACGCGTAATGTTGAGACATGCCACTTAATTTGTTGAAACTGTTGCTGTACAGTCTTCTCTGTTGGAGAGGCATAGGTGATTATGGGTATAATAGTTGCTATATAACCATAAGATCATTTGAGGCTTGAGACTCCAGTTCTTACCGAGCAGCCTTCGGCAAACTAGCGATGCTATAATGGTTTTTTTTTGTAAGTGTGTGATGTGGGAGTTCCACGTCAGTTTTTTGTCAAACATAACATATAAGTATTTAGCTTCATCGCTGAAGGTAATAGTTTTTTCTTCTAGAGGGAGATTTAAGACAGACTTTTCTTCTCCTTGTGAAAGGGACGATTGTAATCTTTTTAGGGTTTATACGAGGGTGTGGTTTTGACATCATCTATGCGCGTAGTTAAGAGCTTTTTGCATATGTTGCGATATGATTTTTTCATGCTTTGCACGTATGATGATTACTAAGCGGTCAGCGTACCCTTGCACATCATGTCCGTTACTCGTTAAGCTTTTTATGAGATCATCTACAACAGGACACCAGAGCAGAGGTTACAAGGCCCCTCGTTGGGGACAGTCTCTACTGATTCTGATTGTTGTCGTTTCTGATCCCAGCATAGCGCTTATTTGTCGACTTTGAAGCATGGCTTTGATCCATTTTGTAGACGACGGGTGAAAACCTTTGGCAGAAGCCGCTCTCTCAATGCTTTTGAAGGAGGTGTTATCAAAAGCGTATTATTATAATATTAGAACAATTCATAAAATATAAAAACAAGTAAATTATCTTAGATTTAATGTAAATGTAATAACAATAAAACGCATTTGGAGTGAAAATAGTAGGTAACTGTGATAACTTCATAGAGTTACATCTGCACCTAAAATCTAGATATGTTCACGTACATATGCAAGACTACACAGTCAGGGCCCTGCAGTGATACTAGGCGGCGAGATGGTCCCCTAACGTTTTTAAATTTTGGGGCGACATTTCAATAACTTAATTTACAAAAAACCACTCATACATGTTTATTTATTTATTTATCAGAATTTATGTTGTGAAATGAAGAGGAAGCACCTCATGAAAGTGAACAATTTACACTCAAATAGTAGCTCTATTACAACGCAACTGGAAAACAATTTATTGCCTTCATTCCACCCAGCTATATGAGATATCATTTAATGACACAGCGTATGCGTCAAATTCTTATCGAAAAAAGACCTCAACAAATTAAGAATAGAGACCCGTCAAATCGTCACTTTTCAATTTCCATTACGGCAGAATTATAAGCAATGGAAAAACAGCTCAAAGGCTAATTTATTCTCTGTTTTTACTGTATGTTATTTGGAAAAGATTCATTCAGAAACTGGAGTAAAACAGGTTGTTCATATTTGAAAAATTTGTTCACGGTACTTGCCTAACATGTAATTGGCAAGCTCTATTGAAGTTTATTTCAAAGATGGTCCGAAGTTGATCAAAGATTAAAAGTTGGAAACACGATCGACAAAGAGTAGCCAAGGCTATTAAGTATGGAAATACAATGGTGTAATCTATTGAAAAGAATATTTTTAATAATAAGAATGATGTCACACCAATGTCTAGGATTTCAGGTATCAACTAGAAAATATATTTCAACGAGGTAATGGGAACATTTTGAAAATTGCAGAATTATTAACTAAATTTAATCCTATTATGGGTGATCATCTTCATGCATTAAAAATGAATTTGAGTCTAAAAGTTGCTCTATAACTGCTCTAAGTAATAAGATCCAAGATGAATTGATAGTTTTACTTGGACACGCGCTTCAGGCAAAAAACGATCTGAACGTGTGAATGTCCAATCTACAAATATGGCTGATCGACGACCTACTACAAAATACGTTACAGCCTACAGACGTCAAAGCCGTCTGGCCTTCTTGTTTCGTAAGTGACGGCTCTGCCCGTTGATGCTTGTCACATGTTATACTGACTAAAATAATTACATTGCGCCTTTATTAAATACCTAGGTCCACGTGTTTAAAACAATACAACCCAACACAAAATTAAGTAATACTGTAATCAAAATTAATCTGAATTTTAGTACAAGCTAAGTAAATTTTGTATTCGTTAGGGGATGTGGCGTTTATCGTATTATTAAGTGAATGCTGTGTATACTGCGTATTAAAACATTATAATTGTATTGTCACTTGTTAAACAATTATTTCAAAAACCCTTCAAATCAGGCGGGTGAAACTTTTAGTTTTTGACACAGAAATATATTTGCTCTTCTATAATTTGAAAAGTACCTTATTTTAAATTTTGTTTGTCATCTCCATAAAATGAAGAATATGGAAGAAAGCCAATTATTTTAACCTGTAATCATTGTTTTCTTACGTATTAAAAAGTTATTTTATTGAGCACGCCTTTTGTGCACGAAAATATTGACGTACGTGAGTAGCGATGAAATATTTTATACTCGACATATGAGGTCAAATATTTTTGTTTTGATATATTGCTGCACTTTCCTAGAGTCTAGGCAGCTGTTGGGAAATCGTGGTCCTACATTTCGATTACTTATTGCCCGCAGGCATGGTAGAAACCTGGAATGGAAACTCCAACATACCGACATAAAGTTCTAGACTGCATTCATATCTGATCTAAATATAGTTCGTGAATATTAACTCTACAGCACGGATATATGTATATATAAAATTTTAAATTTATAACCGAATAACGACAGAAAATTGGTAATTATTGCGATAGTATTTATTTGTTTTATGTACTAAATTATTAATAAAAAATCTATTTGTTTTTAAATTTTTACATTGTTTTCCTTAATAAACAGTTGTAGTTAAATTCTGTGGACATTTTGTCAAATGATTTATGATATACCGTAAGAGCGAGCGTACTATGATCAGCCAGCATAATCGGCGTTTTTCGGAAATGCGATAGCAAAGTTTTTTTGGTGTTAACGACAGAAAATCTAACTGTACACAAGAACAGGCTCTATTAGATGCTAATGTTGTAAAAATGTCTTTGCAAAATTGGATATTACCGTTGACAATATTAATCCTTTGAAAACAAATCAAAGACGTCCTGTCAAAGTCTCTCTTCTTTCTGTCGTCAACGGAATTTTAAAGAAGAGCCAACATTCGACTTAAATATAATAAGAGGGTTCCTGAAATTATTAACACGGAAAATCGAATGATACCAGCAGACTATATTCCTTGCATAATTACTAGAGTTTGTTAAAAATGCGGTACCGGCATAATAGTAGGTACGTAATATACAATATTGGTGAAAAATAATATTGTTACCTTTTCCTGTCGTCTTGATGTCCACTGTGACAATTGGCAACCGCCCTGGTAAGCTGCGTAGAATTGCAACATCAGCAACGCTTCCATTGTCGATTCATTCAGCCGTCGACGGTGTTGTGAATACGTTGTCGTATACTTCGAAAATGATCCTTCGACATCCACTGAAGTAAGATTTGCAAATGTCAGATGTTCTTTTTCCTCATCTGGGCACTCTTGATTTTCAGTTATAGACAGAACCTTTTGTAAATCGGGATTTTTTGTTAAAATTGCACCAAATTTTTGAGCAACATCGACTCCTATAGTATTCGTCAAGTTTTCTAAAGCGGTTTGTAAATTGTTTATGCAATTTAATGCGTCTCGTGCAGATAAGTGACTGTTTTCTAATTGCTCAGTAGCTTGTGCAACTTCAGAATAGTTCATGGAAATTTCATCTATTTGTTGTTGAACGTCCGAATTGGAAAAAAGTTGCTGATTATCTCGAACTGCTGCAGAATCATGTGAATCAAGTTTCAAGATGACATTTTTCACTTGTAAAAAATATTTATGCTAGTAAAATACTGCCTGGGGCCATGTTCCCTATCGCGTTATTACAGGCTGAGGTGGTGGTGGTAATTTCGGACACAATTGTTTGAATACACGGATGTGTTTGGGAGATTTGATGAACACTTTTTTGGTAGATGCTACTAACTTATCCACCATCAGATACTTCTTTCGAATGGTTTCTGCTACGAGGTGACATGCGTGTATGAGGCATGTTATGTGAAGAAGAGTCGGAAAGCATATTTTCAACATCCTACCAACTCTCAGCATTGTTGCGGCTCCGTCAGTAACGAACATTGTGACTTGGGTTCCTGTGATACAAAATTCTCTCAACGAATCTTTTATTATCTTGACAACGGTTTCTGCATTAGTTTTTTGAATCCTTTTACTGGATAACAACAATGAAGCTGGTGGACCATCACGTTTTAAAGGACGCGCTACAACACGAATGACTCTGTGTTTCTGAGCATCAGTTGTTTCATCCACACATAGGTAGATTTTCTTATTTCTCAACTCGTCTTTTATACACTCCTTTACTGTACCTTGCACACGTGGCAAATTGTATCGTAATTGCATAGATGTTGGCAGCTTCCATGAGGGAACGTACTTAGCCCAAAAAATACGAAAGTGTTTATTAGATACTAGATGTTGTGGGATGTTGCACACACTTAATATAAAAATATAATCATATAAAAATTGCCAGTATGGAATTAAATTCAATACATGACGTTTACTTTTACAATGTTTTCTACATTCAAACCTATCGCGACTTAGCAATTCGCTATTACATATTGTGTAATCAATATGCGGACTTCTATATTCTAATCCAGGGAAATGCCTGAGATATTTATTCACATTCGAAGGGAACGTTACACCCTTTGGGCGCCCCATCTCCGCGTACTTATTTGGCGCGCAGCGTGCAACGTAATGTCGCTTTGAACTCTCTCGCGGTACTCTCGAGATCGACTACGGGTTGAAAATTACCCCTACCCACGCCACTATCGCTACGCTACTGCCATCGGGTACCACCTTTTTAACAAACTCTAATAATTACTACTAGAAGGTGAAAGGATTGCGAAGTAAGACCCACCTGTTTTATATATCTATTTCGTCCGGCTACGATATATTATGTTTGACTGTGACTTGGCTATGCAGCTCAGTTACAAATAATGAACTGTTTCCATCTAATTACAACATTGTGAGATGTGATGGAGATTTGGTTGACACTGAACGATCTAAAGGAGGAGAAGTTTTGATTGCTTTCTCGCAGAATGGTACATCATCTTTAAAATTGTCAGTCCCTATTGTGGACTTGGTTGCCTGTAAGTGCACAGTGTTCCAGTAATCTTTTATCATTATAGCACTCTACATCCCTCCAGATATTTCAGTTAGTGATTTTGAGTTGTTTTTTGACCGTCTTAAATTATTCATTATGAATAAACCTGTGTTATTACTGGGAGATTTTAATATAACGCAATTTTGTGAACCTACCTCCGGAGTATCTGATAGTAAGTTACATTATTTTATCAACTTTATTAGTTCCTTGGGGTTATCTCAGTTTAACATCATGCTTAATAACTACGATAGACATTTAGATCTAATCCTTTCAAATACTACCACCGACGTCAACATTGCACATGAGTCGGCTTCGCTAGTTTCTGAGGATTCTTATCATACAGCATTAGCAGTTTCTATGAAATTATCCGGCACCATTAAACCTGTTTTGTTTGCTTGCAACAGCATCTTCAGATACAACATTAAGAGCTAATTTTCACCAATTATATGCAGATTTTCTTGACCTACACTGGTTATCATTCCGTCGGATGATATACACGACTCTGGATATGAGTGTGCCAAGAATCGGATCCAAGTCGTATTACCCGCCCTGATTTACGAAAAGTATTAAAAGTGGGTGGGCAATAAAAATGCATTATCACAGAAAGTGAAAATCTACCGGCTTGATTACATTCTAAAATTCCGACGGTTGAGTCTAAGGACAACGAGACGCACAATGTCGATAAATCCTAAGGCTTTTTGGAATTTTGTTCAAACAAAAAAGAATAGGTCCAGGATTTCGGGAATGGTACATTTTGATGACAATCAATTCACTAATCCACAGGATATAGTTAATACACCTGCGAACAACTTCATGCAAGTGTATTTACCATCTACTTCTACCGCTCCTCTTCCTGACATTACATCAAATCTTCCGCCACTGTCACTTCATAGTGTTACGTTTGATGATGTTATCCTATCTATTAAAAAGTGAAGGGATAAATCGACGGCTGGTGATGTTGGGATCTGGTCATTTCTAGTCAGAGACTGTGCTTGCGTACTTGCTAAACTATGATATTTAATGTGTTTGAAACACTCAACATTTCCTAAACTCTGGAAGGTAGCACATATATGCCCCGTCTTCAAAAAGGGTGATCTTGCAAACATGAAGAACTATAGACCAGTATCTATGTTATCCAGTTTCCCCAAATTCTTTATCAAAATCTGCTCCCGAAGATAAGATCATATATACGAGGCATATTCCAAAACTAAGGTCCGGTGAGCGATATTTCACGGTTGGTAGGCCTGAATGAAGTTTTACTGATGCAGCGCCATCTACTGCCTCTTTACGAACCTACTTGACGTGTTGTTTTTATTCAGTAGTCGTTTGACAGTCGGTGACAGCAGATCGGAATGACCGAGACAATCATAAATCCCGCCTGTTGTGAAGTTCGCGGTGTAATTAGATTTTTGCTAGCAAAAGGATCTTCAGCTGCTGAAATCCATCGTGAGTTATGCGTAGTGTATGGACCTGAAATAATGAGTGACAAGCAAGTTCGAAAATGGTGTCGAGAATTTCGAAACGGCCGGACAAATGTTCATGATGAACAGCGGAGTGGCAGGCCCAGTATTCGAACCGACAACATCGTTGATCAAGTGAACCAAAAACTTCGAAGTGATCGGCGATTGACGATTAGTGCTCTGAATAATGAATTCCCTAATGTTTCTCGAACCTCAATTTACAGGATCGTCACCGAACAGCTTGGATATCGCAAACTGTGTGCGAGGTGGGTTCCAAAAATGCTCACTGATCAGCACAAAGAGCAAAGAATGCGTAGTGCACGACAGTTTTTGGAACGCTATAGACAAGATGAAGATGATTTGTTTTCCCACATTGTTACGGGCGACGAGACGTGGATATCATACACCTACGCAGAATCGAAACAACAGTCAATGCAGTGGCGCCATTCAAGTTCACCCAAACCAAAAAAGTTTAAGCAATCTCCATTCTCGAATCGAAAAATGATGGCTACGGTTTTTTGGGACGACAAGGGCGTCCTTTTGATTGATTTCATGGACCGTGGGTCAACAATTACAGCTGACGTATACTGTGAAACGCTAACTAAACTGAGACGTGCGATCCAAAACCGACGCCGCGGGAAACTGTCGTCTGGAATAATCCTTCTTCACGATAACGCACGCCCTCACACCGCAGCCAAAACCAAGGAAAGATTCAAGATTTCCGTTGGGAACTTTTTGATCACCCACCGTATAGTCCCGATCTTGCACCGAGTGACTATTTCCTCTTCTTGCATTTGAAACAGTGGCTGGGTGGGCAACGATTTCAAACCGACGATGAACTCAAAACTGCCGTTACCAAATGGTTCAATTCCCAAGCGGCAGATTTCTATGCAAAGGGGTTAAAGAAGCTAGTGCAGCGTTACAGAAAGTGTATAGATGTGAACGGCGATTATGTGGAAAAGTAGAGTAGATATATAGTAAAATATTACTGTCAATAAAAACCTTTTCTCATGAGCTTATTTTTTTTAATGACCAAACGGACCTTAGTTTTGGAATATGCCTCGTATATATATATACGTTCGAATCTCGAACTATCGTATTATGTATTGTATATTAAGATTATTTTTTTTGCTGACACAGTTGTGAAGAGGATTACGTACATGATTGTGTTTTACTAATAACCAAGAACGCATTCGATAACCAGACTCTCACAAGCTCTCATCGAGTAGAAATGGCGTACGTAACTCCAGCTAATACACTTCTATGTTCATACTAGCTTTTTATAGTGTTTAAGTGCAAATAGTTATGTACCATTTTTAAAATACAAATATTAGAGTCAATTGCAGTCGTAGTTCTTTATAACCAACATTGAAGAACTCAGTATATCTAGTTCAACATGGTTTCGTTCCGGGACACTCCACTGTAACTAACCTCGCTTGCATTACTCAAGACATTGCAGAAGGGCTTGATCGTGGAAGTCAAACGGATATTATATACTCCGACCTTTCACGAGCATTCGACTCAATTGATCACGGAATTCTGCTTCGAAAGTTAAACTACTTTGGATTAATTACACCGCTTCTTACCCTGTTCCGCAGCTACCTGGAAATGAGATCCAATTATGTTTACTACAATGGATTTAAATCTTACGCATATATTGCTATCTCAAGCGTAGCACAAGGCTCGAATATTGGACCATTTATTTTTAACATGTTTATTAATCTGCTGGTTTCTCTTCCGTGCTGTTCTTTAGCATACGCCGATGACATGAAAATCTATTGCACAGTGAATAAAGTCTCCGAGTGTATGCAGCTGCAATAGAGTTTGAACACAATCGTAAATTGGTGTAACAATAGTCGGCTTTCATTGAATATTGGAAAGGACAGCATAATTTCTTTTACTAAGAAACTTAAACCAATTTACTTCGTTTACTCCATCGATGAAGTTCCTATCGCCCGTAATTTTGTCATCAAGGATTCAGGACTTGATCTTTGACTACCAACTGAGTTTTGCCCAACGCATTCGCGATGTATATATGTACATCTGCTTCCAAATCACTTGGTTTCCTCATGCGCATATCCAAAGAATTTAGGGATTCATTAGCGTTGAAATCATTCAAAGCATTTGTGAGTAGCAAACTAGAGTATGGTAGTGTGATTTGGTATCCGTACTACGAGGTGTACTGTGGGCTGGTTGAAAGCATTCAAAGGAAATTTTTAAAGTATTTGTCCTTCAAGGTAGGTGGAGTATACCCGGAGCGCGGCGTTGACTACATCCTTTTGTTGAAGCGTCGTATAATAGAAGTGCGCGTAGAGCTAATGCAAGTGCGTGTTTTATGTTCAAGTTGATTAAAAACAAAGTTGATTGTTCAAACTTGTTCGCGCGTTTGCAGTTCAATGTGTCAAGGTTATCGTCCAGATATTTTTCGTGTTCTGTCATATAGAACTTGTGACGAACCATCCTGTTTGGTCAAATTTAAAGACTTTAATTCTGGAAAGAATAAAGAAAAATTATTATTTCAATTTTTACCTGTCTTGCTTAGTCTTTAAATCTTTGTTGTAAATCGTAAATTCACTTCTTTTAATTGTTATTTCAAATTCCAGAACCATTTATGTTGCGCTCCAGTGTACTCTATGAACGTGGTCATTTATGATGTACGTTAGTACATATTGCAGAAGCACAAGTTACGAGTTTTGTGAGAAGCGCGCGCCGTTTACACGCGAGGCCACATGATGTAGATAAGCAAAAAAGAGTAAAATTCGATATAAAAGGCGACCGGATTCGCGTACATTGGTCTTTTCTGTGGGCCTCGAGCTTCGAAAAGAACAACCCTTCTGTGGCGTAAGCTTCGGGAGACCATCTCTAAGTGGATTTGATCTGCGAGAGATCCTGGCCAAATTTCATCCTTCTGCGGCTGTTAGCAGCGTCCGATGAAGTTTGGACAAGCTAATGTTAATATTACACGACAGTGTGGCCTAAGTTGCCTGTCATGAAATCTTGACCGAAATTAATCTAAGTCCGGTACCGAGAATGTTGGGTCTTGCCGCGACATAAAATTCAAAGACCCGACGAAAATCTGACCGAACTCGTAACTGAGAAAGTAAAGCATTTGTTTTTTTTTCATCATTTTTGATCTGTATATATTTGTATATGAATTTGATTTTAGTTTGCTAGAGAATTTTATTTTATTTGATGATGTTATGTGTAAATAAAGTATTGTCGTTGTACTTACATCTTTTCCTGTTAAATTGAACCCTTTGGCATTTTCAACGCTACCCCGTGGTTAAGACTGCTCACACACGCCGAATCAATCAATCTGATATTCGCTTAACTTTTCTTGATCACTAAAAGCCGTAAACATCTAATAGTTTTATTTTAAAAAGTAGATAAACATTAAGCCACTTAAAATACATATTATAAATCTGATATATAGCAATACACGTGGAAAGAATGCCTAATACAATAACCAAAAAATAAATGCTAATATAGCTCATGGTATTGGTGGAATCATTCCCGGCAAAAACAATGTAGCAGAGAAAATAGCGCTAACACATGGACATGTTTCTGCTACTCGGCGTCATCAGCATGGTTAGTAGATAGCGCTCAGACCATGCTGATGACGCCGAGTAGGCAGAACATGTCCATGTGTTAGCGCTATTTTCTCTGCTACATTGTTTTTGCCGGGAATGATTCCACCAATACCATGAGCTATGTTAGCATTTATTTTCTGATATATAGCAGTTAATAATCCCGTGACAGCTAGCGATATCCCCCAACGGCAAATCAAACTGTATTAGGAAGTCGATAATATAGATCCCCTGTACACTGAGTATGAGATCTTAGTGTTTAAAATAAGAAAAGTTAATGTTGTGTACTTTATTCCTGTCTAAATCACTCAGTAACATCAAATCGATTAAAAAGGTTATCTGAAAAGTAAAACCGTTATATATTCTTTATACGATAATCTCCTGTATATCAACCGAAGATGTCACTAGTGGGCAGAGTCCATCGTATCTAGCTTGGCAGGTGTGAAAAAAGCAGTCGTCCAATGTAACTTTACGTCTAAGAATAAGAAAGCTATTACAATTTTCCCGCCGCCAGCAGGAACGTTATATTCTGGCGTCCGGAGCAGGGACGGACGTTACATTCTGGCGAATCCGAAGAGGGACGTACGTTACAAACTAATGTCCTGCGTAAAGCGCCTCCTGTGCACTCTGTCATTAATGTTAATTTGATGTATGATAATTGGTAATATGTCGCTACATATGCTATTAAATATTTATTATGTTTTGTGTATGACTAGTATCGCTGTTATATCTACAACTTTTGTTTACTTTATAGTTTGTCCTGTAATGGAATAATGTCAAATATATATACATATTATTATTATTTAAGCGATTTCTACCTCTATATTTTAAATTCTAAAAGAAGACTCAACACAATTGAATTCTACTGCTATATACTTACTGCCCTTAAACGGAGCAGTGTTACTTACCGTGGTGTTTTAGCAATAACAAGTAGTTAAAGCAACACGTTGTCATTGAAACTAATGGAAACATAGAAACAAAAAGAATTGGTGTAGGGCGAAATTATATATATGTTTTTGGATTTGTAGGTCATAATTACTGCAGAAACTGGTAATAAATACATACCTTATAACGTTTCTGTCGAATTCCGTGCATTACAAAAGGAAAACAGATAAATTTAAGTTACATAATGATAAAGGAAATCATTAGCGTCAGTTGTCAAATTAACGTGAAATATTGCACTAATTCTTACACTAATTTTGCACTAGTCTATGAGAATACAGTCGTAGGTATGTATTTTAGAAAATGGTACATTTTTTTGGAATTCAGGACTGAATTGTTGGTGTTTCTGGAAGAGTTTGATATTTAGCAATTTTCAGATACATCGAAATGTAGGAAAACTTAAATGATATTCCTGTGAACCTTTAACAGAGTACATATTTTTCAATATTGTGTTAGATGTCCTATGGTTTTTCTTTAAGTGGTCTGTTTTGCTCTGTGTGAGATATAAATGTCAAAAAAGTGACATAATATTTGTGTCGTTCAGGGAATGTCATTGATTTCAATGTTCATATAAATTTATAATAGGTAACTTTTTGTTATTTGAAGTATTTTCTTGTAGTTCTTCATAGTTTCTGACTATTCTTTCATTTTGTACAAATCTGCAATATTTTTGTAAAAAGAAAGGGCGTTTTCAGGATGGAAGACCAAATTCCCGAAGAGAATCTAGTACTGCACGAATGGAACATAATACCTCCAAAAACGGAAAAACCTTTTTGTCTACCGAATGCGAGACATTTACGCAGGAAAAAGTCAGATAATTCTGAACGTAAAGTATGGAGAGTTAGCGACATAGCTAAAGCTGCTGCCTTATTGTTAACACCACCACAAAAAATAGAATTTCGTGATGAACAAGAAATGCGGAGGGTTTATACTTTGATATACGATGTGTTTCGATGTAAGTAACCGTTATTTTTCATTATTTCTTGTGTGTTCGAAATAAGCATAATCCGTTGATCTTATTGCACAATTGTTTGAGATGCAGGTATGTACAAGGATTCCTAATTTATCATATCGTTTTAACACATGCATTAGGGTCATTTACTAAATTATACAGTGCAGAACAGTACTGCTCTGAGCATTTATAACCATGTAAATGGAAAACACCTAAAGTTGTATGACTGTTTTCAGTGTCAATCATGATATGCCAGTATTTAGTCAGTATTTCTCTAATTAAATTAGCCAATACTTATTACAAGGTTCATGCTCATATATAATGACTAAGATTCGACGAGTGCAACGTCAGAGGCGTATCGCGCAAAAGTAGGTACGTGAGATACAGTATTATTAAAAAATAATATATTCTTACCTTTTATTGATATCTTGATGTCTACTGCGACAAAATACTACTGCCCCGGTAAGCCGCGTAAAACTGCAACATAAGCAACGCTTCCATTGTCGATTCACTTAGCCTTCGACGTTGGTCTCAAAACGTTTTCGTATTTCGAAAATGATCGTTCTGCATCTAGCGCAGTAGGATTTGCGTAATGCAGATATTCCTTTATTTCTTCTGTGCACTCTTTATTTTCAGTAATGGACTGAACCTTTTGTAAATCGGGATTTTTATTTAAAACTGCACGAAATTTTTGAGCGACTTTCTAGAGCGGCTTGTAAATTATCTAAGGTATTTAATGAGTCTCGTAAAGATAAGTGATTGTTTTGTAACAGCGATATAGCTTGTACAACTGCAGAATAGTTTATAGAAATTTCATCTATTTGTAATTGAACGTCCGAATTGGAAAAAAAGTTGGACTCTCTCGAATCGCTGCAGATTCATTTGATTTAAATTTTAAAATCACATCCTTCACATTTGCGAAATATTTATGATAATAAAATACTGCCTGGAGCCATGTTCCCCATCGAGTTATTACAAGCTGAGGTGGTAGTGGAAGTTTCGGATACAATTGTTTGAAAACGCGAATATGTTTGGGAGATTTCACAGACACTTTTTGGTAGATGCTATTAAATTATTCACCATCGGATACTTCTTTCGAATGGTTTCTGCAACGAGATGATACGGTTGTATGAGACATGTTATGTAAAGAAGAGTCGGAAAGCATATTTTCAAGATCCTACCAACTTTCAGGATTGTTGCAGCTCCATCAGTAACTAACATTGTGACTTGGGCTCCTGTGATACAAAATTTCCTTAACGAATCTTTTATTATCTTCAGAACGGTTTCAGCATCCCTTTTTTCAATCCTTTTACTGGTTAATAACAAGGAAGCTGCTGGATCATTACGTTTTAAAGGACCCGCTACAACATAAATCACGCTGTGTTTCTGTTCATCAGTTGTTTCATCCATACTTACGCAAAATTTCTTATTTTTCAACTCATCTATTATACAGTTTTTTACTGTACCCTGCAAATGTGGTAAATTGTATCGCAATTGTCTATTGGTTGGTAGTTTCCGCGAGGGAACATATTTATTCCAAAAAAGACGAAAGTGTTCACTGTCTACTAGGTGTTGTGGGATGTTCTACACACTTAGCATAAAAATAAAATCATACAGAAATTTCCAGTACGGAATATTGTTGCTTAAATTCAGTATATGACGTTTACTTTTAATATGTCTTCTACAGTGAAATGTATCGCGACCTATCAACCGTATATTGCAAATTTTGCACTTAATGATAGTACATGTATATTCCAACCCAGGGAAACCGCTAATATATGTATTCACATGCGATGCTGAAGGTAGATTTCGCTTACGACGATCCATGTTTTAAAAGACGCACACCGATAAACCGATAATTATAGAACGACCGTTCACCTCCACGCCTATCGAATGACTAAACTCTCCACTGGCTTTGCATCGACCTAAATCCCCTCTCGACGCTTCTGCCGCAGCACGCGTTTGTCGAACCTTAATAATCACAGATATTTATACTGTGGTAACTACTGAAAAGTTTATTTATTTTTATTTACTTACATTTGAGTGAGGTTTTTTACATTTTTAGTTGTATATGGTTACAAGTTTTCGAGACGAAGCAGTGCTGGTGCTGGTGGCCTCTTCGCTCGATTTTCCTCCAGATTAATTTCTTCTCCTTCTTCCCCATCACATGGGGGTAAGATCCGTTTCTGTTAAAAAAAAACAGAGTCCAGAAAACAACATGCAATGTGCAAAACTAAATTCGAGACTTTCATTATATTTCCTAAATTCAAAATACATTGAATGCATTGTGTATCAGTAATTGCATTGGTAACTATTGTGAGTTCAAAATTTCAACATGCAGCATTCCCATGGAATCGAAAGACATTTTTGGTGGATATTGTAATCAGAAAAGTTATCTTATATAAAGTAAACTTTGAATCTGTATTAGAAAACAAAAAGATAGATGGGATAAATTAATTTTTGACAAAAAGAAAATTTCAAAATTCTTCGTTTAATAAGGTTTCAAATAATTATGAAACTATGTATATCGACATTAAAGTTGTAAACACCATATATTGAATCAATTTCCATCCTTTAATTTCAAAATTATAAAGGGAATTTGAAGAATAAACACGATTTCGACTTGAATTGGTGCCGTGTCGAGTCGGGCTATTCGCTGAGGACCACTTACATCATTGTCACTTGAAGAACTACAGTGAGTAGTGAAAAATTCTTTAATTTGGCCAAATAAATACAAAAATTCTTAAAAATTTAATCAATTAAATTTATAAAAAACAGCTGTCGGTTAGGGATTGTTTTAGGAAACTGTAAAATGTCAAAATTTTGTAAATTAGGAATATCATTTTTAAGCATTATTGAGAAAACTGTAAACTCTTTAGGCATAAAAAATTTGTTTAATTTTCATTTCACTCTATTTAAAATCTCCATTATTGTTTATGCCTTAGAAGAACAGAGTCTCATTACAATTTTTGTCAACCCAACTTCTGGACATTGAGAATGTTTCTATTGCATTTCATTAATATTTTACTTTGATTTAACTATTAATCATGGCCAATACGAGAAAAGGTACTCGTACTCATGAAGAGGATGTTGATGAGCTGGAGACCACCAACACTACTTCGCTAAGCTTGGAAGAGTTGAAAACATACGTTGATGCATTTTCAAATAAAGTAAATGATTTATTACAAGAGCGTGATCATTATTTTATCAAATTTGATGAGCGACTGAATGAATAGTTATGTGAAATTTAACATTCAAAACATTCACGAACGATTTACTGACATTTAACGCGGAGTTAACAATAACAATTATCATCAACAGTACATATCGATACCCAATTTTTTTGCAGATTCGCTTTTTAGCATCTGAATGTAACATCCTATTTAGGTAATGAAGAAAATGTCAGTGGCCCGTGGAACGACTAAAAATGGCATTTTTAAATTAAAAGTAGATGCGCTCGAGCAATTTTCTTAAAAATATGTATTTACAAGAAGGTTAATTGTTGTCCTATACTTTATAATCACATTGTATATAACTGATAACCTTTAAAAATGGCGTTACAATTTTGTACAGCAGGTGTCAAAAATCCACATCTTCTGGAACATCATTAAAAATTCCAAATAATGTCTTCCCACTCCCTGCTAACCTTTTAACGATAGAAGCTAGCGTTTTTTTGAAAAAAAATCGTTTTGAATTTTTTGTGAAGAAACCTTTGTTGTTGATAGCTCAATTCAATAACTGGTGTCACTGAAAGTGATGTCGACATTCTTATATAAAAAAGAACAGGCTGGTTATTTCAACATGTTCGGAAAGTTAATGGAAGACGAATTTAACGATACCATATATGTACCAAAAACTAACTAGTAATGAAAATAATAACGAGAACGGAAACATAAAACACGCAGGATCTAATAACAAGGATAATTTGCTCTTTTAGAAGAGAGATTTGAGCGTTATCGGCAGATCGACAATTGTTGTGATTACCCTGTGTGGCACAATGTGGCTTTCTTCCTAGCCAACACAGTATGTATGCATAAAAATAAATTTATTAAAACAGTTCCCCTTATAATAACAACAAAAATATTAAAAAAATGTGAGGTTTCCCTCTGGTCTAAATATATAAAAAATAGGCATATGCCTAAGTATTATATACATTTTATAATGCGGTTTCCTTACTTATTTATGCATATATTTCGTGTACGTATTTCTATGTGTATTTGTATAAATGCAGCATTTGTATGCGTGTCTTAAATTCGCAACGTTTAATATTTGTATGTATAATTGCAAACGCACCTACTATGAGTGCGAGACATATTGCTACCCAATGTGTCTTCAGTATCGCAACATTTACAGTAATGTTTATTATGCATTACCACCACCAAACCCTATCAGAGCCCGAACGTCTGGTCGCCGAGACGCTAGCAGTTATAACCAAAGACGGCTACCCAGACGTTCTCGTTATTTAGTGTATTTGCTATACTACCTTTAGTATACACTGCCCCGTGCTACTGCTTCTTATAGAAGCGACAAAGACAGAAACCACACATTGTGCGTATTGCATTACGCAGAGACGAAACAGTGTTGAATAGCAATTGTTCCATATCGTTCTCCACAAGTTTCGTGTACTCCGACAAAGACGCGCACATTTGTATTATGCTTTCTTTCTCGGTGGTGATTTTTTGTCTAGTGTCCGTCCTATCTCGAGATTTCCAGTATAAAAGCTTGCGGAAACGCCACCCAAGTTGCGAATATTTAGTTTGGTCCGTAGGTTTTCGCGATCGTCAATAATACTATACTCTTGGTTTCCGAGTTGGAACCACGTCGTTGTCGTAGCTTTAGCCGACGTTTCGTCCACACTCATATGTGACATCTTCAGGGCCGTAACTGCACACTGACTGGAGACTTATTCATTCCGGAGGGGTTTGTATAGGGCTTGTTTTGGGTCAATGAAGCGGAAATGTTATGCGTCAATAAAGAGGGAAAATTATGCGTTAATGCGTTAAGCCAGGCTTCATCGATGCATAACAATTTCGTTTCTTTGATACATAACATTTCCGCTTTATCGACGCATAACATTTCCACTTCATCGACGCATAACATTTCCGCTTCATTAACGCATAACTTTCCCTCTTCATCGACGCATAACATTTTCACTTCATTGACCAAAAACAAGCCTTATATAAACCCCTCCGGAATGAATAAGTCTCCAGTCAGTGTGCAGTTACGGCCCTGAAGATGTTACATATGAGGACGAGGTGGACGAAACGTCGGCTAAAGCTACGACAACGACGCGGTTCCAACCCGGAAACCAAGAGAATAGTATTGCGAATATTTAATTTAATAGAATTTTGCTCCGATTTTTACTTTGTATGCGAATGGTTTTGTTACATTTGTGTGTATTAGATGAAATTAAATTTATTTTTGTGTTAAATACGTACACATACAATATTTTAAATGAATGTAAATACAATATATATGCGTTTATAAGAAATAATACAAATGAAATGAAGAATTTACAAATAAGACGAAGGAAATATTAAATTAATAAAATAAAACAATAGGGTGATGATATTACAAAATAAAATAAATAAAGTAATGAATTGATTGGCATAAAAATAAAACCAAAAACCCTTAACAATAATATGTACGTTTTTTTTTTTTTATAAAAAAATTAACTTTTGTCGTTTAAAATGTAGTAAAGGGTATATTTTGCACGTATTTAAGTTGAAACTTAAGCTTCTAAAATCCAATTATTAAGTGCAGATAATGCAGTATATAAATGGATGTGTTAAACAAAATTATGGATGCGTAGCTATGCGTAGTGAAGCATAAAAATGTATACAAAAGGCGCTTGACAACAATGTACTAAAAATAGGCGGAATACAGAACACAAGTCAAAATAAATATCTACTTTTCCACTTTTAAAAAAAGAAATGCGTGATCGAATATCATAAATATTGGTATATAATATTTCTAAGAATAACTAGGTCGCCTTCGTAATAGGATCTGAATTTTAAATTGTAAGATATTGATGAAGGCATTCTCTGCAAATTTCAGATAAGAGCGTGCTAAATCAGGCTCTGAAGGATATTGCTTTCTTCTTATTGTATCCAGAGGTAAGAAAACATAATGTGTCTACAATACATACGTTATTAGTTATTATTTAAAAGCAATTGTTTTTAAATTGCATTTTAGTATATTCGCATACATAAAGCATGGATGAAAAAATGCTTCAGAACATATTAATAGTTTACCAAACACTTTTGCTTACAGACTATGCGCCAATTGTCTGGCATAGTTCGCTATTTCTTATACCTTTAGAGATATAAAAAAATTGCATGATCGTTGTCTTGCACAATTATTTTCACGTACACAGAATGTTTTGAAAACAAGCATCATTCTAAAGTTGAAAGATTTATTAATTATCTCTAATGGTGTAGGAAATATTGAAATTTGCCTGACAACTGGCAACATGCAATACTTTATAGAATAGATGCCATTAATATTGGAGTTTACCGAAAATTATAAATGGCGGAAATATTGGAATTTTTCCCTATTTTAAAAGGCCCTAAAAGGTTTTAGTATTAATATTTCAAGCAAGCATTGGAAATTCATACGAATCGTCTGTGTTATATTACACAGTGAGGTTCTAAGGTATTTGCTGTGATTGCGCAACAAATATCTATCCTGCCTTACTTACTAATAACTCTAATAAGGTTTCTTTTCAGAATCATTATTTTTAATTTCTTTTGGGCGTTGGCGTTTGGAAATTGAATTATCCATTGTGGCTTCTATTCACTTCATTTCCGTTATGGAATGGATTCATCTGCTTTATCAAGCGTTGTTTATCTCCAGAATTGTACATAGTGTGCTTTTAAATCATTTTCTTTGCGGATTCCGGTTTAACACGGCATAATTGGGACCGTTTGCCCGTTTTCTAAAAGTGTATGTATCTTAGTTTAATCTCAATATTCTTGTATGACAGGCTCGATTTTTGCCAGAAGTAAGTATTTATGCTACAACGTAGCCACCATAAACTCACTGTACAGAGTTTCCACCTAGTGTTTAGACGATAGATAATTCCTTTCCTGAGTAATTTATTAAAAAAGTTTTCAAATAAAAAGTATTCAGAGACAAGTTCTGCAAAACGTAAATTTATGTCCAAGTATACAAAATGTTCAGCTTCTGCTACAAACGAAGTTTTTTAACGGAGCATCCTGCATATGGTTATTTCTACGTTTTTGAATGCTCCTCTTCAATTCATATCAACTTTCATCAATATTCTCTAGACTCATATATCTTAGTTTTTGAGATAATTGAGATAATTTTGAATTTGAGATTTTTGCGAAATGCTGCTGTTTCCTTAATGGAATATATTTTAAACCTGTTATACGCTAGGGCGGTGATTCAAATTTTATTCGATTGAGTATTTCTTGGAGTTTTTGGCAATACATGGAAGGATTCTTTAGATCAATTAGATTATACAAGATAGCTATCGCTATTTAATTTTTTTTTAGTTGAACACCCTGGATTTTTTCTAGAATCTAATAGATAAGGTTTTCTACGATTTTGCTATACCTACAATGTGTCCTAAAAAGTTATACAGATACGTTTTTCGTTTAAAAACATGGTGCTGCGACGAAATACTCTAAGGTTTTCGCTAATAATATCCATTAAAACAAACGTGTTAACGTTATCTTGTTTGGTACCCTTCCAGTATCTATCTGAAGTAACCTTTTTGAGTGGCTGATATTTTGCATACTTGTAAACACATTTATTGTTTTCTTATTTTCTGCTGAATATCTGTTGTTGTTCTTCCCTCCTTCAACCGTTACCGCATAAGAACAGGTTTGGTGGATATATGCAGAGTAGTCTCAAGTGGAGATGTATGTATGTATGTATGTACATACATACATACTACGTCATATATGCAGATGGCTTCTTTTAGTTCGGCAAGTTGATTATCACTTGTCAAGGAGTGGACCATACTTCAGCAGTTTACCGTTACTGTTTGTGAAGAGGTTAGAGGTGTTTGGAGCAATAGTTTGGGTGTTTATTTTTCTGTATTCCTTTCCGTTTTACGAATTACTGCCTACTTCATTTGATACTTGAGAACTTTCAATTTTTGTACAAGTAAAAACTATACAATTCATCGATTTTTCCTTTTCGGATTTTTGAACGTCCCACACTGTTCAAAATATCTATAGCAATGATAAATTTTGTTCGTGCAGATAATGATGACGTAATATGTACTTTTCTAATTGGAATTACTCTAGATAAGAGCGTTTAGAGCTTTTGGAGATTAAAATACTTTGGAAAATTAGATGCGGTGGTGAAATAGGTTTCTGGGAGAATTTTGTATATATAGTTTGATTCATTTTCGGCCCTCACCATAGGGATCTTGCTTATTATTGAAAATAGGGGGTAAGTTTAAATTTGGCAAAGTTGCAAATTTTTGTGTTTGTTATGAACCCGAAGAAAAAATGAACTGTAAACGAAAACCTCTAGCACCTCTATTTGGCATTAAAGAGAAAAACTAAAACCACATTTTCAAGGTCACTTTCGGTTTTTTATCTAATGGTGTAGGTGAAATTTTTATATGGCATTTCATGCTTTCAACCATGCATAACATGTTGACAAATGTTTTTGATGTTATGTTTTAATTGACGAAAAATATATTTTAAGACTATATAAAATAACCGTGACATTTCAAACCGTCAAACATTTCATTAGTGATAGAACAATGTCGTACACCAACGAAGAGAAACCAGATATGTTAAGTATTTTTTTATTTATCAAACCGAAATACAATAATAGCAAGTAGAAGATATTTACAATTGTATTCAGAACGGCAACAGCCACATCGTGTCATTTTTCCAGGTCTTGATACAAACTTCGAGATTGGATCGTTGGCGCGGTATGTTTATGTTAAATAACAAATCCATCAACATATACAAATAAGCCAAACAACCATTCACGTTAGCCACAGCTTGGTGATAATCTAAGACGACTGGGGGACTGCAGCTAGTTAGTGAGAAGGTTAGAAGACGATGGATATTTTTTAAGCAAAGTCATTTGGTCAGATGATTCAAAATTTACCAATTCTGAAATCTTTAAGAGAAAAACTGAGCATTATTGGGCAGCACAACATCGTTTTGAGTTAAACGTTTAGATGGGGATTTTGGACAATCATCTCCCAGAACCAGTTATGTATTATATAAATGGGGAAAGATACTTGAACCTTCTTCACACATACGTATTTGATTTCTTAGATAACAATATTCCATTAAATCAACTACATCTTCTGTGGTGGCAACAAGACGTCGCGACGCATCGGCTCACTATGTGGGAATTGGTTAGTTTTTTGCTATTATTACGGTTATTGTTATTTTCATTCGTTGTTACAAAGAAGATGCAAAGTTTACAAAATCATTGCAAAAACACGTCTTTAATTTACTATTTATAAAATATTCCGTTGGTTTTTATTCAAATTTCTGTTAACATAAACACTACGCGGCTTGGTAAATGATCCGCTCTTGACCAAGTTTTTATCAAGATCTAGAAAAATGATACGGTGTGGCTATTGTCGTTCTGGATACAATTGTAAATATCTTCTACTCGCTATTACTGTATTTCGGTTCGGTGAATAAAAAATACTACGACGAGATTTTTTCAACTATTTAATTACGTCGGAAATTCTAAGGAAATTGCAGACTTTCATAATTTACCGACGGAAGCCAAAATACATTAATATCTCGTTTTTCATCGTTGGTGTACGAGATTTTTCCGTTAATGAACGACAATTGAAAATCTTAAAATGTATTTTTCGTCAATTAGAGCGTGATATCAAAAAGATTTAACATGTTGTACATGGTTGAAATCAGTGAAAAAGACTCTTTCTGACGGGGTCAAATATTCGATGTGGCGCCGATAAGAAATAAGAAAATTGATGACGACTAGGAAGAACCGAAACGTCATAAAAATTTCGACTTCATTATAAAGTCGAAAGTGCTCCTGAGAATCTGTTTTTAATTTTTCTCTGCAGAGCGAGAGGGAGAGGGAGATATCGGTTCAAGCATTAAAAAGAGGTACAAGCACATGAATCAGCTGATATAGGGAATGGTAGCTGTCAGTCAAAAAAGGCAAATCAAATATTTGCCTGAATATCTTCAAATTCAATTATTGTATAATAAGTATAGATAATATTTTATTTAAATACTAGCAGTTAATTGCAATTATGCATGTTTTATATCTTCAATAACAAAATCCATCTAATATTTTATGCAGCGTTTGAAGTTATTTCCTAGGTCAAACCACATGACCTAAGTGATAACTATCTATTATCTTTATCCTTAAGTGACAGGAATCTCCCATTTCTCTTTAATGGTGAGGGTCAATTGATCCTATAGCGAGCTTTGGTTAGTGCGTATCTAGTAGTTCCTAAGATAAAATCATTGGTCTCTAGCGAATGCATTTTCTTTATTCTTTAATGTATCGAAGATGTAATGAGGACGAATAGATATCTGAAGAAGTAAATATTAATACTAAATTTATGAACAGTTATGTATCTATGTGCCCGAAATTTTCTGTAATTGGTGTAGTCCTATAGCTGAATATGCAAATTTAAGGCGTTGCTGGGTAATTGTTTAAGCTATGAACTGCCTTTATATTTACAACAATAGCATAATGTAATTAAGTATTTTAAAATAATTATCCATCTTGGGCATTTATTGGTTCAAGCATATTTTTGTCCACGCTCTAGATATGAATAAGGGAATTTATAAACAAATATTTTTCTGTACGTTAATAGTATCTAAAGGAACAGTCACGTGTCTGGTTACTATTGTACGATATGTATCATAGAGGTTTTAAGAAGAGAGAAGTAAGAATGCAGCCAATTACAGCCAAGATGTTTGCAGAATGTCACTTAACTGGCGTTGAAAATGTTTTATGGGAGCAGAGGGTCAAGTTGGCTGCTGCTATCGCTAGATTAAGAATTGAAAAGAGCGCTTTGAATCTGAGCGATCTACTTCCTGCCCATCTAAGAGACGGAAAAATTAACACTCTAGACACTGCACCTGTTACATGTTGGGTGAATATACGCAAGATGAAGTAATGCTTTCTTAAAATGTTTATTCAATAACAGCGCTATTTAACAACTTCTTCTCTTTCAGGAATAGGAACACGCTATGCGATGAAATTTCTAGTAAATTGGGATTAACATTGCTCGAATCTGATCTCACTCCAGATCCGAACCATTTCAAATGGGATCCTCACTGTCCTAATTTTCTAATACTACACCCTTCGGCGAGAACTAAATTAGCTCAGAGTGCTCTGGTGAAGAAACACAAATTAATAGTACAAGTTAGTAATATTTAATCTTTGTTTGCACAAATACGCAATCAAAATGTAGTAAAATGTATTTTGTTAAAAGAAACCTAACCTCCATAATACAGTACAACACAAAAAAGTTTCCAACTCAAACCAGCTTTTTCTGAAACTGCAGCTGGTATCCCTATGAATTGGTATTTTCCTTAAAACAAATTAATTGAACAAAGTTTGAACTGATATGCAAGAAACCGCAGTATATTCGTAATTTGTTAGCCAAAAAATTCCAGAAAATGTAGATAAAAATTCGGAATTTTTTTTAGAATTTTAACGTGTTATTATGATTTTCAAATGGTTTAGTATGAACTCTTATTTCATTAAGCCTATTAACAATTAAATGCGTTATTACTTTAAGCCTACATTTAATATGAAAAGTCATAAAGTGATATCGGTTTTCAATGTCTTCTCAAAGTTGTTGTATCTGATTTAGACTAATGTCTGTATAAGTATCACACCTATTATTAATACAAACAAAAATAAATTGCAGAGTAAAGCTTTTTGTGTTGGTCCAGCTACATTTGGCAAACTGATAGCTGATCTTCAACTAACAGGAAGTGTTATTCAGACGCACGTAAATTCTCCGAGAACCGTAGCATACCTAGCAACAATTTTGTCGCAAAATGAAAATATAAAGAAGTTAATGGCATTCAATGCAGGTAACAGGTAATATGATCATTTAAGTATGTTACGACAAAATAATAGCACATGTAGTATGTTTAGGAAAATATTATTATGAATTACCTACAATTGAAAAGGTGCGTGAATGTATGAACAAGTCCAAATATACAATTTTCAAAGCAAGGGAGGAACGTAGTATATGTTTATTACTTGCTATTCAGTTCGGATATACAGATTTGGCGGACGAAACTTGCGACCGCCGTACCCTGTGTGTGGAATAAAGAGGCTCCCTGTGCGTAGAACTGTGAGGATTGAATACATTATTTATATTAGCGACGCGACAAATAAATGTTTGAAATTCTGCCACATCTGTGTATACTATTTTAATATCTATAACCTTACAAATCTTGAACATATGCACATACGTGCTATTATTTTGTCGTAGATTATATAAACATTTCTACAGTTTGTGCATTTTGGCAGAAAGAAGGAGTATGAACATTACTTCAGGGAGTTGGGAATGAAGAATATTCTTATTTATTCGGAAAAACTCATCGACATGTCGCCCGATGCTCACTGCTTAGAAGAGGCTATTGCAGTTTTTGCGACACCGCCAAATAGCTATTCAGCTGTTATTGATCCCATTGATCTGGTATGATTTTTTAAAGAATCGTTTCTTAAGCTATTTAACTTGTCCGATAGTCCAGTGGACCTATGCAATTGTATTGTATATTTAAAACTCATATTGATATCATTTGTGCTTTTTTGCACCTCAGAAGAGTCTATTTACAATATTTCACCGAAGTCGCACGCAGATAACTATTGTAGTTACGACTGGTTTATGTCTGCTACTGCGTGCCAAACAATGTAAGCATTTGCTTTTCCGGTTATCGAAACTGGAGTAATAATCGTGCGCTGACATAGGTAGACGCCGATCCCCGTGATCTATGGTCGCAATTTAATCGTGAGCTATCTTCTCACGAACGACGATGATGAAGAATGCTTCATTGTTGTAGTTAAGGAACGTCTTGCAATTTGGGACACAATATGCATAAAATGTAGTAATGAATTAACAAAAGGAAAAGTATGGAGAAGAGAACGCTTGTTTTTTTAATTTGGTTCTATCAAAACGTACAGTAGCCAGAAATATTGCGTAGTTTACCAGTAGATAGTGATTACGTAGACCTACTAAGTGATTGCTTTCGTCATTGTGTAACGCCACTCAGTCGTCGTTGAGTCATATTTACATAGACAGAGTATTTCACTTGAAGGCTGATAATTCTTTATTTTTAATAGGTATGTGGTAGAGGTGGTGATCTTTCCATGTTAGAAATTTTGACGGAATCAGAGGAAACTAACCAAACTAAGCAACGCGTTGCCAGCATATTGGAGGAACAGCGAAAAACGTTGAGATTTGCCATGTCTCGCCCGCAGGTATAAAAGTTTTCAAGTCTGCTCTTTTCGGGAGGTTTTTAAAAGAAAAACTTTATTTCTTTTAAAACATACGTGTTTATTTAATGCTTTACTAAATAGGAATGATTATAAAAAGCGTTCTACAAAGGCATGTTATTTTCTATTCTATTTCAATACGGAGAAAAAGATTAGTTTTTGCGTTGTTAACATTTTACTATCTCCTTTTCTCTGTATCGTTACGTCACTGCGTACTCTTTATACTATATGCATTTATGAAGTATTGTGGGAATAAAATATATTATATAATATGTACAGGATGGCTCCATATAACTTAAATACATAGCTGTAAATGTTTTATTCTTAGCGTATTATTAATATAATTAAGGGGAAATAGGGGAATGAGGTAATAGTGGCCATCTCTTATTTAACCAATGCTATTTAGAATGCGTAGATAAATATCCACGATATATTACCAATGCCTAATAAGGTTCTGATAATCAGTATGATTAGCGGGAGGTTATCGTTGTTCTATTGCATGCATTGAGCTACGTTCAGGTAACGGCGACGCTCTACAGACGCTCAACATGACGTGGTAACGGTTTATATAGGTGAGTCTCCTCTTTTGGATTCCCCTTTTTTTACCCCGTGGATTCTATTCAGTAAATATATCTTCAGCCAACGATAATCCTGGGGAAATGAGAGCATTTTAGTTTTATATTCTTTCGGTACTTAATTTTCAAATTTAAAGAAAATTCATCCACAAAATATGATATAAAATAATTTTACAGGAGTCCTTGATAAGAATCTTGGTGACGAGGTTTTGTCTATGCATGCCGATATGTTGTGTGGTATAATATCGTGGAATAATTCCTTCGATATATATTACCTCGACAGGGATTGTTGGAGCAATAACTGCAACTTCGTGATTAAGGCTAATACAGGCTTTTACACTGACGCATTCAAAATGAACACGGGAGTCAATGTAGGAATCTAATACCGAAAACCAAACATAGTCTGGGCAGATATGCGATCGCGTTTTAAGCAGAAATATTTGTAATCGATATAAGCGTCGAAATACTCTCTAGCAGGGTGTCAAACACAGGCTTTACTGCGAGCTCTTGAGGCAGGAAATACTTCTTCCATACATGCAGCCGACTGCAGGGACAATCTTAATATTTTGGGTAGAAATGAAAAGGTTACCCTCATCTGGACGGTAGAGCGCTCTGATATTAATAGTAACTAAGCAGCTGATGCCATCGCCATATGACGCGGGCAAGGAATTGGCAAAAAGTCTGTCAGTGCTCTAACAATCCTTATCCGCCATGCTCGGTTAAGAAAGATGTTTGGAAGGGGAGACAATTGAGCGTATAGATTTGTTACTGCCCTGCTATTTACAGAATCAAATTTCTTTCTGTTCGGTGACGCTTTCTTAACACTATGCGAACGTTAAAATTACACAGGCGACTTATAATAGATCTTACTGGTCGGTGTACAGATATATTGCAATGACACTTCACGGCGACGCTAGAGAGCAAATCCTATTATAATACTACTGTCTGGATAGAAATTTTGTGGTTTTAAATCATTTAGATAAATTAACTAATAAATTTAAGAATAATAAATATTTTTAAATAAAAGTCATTCCATAAGTTCGTGGTCAAAAATTAACAAATGCTATCGAAAACAGGGGACACTAAGACAAACGAGGATTTTATTGCTAACTGTTATGGAAGATAAACGGGTTTAGAAGTGAGTTGTCGTTAGAAATAATTTTAAAGGTGAATACTGAGTTAAAATTATTTCATGGTTCAAGATTCATGATCTCGGAGAACGCGGTGTTTATTACGTGGAGCCCTTAAGTAGAGAGAGCGTGGTAAATATCAAGGCAACTATTAAACTGCTGAAAGAGATCAAGCTGATACTTCCGAATTCACGATAAATTCACGGGAAAAAGTATGTTATCGTACTTTTCGAAATTAAAATGCTTGAAATTTAATAAGGTGCGTGCGGACTGAAGCAATTGAGGGCATTGCAAATAGGGTTAATGGTGACCAGCCACGATTACATCGGTTGAATCTGAGGGTGGTTAAACAAGTAAGATACAATGAAAATAGCACAGCCGGTGGAAGATTGTAAAGAAGAAAGCGATAAAAAAGTTGAAAAGATGAAAAAGTATGTTTAGAAAGCAAAATGTTCGGTAAAGGCAGATTACTATGGTTCGGTGGTCTTTTGTGTGGAAATTGGTTGATCCCGTAATCCTGATACCGTAATGTTGAATTATATCATTTCACTTGCGACTGTTGAAAATTAATTGATATTATTACTAAGTATATTTATTTCTTATACTAAGTTAAGGTAATTATAGAAAGCGCCCAACGTTACCAGAAGTATGGGGGTAATTATGGTCACACTGATCGAGAGAAAAATGTATTTTCTTTAGTATAATAACAACTATAGTTTTTATTTTTGAACAACTTTAAAACCCAATATTTTCGCGAACAATTCAATCATTATAGATCCAAAGTCAAAAAGCTCATATCGTTAGCTTACAGGACTTACGTCAACATTATGGAGAATAATTTGCGTAGCGATCCGAAACGGTTTTGGTTATTTGTTCAAAATAAACCAGGGCATAGTAGCATTCCTGGGCGTATGAAATACAATAACAACGAGTTTACCGCACCAATTGATACAGTAAATGCTTTTGGGGAATACTTTAACAGCGGCTACGTTGAATCTCGAAATAGTCATTTACCTACATCTCACGATATGTACAATGGTACGGTAACATTTACTTCAATTACACACACAGAAATTGAGTTACCACTCAAATAATCGAAAAACCCTTTCACGTCAGGGTCAGATAATATTCCTGAGTTTATAGTTAGAGACTGTGCTTACGTATTTGCTAAGCCATTATACGTCATATTTAACCTTATTTTGAAGCATTCTAAATTTCCATCTATTTGGAAACTAACACGAATTTGTCCAGTGCTCAAGAAAGGTGACCTCACTGAAATCAGTAATTATCGTCCAATCTCTCTACTCTGCGAGTTTTCTAAAGCATTTAAACACATTCTCTTTACTAATTTGTACTCGGAGCTACGCGGATGGATATCTCAGAAGCAACACGGTTTTATGCGCCAGCGTTCAACCGTCACTAATTTTGCCTGTTTTTCTCAATTTGTGTGAGAAGCAATAGACAACAGAGGTCAAGTCGACGCTATTTATTTGGGCTTCGGTCCCTTAATATTCCTTCTCTTCATGAACGACATCACTAATATCGCTAAGTGTGAAATGCTAATGTACGCAGACGATATTAAGCTATTCTCTAATATTGTTACCGTTGTGGACTGCTAACTACTTCAAAGGGATATCGGCCGTGTATCTGATTGGTGTGAAGTTAATAGATTATCTTCGAGTATATCTAAGTGTACAACGATGACTTTCTCTAGACGGCAGCAGGCTGTTGAATACCATAACAATATTGGGGGAACACTGCTGCAGGCTTCAACTTCAATTAAAGGTGTAAGGGTAGTCTTTGATTCTTCTCTATCGTTTTCCAATCATATAATCCAGTTAGTGTCGCAGTGCTATAAGATCTATGGATTCATTTATCGTAATTGCAGGGACTTCCTTATTTTACGCACTTCTTCGATCTAGGTTAGAGTATGCAGCGTTGGTGTGGTTTCCCATCTATGCCACTTACATCAACGCAAGCGAGTCTATACAAAGGAGATTTTTGAAGTTTTTGTATTTTCTATCTGGAGGATCTTATCCAGAAAGAGGCTATGAGTATAGTGCTCTGCTACGTGAATTAAATTTTACATCTTTCTCTACCAGAAGAATCATTTTTCTCCTAAAATTCCTGTTTTTTTTAGTAAATAAAAAGATCGATTGTTCGTGGTTGCTGGGTAAATGCAACTTACTGCTCCGAGGGTTAACTCTAGGTCGTCTGACGTTTTTTATTGCAACCCTACTCGGACAAATGTCTTAGTTAGATCTCCAATCTCCTTACTGTGTAACTACTTCAACAGGATCTCGGATCTTTGCGATATCAACGCTGAATCATTTAAGTTTGTTACCGATACTGCTTTGCTTCGTATGGTCTCATCCACACAACTCTCTCCTTTTTACCGCCCGCGAACGTAACATTAAATTGCATAGTTCCAGTAAATATATATACAACATATTTTGTTCATATTTGTAGTAAATTATAATTCATATCTATAGTTAGATGTAGTAAATATATATACAATATATTTTGCTAATATTTCTAGTAAATTGTAATTCATATCTTTAGTTAGATGTACTTGGTATTTCCTTTGTCTTTTTTCTCACTTTATATTTAACTGTCATATATTTTTCTTTTTTTCTGTATTTCCTGTAATTCTTGGGTAAATATGTACCTGTTGGAAATAAATACATATTATTATTATAAAATATATAAGAGTACTATATGCAGTTAATCTGTTTCAGATACAATTTGTATTGTACGAAACTCATTCTGAATTAGATGCTGAAAATGAAAACATGGTTGATAGGGCAATGAAGGAGATAAACCGTATTGCAAAGATACATCACGCCACTCTTCAAGGAAAAATTGACGCACCTCAGCAAGAATTAGCTTCAGTGGTATGTCTATACATACTGCCTATGCATATATATATATATATATATATATATATATATATATATATATATATATATGTAGGTTATAAAGGTCGGGATAATTTTACCCAACAACCAACGTTATATTAAGTTTCCTTGCACCTTAGGCAATACTTATTGTCTCCTACAAAAAGGTTAAAACTAGAAAATGTTGCATATTCATTTTTCTTAAACAATTGGAATTTAGCACTAAAACAATTGGAGGTGCAATGAAAACTTAAGATTTTAATGTAAATATTGTACTACTTCAAAACGGTGTACTTTTCTTAAAAATCGTCTATCTACAAAAATAAACTAAAGAAAATAAAAAAAAAGTATATGATCATAATGCAAATAGTTGCGCATAAATTACTTAAAGATAACAAACAAAAATAGGTTTATGTTTTATTATTTTTGTACTTTTTTAATTTTACAAATATAAACAAGTTTTCAGAAACAAAATCACAGATTGTGACAACTGCCCTTGATGTATTGATACATTATTCTATAATTACTAGAGTTGTCAAAGCGGTCCGGCCAGGTTCGCATCAAAGGTGGGGCGTATATACGTATGTAAACATATATTGTACCTTTTGTCGTTATCAACGATGGCCAACAACCCGTCCTTATGACGTAGTTGAACATCAGCAACTATTTCATCCTCGCCGTTGGGTGTTCGTGTAATAAGGTTTCGTTCTTCAAAGATGGGCACATCCAGGAAAAACAAAAGAATTCCTTTCTCGACGAGACTGCTTTATTTTCATTTATAGACGCGCTCTATTCATCACAATGGACGAATCTTCGTGTTACTTGCACCAAATTTGTGAGCAACTAGAACCGTATGTGTCTCGCAAGTTTTTCTAGACGGGTAAATGCTTTAATAATAAGGCCTTCGATGCGAAAGTTAATTTTCTATTGTAATGTTGTGATTACACGACAATGGGAATACATTTTTGTTGAAGTGTTGTAGAAAGAAAGTTGCTGCTACGTCAAACGTGGATTTTGAGACATTTCAAGACGCACATCACAGAAAATACAAAGAACCTGGCCTGTTCCCCACAGCGTATTCAACTTAGATTGGCTTTGATAATTTCGGATACATGTTTGAATACACATTGTTTGAAGCATTTTGAACATTTGGGGTACTTATCTACTATGGATACTCATTCGGACAGCGTTTTACGGAGAGAATCCCGGTAGTGAGGATCGATTGAAAATCGAGAATTTTAAATCTACCGAATTAAAGGACGTCAGTAAAACAGTGTGGCTTGGTCCTGATGATGACACAATTCCTCAAAAGAATCTATTTCATGACATAGATTCTGCTATTTCGAATCCTATATAAAACCAATTTGCAAGCTTTGACCAGCAGCAGACTTAAAACATGTACATAAAGCAAGTACGTACCGTACGCGTTGTGAACCCTGTTACAAAAATTTACAAGGATTGTCACCAGATCATACAAATGCATTTGTTTTTGGATCGATGGTGGCAGAACTTGTTATGTTAGGCCGTCAGGAAATGTGAGGACTTTTACTGTTGTATGCTGTAAGTCTGTTTCATTTGTGGCACATACTATCGGAGTGTTACCTAGAGTTTTTCAAATACACAAAAACAACAAGAAAAGTCTTTGCTTCAAAGTCGCAAAGGACTAGATGCCATCTACACAGAAGCGCCACATGGAAATTCGAGAGAACCACGAGCAGCCCACTTTAGCGTTGGAGGAAAAACGGGTATATAGAAAACGTTTCGTTATCTATAATGACCCTTTTCCAGAAGTTCAAACGCAAATCTAGTCAGTGGTAGTCGCAATCGTACGTGCTTGCGGAAGCTATAGCTGATTTAGGAATGACAGAAGGCATTTTGATTTTATGTTGAAACACATTAAGAATTATTAGCAAAAATATTACAATGTTAGTAGAGTCCAAAAAGAAAATTTCAAAATAGTGGAATTGTCATTATAAATACAGTGCAGTTTTTGTCAAATTGTCAATATTTACACGTCATAATAGAAAGATGCAACAAAACAGAATTTTAAGTAGTTAGATTATTTTCAAAAAAAATCGCTGACTAATCATGGAATTAAGACAAATGTGTCGATTGCATATGTAATTCATTGACTATAAAGTAAAAATGATTAATTTTCAATAACGCCTTGCTACTACTCGGTAACGAGTAATTACGTTCCGAACGAAATATTAAAAAACATGTTCCCAGTGTACTACGGCGAATCAACAAAGCAACAAAAGTGAAGGAAACCGATATAACGATGGCTGCTAACTTTTAACTCAAGTCCTCTCCGCACTTAATATTAGATACTGAATTTCAATTCTAACTTCATCCTTATACTTTTATAGCGAACAAATAAAGGGTCAGTTTTACGTTATTTTTATACACTTCATTACAACGCATACTATTCCATGTGTCGCAATCCAATTTAAACAAGTGATCATAATGAAAATAACGAAAACACCTGCCTCCTGGACATAATACTATACACAATAAGATACTAATTCATATATACATAGTAACCGCTTAATTACATAAACATTATTATTCGTACAGTATGTATGGTATCTTGATTAATTGAAATAATCACATAATTATGATCAAATAATAGCTATTACACTAAGTCGACCGTTGGTCCATATTAGATTAATTTTTTATGCGCAATTTATCCTAATCAATATAGAGTGAACAAGGTGCATCGACAACAATCATCAAAAAAGGACGTATCACACAATTTAGTGAATATACAGATTCTGTTACCTTTCCTGTCGATCCTTGTTATGTCCACTGTAGGCAATGGCTGATAAACCGCAGATAGTGCGTAAGAAATGAAACATTCAGAACGATTCAATATGTACGTTCAATTGCGTGACTGTTTGGAATACGTTCCGTATGACATTCAAAAGTGTTGTCTTGCAAGACCGAAGTTATTTGGTCAAAGAAGATATTCTTTATATTGGTCTTAACTCGTATTTTAGTTAGTAGACATCGACATTTTGTAAGCGTTTCTCGTAAAATTGCCACCAATTGTATTTTGACAAAATCGATTTTAGTATACTAAGTTTTTTCTGAGGCGGCTTTAATATGTTTAATGCAATTAATGGTTCCGTTGAAATTAAGTTGACCGTTTTAAATTGCTCAATAGCTTGACACACTCACGGAGAGTCATTGAATTTATCTATTTGTTGTTGAAACGTTCCGAATTGAAAAAACAAGTTAGTACGTTCGAATGACTTCAGAATCATTTGAATCAGTTTAGATTTTTCTTATTTTGAAAACATATCGATAGTGAGTTAGCTGCTCTGGGCATGTTCCCCTCGCGTATAAATGAGGTGTGGGTGATCATTATCGGAACACATGTTCTGAATAACGATGTTTTGGAGATTAATTGGAAACACCTTTTTGGTAAAGTTACTAACTGATTACTATCGGGATACTTCTTACGAATGGTTTTTGCTACGAGGTGACATGCGTGTATGAGGCATGTTATGTGAAGAAGAGTCGGAAAGCATATTTTCAACATCCTACCAACTCTCAACATTGTTGCGGCTCCGTCAGTAACGAACATTGTGACTTGGGTTCCTGTGATACAAAATTCTCTCAACGAATCTTTTATTATCATGACAACGATTTCTGCATTAGTTTTCTGAATCCTTTTATTGGATAATAACAATGAAGCTGGTGGACCATCGCGACCCCTTATAAAATGTCATCGATCCGCAAGGGTTCGATACCGACGCCGTTGGGAACCCCTGGTCTAAATAATCTAGCAACGGGCCGTATTCGTGATCTGTTTCCAATATACGTACAAAGTCGCATTCTGTTTTTGGTATGTGTGGCAATATCTTTTTTTTGCTTTGGCTGTCAGGAAATGTGGGATGTTGTTCTTGTTTGCTATGTTGTGTGTGTTATTTTGTCGGTACTCTGTGGATTATTAACTATGATTTTTTCAACATACACAATACAACAAACAAGAACAACATCCTTTGCTTCCGACAGACGAAAACAAAGCGACTATATGACCACACTACTAACAACAGAACGCGACCATACATACGAAGTCGAGCAGGATAGCTTGATCGATGGAGAACGAACCGGACGTATATTAGCGTTGGAAAGGATTCATTTATAACCGCCGGTCCCATGCATATAGCGAATAACGTTGTCGTCTATGTGTAAGCACGCCCTTCTCACTCTTCAGTTTCCCCACATACACGCTAAATTCTAGTCAGTGAGTCAGTCGCCTATCGTACGTGCTTGAGTTATGAATTCGGCTTCACTGCTGATTTCAGGAAATACGTAATATGTCTTGTTTGATTTTTATGGTATTGATAAAATTTAATCTTTGATTATTTCCAAATAAATACTTTAATGTAATATTAAATTGTTTCCAATAAAAAAAAGAAAATTCTAAAAATAAGTGGAACCTTTCATTATAAAATAACTAGATTACATTTTTTCGTTTCCAAATATTCAATATATTAAACGTTCAAATAATAGAAAGTGCACAACAAAAACATAAATTTTTAAGTGTAAATTTAATTTCAAAACAAAAACGTTTTCTGAAGCTAATTAATGGAACATTATATCAAAATGAGTCGTATTTGCATATGTAAAAATTCAATTGAACCTATAATTACGGTAGATAATGGATAGATATTCAAATAAGCAATCATTTGCAGTACTACTACAGTAACGTAGTACCATTTAACGACTTCCCAGAAAGAACATAATTAAAAAAAACTGTTCCACAGTGTAACTACGAGATACAAACAAAGCAAATCAAAAATAACAAAGGTGCAAAAGATCGAGAAAGGCAACGATATAACGCATGGCTTGACTAGAGTTTACTGCGATCCTCTCACTGCAGCGGTTAGATTATTACTGATACTGATTCATTCCCGTCGCGCAACTCCCTCCCTTATACTTTTATAGCGAGCAAATTTTGCAACAGGGCTCATGTATTTTAGCGGCTCACTTTATTACGGAACTTTCTAACACGGTATACTAGACTTCCCACTGTGATCGCACAGTTCTTCACCTGTTTTAACACGTGATCACAAGATGACGAGAATATATCGAAACATCACCTTTGTCCTCCTAAGGACAAACCAACCCATACACAAAAAGATACCTGGAGTCTCTATATACATGTGAACACGATAAGAATAAAATTATTAATTCTTACAAGTATGGATGAGAGTATCTAATTAAAGAAACTCAAATCACTGAAAATGTCGAAATTAATAGCTATATCGACCACTACATCGACCGAGTTGGTTCATTATTAGTATTAATTCTTACTTTATGCATTTATCCTACTCATTAGGAAGCCACAGAGATCAACAACAATCAATCAGCCGAAAAAGACGATTCCACACCAGGAGTAGATACTACAGATTCTACATTAACTCTGCCTTCGAATCCGTTATCATCTACATCTGTAGAAGAAATGGACTTTGATGAAAAATTCCGAGATGTTGTGGTAAGGAAAGAGAAATTAAGTAGTTTATTTTCATTATATATTGGCGTTTTCAGGTTCCAGATTGTGATCTTTTTGAGACACCCTCGGTTCCGGATCTATGCACAAGTGTACAAAAGTGTATGTCTCTGAAGACCGAAGGCTGTTATTTAGCGCTTCTACAAAGAAAAGTAATTATACATTATATTGTCTTAATACCGTATATCATTTGGTTAGGTAAGCTACATCGACATTATCAATGTAAGGCGTTTCATACGTACAATTAATTGTCCATCTTCCGAATTGTAATTTTCAAAAATATTACAATTTTGGAATACTAATCGTGTCTTGTGTCTGTGGGACCTTTCAAAGTATTTTAGGAGAAAGAATGATGTGGTTAACGCAATTATTGAATTTAAAATTTTTCCGCAAGTTTAAAATTAACGCTACCTCCAGTCACGACCACCGATCGGAGGTCATCTTTGAATTTTTTTTTCTCCGAAAGTATACGGTAGATTAAAACAACAATTAGTACGTTCGAATACTTTAGTTTTAAGCTTTATTCATTAATTTTTCTGTATAAAAACAATCAAAAATGCTTGAGTTATGGCCCAGCTGCTGGAGCACCTCTCAGCGAAAGAGGTGTGCGGTGGACATCCTAACTCGGGAACCGCTTATCTGAAACAAACGAAACCAATTGATATGAATAATACATTGAGAAAACTTGCCCTTGAACGAAAGACATTAATTTACGATGATTGTAAACAAAATGGCGACCGTCTGAACAAAAAGCTATTTTTTGGCCTAAAACTTGGCTCTTATAACGTGCATAATTAAAATAAAATATTAATTTTGATCAGAAATGAAATTCCTTCGTTCAAGGGCAAGATTCTATCGATTATAATTCCATAAAGTTTCATTGAAATCCGTTGAGAAGTTTGTCTGTAATTGTGTCCACCGACTTCAAAAATGTCGTTTCGAGAAAAACGGTTTTAAAGTTTTAGAATGAAATAAAATATATATAACATTCATAAAAATAGACTTACATAGTCATCTGCTCCGGGTCTATGCATCCACAGCAGCCTCTAATGTGTTAATTTGCTTCTGTCTTGGCTGAGCAGCTGGCGCGCCGACCACGGTTACCACGTAACGGGGTGCAGCGTTCGTTTGGGCGGTCGGAAAAAATAAGTTCTTACTCTCGTATCGACTTATAACTTTGGAATTGAATAGCCTAAGGACTATACTTTCGTACTGAGACATTATCTCAAAATCGATTTTTTCAAAATTTATAACTGGAGGTATCCCCTTAATGTTGTTTGTTTGTGTGAGTAAATTTTCTTTTTTTAAATATTTTGCACTCTATGAAAAAAAATCATATTTATCTATGTTAACAGATTATAATCATAGAACATTAATCACATCAAATCATTTTTATGGAAACAAAAATTAAACTTATAGTAAATCAACACATAATCCTACTATACAGCGTGCCCACCTAGTGCATGGACGGAATGTAATTCCTTTCCTGAGCAATTTACAGAAAAAGTTTTCACATAAAAATATTCGGAGGCAAATGCTGCACAACATGAAATTATACTCAAGTATACAGCGCTCGATACAAGTTTAGTGTTTTAATGCAACCTGTTATTATTACGATCAAAATTCCCTATACCTATCTATCCTAGTTTTTAAGATAATTGACGAAATAATTTGAGATTTTTGCGAAATGCCGCTGTTTTTTTAACGACTGATATTTTAAACGCCTTACACGGTAGTGTCGAGATTCAATTATTATTCGATTGAGTACATCTTGGAGTTTCAGGCAATACATCCAAAAGTGTTTTATACCAGCTACAGTCTACAAGATTGCCATCGAAATCGTTGCCATGTTTGATTGACTCTATTTAATTTTTTTCGATTGGAACATTATATGTTTTTCCATGATCTGTTAGAGAAACTGTTATAGAATGTTTTTTTATATACATTTCCCTATACCTAAAATGTGTTATTCTCTAGTAAACTAAATATAAAGCTATGCAGATAAGTTTTTTGCTAAAATGCATAGAGTGTTGCGACGAAATACTATAAACTTTTGTTTTTCCAAAGATAATCATTAACAATAAACTGTAAAATTGAATTTACGCATACAGTTTTAACATCTACTCGAAGTGAACACCATTTTGCTTCATACAAACCGTAATGTGCTTTTTTGTACTATTGAACATTTACTAACATCGCGGGAGTGTTGTTTTATGTTCACGTTATGCATTGCATTAAGAAATTTACCGGGGGGGATTTTCATAAACATTTCTATTCAGCTAAATTCCGAAATTTTTCAACTTTCAGGACAATATACATTTTTTTATTAATTTTTATATATATTTTTTCAAATATTTTTCAGGACGTTCTTATTATATTTTTTACTATTGCAAAAATTTGGTGTGTGATGATTTAAATAAATCTATTCCTTCTATGTTGAACTCTAATCAACATTTGTCTACTTATTGTCGTTATTTATTATTTATACGTGCTAGTTAACCTACTAGACAATGTATATAGGAAGATGATGGTTACTTTGAGTAGATGATGGAATTGTACCAAAAAATATAACGTTTACATGTTTGTTTTAATGAATATCTTTTGTGAAACAAAAGTTTATGGTATTTTGTCGTAGCACTCTGTTTTTAAACAAAAAACTGATCTACGTAGCTTCATATTTAATTTAGGGTCGCGTTTTAGGTATAGGAAAATGTCTACGAAAAATATCCTAGAAGAGCTTCACTATTAGATTTTGAAGCTTCGCTATTAGATTTTGATTTCACTATTAGATTTTGAAATAAGATGGTGACATGGCAATGATATTGATGATCTCTCTGTAAAATCAGGGTGATATAAAAAATCTTCCATGTGTTGCCGAATACTCCAAGAAATACTCAATCCAAGGAGATTTGAATCACCACTCTAACGCGGCATTTCGTAAAAATCTCAAATTATCTCAGTTATCTCAAGAACTAAGGCAATATTCCCTATATATTGAAGAAAGTTGATATGAATTGAAGAGATGCATCCAATAACGTAATAATATACCAGGTGTTCCGCTTAAAGAACCAAACTTGAATTGTGCGCGGCAGAGACTGAGCACCCTGTATAGTTGAATATAATTTTATATTGTGTTGTCCCCGAATATTTTTTATTTGAAAGCTGTTTTTCTAAATTTCCCAGGAAAGGAATTATGTTCCGTTCAGGCACTAGGTGGACGCGCTGTATAGTCTTTTCCTCTTTCAACCACGATTCGATTGTATTGTATGTACCATACAAACTGACCCAAATTAAGTTTTAATAAGGTACAGTCTTAGATCTTTTTCATTGGTAGGCTTTCTATACTTTAGACTAGACGAAGACGACATTATACCCAACGATGTCAAAAACATTGCAATATTGATTGTGAAGTTTTTATAGCTTGCCTGGTTTTGTCGGTGTTACATCCGGTGCACACAGGGCTCCATATTGTGGCCGCTATTGTTTGTTAGCTTTTGTAACTTTGTACGTCGATTACACAAATGTGGCAATGACAGACACGAACTTCTTGTGAATTGTAGAAATGCCCTTGAAAACCTATTTACTGGTTTAATAACAGTAAGCTGATTTTAAATATTGACAAAACTAATATAATCTTTTAATGAAGACTAGTCGTTATGTTTATACGAGGTGTGGCAATTAAATAACCGGACTGGTGCTACTATCGGCAAACAGCGAACACGCCACGGCAGGTTTGAACATGTCTGTGCTTGTAGATACTTCCCCCTCTTTGGGCTCGATGGGCACGGTTGTACGTCACTCAGTCTCGCTGTAGCAATCGTCCGTTCAAGTCCCTACGCTAGCGTCGCGTCGGAAAAAAGAGTGTTCAGATCGAGCTACGTCCACTGGGTCCCCGAAGGTCAGACAGTCAATCACCATTATTACGTCGAGGTTCTAACTACCCTTCGTGAACGAGTGAGAAGACGAAAACCCGATTTGTGGAAGAGCAAATCCTGGATGCTACCCCAAGATAATGCGCCGGCCCATTCCGCCTTGTCTGTGTAGGCATTCTTTGCGAAATCCGGCATCACCGTGTTGGATCACTCACTGTACTCGCCCGACGGCCCCTTGTGACCTTTTTTATTTTCTATGGTAAAATCGGAGCTTAAGGGGACAAGATTTGACAGTGTGGAAGCGGTGAAAGCGAAAGCGACGGAGATTCTCAACAAGCTGACAGAAGCGCACTTCCAGCAGTGCTTTCGACAGTGGAAAATTCGTATGGAGCGTCGTAGGGATCGGCAAGGAGAGTACATTGAAGGGGATAAATTTTGTAATGTAATTGGTGATCAATAAAATGTTTTGTAGCACCAGTCCGGTTATTTAATTGCCCCACCTGATATATGAGCAACACTAGGGTGATGTCAGTTTCAAGTCAATTACTTCTGATAATAAATTAAAAAGGGACTTGCATTTAGAAACCATTGTTTCAAAATTAAAGAGAGCTTAGTACTTGCTAAAATAAAAAGGAAACTTTGAGATGTATACCGATTGGGAAAATGAGAAATTTGCTATATCGATATCCCCTCGTGGAGGGGACTGGGTGAAATCCGAGCAATTCGTGCTAGCACACTTCGAACAATGTTGGGATGTAGATGTACTGTGCGACGAGCGCACGTAATAATTTCAAGTCAAGGTCGCCTGGAAATGAAAGTTTCGCATATTTATTTTATTGTTGCCGTGAAGCTTACAGGAAATTAATAAGAAATTCTAACGATGAAAATAAAAAACAGATTCTGATGAAATGAAAGAAAAGAAAAGTAAATACTCTAGAAATTCTTAAGATCGTCCGCATATAAGGCAGTCTACCTCGTAACTAACCACATCGGTAACCTTGAGCCATCGACTGCCGCTAGCCCCTCCGCTTGAGAGCGAGGAGGGGATAGCGATATGGCTAATTTCCATATTCTTCTTTGTTGGGGGAATGAAAGTAACTTAAAACTTTACTTTGTTTTTGTGATTTTTAGGTTGTCACCAATATGGATAACAAATACATGATTCAAATGGCAGAGGTAAGAGGTTTATTCGGCTCCACATCCCAGACTACATCAAAAAAAAGCGCAAAAACTCCTAAAGTGAAAAAATCTGAACGACCACCATCTCCAGCACAAAAGCCTAAGAAAATAGCTAAACAAATAGAGGTATTATATGTACTTTCCAATTTCATTTTTTAAAATTCCGGAGTACTTTTGTTATCTTTATCGTTAGTAGTAAACATCGAGTGTTCTAAGTCTATTCACTTCCTTTTTCCTCTATTAAGCGGAAGTACAGTCGGTTCTCTGCTTTCACTTCAGTTTTGAATGCAGGTAGGGTTAGATTCCAAATTTTGATTAGAATTAAGTTTGGATCCACAACGATGCATCGTGTGCCTTAAAATATTTGAAATTGAAACTATATTAGCTAGAAATGTTATTACCTACTATTAGAACTTTTTTCATCATTTAACTGAGTTGTTTATTATTACTGCTGATACCAGTGTATTGGCAAAATGGTTTCTTGAATAAGTTAAAAATCGGCAAGAAGAAAAATTTATATACAGCAATTGTAAGATATTAACCGGATATGGGAAATGTATAGGGTGAATCATAATGGATGGAAGAAACCGAGGCAGTATATAGAGAGATTATTTTGAGCAAAAAGCTTCCTATTATTGTGATACAACTGTTAAAACTAATACAATATCGTACATACGCTTTGTATACGTGCATCACCAGACTCGTGTTAATTATTTGTGTCTACTTATAGTTTAATAATTATAATTTTTAGAAATCATAATTACTCTTTTTATACATGGTGTCCCATCGGGGACTGATACTATACTAGTACATATCTGGAATGATATGAATTGGAAAAGTCTAACAATTTGGCATATTACCAAACCTAGGGAGCCAACTCATCGAAGACATCTAGATCCGTCTGCCGCTTTCAATTATATCGGAAGTGGGTGCTAACTTGTTTATTTTAATATTTAAAATGCTCAGTTAATTTTTTAGGGTTTTAGAAAAAAAATGCAAACCAGATAAAGAATAGCTCTTTTTCACAAAGTTCGCATTTTTTGAATTTTGTAGTACCTATAGGTTTTATTATAATCTTTTGATATGCAGGAGATAAGACGTTATGGCTAAATAATTTAAAAATACGTACTGAATATGAACATTTTAAATGGAGATCTTAAATTTTTTTAATATATTTGTATTTTACGCTAAATAATAGGATTTTTCTCTACCAGTTTGGTTATTGCAAGCTAGGGTCGCTATTTAAACTAAATGATGACAATTTAATCATTACTACCTTATGAAGATACGTTGCAATAGTATTTATGTACGGTGGCAGGAATAAGTAACCCATTTGGCAATGTAATGTTGATAAAACATCGCATAAACGTTACTATGTAACAGTGATTCAAATCAACAGACCATTATTGCTATCTTTGTTGTTGTTATTGTTGTATTGGGCGAAGCGTCGGGTTACGGAATACACCTCGCACTTCTAGGCATCGATTACTATGATCATTAGCCGACCCCACTAGAATCTTGCCGAATCCAGAGGTGTTCCAACCTTTGGTAGGGATTTTGAACACGCTAAACATCGTATTGACACGGAGCGTACGGTTTTACTTCCTTATCCGAGAAGAAGGCATACTTCGATTTTTATCCGTAATTAAAAAGCAACCGTCTCAACCGAGATATGAACTCGCGCCGTTCGGATCGAAAGGCAAGTATGCTAACCGTTCGACCACCGAGACGGTCGCTATCTTTGCTATTATTGATTCTATTAAGCCGGTTAAATTAGTAAAGTAGTAGTGGTTTGACTGCTGGCAGTGAACTATATATTATGTATCTGGAACGGTAGTTACTATGTTTATATTTGAAAATTGTGAAGCCGACAAAGACAGACAAATGTTTCATTCCGATCTGTTCTCTTTTATGGCGATATAGCATTCGACAACCAGCGTTCGCCACTTTTTCTAAGCAACTTGAGTATTTAAAACTTTTTTATCTGTTCGAATATTTCATTTAATGATGATTATGTTCAGTGTAAAATAATTGGTTTAATAATGAGTCTGAAATCATGATAAAGAAGAAAGAGAAGCAAAGCGAAATGGATAATATCAAACAAAGAAGAACATTACGAAACTTACAAAAAAAAAATAAGAAAAGAAGGCGCAAAACTAATGAGTAGACATAATGATGGATGTTCTAGAAAAAGATTATAAGAATATCAGAGACAATTCAAACAACAGAGTAGAAGAAAAATAACAAGTAATATAAATAAAGAATAATGGCAAGATTATTTATATAGCATATCAAACAGAAGATAATAACAATGATGAAGACAGAAAAGATACACAGAAGCGGAAATAGTAGGCCAACCAACAGAAAACGAAATCAATAATATTATAGAAGACTTAAAAAGTGGAGATGCACTAGGATCAGACAGTTTTAGTAACGGAGAGAAAGAGTTAAGGGAAAGAATACAAGAACTTATTATGAAAATATGTGAGTACATAAAATATATATTAACTTCAATTATACTGAAAAGATTAAACAAATATCTTGAAAAAGCAATAGGAGAATATCAGAATGGTTTTGGACAAGGAAAATCGACAGTCGGTGCAACTCACATAATAAATTAAATAACAGAAAGATGCTACGAAAAAAATATAAACTTATATATATTATACATAGATATTAAACAGGAATTTGATAGCTTGGAAAGAAAAACTATAATGAAAGAAACATTAAATTTAGGAATACTAGGAAAGGTAAGCAGGCTAATCAAAATGATACTAGATAAATCAAAGGCATTGGAAATGACACGAGAAGGAATAACAAATCCAGTAGAACAAATGAAGGGATTAAGACAAAAAAATAGGCTTTCGGCAGCTCTCTTCAACATAGTTCTAGAAGGAGTAATAAGTGACGCAAGTAATTGTATATGCGGACGATATTGCCGTAGTAGCAAAAGACAGAAAAAGCGTAGAAGAGACCGTAAAGAAAATAAGTGATGAAGCAAAAAAAGGGGACTAGAGATAAACCAAAAGAAGACGAAATATATGAAAATCGTCAAAGAAAAGAAAGTAGAGTATCAGTGGAAGACAAATAGGAGAATTCAAATTTGAAGAAGTTTAAACAATTAAATACCTTGGAACCATAATAAGTAATACAAACGATAAAGGCACAGAAATATCACAAAGAATAAAATCAGGGCACAATGCACAAAGAAATTATGAGAAGTAAAAAGATAAGTAAAAGGACGAGACTACGGGTGTACAAAACAGCAGCAGAGACAATGTGCACTACAAATAAAGATGCAGAAAAACTGAAGGTGTTTGAAAGGAAAATAATTAGGAGAATTTATGGACTAAAGAAACTGAATTGAGATCAGTACAGAAGGAGATAATAAAAATACTGGAAGGAGAAGAAAAGAAATTTAATCAAAACGAATAGGTACGCATTTATTTCAACCAAGATATCCCGTCGATGAAATTTTATTTATTTGAGACAAATAGTTAAGAAAATTGTTAGTGAGTATTTACAATGTAGAACTTACAATTAACCTGGGCAAATATGCGGTAACAACCAGACGCGTGGCGAACGCATCAAAGTTTACACATAAAATAGAAGGTAGGAAATAAATTCTAAAAGGCGCTGAAACACTTATCGTTTTAAAAGTCTGTTTCAGTCAACTGAGTACGACGCGCGGAATAAATGTTTTTTAATGCCGAAAACGACCGTTCGACATCTAGCGATGTTATATTTGCATATTTAAAATAATCTTTGAAACAACTTATGCATCTTCACACGCACCTTCACAAATTTGTCTTAATATAAGAAAATCGGAGTCTTTCTCTAAAACACTTTCAAATTTTCGTATTACACACCAATTTGTTTCGCCTTCTACAGCGCATAACTGTACGTGAACATCATTCACAATTTGAACAGAATCCACTAGCGACATCGAATCATTTTGTAATTTTTCTATTCCATCCGCTAGTCCGAAGTAATTGTTGTGAATAGTTTGTAAATCTCTTTTAACCTGACAATCTTGAAATATTTTCTGGCTTTTCTTGATTGCTGCAGCTTCTGTCGGATTGAATTTTAAAACTACCTTCTTTACTTGATCAAAATATTTGTTGTAGTAAAACGCAGCCTGCAACCGTGTTCCTCAACGTGTAACAATCGGCTGTGGTGGTTCAGGTAAATCAGGACATAGTTTGTGAAATAGTCGGGTACGTTTCGGGGATTTTAGAAACATTGCCTTTAGACTAGCAATCAATGTATTTACTAGTGGAAAACATGTAGAAATCGTTTGTGCCGCAAGATTTAGAGCATGGATTTTACACGTTACATGTAAGAAGTTACCACAGTGTTCCTTAAGAGATCGGCCCAAAGAACGCATGTTTAACATTAAAAGTTACTTAGTTGAAACTTTACATTTGTACAATGAGTTCAACACCACCTTTAAAATCTCATCGGCGGTACAATTTATAACTCTTTTGGAAGCAAGTAAGAAGGAGGATGACGGTCGATGTGATTCCATTGTACGTTCCATTACATTAACCACAGAATGTTTTTGACGATCTGTTGTTTCGTCCACACACAACCACAGTTTTTTATCTTTCAATCCCGTTTTCATTCTTTTTTCTATATGTTCACGAGCAAATGGCATTACATTTCGTATCGATGTCCGACTAGGTAATTTACAGTCCGCATATTTATTCCAGAAGGAGACAAATGCTTCTTTGTTTAGTAAGCGAAACGATAGATTACATAAAATAAGAGTAACACATAAATCAAATGTAAATTGTTCTTGGTCTCGTGTGCCACTTTTTGCAGAAGAATGCTGTTTGCTTTCGATGTGACGCTGACAATGGCTTCTGGACCAACACATTAAAGGGATTTTACAAACTAGACATTGAATTTTAGCGCCATGAAAAATTAAGTTCGGCATGTCCACTATAAAGTTTTTAACTGTGTTCGCCATTGGTCGTTTTCGCGACGTATCTAGCTGCGACACTTTTAAAGCAAACATAAGCGTACAATTACGAAATAAGTTACGACAGCCTACATATACACAGAACTACTCGCATACAGCATCGATTTAGTACTGACGCTGTGAACGCGTGAAATAAATAATCGCCGACTCTGCACCACATATCTACTACACTGACTGTTACCGCTGTTCGCTCAGAGTACTTATAATTATAGCAAACGAGAAACAAAAACTTGTTGTAAAAGAACCCATGAAGAAGAAGAAAATGATCAAATTAATATTGTTCAAAAAACTGTAAATAATCACTATATTTAGGGCAAAACTAATTAATAAAGTTTTCGATACAAATTGTTTTTTTACAAAATGTCAATGTTTGTATCACTAATTAGTTAAATTATTAGTTATCAATTTTTAGCTTTATTTATTTTATGTATATTATATTCTCTTTAAGTTAATGAGATAGACAGGAACAGAAACACCCATAATACAAAATTCCAAAAGCGTAAAAATGAGGAGAAAGATGGATTTTGGCCGCAGATGTCGATCTTTTCGAAGCTTTAAGTAACTTAAGATTTATTATTTTAACATAATTTTTTGGGTGAGTTGGTCGCACTGATGTCCTACATTTTTAGATTTTTCCAATTCAAACATTTCCACATATAGTTGGTTATAGTTCTTAGCGGGATATCCTGCATATCGTCGAATGAAACATACGCTAACAAACGATAGGGAAATGGTTGTTAAGGAAAAGCACATTCATTGTCAACAAGCAGATCGCTGCATTTGTTAAAATATATCCGCTCGCTTTTATACTTTTGTATAGACAAATCCGATTCACTATCGAAATTTTCTACTATTTCACAAAAGTTTATATGCACTATTGACTAGTACAGGTATAATAGTTAAAGAAAGAAGTACTATATAAACAACAAATCATTTTTAGGTTGAGAGAATTGCGGCACCGACCATGGCTTCCATGAAACATTCTAAATTTTCTACGTTTGATGTAAATCAGAACTGTTCAAAATATTGCAATAGAGAAGAAACCAGTCAGTCAAAGAAATGGTGGTGTGAAACGGCGAGACATCTCAGCAACCTTCGTACGAGTTTAGTAAAACAGAAGATTTTACCGCCATTAGAGAATAGAAGAAACTCCAAAGCTACTGCTAAGAACATAGTTCACACTTTCGTTCATTCTGCGCAGCGAATAGACGAAGTTGTTGCACGGAATTCAAAAAATGCCAATATTCCAGTATTTCCTAAGTTGCGTTTGACAAGAAAACCGGAAAAAAAGGATAAACTTCCCTGTCCAATCACTGTAACTTTTGTTAAGTTTCATGGGAATACCAACTGTATTAACCAAATGGTATGAAATCTATCGTGGATATTCTTAATAAATTTTCTTGTCAAAGAGTTTGTTATTTTTCCGTGCACAACTACATAGCTTGTTAATGGGAATAACCGCACTTAGCACTTAGTAAATTCTTAGTTACCTAGCGCAATTCCTTAGAGATTAAAATAAACAGATATATCTCTAAAAAAAGACATGACCTTTATAAGAAGATTGACAAATTTACTTATTTTTAAGACGAATCGTTTAAAATTAGAAAAAACCTCAGGAATCTATAATAATATGTGGTTAATCGAGTGTACATTCTAACAAGATGTGTTTGCTAAATGAATACGAAACATTTGTTTCATGTACTGGTTTCTTAAAAGGAATACATATTATTTTTGACTATTTTATTTTTCTGTTTTAAAAACAAAATATGTACAGGATATCTTACGGGGAACTGGAAAATCTGAAAAATTGGTGTTTCACCTAATGTATAGAATAGAATAGGAAGTTTTCTTCGAAATCAGAAGGTATCTAAGGTAATATCTAATAAAAAAAGTATTCTAATTTTTAGTGTATAATAGTGTATAATAAATAAATAAATCATTTGAAGATATTGGCTTTCGCTTTATCGAGAAAGTGCAAATACTTTAGCTATGTAGACCTTATTGATATTAGTCAACCACCAAATTTTCAGATGTTTCTGCCTCATATTCTTCCAGATATTTCCAGTAGGATAATCTATATATTCAGAAAAACATGCATAAAACATAATTGCTCTTTCGCAATTTTTAACAAGCAGAGATCCTAGAAGCAAGTCTTACGTATAGCCTTTATGGAATATGAAGAAGAATTTGGTATTAAATTGGTGATTAAATTTAAATGAGTGAGTCTTTGTAGGTTATACAAGCTGATTCATTTCGACCCTTACCATGGGTATCTCGCTTATTATTGGAGATAAAGGGTAAGTTTGAATTTGGCAAAGTTGCTAAAGTCAGCAAAAGAAAAAACAATGAAATAAATGTAAAATGGAAAAATTTAGATTTGGAAATAGTCACAACATATGAATACTTGGGAGGTATAATTACCGACGACGGAACTGGTCCAAGAAACAAAGTTAAGAATATACAATACACTTTTGTATTGCCTACGTTACTATATGAAAGTGAAAATTGGACAATACAGAAAAAAACATGACAGTAGAATAAACGCAGTGGAGATGAAGCACTTAAGGAGGATCCCAGAAAAGAAAAAATGGGATAGAATAAGTAACGAGTCAATTAGGGGAAGGATTGACCAGAAATCGATAATGAACAAAACAACAAAGAGACAAAAGAACTAATATGGACATCTGATGAGAATACAACCAAACGGAAAAACAAGAAGAGTACATGAAACAAAGAACAACGGAAAAAGAAAAAAAATGGCAGACCAAGGAAAAGATGGATACAGCAAATATTAGAGGTGGGAAAATTAGAGAGAAGGCACTAGAGGATATGAAAATAATGGCAGAAAATAGAAAAGAATGGAAGAGATGGGTGAATGAAATGGAAAGGCAGAAAGAAAGAAAGTGTAAGATAACCATGAAACTTCAAACTGACAAACATTTCAATTGCCGTTCATTAGTAAGAGAAGAATGTCAGACACCAACAAAGAGAAATGAGATATGTTAAGTATTTTTTATTCATCGAACCGAAATACAATAGCGAATAGAAACTTGATTAAAAATGGATCGTTTATCGAGCCGTATAATATTTATGTTAACAGAAATTTGAATGAAAATCACTGTAATGCTTTACAAATGGTAAATTAAATGTGCGTTTTTGCAAAGTTTATGTAAATCTTTTATTTTCTAGATGAATAATCCATCTACACGCTAAGTGGCATCAAGATTAACTTTGCTCCAGACTCTAGTATGGAGAACTTTATATTGAAGAAAGTTTAAACCATACAAGATTCATGCTAGCCACAGCCTGGTGATAATTTATTAGTATTGCAACTAGTTACCAATTTTGGAATCTTTAACAGAAAAACGGAACGCTATTGGGCAATGCAGAACTCCAGACAAAATAGGGCAAAGAGACCACAACATCGTTTTGGATTAAACGTTTGGATGAGCATTTTAGGAAATCGTCTCATTGGACCAGTTATGTACGAAGAAACATTAATTGAAAGATTAATTGGTAAAGATCTTGTATCTTCTTCCCACATACGTATCTAACTTCTTGGATAACAATATTCCATTAAATCAAGAGTTTCCAAACCGCTAGATTGAAAATAGTGTAGTTGTTGAATGGCTGAATTATTTATGGAGACTTGTTAAATGTAATATTTATAAAGTTGACGTCTTACAAAACACTGGAGAACTTCGAGGTAGACTCCAGAATGTCCTCGATGTAATTCCTAGAAGAACCATACAAAGTGCAGTTCAAAATGCCGGAAAGCATACGCAATTGTTCATTAATGAAAATGGCCAGTTATTTGAAGTTTTACTGTAATTGTTGGTTTATTGTGTTGTTTTCTACTATTATTGCTGGTATTGTTATTTTCATTTATTGCTATAAATAAGGTTTAAAATTTACATAAACTTTGCAAAAACACACCCTCAATTTACCACTTATAAAATATCTCACTGATTTTTATTCAAATTCCTGTTAACAAAAACGTTACGCGGCTTCTTAAACGATCCATTCTCGACCAAGATCTAGAAAAATGATACGATGTGGTTGTTGTCGTTCTGGATACAATTGTAAGTACATTGTATTCGCTATTGTTGTATGTCTGTTTGATGAATAAAAAATACTTAACATATCTCGTTTCTCTTCGTTGGTGTACGACATCTTTTTATTGCTAAAACGGCCCACAGACGATACAATTTGTAGTACAATAAATTGAACAACTAGTTGCACTGTAAATCGAAGAGACCAATCGATCCCCAAGTGATCAGTTTAGTAGTTTAATGTATTGTTCACGATGGCACCATCCATTTCAAAAAAGAAAATATCTGCTCTATTAATCGTTTTGTATCTAGTAGATAATAGTAATAATAATGTGAAAAAGAAAAAAAAAAACAGTATATGTATATGTTTTATGTGCTATCAAGTGAACAAGAGTGGCAACAAGTTTCAGTTGATATGGCAATTCGACAACTGTTTGGGAGCAATGGACGGAAAACGTATTCTTATTTAAAAAAACCACCGAAAAGTGGCTCACTTCGTAGAACCACAGCGTCGGTTCATATCAATCATCAGTTCCCTTGTCTGTACCTCTGGAATCTTGTACCTTGAAAAAATTCATAAAAATATTTTCTCAACTCCATTTGAAGTATAACAACTCTTCTTTCAATTCTTTTCTGAATGCCGTTTTCATATTATTGATTTTCTCTTTCAAAAGCTCCAATTTTGCTTCAGGGTTAATTTCTTTTAATTCTTCTAAAAGAATTTCGTAGCTTGCGTTACGTTGGTGTTTCTTGGAATACTCATTACTTTTCACATTCCGCAAACAAGAACGTTCGCGATACAATTCTATAAATTTTATGCAACATTTTCTACTGCCTTCCATTGTTTAATTGAAGAAAATCTTGTTTTGGGTAAGTTCAGAAATTATATCAAGTCTAAAAACAGATACACAAGTTCAAACTTGTATATCCAACCGAGTTGTACTACAGATTTTTAAGCATGCTATACGTCCGCACGATCCAACTACTTCGAGCGATCGATTAAACAACAACCCCACACACGTTGCAATTATTGTTCCAACGGTTGCATCAACCAAGATTGTACAACTTGTACCATCTGTGGGCCGCTTAATGAACGACGATTGAAATGTTCAGCAGTTTAAAATTTCATGGAATTTAATCTTAAAATGTTTTCTTCGTCAATTGAAGCATAATGTCGGAAACTTTCGTCAACATGTTATATATGGTTGAAATTAGAAAAAAATTCTTTCTGACTGCAGAAACTGCAAAAACCAATATAGCGCCGATATGAAAGAAAGTTGATCATGACTAGAAAGAACCGAAACGTCGTATCAAAATTTAGAGTACACCATTAGGTAGAGTTTCGAAAGTGGCCTTGAGAAGCTGGTATAGTTTTCCACTGCAAGGCCAATTAAAGGTGCTACAGGTAACAGAAGAATGTGGGTATTTTTCGTCTTTTTTTGAAATCTCGAACATTTGTCACAGGTACATTTTCCCTTTGGGTTCATAACAAACACAAAATTTCTCAACTTTGCCAAATTTAAATCTACGCTCTATTTCCAAGAATAAGCGAGATCCCCACGGTGAGGGTCGAAAATGAACCAGCCTGTATACATAAAGTTTATGTAATAGACACAACCCGGATATTATTTTAAATAACGCAACATTAACAAGCACCGAAAAACTAAATTGAGATTTACAAATTTTACTAGAAAAAAAATAAAGTCCTTTATTTCAGAATGAATCTGATACAAGGACAAAAAAGGAAGACTTAATATTTGAAAGTACAAGTAACAATCAGAAACATAGAAGAAGTATAGATGAGAATGCTGTAAGTGCTAATACTTCCGTAACATCGAGCAGGTCAAGCGCACCCAAGAACACGAAGAGACATTCCATTAAATCATCTGTTTTCGCAAGAATCTCCATTCCAACCTTTTTATAGAGAAAGGTGAGTTGAGACATACGATTAAAGAGTTATTAAACAATTTTCAAATATGATGAGATGTAGGCCAATAGCAGTGTTAAATTACTGACAGATCCTCTATCTGGTTAGAAGCTGAAATTAAAATCCTTACCATACCGATACATTTGTACCGGACCCAGGTTTCGATAGCTGAACTTCGGCATAATATTGCATTAAGGAAGTATGCTAAAACCATATTAAGCAAGAAATTAATTTACTAATGGAATGTGTAAACCCTTGGCCAAAAAAATATAGTTTCCATAGAAAACGCCATCAGTGCCTTTTAAAGATTATATCAGAAATTTTATTCGGGTCCATGTAAAACCGAAATTTTGAAAAATAAGCAACAAAATTAATCTAGCGTTGTATCTACATAAATAACTAAATATTTCTAAAGGACTTAAAGACAAATGCTGTTTTTATACACAGTCAAGTAAAGGTAACACTGCGGTTATCTTAAAAAATCCTTTACCAAAAACTGACAGGAACCAAAAAGTCCGTGTTAGAATGTAAGGTTGTAATATAAGATATAGACCAACTGTACCAAACACAGTGTTACCTAGAATGTACTATGCACCTAAGATACACAAACCAAGAAAGAGTGTGGGATCCACTGCCACCAACAACAGCGGTCCAACTTACTTGCTCTACAAATTGTTGTTTCACAAATTCAACTACTTATCAATAGATTCTTGATTTGACAGTTAAAAATTCATGTGTCCATTGTGAAAATGAACTATATTGAATTTAAACGAAGTTTTGGCTTCGTTTGATATAAGTTAACCGTTTCCTAACATCCCGGTCGATATAACTTTGGAATACTAGAAAACCTTTCGTTGAATAACCGAATGGATAGTAAACAAGTTGTTAATTTAGTTTTTTTGACAAGACTTTATATGAAGTATTTTTTGCCAAATCAATAATACCTTTCACCAACAAACTGGAGGAACGGCAGTGGGTAATAGCCTATCTCGTTTTATGGCTGACCTCATTATGGACAAATTTGTGATTAATTTTAAGAAAGCTTTGGAATGTTCCCCGTGAAGATCGATCAGTTTCTAAATATGCTACTAATAAGAAAGAGAGCTAAGTTAGAAATAGACATATAGATATATAGAAAACCAACTAACAATAATAGATTTATCTTATAAGATTAAAATTACCGGGAACGTATTTACCTTCAACAATTAACTTTTTGGTACAGCGTCCGCTTAATTTCCCCTTGATTGAAGGCCGATCTCAAAATGAGCTCAGAATTCCAACTTTTAATACACATTCTGAAGATGAGCTTGGGACTGTTAGGTGACTATTTCATTAACAGAATATCAACAGTATGCAGGTAGTTAATAACCTGCCAAGCCACGTGGAGACGCGCATTGTCTTACATGAATAAAAAATTAGGACCCACAATAGAAGCAAATGGCATTTCGTGTTCAAGTACGATGTTTTCCAGGTAATAATCCGCATTCACGTATAGAAACCATCTCTGTATGAGCGCCGAAGTAGAGCCCCCCCCCCAAATATTACAGAGCCGCCACCGAGCGGGGCCCTTCGCCAAACACGCTCATCTGGAAATTTGAAGCTAACCCTCGCTTCGTCAGAGAATAAAACCTTTTTCTAATCACTAACAGACTAATGTTGATGATTTCTGGCAAAACGCAATCTGCAATCTTGAACTTTGTGGTGCTCTCCGGTAAGTAATGGTTTTTTTCCGGTCTCTTGCTGCTTAATTCGGCTTCATTCAAACGTCTTCTGATTGTTCGAGACAATAGTACAACAATACGAACCCCTGATAGCTCATTTTTTAATACATTAGTAGTGATTCTTCGGCTTCTAAGAGCGAATTGTCTCAGAAAACGGTCATACCTTTGGTACATTGTTTTTGCCCTTGCCCTGGCCTTCCAAAGTGAGATCCTGTTTCGTTACGCTGGAACGATTTCCTCCTAACACACTGGTAACATAACGCATCGAGTATTCCTCATCCAGCAGAGTTGACTGCCTCCTGATGATGATTCATTTTTCTACGTTGAAACACTCGCAAATGAACTTTAAAACAGGTATGCGGTACAACCGATAACAAAAATTAGCTTGACTTGTCTTAATCAGCAGTTTCTGAACGGATTTTAAATTAATTGTGGTCAAACGTGACTAATTGACATTTGCAATTTCAAAACAAAACAGCATGTGCTTGAAGTGCCCGAGGAGGTCCAAAGTCTACTTGGAAGACAGTTAGTAAATTAAAAGTTATCATTATCTCTGAATATTTTTGAAAAATATTAGTGGAGTGGATTTTGCATGTCCAGGAGTTTATTTTAATTGATTCACATTTAGTACGCTTAAATTTCAGCCTTCACTCTTTACTGGGTCAGGCGAATAGTTGGGCGATCAGTCCTATGACTGAATAAGTTGTAAATTAATGTAGTTGTAGTATAGTTAGTTCAGAATTATTGCTGAAGATCATAGCCCAGCTATCGAAACGCGCGTCCAGTATAAATGTGTCGTCGTCGTGAAGGTAATAGTGAAGTGTTTCAGCGTTCTAGTGCCGCTGTGTTTGATTGATTGAGTACTTGAAACATTTGCTTGAAATGTCAAAAACTAAACATAGAATCTCGTAACTATGAGATAAGTAATTGAAAAGACATTAGAAACTATTGAAACGAAGGATAAAACATTGTTCTATTATTGTTACGAGACAATTTTTCGTTTAAAGATATATAAACTTACGTAAGGTATATGTAATAAGGATGAAATAGATATTGAACTTTGTTCTCAATGCAGAACTTTTATAACTTATTTTTATCTTCATTTTCTTCTCCAGAGAGTAAGATGGCTTTCTTTCTTAGTCTGAAAGGTTGTTGGAACCAAACTAAAGTCAGTTGCATTAGTCATTAAGCATTCTTGCAACATGTTTGAAAATAAAAATAACTTTCTTCTTTACATCTTAAGTAATGTTATCGCATGTAAATTTCATTAAGAAAATGAAATGAAAGGAGATAAATTTCAAGAGATTTTATTCTAAGAAGAATGTGGATATGAAGAAGAAGATGGAGACCGATTTCGTTGCTTGAACGTATGGTGACGGCCCGACGGGGTATATAAGCTTTTAGAGCTTGCCATAACCTCAGGAGCCTTTTTTAGTGTGTAAATAGTGTGTTCTATGGCGTTGTTACTATCACCTCCTTGCAGTAGAGGGCGGAGTGCAGTTAATTATTCCTTAGCGCGTGATTGGTGGCTCGGAATTGTACCGCACCCACTAAAAAAATCCGCTATTTGACCCTGAGGACTCGAAAGCACATCGTCTAGCTCTGCCACGGGCAGACGCAGGACTCATTATCACGGGGCCACCGAGCCGTTAAGTTAATTGATAAATTAATTGAACTATTCTTTTTTGTGTTTTGCATATCCACGCCACGCTTTCGTTAATATCCACACATTCGAGAATTTAGTGGGCTTGAACTAACTTTCATTTTAGCAATGTTCCAGCCTGATTCTATTAAAAGTAAAGTAAAGCGAAGGAACCACTTCATCCTGTTGTTGACATTGCAACTTAGATATGACATAATTCTTTCATCCTGTTTGCCAATATCTTTCTTTAAATACGTATAAAAAAAGAATAATTAGGTCTTAGCTTGATTTACTTCTTTTGCTGACTTGGCTACGAAGTTCGCTGTGATCGATTATCAAGATTTTTAATTAAAATTTTCTGTATGTGATAATCACCTCTGGCAGAAAAGAAAAAAAATTGAGCAACCTAGCTCCTGAAGGGAGCAACCCCTATCGGAACATTAGATCGCTTATTTTAAATTTAGCATACAAGAGTTGTCGAGTTAGTAGTTAGGTTGTACTAACTACTAACTCAACACCGGTTTCATTTTGCACAATTTGGAACCAAACACGATTGCATAAAACTATTTCTTCTGAACCTTTAATCGTTAGATTATTTACGACTTATGATACAAAATATAACTACATAGTTAACCGATAGTTTCCCAAAATTCAAACATTGATTTTTAGGTTTCACGACAAAACTTCAAAGATCAATGTGAGCAGTACCAGGAAAGAAGTAGCACTTGAAAACTTCGGAGTTTTCCATCTTATTTTGTAAAAGTAATCACAATAAAAGTCTTAAAAGAAGTGACGTTAATCCTTGTTAGGTAGCGAACACTATTATTGTCTTTCAAAATAAAGACGTTTTGTTATCGGGGCGATTTATCGTTTTCAAAAACCATTTTGTGGAAGTGTTAACAAAACTCATATGTATTTTGAGAAGTATGGCAGGTACCTATGAAGTAAAACTGCAACTCTGTTAAATGTTTAAACTGTGAAGATAATTTCAGGGAGTCTTGCACAGAGGTAACCTGTATCGTAGCCATAGTAAAGTCAATGTCAAAAAAATTTAACGTCTGGAGAGCAAGAATTCAGGTGCACACTGGTTACAGCTTATTAACTTCAGATGCACATTCGGATCCTTTCGGATTCTATCGTATATGTCAAACTGTAAACGGGAAGTTAAAATATTGCCAATAATCAAAAACGCCTGCTTTTAGTTTTCCTTACTAGAGTATTATTTGTTTAATTATAAATTTTCATAAACAAACAGAATACTTTTCATATAGTTAAGTTTAAGTTTAGCATGTATTCAAGCAAGGTTAATTATATGTTATTGCCTAGTTAAATAAAATCTTGAATAGCTAGATTCTATACACTAAATTTTGATATAATTCTATCTCTTATTGCTACTTTTTTAGCCTTTATTACTAGAGTTGCTCAATTTGCGCCAACAGCCAGTAGCGGGCGCATAAAAGTTTACACAAAATAAATGGTCAGAAATAAAATATAATCATTGATGGAAATATTGGCAGAATATGATCACTAGAAAGCCAACTATTCTATACTAAAAGGATAGCTTTGTACCTATTTCTATAGATTAGACAGAGTTCGAAGAGGTGGTACCTATATACTTCAATTTCACTGCTGTGTCTGTGGTAATCTGTGATTAGTACTATTATGGCAGTAGTGTGCGATATTATTTATACGTACTGACGCACCCTCCTTTTACAAAATATAAATAATATAAATATAATATTTATAAACTAAAATGATTTTCAAGTGATTAGAAAGCAAACCAGCTCAACTGAAATTCAAGTGATTAGATGTTAGGAAGGAAAGGAATACATATTTTATTTTACGCAACCACAATATAACCAACCAATAAAATAAATCATTACGATTTGAATTCATATCTTTATCATTCTAATTTGCCTGAAATGCTACTCTCTTGATTTCCATCACGTCAGAGAACCGTACTGGGTGGGCCGTCACCATTTTGGTGTATGCTGACGTTTGATTCAATGTTCTCGAATTATTACTTATTTTTTGAGGCTTTATCTAGAGTACCTGGAGTATTTGTTTATCGTCAGCTGTGCAATTCTAAATGAATTTAGTTGTAACGAACTATCTGTTGGCGATGTTATCTGTGGTTTTTGTATTTTTAGGCGATTTTCGTAATTTTTTATTAATATTGCTTTGATCGTTATGGTTTTCACATCCAATGACTGTAATGTTGTGTTTATTTATGCAACAGATTAAACTAGATTGTAAAAAAAATAATCTTTCTACGTATATACTAAGATATTTAAAAATGAAATGCTGTTGAATACATGTTGACCTGAAGGGCAGTTTATTGTCTTTTTCTTAAAAACATGAAAAGGGGACTTGTTGCATTTGCAAAAAGGAACTGGTCATATAACATACACTGACTCAAAAAAGTTTCCATACACCTGCCACCATTTTGATTTGTGTGCTTAAAACAAACAGTGCAATCCTATTTATTGCAGAAAATTGTTGGTGAACAGTATATTAGAATACAAATGAACAAGATAACATAAAAAGATAATGTTTTATTGTACAAGTAACATTACATTAAAAAAAAACAACAAAAGTAGGTACAATTCCAATCTCAAAAAAATCTCCATACACTTAGCAAATCCGAAATTATTATTAGAATAGTAACTCCATTTACAAAGTTTAGTCTTGTTGATCCACCCTTTGCTTTTATAGCTGCTAACATGCGTCTCTTCATACTTTCAACTAATTTGTTCGTCACTGTGGGATCAATGGAGTTACATTCTTGTTGTAAGGCGATTTGTAGCTGCTCCTTGTTGCGGATCGTATGTTTCCTTATTCTTCGTTCCAGTTCATCCCATGGGTGCTCTATGGGATTCATGTCCGGCGATTGTGGAGGTGTATGAAGCTGCTTTCCCACGTTAAATATCAACCATTCCTTGACCCGTTGAGCGGTGTGCTTGGGATCATTATCTTGCTGGAAGATAAATGACCGTCCAAGACCGAATTTTTGGGCATTAGCTTGCAAATTTTGTCTCAGTATATCCATCTATACATATTGGTTCATTATACCGTCAATAAATTTTAAATTACCAACGCCTGCAGCACTCATACACCCCCACACTAAAACTTTTCCTCCACCAAATTTTACAGTCGCGCACAAATTTTTAGTTTTCGGTTCCTCTGACCCAAAAATGTTATAGATATAACATTTTTGGGTCAGATGGCCGTACAATGGTGTGGCGAAAGAGAAATAAAGAACTGAAAACTAAAAATTTGTGCGCGACTGTAAAATTTGATGGAGGAAAAGTTTTAGTGTGAGGGTGTATGAGTGCTGCAGGCGTTGGTAATTTAAAATTTATTGACGGTATAATGAACCAATATGTATACATGGATATACTGAGAGAAAATTTACAAGCTAGTGCCCAAAAATTCGGTCTTGGACGGTCATTTATCTTCCAGCAAGATAATGATTCCAAACACACCGCTCAAGGGGTCAAGGAATGGTTGATATTTAATGTGGGAAAGCAGTTTCATACACCTCCACAATCGCCGGACATGAGTCCCGTAGAGCACCTATGGGATGAACTGGAACGAAGAATAAGGAAAGATACGATCCGCAACATGGAGCAGCTACAAATCTCTTTACAACAAGAATGGAACTCCATTTATCCCACAGTAACGAACAAATTAGTTGAAAGTATGAAGAGGCGCATGTTAGCAGGTATAAAAGCAAAGGGTGGATCAAGAAGTTACTAAACTTTGTAAATGGAGCTACTATTCTAATAATAATACCGGATTTGCTAAGTGTATGGAGATTTTTTTGAGATTGGAATTATACCTACTTTTGTTTTTTTTTTTGAACGTAATGTTACTTGTACAATAAAACACTATCTTTTTATGTTATCTTGTTCATTTGTATTCTAATATACTGTTCACCAACAATTTTCTGCAATAAATAGGATTGCACTATTTTGTTAAGTATTCAAATCAAAATGGTGACAGGTGTATGGAGACTTTTTTGAGTCAGTGTACATACATGGCAAACAATACTAATAATACTAAGTATCGGCACACTCCGCACTACACAAATGATTAATTTTTTCGGAACGGCCGTTTCGAAGACTCGTGGGTCTGCATCTTCAGCCGTGTGACCGATTGGTGTGAGAAAATATTTAAAATCTAACACACCCGCTCTATCCCTACTACAATAAGGAGAAATAGGCGATTTATTAATTTAATCAGTAAAGAGAACGGACCTTTACATTGCTCCTGTCTTTTTGATTTATTACGGTAAGGCGGCCATTTGGGTTTATGGTACGTGGTACAATAACAAGAGGCGTCTATCTTTCCGTATATTCCGTAGGTGTTTAATCTTATGGGGTATAGACGGAAAGAACACAAATCTGACGGATGAATGGGACCTTACCGTTGTCTCATTCTATTTTTGTTCTATCACGGTGGGAAAGCCATAGGTCTTAAGCTTCGTGGTAACATACCTTTTCGCCTATTTCTCCTTATCACACGACTGAAAATGGAGACCCACGAGTCTTCGAAATGGCTGTCACCAAATAATTAATCATTTGTGTGGCGCCGAGTGTGCCGATACTTAGTGTTCTTTACCATACTACCCCACAATCCTTGCTAGCATTACATAATATATATTAAAAAGTTATATTCTTTGGTAAATGTTCAAAAGAATTTCCTCTTCATGTTAAGGAAAATACTTAACATATTTTACTTATATTTTAAACTAAATAAAATGTAGTTCATACTACTAGCAACAATTAAAAAAATTGTATACTTATTAGGTAATTATTGTGTTTCATTCGAAAATACCATAGCACTACAATAACCTGCTTTTCATAAATAACAATAAATGAACTTGTACTAAACATAACCATCCAATTAATGGTAATTAAGAAATAAACAAATGTCGTATAAAGGAAAGTGTATACATAACTAATCAAATTTGTAAGTTATTTATTACAAAAAGATATTGTTAGGTCAATTTCAAGGTTACTGATAAATGTATACGTCGTATACGAATTTAATGCACTTTTTTGTCTGTGAAGAATACTTAATATCCTTTCTCATTCATAAGTAAATACTTAAAAAATTACTGTGGCTTTATACACATGTATACATATAGATAGATAAATAAATATATGCATGTGAACGTACCAGTATCCATTGTGTTACAGACAGTCAGTTGTAAAAGAGATTTAAAGAAGACGTTAAAATGTTAATAATACTTTTAGTTTGTTTTATTTTCTCTACAGTATGTTGTACTGTTGAAATTAGTACAGAAAAGGCACCTATTACAAGTAAGTATTAGATATTCTTTCTCTTATTTATTATTCGGATATATAATGCAATTGCGTATTTGCGAAGCCGATGTGTTCCTAAACATGGGTTACTCGTGCGAATCAGCAAATCCTAATTTGGGTGTTCTTAGGGAGGGCCAAGTAAGGAAACGTTACGAACATTACATCTGTGGTCAAGCGACATGCAAACAAGGAGAAATATTTTATGAAACGTAAGTAAAGTTTTTATTATCTATGTGACGGCTAACAAGAAGATAACACATGGTGTGATCGATTTACTGATCGACATGCGAGGATCCGAGGATGTATGAAAAGGATGAACTAGAGTGCAGTGTTGCTAGGTGTACGGATATTTTTCTGAATTCAGGGCATTTTTTGTCATTAGAGGGGTGAAAGGGAAAGTCTACATATTAAGGATTTCTTGCATTCTTTCACACAATTTAATCTCAGCCTGAGAAATCATTAGCAAAGAAGTTTTGACACATTTCCATACTTCCACCTCGCCTTGTGGTTTCGCGGAATTATTCACCGATAGTTGCGACATCTGTTTTGTTACATTAGTTAGTTTTTGTTGATTTTGTGCGATTTAAATTTGTTTAGGAAATATTCTAATGACTTCCTATGTTTTATTTGAGTGTATGCCAATGCTTTAAAATGAAACCTAGCAAGGTGGGGAAAAGGTTGGTCCATGCAGGGGTCTTTTCGAAAGTACAGCAGACTTCTTTTAAATGGTCTGGTAACGCTGCTGCTAGTTTTGTTATTGTTCGATATAAAAGATATGTGCAAAGACCGCAAACTATGGCAGTGGTTGTAGGCGGTAACTCGTAGAGTTCCCTGAAATAATATGTTGAACGTGGGCTGACCGTCAGCCGTTAATTAAAAGCAAATTTTCGCAAGATGCCAGTAACTCAAAGCAACCATAGCGTTTTAGCGAATGATGCCATTGGAGGAGAATATATTATGATGTAAACATAACGTCATGTTATGTCAAAAATATATCGCAAGTTAGGGCTTTTATTCATTGGAGTGCCTTCAGCGCTTAATCGTAGAAATTGCGAAACAACGTCACTGATTGATTATTACTTTAAAGCAATGCATGGTAATAAAAAGGTGCATTTAATAGAATGTCATAATGGAGGCTTATAGTATTTAAAATATTAAAAAATGCGGACATCGCTGATGTAAATAGTATTAATCTTGATGATACGAGTGATATTGACGATAAGCTGGAACTCTTTTTATAAATAAAGAAATAAATAAACCCCACCACATTGCAAATTGTTTAGAGAGTACCTATCGTATCCACATACTCATTAGCAGTAACGGTGGGTGATGACGTAAACGGTAGGACGCGCATAGTTATTCAATTCCTGCATACCTAGCCCTGGTTTGTATGCTTCCTACCTACCATACTACTGTTCAAAAATGTTGAACAGAGGTTAAAGATGCGCAGTATTTATTAATCAAAGACAGCACGAGGTAAGGTTTTGCATTCAACTCTACTTGAACATATGAACATATGTATAAACATGTGATACCAGCATTGTATATGGTAACTAAAAACAAAAGAGTGCACAAATATGAAATGTGACATTATATGAACACCCTCACGCATTAAACATTAAAAACATCATGCAATAACAATATAAAAATACATCAAATATATGTTTTTCCTCTTTTTTAATTTTTAATGTCAATAATACACATATTTGCGGCGCAGTAATGGTTCTTGACTCCTGAAACGGCGTTTGTCAAGTTGTCGGCTACTATTAGCTCCGCTGGAACGTATTGTAGCCTATGTGTTCGATCTTCAATCTTGTCCCTGATGAAATGATGTCGAACGTCAATGTGTTTGGACCTAGCTCTATAACAGTTGTCATTGGCAAGGTTTATAGCACTTTGGCTATCACACCGAAGCTCTACGGGTCCATGCAATCTAATTCTTGAAGTGCAGCAGATAAAACCCTATATTCGGCCTCCATGATAGATAATGCAATTGTGGCTCGACGTTTACTGGACCATGATATAGCACTACTACACAAAATGAATAAATAACCAATACGAGATCGATGTTTGTCGATGTCCGACGCCCAGTCCACATCACAATAACCAATCAGTTCATTTTCATTAGATTTCCAATAACGTAATTTATAGTGAGCTGTGCCTTTAAGATAACGGAAAATTCGTTTTACGGCTGTCCAGTGGTCTTTTCCGTAATTGTTATTGAATCGACTAATATAATGCTATGTCCGGTCTTGTCTCCTGCATTAAATATAACAAACTTCCAACTGCCTCTTGGTATGATATACCAGTAATTTCCTGAATTTCATCGTCACTTTTCGCGTACTTGTTCACCGAAAGTTTTTGGTTCACATCACTAAGGGTTTTTGTTGATTTGCACTCAGTCATGTTGAATCTTCCCAAAATGTCTTCAACGTACTTTGATTGATCCAAACAAATCGCATTTTCTTCATATGTGATGTGCATCCCAATACAATCAGTTGCCTTTCCCATGTCTTTCATTTTAAAACAAGCGTTTAAAGATTTCTCTAATTTGTTTTTAACTTCCTAATTTTTTCCGAAACATTAGCAGATCATTCACATAGATAGCAACTATTAATGAAAAATCTTTGGAAAGGAAGATATATGCAAAGATCCGCACGAGAGTTGGTTAAACCAAATAACTTTAATTTGCTTGTTAGTTTCTTGTTCGATTCTCGACTACTTTGTTTCAAACCATAGATCGGTCTTTTCAGTTTGCAGAATTTATTTGCATCTCGTGTATCCATCAGGCTGTAGCATATATATTTCATTGGATAATACTCCCTGAAGAAACGCAGTTACTGCATCCATTTGATTTATTTTTAAATCCAACTTCGCCGCTAAAGCTATGAAGTAACGGATGGATGTATACCTTACAACGGGTGAGTATGTTTCGTTGTAGTCTATTCCATATTTCTGCGAACAACCTTTGGCAACTAGATGAACCTTGTGACGGACAATTGTTCTATCTCTATCTCGCTTGGTTTTAAACACCTATTTGCATTTGATTACTCTCTTGTTCGGAGGAAGGTTGACCATCTGCCATGTGTAATTTTCTGCCAACAATTTGATTTCATAATCCATTGCTATTTTCCAACTTTCATTATCATCTCGATTCATTGCCTCGTTGAAAATCGTTGGGTTCCACTAGAATTTTGCCAAATCCAGAGGTGCTTTTATCACTATCAGGTTTTGATTTACTTCTGCACAATTTGACTGTATTTCTTTTAACTTCTTGTTTCTTTTCACTTCCTTTGAAATGGCTTTTTCAAAAAAATGCACTATCACGCCCTCTTTCAAAAGCAGCACCCATTAATTTTGATTTTACAGAATCAGCAGTAACTGCTGCGCCACTGCTTTCTTTGATCCTATTTTCGATGTCTTTACGTATACTTGGTAGCTCTTTCCGTAACGCCGTCCGTGATGGTAAGTTCCACTCGGGATTGTATGTACGCTAAAGCCGTCGAAACGGTTCTTTATCGAGTAAGCAAAGCGGTAGACCACAAATAATAAACATCAAAAGTAAATCCAACTTAAATTGGGTTTGAGGTGGCACGGCATTTTTCTCGCCTTTGTTCCAGCACATTGAAGGTATTTTGCAAACTCTACACAATACTTTAGTTCCATTATAGTTCAAATCCGGAAATTCACTGATATATTTAGTGAATTTATTAGCCAATGGTCGTTTATTTTCCTTGCGTATGTTAGACATACTTACATACATATATTTATCTCTGTAATTGCGACTAACGTTGCGAAGAGTTGATGAGAAACTGTTGCAATAAATCAATAATTTCATTCGCCGAAGTAGCCCGTGCCGATTCATCTGCATACATACGTCGCGTCGTGGCGCGGCAACCTCACTTCTAACCTGGCGCGAAGTTCTCTGTGCCCGGCCTATTCATCAGGCAAACCAGCTAGTAAAATGGAACCTAGCCACTTGCTGTGAACCGATGCCGGTTAATTTATTAGCTATTCGCATTGTTTGATTAATATAATTTGTCATTGATTCACAATTTTCTAAATTTGTTGTGATCAATTTCCTTAATAGGTCGATTCGTCGTGTGATACCTGTATCTTCATATAAAATTTTAATTTCTCTCACATTTCAGCAGCGTTAGTAGCATTTTGGACATATACAAAACATTTCTGAATCTGTATTTAGTGCAATCCGTGCTTTTGCGTTCTTAATCTTTTCCATATCGGTTTTAGCATCAACACCACTAATTATACATTTCTCTAAACTATTAAGCTCTAACAAACTCTTCATCGCGAATGTCCAAGTTTGAAGTGATTAAACCGTTATATTCAAAAAGGTCTTTCATTTTACTACAGGTTAAACATTTAAATTGCATCGACACTCAACAAGTTTATCAAGTTTGCCTTGTTCTGTTTTAAGCGTAGCAATTAGTGCTTTTTATGGGCAGCTGTTTTTAAACAACCATTTGCAACTTAGTTTATTTTGCTTATTCAGTTTAATTTTAATTTTAGGTGTGGTACTATTGCCAAAGAGAATGATTGTGCGGCAAAATACCAACATTATTACAAGCCGTATCCAGAATGCTGTACCTCAGTGAGTTGTAATTAGTTTGTAAGTTCCAAACTTATACGTATGATGTTAAACGTTATTGTGAATAATGTAAAATATACTTAACCTTGTTTATTGGTGATCTGGGGCTTTAGTCAGGACAGAAATTAAAAGTGGATGATGTTATTCTGTTGTTTTTTCTTTAACCATTGTACATTTCTATGGTACTCGAATATTCAGAAACATTTCCATGTTATTAATTTAGTGACGCCGAAGGTATTGATAAATTGTATTTTTGTATCGTCATATCCAGAAGGTGTGCTAGGTAAATCTAGCTACGTTATCGTTTTTTGTAATATAGCTTACTTATAGCTATATATATTATACGTACACATTTGTTATTATTTGAAAATTGAAGATATCTCTCTGGTTGCAAACTTAAATACACAACATAAGACTCGTTGCTCTATTAGTAGCAACAGCACGAGGGATTTGGTATAAATACGTAAAATCATCCAATTCACTACGTATTGAAATGAATAACTTGGGTACTTTCATACATACATTTTATTCCAACCAATGTAAATAAATAGTGCTGCTGGAAATAAATGCTGCTGTTAGAGCTATGAAGTTTCGATGTGTAACGGGCAGTGGCGGAGGGCTGTATCGAACCTCCTTCCTGGTGAAACTCGCAGTTATACTGAGGGCAGTATAACAGCGAGTTTCACCAGATCTGTTGTGTATACGCTGCCGTAAATACTATTTCGTAGTTCTACGTTTGTTTTAAAAATGTTGGACAAAGTTACAGAATTTATAGTAGAAATGCCTGACCTAAACTATGATGGTGTTAAAATTCAATTTGTAGTTTGTAATATCCCTTTAATGTATTGGTCCAAAAGGGATTGTCTACATCGCGTAAATAGTAAACAGAATTCTTCAAAAGAAAAATTGCACACGACACTATGACAAATTTAAATTTAATTTATGTGTTACCTTTATTGCATGTAATCTACCTTTTAATTTACTAGACAAGGAAGCATACGTCTTTTTTTGGAATAAATATTCGGACTGCAAATTACCAAGTCGGGCATCGTTACAAAGAATTGTGCCATCTGCTCGTGAACATGTTGAAAAAATTATTAAATCGGAGTTTAAAGATAAAAAACTGTGGTTATGTGTGGACGAAATAACAGATCGTAAAAAACATTCTGTGGTTAATGTAATGGTACGTACAATGGAACCACATCAATTGTCACCTTCAATGCTATTTGCTTCCAGAAGAGTACAACAATGCACTGCCGAAGTAATGTCAAAGTTAGTGTTAAATACATTGGAAAAGTTTGAATTTTCAACAAACCAACTGTTGATGTTTATGAGTGATGGTGCCGCAAACATGCTTTCTATAGACCGGACTCTTAAAAACATTGTGCTAACATGTTACATATTACGTGTAAAATTCATGCTTTCAGTCATGTGGCAGATAGTATTAGAAAATGTTATCCTGAGGTAGACGCTTTAATAGCGCATACGAAAGCAGTGTTTGTCAAATCCCCAAAACGTATTCGTAAATTTCACAGACTGTGCCCCCGTATGCCTGAGCCACCAGAACCTGTTCTTACACGTTGGGGAACATGGTTACAGGCCGCGTTTTATTATCATAAATGTTTTAGAATATTAAGACGTGGTTTTATCAATTGGATCCAAAGAAAGCTGCGGCTATCAAGGAAACCAGCGAAATTTCAAGATAGTCAGATTAAAACGATTTAAATACTATTTAGAACAATTACTTGGACTAGTGGAGGCAATAGAAAAATTACAAAATCCTTCGGTGTCGTTAGTGGAATCTCTGCAAATAGTGCAACATGTTCGCGCACAGCTGTGCGCGGTAGAAGATGCAAAAAATGTTTGTGTTCTAGAAAGGTTTGAAAGTGTTTTAGAGAAAGATTCTGATTTTGGCACATTAAGACAAATTTGTGAAGGTGCAACAGAACCGTTAAGTTGTTCCAAAGATTATTTTAATTACGCAAATATAACGTCACTAGATGTAGAACGTTCGTTCTCTGCATATAAACAAACTTTTTCCTCACGCCGCACTCGGTTTGCTGAAACAACTGTGGAAACATATCTAATGTTGCAGATATTTAACAGACATTATTCACTTTGTGATTTCACGGAAGACTCTTAAGACAGTAAGTATTTGAGCACGTATTATATTTTATTTCTGACCATTTATTTTGTGTAAACTTTTTAGCGCCCGTCACTAGTTGTTGGCGCAAATTGAGCAACTCTAGTAATCATAATGGTTGATAAGCATAAATACCTTCTATTTTCAAATTGATCTTGCAATGCAATTATAAAATGTAGTTGTCCGATAGTCATCACAAAGAAACACTAAAACATATTTGTAGATATATTCAATAAAACAACAACAGCAAATTTGTCAGTTCATATACTGTCAAGGGATATATGAAAACGTCAAATCAATATTTTTTGTAATATTGTTAATATTTACTACTGGCGGATATATTCCAAAACGCATTTATTGAAACAAAATTTTTATAACCAAAACATTATAACACCGCATAGACAGAAATACTAGTTCGACTCTTTTATTTTCCGTTTTCACGAACTTTCCAATTTATTTTGTGCGCGGAAAGCAAAACATGCAAGTGCGCATTTAGTTGTCAAAGTTGCTATTATTATTTTGCAAAAGGTCAGATGGAATTACAACATAAACGAGATTTAGCACATTTTTACATACTCTACAAGTTATGTATACCTCTGCGTACGACTACCAAAACACCCTCTCGTTATCTAAAATCAATTCTGCAGCATTTATCTCCGAATATTTTTTGTTTGAAAACCTGAAAAAATTTCTCTAAATTGCTCAGGAATGAAATTACCGTCCACCCACGCAGTAGGTGGACACGCTGTATTCTTTTAAAGAAAATTTTTACCATAATAAATTGCATACTTGACCATCTAAACACTATATTAGATCACCTTCGAAATATACAGAGTGTTGAGAATTGAACATCAAGCTTTGCTAAATTCACACCAAAAACGTCATTTTTTTAAATAGTACCATGTATTTTCTTTGTATCGACAGTGTATGAAAAGTATATCTCTAACAAAATTGTGTAATGACGCATATAAAACTGAAAGCAGTGACGGCTGGTGCTGACGCAAATGGGAGGTCAATTATAACGCTTCGAGTTCCTCGTGTACTTCCGTTGCATAGTACAATGTACACGATTTACAACGGAAATACACGAGAAATAGTTAATACATAATGGTTAACGTGTGAAGTTAAGGATAACGCAAGCATTCCGGAGCCCACTTTGAACGGCCACAAACGATTACGCAAATGTGTTGGTGGAAGGAGAGAATTTCTAACATTTACTGGAGATAGATAAATAGGCAGATAGCTATTAATTATTGTAATAAAAGTTATTAAATTTGTTGATAATGTATTTCAATTTTGTTACAAATTATTGTTTTTTAGATTTTTTATTTTGATTTTATATTGTGCTGACATATTTACGTTTACATCACTTGTTGTTAGCCTGTATGAAGTTTTAAAATGTTTTCCCTTATCCTTTCTCGCTAAAAAGATTAATTCGCATAATTCTCTTTTTATTTCTACATCAGTAGAATTAATGTTTCCAGTAGCACCAAATCTTTTAATCTTTAATCTTTTTAATTTGACAAATGTTTTCGATTGTGGACATCGTCGATCAGAACTGAGGGGTCCTCCTTTTACGAAATAACTAAGTTATTACAAACTGAAATGATTTGCAAGTGATTAGAAAGTGAACTAGATCAACTGGAATTGAAGTGATTGTTAGAAAAAGGAGCACGCTTTTATTTTTCAAAAACTGTTACTGAAAGTTGACGCTTACATATTTGTAAAATGTCAAAATGTTAATTTTTTTTTACAGAACGTAGAATTCTTTTACATACAAGATGTAAAAAGCTTTTACATTCACTCACAAAAATCAAAGGGGATGATATATATTTGATTTCTTATTATCAGCAAAAATGCAGAAATAATTAACAACCGATTTAACAATCATTACTTCTAAAGTTTTAGTTTAAATTGAAAATTATACAATTCTGGAAACTGATTGCAATAAGTCGCTAGTGAAGGTGCTGGTAAGTCGCTCATGAGGGTGTTTTTGAATCTTAGATTTTTGCAATTACTATTGAAGCCTTATCCTGAAACAATATCAGTACTTTATCAATGAAACAAATATTAATTAATTAATACAACTCACCTTCATTAATAAGACGACTTCATCTGAAGCCTCTTGTAAAAATGTCTTAATTTCCGCTTTTCTTAAAACTTTTGACTTTTTTAGACAACATCCTACACATTTATTTTTCAAATAAGCTATTATTGGGGTATTTTCCTAAATCTATTGTTATGTGACAAATTTAATTAAAAGATTTGAATTGAGGAGATAATCTGTTTTTGTATTTATTTTAAGTATTTACTTACAATAGAAAAATGAATTTAATCTAATTAAGATTACTTACAGTTATTGAGGCGTGTTTTTTTATGTGTGTGTGTGTGTGTGTAAAATCCTACTAATTGCTGGTTCCTTTTTCCCTCTTCTTCGTGAAATCCTCTTATCTTTTATTCCTTCTTCCCTCTGCTTCGCTGAGTCCCTTGTTTGGAAGCCCTCTGATGATCGTCGGTTAAGTTTCTTCAAATGGTTTTAAAAAATTTCTTGACTGATTAAATATCGTTAAGAATCGTTGAATATCATTTATAGTTCACCAGAAATGTTTTTTATATATATGCACTGGATACTTTCACGATGTTTTAACTTTCTTGTCTCAAACTTCAAAAGTCAATCGGAAAGATGTTATTATCTGTCAGAATTGTTTTTGTTGCTGACTTCCCTTTTTTTTTCGTCGTCCCTAGCACTACCAATCTAATGACTTGATATTTTAATTTTGATGTTTTGAACTTCCAATTCGGTGTCGTAGGTAACGCAAAGGATTTTAACGGTCATTTCCAAATACAATGTGATTTTTGTGTGTATCTGTGTCATTTTACAATTAATGTCTTTAATACATAAATAACTTAAAATAAGCTGAGATTTTCACTCCCCTCTGTAACATGTCATTAACTGAGTCTTTTTTTTTTTTTAAGAAAAGATTGATAATATAAATAATCAATAATGTCGGAACTCGAATATTAATCGGAAATAATTCAAGTTCCGCATTAAACTCTATTAAAATCTATTCTCGGCGAATTTTGATATAATAGTAATTATAGTGAATTTAACATACGCTATTCACGTTGAAACATCCCACTACACTATATTTTGTTTGACGTTTAGTGTACTCTTAAGCATGAGATAAATAAACCATAATCTCGGCTGCACTTTCTTAATTTTATATCCAGGATGGGCGAATATCACATCTTCAAACACATTTTTGCTCGAACTTGCAGAAACGTCATTTCGCAATTTAGTATCAAAGACAACTACTTACGTAACCATAACGTAACTAACCAACAAAATAAATGATTACTATTTGAACTTGTTCAGTATCTTAGCAATTGAACTGAAACTGAATATTTGTAAATGGAAAGCTAAGTTAATACTGTAAAAGTTAATACTGTAAAAGGAGGACGCCTCTGGGCAGATTATACGTCCTGCAGGCTAAGATTTCTGTCACTTTTTCCTAATACATAAATTATGCCTCTTATTTAACTCTTCTTTTCTCAGACTCGAACCAATAGTCTAAGATTGTCAGTGTAGTATGTTTTGTTTATTCTTGTCATGAAAACCAAACTAACACACAAACACCAGAAATCATTTCGATGTGATTTCCAATTGTAAGATCCGCCTTTGACTGTATGTAATCACCCTGAGCTCAACATTTTGAATCGATAGTTTAAAAACGTCAATGTCAATATCTTACTATTGTTACGATAACCAACCTCGTACTAAAAATCACTTGAATGCAATATTGAAATGCAGAACTGGCACTTAACTGTAAATATCTCTTTTACTTTCAATGTTGGATATATGCATCATTATACAAAAACGTTAGAAATATATGTTTCCCCTGCGCAGGCTGCAGGAACATATACGGTGCTATTTAAGAAAATTACGGTTCAGGTGTTTGAAATTAGCAAAGTTTGATGTTCAATACTGAACTCCCTGTATATTTCGAAAACGTTTTAATACCACGTCTCGTGTTATATTAAAAATTTCAACAACGAAGATAGCCGTCTTTACTGCCATGTACAGATGCGTTTAGCCTACTGCGATCCGAGTACCTATGTCCACTCTATCAACTTCGGAAACGTTCTTAGCTCTTTCTCGGACATTCCAGCCGCTTTTATAGCCTCAGGCTCCCCTCTCCCTGTTCCTGGCGATTTGTTAGGTAATATATCTCCCTTCAATGATAATATTGGTGGAACGGCTGAATAATTTGTCTTCTCTTAATTTTTTTACGCCGAAATTTTCGTACTTAATGTAAAATTCTCCTACAAGCATATACAAAGTAAATTCTGTTTTATCTTTGTCATAATTTCGAAAATTAAATATTCCTCGTTAATAAGTCGTCAAGTTCAGTAGTAAAAGTCAACAATCAATAGTTGCCGGTAATGTCTAAGACCATAGAGTTACGCTTTAGAAGCAGAACTCGCATGATATTTTTAGAAAAAGAAAATTTAATTAAAATTTAATATAGAATTGTAATTCAAAATGTGTATCCTAATTGGGCGTGACTTAACTATTGCTATCGCGAACAAAGGAGCCAAGGAAAGCTAAACAATTTCTCAGTTTAGTTCAAATTACCGTTCTGTAAACGCGTATTTGGCTAGGTGTTCTTATTTTCCAAGTCTTTAGTGTTTAAATTGTATTTCAAATATGAAGGGAATCCAGGTTTTAGTAAATTAGAAGTACCATCGCTTTCATAAAAATCTGGGACAAGGATTATGACATTACCCATTTTAAACATCTTTTGTCTTTTGTAAACTTTTGAAATGTTATGAAAATTGTCTGTCAGTGTCAAACGTAAATGGACAAGTCATTGTCACAAGCAGGGGGTGGCGGCTCTTGGAATTCAACGAGAAAACTCTTTCGGTTCTTCTCGTAGATATACCGCAGACTAACCTAATTATATCCATCTCTTTCATCATTGGTTGGTAACTAGGGCTTCAAAGTTTGTAATGTTTGTAAAATTATAGTTGATGCTGAAAGTTTTACCAACTAATTTAAAATTTGCTGTTGACCCTAGCAACTTCGTCTTCTAGCGGTCATGTTTGGAATTTAAAAATGTTTTCTCTTTAAATTTTCCCATCACTATAACTATTGTAGTTTCCAAGATACCGCCGGTCTGCACACTTAGTGGGACACGCTGTGTATAGGCTTGAATGTATACGAGTGTTTTAGAAATTAAATATTATTATTATATAGGTAATAAATACAAAATGGATTCAACACAAAGTTTGTTTAAAACGTAAATAAGAATAGCATGTGCATTGGTAAATTGATTACGTTTAAATTAACTTAGGTTGAGGCCAGTAAAGGAGATTGCTTTTAATGGTGTTCCTCATGCATAATACAATTATGTAAGTATCGTGTAACAGGGAAAAGCAACGATTGGCAAAACTATAGGTAGTTGTGTCCGGTGCTTCGTCATATCATAAACTTATAAATACCGTTTTTAAAATTCGTTGTTATCGAAATTATTTACTCTTTGTATAATAGCTATTAGTATTTCTACAGAGTAAAATGTTAATTTATTCTTATATAACACAAATAGCGTCCTTTAATAAAGCTCAATACATTAAAATATGTTGTAAATGGTTTGAAAAGAATACAACGTGTCAACTGGGCGGTGGATGTAGATGTTATGAAGTATCACATATGACATAATCACTCATTCTTGAAGTTAATGATAATATATATGTATATCTTTTTACATGCACTTGCCACTTTGTAGACGATAGACGAAACAGTTTGCGCGTTAGGGATTAGAAATTTGACTTAATACCATCTACTACATCTAATATTTCTTCACATATCCCCAACTTATTCAGTTATTGCTCTGATTCAAGTTTATGAGCCAGAGCTATTTTCAAATCCAAAACAAAGATCTTTATTCGATAGTTGCTATAATTTGCCATTTTTGAGAATTGACATTTAAATTGCAGTAAATTGGTAACTTTCAATTAATTTTCAATACAAAACTTGTATTAAGACATTCTATATCAATGCTATATACAATCTTCAAACCCAGTCTTGTTAACAAAATATATGCCTGCTTAGGATCCACCAATCACAACAGTTTTTAACGTCTTCACTGATTCCCATCCATCTTTGACGCCGCTCACTACATTAAACCGGAGGAAGTTTCTAATCATGGATACGACCTTTGTTACTAGCTTCCACATATTCATAAATATTTGAAGTTTGTTGCCAGAGTCATCTAAAATAAAATTAACACTTGTCAATTTTGCCCTTGAAAGTATTGACTAATACCAAAAATCAAATAAATATTTGATTATCGCTTATGTCAGTACCCGTATATTAGGTAATTCATTGCAATTATACACTTTCTTTGTTCTTATAATTGATTTCAAACTTTTGCACCGAATGATCGAATGGAAGCGATTATAAAAATAGTGGCATCCTTGTGATCAAAAAAACAAACGAAAGCAAAACGTAACTGTCACTATACTATTATTTTATTGTTTTTGTTGATAAAAGTGCGATTTATAACACTTGTTATCTGCTTTAAATTTATTTAATTTAGTTTCTTAAAATTTATTTTACAGCCGACATAAAATTAATGTAAAGCCCAATATAGACGGTTAAAGTTGTTAGTTCAGTCGGTGCAAAAGAAAAGCACCCTTAAGATCTAATTGTAAATAAACTTCAGAAAAAAATTGTTGGGAATATTTTCATATTAGGCACTGATGGAGTCCCATATTGTAGTAGTAATTATTTTGAATTATGACAGCACAGCGTCTTGTGCTATTTGCAAAGTATAGTATCTCTTGACTTAGAAACACGTTTTTCCCAATTAATGTGCAGCTTTTTATTCCGCCGTGGTAAAATGAAAGTGGTTGTATCATCAACCAATTGTCCACGAATCCTTCGATGGCAACATTGTTCACAAATCTCTATTTTCCAGGTGCTCTTTGTAGTAATCCAAACCAATAATTACACTGGGGAACAAAACCAAACATTTTTTTGGCACATGAGGGAAAGTAGCTGATCCCCATAGTAGTTTTTCCGCAAAATTTAAATATATAATTAGTTTTTCTCCATCACGTACAGTTTTTCTGTGATGCACAGTTTAATTTTGAATAAAATTCTTACTTTTACAATATACTTCGCGATACTTTACTTAGCTAAAAAGTAACTATTTATAACTTTCTCTTGAACTTGGCATCAGGAATGTCTCCTTTGACTGTCTAGCAGTAATCAGCAAGTATCCGCCCGTTCCATTTCCCTTGGTACCTCTTTTCCATGGCGGAGATATCCTGATGAAACCGCTCCCCATGTTCATCACTCACCGTACAGAGATTGTCAGGAAAGAAATCCCGGTGGGAGTCCAAAAAATGCACTTTGAGGGACATGTTATACCCCAAATTTTTGTAGGCCTGTAATAGTTCATGCACAATTTCATGGTAATTCCAGGATTTGTGGTTTCCTAAAAAACTTCAACAACATTTTTAAATGACTTCTATGCGATTTTTTCAGCTTGGTTTAGCTGCTCTTCGAAAAATTCATCAGCAATTAAAGATCTTATTTGAGGACCTACAAAAATTCCTTCCTTGATTTTAGCATCACTTACACGAGGGAATTTTTCCTTCAAATAAATAAAATCAGATCTAGCTTGGTCTATTGCTTTGACAAAGTTTTTGAAAAGCCCCAGCTTTATATGAAAAGGAGATAAAAGTATGTCGTCAGGGTTGACTAACAAACAACAAAACTTGGTGTAGCCTAGCTGCAAGCCCGTTAACAATGTAACTACTTTTAAATCACAGTATATACTCCAACAATCCGTTTCATACAGAATTTTTTCCAATAAAATTGTTTTCATATGTCGCCTCATATCAGAAAGAACATTGTTACCATTATGCAAAAGAGCCTTTAAACATATTTGATCCATGAGTCATCCTTCACACATGCATTCACTGTCCTTTGGTTTAAAATATTGTTGTATCTACATTAGTAAACTGCTTTAAAAATAATACGATCAATTTATGAAATGAATAACTACAAATGAGATTGTTCAAAAACTATGTGTGATAGAGAAAATCTGATTGCATATTTGAAATCAGCATAGAAGGTTACATATAAAACATAATAAATGATTTGTGTGCCAAAAAGTGTGTTTATTAGTGTTACAGGTTGAGAAGTCCAGATGGTAGAGAGGGTACATGTAATTCGTACAAGATCTAAATTTTTTGTCGAGTCTGAGCAGCCGGATTCACATTGCGGATATTTTTCAACTGCCGCTGTTCTCTCAGCAGGAATTTCAGCAACTGCAAATCGACAATCATCTTGTTCTGGTTCTCATTTTCCCAAAAATGATTTATACCACGCGTACACTTTAGTCTTTTAAAGATGCTGTTCTTAATCTGTGCCTTAAATCTTATCAAAATTTCAAGCGGTTTTGCGCCCTCTACCGTAACAAACATGATAATAATGCATTGACTAACGGACGACGGTATCTTCTATTCTGACATTCTGATACTGATGTAGGAAAATTTATGAATAACAAAGATTTGGTGATAGTCTCTAACCTCACATGGCTATTGTCAATGATGCACTAGCGGCATATACCAAACTGGGAACTAATTTTATTGAAAAGACCATAGAAAGGCTTTGGAGATTCTTAAAGTAAAAAGTAATGTACGAGAGAAGTTTGAAAAGTCCGTGCAAAGTCAGAGAGATGGCACCACTGGTGCTTATCGAGGTTATTTTGGAAATCAAAAAAATGGATGAAAGAGAGTTTCATGTGTTCATAATGAATGGTAAATCGGGTCAAGAGACTAAAGAGAAAAATAGTAAAACATAAATCTGATAAACCATTTTCTGCTAAATTTTTGTTCATATTCTTAGTGTAATTGTTATCTTATTTATGTGCAATTATTTGTATTGTGATTATGTTGTGCAGTGTATATTATAAAGAAAAATGTAAGGGGGTCGGTGAAGAAAACCATTTTTGTAAAAGAGGTCGATGCAAGGAAAATGTCTAAACAATGGGTTGTCGGCACAAAGTCTGTCAAAAAAGATGAGGACCGCTGCTTCAGTTGGGATTACAATATTTTGGGTTTGTCAAGGAATGATCTTTGTTGACTATATGGAAAAGGGGAAAATTATTATATTATGCATCGCTGTTGGATCGCTTGAAAACCGGGTTGCAAGGAAACCACGATTGGCCTATAAAGAAGCCCTTTTCCTTCATAACAACGCACCAGCTCGTTTCCCTGGAATTTTGGTCATGAAATTAATTTGGTTACATCGGATGACTACCTGTTCCTCAATATGAAAAAATGGCTGGCCGGAAAGAGATTTTATTCAAACGAGGATGTAATTGCGCAAAGGAGTGTCTATTTTGCCGGATTGAACTAATCCTATTATTCGGACCAACAAACTAGAGTAGCGTTGGACAAAATGTATAAGCGTAAAAGTAGACTACATTGAAAAATGAAAATGGTTTATCTCGAAAAATTTGCACGGACTTTTCAAACTACCCCCGTAATTGTAGTTATGAACTACCGTTTATTTTTAGAAAAGTGCCAGTAGGAACTAATTGGTGTGATGATTAAGAGTTAGAAGAAAGGCAATACCCTAGATAAAGTTACTCGTTTTGTAATCTTTGATCGTCATATATGAAGACAATAATGCACAAGATACATTTTTTGTTTGAAATATATATTCCTAGGAAATAGCCAATGGATAGACGTAGTTACCTCTACATTCCTCAACAGAGTTTGATTTATATAAACTTTACATTACGGGACTGGTGGCGCAGTGCCTAGCGTACTCGCTTATCAGTCTGAAGATACTGGGTTCGAACCACGGGCTCGCAACTCGCATACTAAGGTTTTCCGTAGTTTTCCTTACTCCAAATTCGGCGAATGCTGAGAGTGAACATCTTAAGACGATCTACGGACGCATATAATAATGGCATATAATAATGGGGCATAGCCGGCTGATGCCTCCTGTAATTAGCGATAGCTGTTGGGGGATGTAAAGGCATGAATTATTATAAAGTGTGTAATCATTAGAGTTTGTTAAAAAGGTGGTACCGGATGGCAGTGGCGTAGCGGTAGCGGCGTGGGTAGGGGTAATTTTCAACTTGTAATCGATCTCGTCAGTACCGCGAGATAGTTCAAAGCGACAGTACGTTGCACGCTGCACGCCAAATAAGTACGCGGAGATGAGACGCCCAAAGGGTGTAACGTTCCCTTCGAAAGTGAATAAATATCTCAGGCATTTCCCTGGATTAGAATATAGAAGTCCGCATATTTATTGCACAATATACAATAGCAGATTGCTAAGTCGCGATAGGTTTGAACGTATAAAACATTGTAGAAGTAAACGTCATGTATTGAATTTAAGAAACAGTAATCCATACTGGCAATTTTTATATGATTTTATTTTTATGTTAAGTGTGTGCAACATCCCACAACATCTAGTATTTAATGAACACTTTCGTCTTTTTTGGGCTAAGTACGTTCCCTCATGGAAGCTGCCAACATCTATGCAATTACGACACAATTTGCCACGTGTGCAAGGTACAGTAAAGGAATGTATAAAAGACGAGTTGAGAAATGAGAAAATCTGCTTATGTGTGGATAAAACAACTGATGCTCAGAAACACAGCGTCATTCATGTTGTAGCGCGTCCTTTAAAACGTGATGGTCCACCAGCTTCATTGTTGTTATCCAGTAAAAGGATTCAGAAAACTAATGCAGAAACCGTTGTCAAGATAATAAAAGATTCGTTGAGAGAATTTTCTATCACAGGAACCCAAGTCACAATGTTCGTTACTGACGGAACCGCAACAATGCTGAGAGTTGGTAGGATGTTGAAAATACGCTTTCCGACTCTTCTTCACATAACATGCCTCTTACACGCATATCACCTCGTAGCAGAAACCATTCGAAAGAAGTATCCGGTGGTGTAAGTTAATAGCATCTATCAAAATGGTGTTCATCGAATCTCCCAAACACATCGATGTATTCAAACAATTGTGTCCGAAATTACCACCACCACCTCAGCCTGTAATAACGCGATGGGGAACATAGCTCCAGGCAGTATCTTACTATCAGAAATATTTTTCACAAGTGAAAAATGTCATCTTGAAACTTGATTCACATGATTCTGCAGCAGTTCGAGATAGTCAGCAACTTTTTTCCAATTCGGACGTTCAACAACAAATAGATGAAATTTCCATGAACTATTCTGAAGTTGCACAAGCTATTGAGCAATTAGAAAACAGTCACTTATCTGCACGAGACGCATTAAATTGCATAAACAATTTACAAACCGCTCTAGAAAACTTGACGAACATTATAGGAGTCGATGTTGCTAAAAAATTTGGTGCAATTTTAAGGAAAAATCCCGATTTACAAAAGGTTCGGTCTATAACTGAAAATCAAGAGTGCTCAGATGAGGAAAAGGAATATCTGACATTTGCAAATCTTACTTCACTGGATGTCGAACGATATTTGTCGAAGTATACGACAACGTATTCACAACACCGTCGACGGCTGAATGAATCGACAATTGAAGAGTTGCTGATGTTGCAATTCTACGCAGCTTACCAGGGCGGTTGCCAATTGCCACAGTGGACATCAAGACGACAGGAAAAGGTAACAATATTATTTTTCACTAATATTGTATATTACGTACCTACTTTTATGCGGTGCGCCACTGCGGTAGCACCTTTTTAATAAACTCTAGCAATCATTCGAAATTATGCATACAGTGTGTATTGATGCTCCCTTCAAAACTCGATTATCTGTCGTGGGCTTTAGACTAGATGTACAAGTTTGGGAAAGTATATTTGTTGATAGAGAAAACAAATTACGTTTAAATAAAATACGCACAAAAGATTAACATATTTAAATACTTTACCATCATCGTCGCAATAAACACAGTCCACTACTAATACAGTGATAAGAAAAGAAAGAAGCAGTAGTTTTAATTGCATCATCTTAAATTGTGATGGGAAAAGAAAGAAGCAACAGCTTTAATTGCACCATCTTAAATTTGAGACCATCACGTGTGATACCGTAAAAGTGTATACTTGACTATATAACAGGTTTATTGCAATTATTATCAACAATGTTGCGTATACACTTCAATTGTTCAAGTTTTATTGTATCTTTTAACCAATACGTAAGCGTGAAAAATCTTTAATATAATGCGTGTGATTTATGTTTTAGCAGTGTAATCTGAAATAAAAGAAGCAAGCAGGCGCAATTAATATTAATTTTTTATACACTTTTGTTAACAGAAACATAATTTTATAATTCTGCGAATTAATGACTAAGATTACAATAAATACAGAATAATTAATTTAAAAATATGGTGTTTGTGTGCAAGATATAATTAAATGCAATTAAAAACGGCTGTTAGTTCCTGATTTATGTTATAAAGTGCAATTTTCTAATCTAATAATATTTGAGAATGACTGATTTATACAGTAAATCTTTCAGGTTCTTAATAAAATTCATTAATTATTCATTGCTGCCCGCAACTTTGAATTGCAAGGGACCCCTGATATTTCATTTTAAAGCATTTTTATGCTGAATTTTTCTTTTGTAATTCGTTTGATGTAGATATCCAGCAAAATGTGATTATTGTTTTTCAAATTGTCATTGTTGTAGAAAGGATCACATTTAAGCTAATCCATATAATTTATCATGTGAATTTTATTCTTTTTCTTTGTTGAATTCAATATAAAAGTAAATACAATGGTAAATTTCAACAAAGCAAATTTGTAAGGACAATCAACACAAATAATACCAGAAATGTTGAATCTCAAAGACGATAATCTACGTACTGCCATTAAGGCTTTGGTTGTTGAGACGCGTCCGACGAGCAGATTTTGCTCTTGTACCGGCCATGGTCTTCTGAACATTTTCATTCAATTTCTTCTTTTTTCTCATTGGCTGGAGTCCTCGCCAGGCTTTAGATGGGATCGATTTTTGCTGAGGTAGCTGTGGTTCCTGCCAAAGCGTCTCAAGGTTTCCCTCTCCTTTTAACCGTAGTGCTAGGTTTGCCAGATTGGGTTACTTGTCGCAAGTATGTATAAGGCGTAAATGGTATATCCATATCGGAGATAGAGGGTAGGCTTAATTTAGGGTTCATGGTGAGTCCGGCGTCGTCCAGGAAGATTTTGATCCTATCTAGTTGCGCCTGCGCAAGGTTGACAGCGATCTTGGCGTCCCAGGATGTGGCTACGATGGCAGTGTCGTCCGCGTAGATGGCATTGAAAACTCTGCCATCCTCGGACTTGGGTATGTCGTGGAGATAGATCGTGAACAGCACTAGGCCTAGCGCCGACCCTTGAGGGACTCCTGACCTCATCGGTCTCTCGGAGAATTCGGTCCCGTTAACGATTGTGCGGAATCGTCTTTCCGCTAGGTAGAGGCGGAGAAGTTTGACTATCCTAGGCGGAAAGTTCATTCCTTGCATCTTCTGAAGCAATCCTTCGTGCCGGATCTAATCGAACGCCTTTTCTAGATCCAGAGACCCCATGACAGTGGTCTGTTTCCTGTTTAAGGCGGTGCCGATGTGATCCGTGATTCGGTACAGTTGAAGTGTGGTCGAGTGGTTCGACCTAAACCCGAACTGGTCGTTATCCATCAGCTGGTTGTCATGCAGATGATCGTTGATTCGGGCCAATAGTATACATTCGAAAACCTTACTAATAGTCCCAAGTAGCGATATCGGACCGCAGTTTTCCGGAGAACTTGCGTCCTTCTTATCTTTCTTCGCGGGGATTATCCTGGCAGACCACCACCTGGGCGGATAGTGCGTCAACCGAAGCGCTGCGTTGAAGAGTGCCGTCAAGTTGACAAGCAGCTTGAGCGGCAGGTTCTTCAGGGCAGCATTCGTGATGCCATCATTCCCTGGGGCCTTTTTGCTAGAAATATTCCGGATGACCTGTAGGACCTCCTTTGTAGAGATTACGATGGGGGCACCCGGTTCCATCGCGTCGATCTCGTCCAGGGTGTCTCGGAGTTCATTCTCCTCCTGAGGATCGTAACCATTCGTCGGGGTGAAGTGGCCCATTAATGTGTCCGCCAGAGCTCTCAGCGCTTAACAGCGCCGCTTATATACCCATTTGACCAAGTGGTAGTAGCGGGGATGGAAGTTTCTAGAAAGTTCACGAATGGTCCATGAATAGTCCTTGGAAGGTTCTCGAAGGGTCCAAAAAGCTCTTCGGTCATTGACCAGATTTTCCAGAAAATTCCAGAATCTTCTGGAAGGTTCTTTGGGCCTAAAATTTTTAAATTGAAATTGCTCGAAAACGCGAGCTAACTTTTAACAACGGTTGGCACCATTGGATTCAGCGTACTCCGATTAGGTTTACCCCCCGGGTGCCCAGCTTGTTGCATTTTGTGACTAGCTTAGTTCTATAGTAATGGAAAAATTTCATACATCAACGAAGAGAAACGAGATATATTTTTTATTCATCGAACCGAAATACAACAGTAGCGAGTACAAGATGTTTACAATTGTAAGCAGAACGTTAACAGTTACATCGTATCATTTTTCTAGATGTTGATAGAAACTTGGTCGAGAATGAATCGTTTACCGAGCCGCGTAATGTTTATGTTAACAAGAATTTGAATGAAAATCGGTGGGGTATTTTACAAAAAATTAAGTGTGTGTTTTGCAAAGTTTATACTTTAGAAAGTATAAACTTTGCAAAACACACACTTGTCTAGAGACAAATAAATCCATCAATACCAACACTCGAAGTGGCGTCAAAATTAAATTTATCCCATACTCGAGTATGGAGGACTTATCGAAACCAAAACCACCATTTATTTAGTCATAGCCTGGTGATAATTTGAGACGATTGAAGTACTGTAACTAGTTAGTAGGAAAATTAGAAGATGACGAATATCTTTTAAACAAAGTCATCTGGTCAGAACAAAATGTACTAATCCTGGAATCTTTAACAGAAGAACAGAGCATTATTGAGCAGTACAGAACCCTAGATAAAATAGGGCAAAAAGACCACAACATCGTTTTGTATTAAACGTTTGGATGGGCATTAAACCTTCTCCTCGCATACGTCCCTAATTTCTTAGATAACAATATTCAATTAAATCAACTTCAGCATTTATGGTGGCAACAAGATGGCGCACCGGCTCATAATGCGGCAATTGAGAGAAATTACTTAGGTCAAGAGTTTCCAAAGCGTTGGATTGAAAATAGTGGAATGGTTGTATAGCCTTCGGGAGCTCTTGACTCAAGTCCTATATTTATAAACTTGATGTCCCACAGAACATTGAAGAACCTCGTCGTAGACTCCAGAACGCCGATGTAGTTCCTAGAAGAACCACCTAGAGGGCAGCTCAAAATGCTGAAGAGCTTGCGCAGTTGTGTATGAGTTAAAATGGCCCGCTATGTGAACATTTATTCTAATTGTTGGTTTATTGTTTTGTTTTCTGTTGTTATAAGTTTCGGTCAGGATCTATAAAAATGCTATGATGTGGCTGTTGTCGTTTTGGATACAGTTGTGCTTGCTACTGTTGTACTTCGGTTCAGTGAATAAGAAATATCTCCTTTCTCTACGTTGGTGTACGACATTTTTCTATTACGAATGAACGATAATTGAAACGTTTGACAGTTTGGAATTTCATGGCTAGGTGCTTTATTTCATCTTAAAATGCATTTTTCATCAATTAAAGCATAATATCAAAAACTTTTGTCAACTTGCTATACATGGTTGAAATCAGAAAAAAAAGACTTTCTGACAGTCTCAAAATCCAATATGATACCGATAAAAAATAAGAATGTAGATGATGGCCAGAAAGGACCGAAACGTCATATAAAAATTTCGAGTACACCATTAGATAGAAGAACGGAAATGGCCTCAAGAATGTGTTTTTAGATTTTCTCCACAAGGCCAAAATAGAGGTACTAGGAGTAAAGAAACAAAGTGAGCATTTTTCGTTTTTTAAAAAAGTCTCGAACGTCATTTGTCACAGGCCCATTTTTTCTTCGGGTTCATAACAAACATAAAATTTGACAACTTTGCCAAATTTTTACCTACCCTTTACCTCCAATAATAAGCGAGATCCCCATGGTGGGAGTTGAAAATGAATCACCCTGTATGCTGAAGTGTGCTCGCGACTTTTAGGTTACTTCTTTTCTACGAGTTGGCACCATGTTCTAAAGTAATTTGGTAACATTGCTCGGCCCTGCATAATTTTTAATTTCTCAATTGCTGATGCATTCTGCGTAAGGGCAGGGGGGATGCCCTCAAGGAGGTGTATTGTCACCCCTTTTTATGGGCGTCCCTCATCGACGACCGAATAACGAAACTGTCCAAAGAAGGCCTCTATTGCCTAGGATATGCTAACGATCTAGCAATAGCAATACGAGGCAAATTTGCCGGGGTAATATCAGAAAGAAAGCAAAATACCCTAAATACAGTAGATAACTGGTGTAAACAGGAAAGAGTTACAGTCAATGGCCAAAAAGCAAATCATTGTATTCACAAAGAAACGCATAATTCGAGGCTTAAAGCCAATTATGCTAGCAGGAGTGGAGATTCCATTGGTCAAAGAAACGAAATACCTTGGTGTATGGTTCGATCAAAGACTTACATGGAACACTCATATCAACAAATCTACTACTGCCTTAGGCAGATGTAGAAGGTTGTGTGGAAAAACGTGAGGATTAAGCCTAAAAATGATGCTCTGGTTATACATGAGAGTCATCAGACCAATGATAACATATGGCTCGGTGGTATGGTGGACAAAGACAATGCAGGTGGAGGCAATAAGGCGGCTAAGTAGCATACAACGACTAGCATGTCTGTGTGCCACGGGAGCCATGAGAACCACGCCGACAGCTGTTCTGGAGGTCATCCTTAACCTATAACCACTACATGTATATATTCAAGGAGAAGCCAAGCTAACAAGCTATAGGATAATGAATGGTCAACCTCCCATAATTAGATCGTACGATGCAGATCATCGGAAACTGTTAAAGGAACTTAAGGCGGGACCGATAACAAGCGAGCCCAGTGACGCCACGAGTCCCAAATACAGCTTCAGTAGGAATTATAAAACAGTAATACCAGATAGAGAAGAATGGAAAAAAGGCCCGCCTATCAAAGCCGAATCTATCTGGTACACAGACGGCTCAAAGACGGAAACTGGAGTCGAAGCCGGAATTTTAACTAACACTATACTATATCAAAGTAATATCTAAGAAATCAAAAACTTGTTTGCCTTGTTTTTTTTATTGCCTTTTATTGTGCCCTTTTTTCATATTTTTGGTGCCGAAAATTCTGGACTCTAGTAATAATGATTACATTTTGTTGTCGTAAAAATTAATTTATTATGTAACCTCTCTATTAAAAAGGCAATGCAGCAATGCATGCGTACATGATATGTCATCTACTTTACATTTATTTACGAAGCCAAAATATACTTATAATATTACATTGGAAGACAAACTTAATGTTAATTGAAGTGACAATGCATATTTACATGAAAATGATGACTACATTGAATGCATTAACCTACAGCTGTAACATATCTTCTACATTAAAGTCATTTGCACTGTGTGCGCAATAAATTGCGATTTAGTTGAAAAAATCGGTTTTTCTTTACTTTGTATAACCTTGGCTAAGGCATAATTAGCAATTATGAGTATGTAATTGTTGTAGTGTTTCGCTTCCTTTATATACAACTAGCTACCATAAGTTTGTGTAATAATCAGAAAAAATTGCAGCTTGTGAGTCTAAGCTATAGTTACCACAATGAGATTATTGATCTTGTGTGTTGTCATACTCATTAGTATTCATTATGCAATTGAACAACCATCACCTAAGCTGCTATTACCACTAGTAAGTACTACGCTGGATTTTGCGAGAAAATCTACAGTTGGTAAGCGTACTTTTTAACCTATCGCCATATTGATTATTCACATATTTCACTCAATTCGATTAGCATTAACTGCCACATGCTTGGAAATAACTTAAGGTTGGTTACATATAACATATAATCAACACTTTTGAGTAACAATAAATCCTTTTTCGTATCAGTTCAAAAAATACTGCCCTTTTTTTTAAATGCTGGTTATATTTTTAATTTACTATGTAGTACTATGATCAATTCTGATATAATGAAATCTCTCTCTGCTCAAAATATTCAGGAGAAGATTGTTGCATTCAACTTTCACTGAGACTCCATATGGCAGTTTAGCAATATCCACGTTATGCATTGCCTTAAATCTTTTTATAAACATTTTTATTTAGCTAAATTGCGAATTTTTTTTAACAATTTCCATTATTTTTTTTATTGCTGAAAAATCATAATGTGCGATGCTTCAAACAAACCTATTCGTTTTATCCTAAACTTCTAATCATTTGTCTGCTTATTTTCGCTATTTATTATTTATACGTACTTGTTACTTTACTAGACAATATACATAGGAAAAGGATGGTTACTTCTAGTAGATGCTTGAATTGTACCAAATAAGATAACGTTTAGCTATTAGTTTTAATGAACATTTTTTGGCGAAACAAAAGTGTATAGTATTTCGTCGCAGGGCTCTATGTTTTTTTTAATCTGCATTGCTTCATACTTAATGTACTAAAAAAGGACAGATTTTAGGTGTAGGGAAATGTTTATAAAATGTATTCCAAAAGAGCTTCTCTCTCAGATTCTGGAAAAATACACGGATGGCGTTGATAATAGGCATGATGGACAAAAGATTTTTGAGTTGGAATTTAATATTTGGGAAACAAGTCTTGCTTGGTCTAAAACTTATTTTTAGTTTGCTTTCGATTTCTGAAAATCAAGTAAGCCTTTACAGTTGAGCAAAAACTGTTTTCATTTCACAGCATGTCAAAGTGTTACGAAGAAAAGTTGTTGAGAATGAAAAACTATTGCGTCATACAAATTTTTGGAATGATCGGCCTACTTTGATAAAATGCAGTGTTTGTTATTTGTTTCAGGTAAAGTACTTTTTCTGTTGACAAATAATGGATTTTATCAAAGTAGGTTAACCATTCAGAAAATGTGTATAACACCATAGCTTTTCATACTGAACAACTTTTCTTAGTAATACTTTGGCATATTGCAAACGGAAAAGGTACTTGAAACGAAAATAGTTTTTGCTCAACTGCAGATTTACTTAATTTTAAAAAATCGAGAGAAATTTAAAAATAAGTTTAAGAGTAAGCAGGATTTATTTCCCAAATATTAAATTCCAACTCAACATTTTTTCGCCCATCATGCTTATTGTCAACTCCATCCGTGGATATACTGTATACAGGGAGTTCCATTAAAAAAAAAACGAAATAACATCAATCAAACGTGGCAACGATATCGATGGCCATCTTACAGAATCTAGTTGATATGAAAAATTTTTCGATATGTCACCGAAAACTCCAAGGAGTAGTCAGTCGTATAAAATTTGAATCACCGCTTTAGCGTGTAGTGTTTAGAATATCTCCTGTTAAAGAAACAACGGCATTTCGCAAATATCTGGAATTATCTCAAAAAGTAAGATAGATAGGTATTGAAGAAAATTGACATGAATTGAATGGAGGCATCCAGAAAACATAATAATATATGGCATGTCCGATTTAAAAAATCAAACTTGTATCGTGCGCAGCAAAAACTGAACACTCTGTATACTTGAGTATAATTTTAGGTTATGTAGAACTTATCTCCGAATATTTTTTATCTGAAAGTCTTTTCTCTAAATTGCTCAGGAAAGAAATTATTTTCCGTCCACGCACTAGGAATATATATAATTTTTAAGTTGAAGATGGCGCCGTTAAAGTGTACTCCTCTGAGTTTTACTTGCAAACGATGTGTTGAAGAAGTAAAAGGTTTTGTTGTGTGTAATACATGTGAAAGTACGTTTCACCCAAGCTGTTTGTTAAAAATTCTCGAAATATTTAGGGATAAAGAAGGCAAAATACACTGTTGTTCTGAACTAACCTCAAAATAAAGACATGAGGAAATTGAAAACAATTAAATAATTGAACTGAAACAAAACTTAGAGCATGTAACAACCAAATGCAAATGTGAAGAGAAAGAAAAGCTAATAGAAAAGTTGAAAGAACAGCTGAGTATAATGCAAAAGCAGATAAATAGGTAGTAACTGTTTACAAAAAGAAGAGGAAATTAAAGAACTAAAGCAAAGGGTGTTTGAATCAAATTCAAAAATGCTAGAGTTACCGCTGGTATGGTATAATAATTTGCATACAACACAAAACGAAATAGAAAATGAAAGACAAACTGAAATAGAGAGCGAAAAATTAAACTGTGATGCTAGGTTTAATTGGAACGAACTATGGAAAAATTAAAAGGACATTTTTCAAAAACTGTAAAGCAAATGCAAATATAAATAAATAATGATGTACAAAGAAACCGAATTACAGACAGATACTAAACGTAGAACTAGCAACCAAAACAGTTTAAATAACATACCGGAAAATGTAAACAAACAAGCGACATCTATGGAGCAATCTAATACTACGAAGATATGTACACCTATTACTAGCAAATCAGCGGATAGTAGGCAACCAAACATTCAAGCAACCACAACTAAAACTAAGAGAAACTTGGAAATGAATCAAACAAAAATCAAGAGAGATCGCAAGAAAATCAAAATCAACAAAATAATAAGAAAATCAAAATGATTGGCACAAAGAACGAAGAAGTGGCCTTCAAAGCGCAGAAAAATTTAAACAAAATTTCGAGATCCAAAATATGAAGCATCTACTTGAAAAATACATTCGTGGTTCAGAGCTATGTTGATAAAATAAAATTAACAGGGGAAACATACAAATATTTTAAAGTAGGGGTGGTCAAAACTTTAATGGAAGTATTGTAATTTGCCCTTTTAGGTTTTTTCGAAAGCGGAGGACCCCAGAAAGAAATAAATAGTATTAGAGAAGAGCACAAAGATATTAGAAATAACATAGAAATTAACACAAAGAAAAAAAAAAACATTTACTTTATTAAACATTCACGTACAGTCCATTTCAAATAAATTTTACTCCTTAGCAAGGTATTTGAACTATAACAACATTGACATAGCTGCAGTTTCGGAACAAAGTCCAATATAATAAATAATGTTGCAATAGAAAACTACAAAATTACATCCTCATACTGTAGATTTGTAGTAAATCTTGGAGGAGTATTGGTATTAACCAGAGAAAAAGTACAAGTAAAGAAAATTGATTTTCAAGCCTACTGCACTGATTAGAACATAGAACTAGCAGCAATAAATTGGACGCAAGCGAAGATAATAATTATTGTTGTACATATATAGGGCACCCAGTGGAAATATGCAAGTGTTTATTGAGAACATTCGTTTGGTGCTTACAAACATACAAAATACGTATAAATATCACAGGCTATTACTATGCGGCGATTTCAACGTTGATTTCATGGTGGAATCCAGTGATAAAAGAATTCTTCGGGAGTGTCTTTCACGAACCATCAAGAATGACAGAAACTACAAGTACATGTATAGACAACATTCTGGTAAACGCCGAAGTGTCTCTCCTTTCAAGAACTGTGTGCAGTCTGCATTTATCCGACCATCTGGCCCAACAAGTTACCATGGCTGTTGAAGTCACTGTAAACATCAAAGAAAAACTTATTAAAGTAAGTTAGGTAAGTTCGAGATACTGCTTGGGACCTTCTAGTTACAGCTAGTGGTCTGGAAAGTTATACGAGGTTCCATAACGTCTTTCTCGCCATATTCAATGATTCGTTCTCTGAAACAGAAAAGAAAATAAAAATGGGAAACGCAAACGCAAGATACGTACAAAGCAAGAAATTAGCAAAAATGAAAAAAATCTTAGACGCGCTTCATACGGTAATAAGGGCAAGAGGAAGCGAAGAAGAACAGAAACTCTACAGAAGCCTGAAAAGAGTATATAGGCGGGAAATTACACTAGAAAAGAAACTAAGTGTTTCTAGAAAGTTAGAAACATCCGACAATAAAATTCAAGCGATATGGAATTTAATGAAAGCGGAAACAAACGCAAGAAAAAATTACAAAGAGTCCTTCAACTTAAATCGGGACGAACTAAATAGATATTTCTTCTCCATTGGTAAAACACTAGTGATGCAAATGCAGGAAAACTGCTGCGATCGAGAGACCTTGGAATTGCGAATTCTATATGCTTAGAATTAATAACAGCTTCTGAGATATGTTTGATAACAAAACAATTAAAAAAGAAAAACACACAGCATGTATATGGGCTGTCGGCAGAAGTTGTTGAATGGACTATAGAGGAAATAGTACATCCCCTCGCTATGATTTTTAATACATTTATAGAAGAAGGCACTTATCCAATGGAATTTAAGCTCTCAAAAATAATGCCAATCCATAAAAAAGGAAAGAGATCAAATGCAAATAATTATAGGTCCATGGCAATAATACCTACGTTTTCGAAAATCTTCGAGGTCGCAATTAAGACCTTCTTTGAAGAAAAAAAAAACAGGTGTTAAGCCCTAGTCAATATGGTTACAGAAAGAGTATGTCAACGACTACAGCGATTATAGATCTGGTTGAAGAGATAACAACAGCATTCAATAACGAAGAAGATCTCATGCTAACGCGTTGTGATGTAATAAAAGCCTTCGACTGTGTGGACCACGAACTGTTGCTGGAAAAGTTGCACTACTACGGAATAAGAGAAACAACATACAAACTACTATGATCGTATCTGGCAGAGAGAGAACAAATAACTTTCTGTGAGAACAACAATTTCTGCTAAAATAGAAAAAGGAGTGTCCCAAGGATCTGTATTGGGCCCCCTCTTGTTCCTAATGTACATAAACGATATTTCAGGAAGTGTTACTGTAGCAACACAATTTTAACCAAAGGAGCATCACAGGAAATTCCTGAAAACAAAGCAGAAATTGGTTTTTAAGCAATGGACTGCATTTAAATAACGAAAAAACCCAAATGCTAACGCTCACAACAAAGCATATTCCGGAATGTAAAAGAAACATAGTGCGTTTCCTGGGTCTCCATATGTCGCACAATCTAAGCTTCAAATACCATGTCAACGAATTGACAAAAAATTATGCAATAAGAAAAATGAGAGAGATAGCTACTTAAGAAGCGGTAAGGGTGGCGTACTTTTCTTTGTTCCATGCACGAGCGGTATACACAATATTGTGGGGACATACACCAGAAGCCCAAGTTTTCCTAAAACAGAAGGAGGCTGAAAGGGTATTATGCATTGTACCATATCGTATCTTGTAGAGATTTATTTCAAGAACACAAGATACTGGACCTTACCATCTGCTTACCTCCTAGTATGCTTGGAATATGTGCATGGGACGGGGAAGTATAACCAACAAGGCGAGCTGCATACATACAATACTCGCAACAACTATTATGGAATTAAATTCTATAATTATTTTCCAGATGATCTTAAAGCACTGAATCAACTAAAATTTAAAAGAAAAGTTAAGGAGCTGCTAGTATCGAATTCGTTTTACACACTCGACGAATATCTCAATAAGAAGGCAGTAGCAATTTTGGAGGCATTGAATTTTGCGACCAATATACAAACAAGTTATAGGCATGTAGTTATTATGTCAGATTCGGCCAGTGTACTACAGTGTTTACAATATCGGAAGCACCGTTTATGTATGCATCCAATCATTACAGATATCGTACGCGCATTTAGCGAATTAAGAACAAGATCTACGCAAATTGATTTCTATTGGATTAAGGGTCACTGTGGTATTCATCCTCAAGAGCGTGTAGATAGGTTGGCTAAGCAGGATTGTGTAGATGGTAACGTCTATGGACCAATACTTGCTGATGTAGCGTTAAATAAGGTAACAAAACAGACCTTGATAGTGCAAGAGTGGGAGGTATTGGAAAAGCGCATATTCCGCACACAGGATTCATTATGCATACATTCACCCTGTAACGAACACCAATTCATGGTACATTGGATGCAATCTACCACGTTATTACCGCACAACAATCGCGAGACTAAAATTTGGTAATGGAAGGTACTCATCCCAACTACACAAAATAAACGTGGTTGAGTCGTCTGAGTGTCCATGTGGTGCTGAAGAATGTAGTCTACACCACATTTTCATTGAATGTTGCCGGGTAAAGAGTAACATCGATCAGCTGTATGCTTTTCTCGTGGCTGAGTCCACTGCCGGTAAATGTGGCATTTTTGTTGGGTCTAAATAAAAAACAGATATGCGATAAACTTATTAGTTTCTTAAAGCAATCACATATTTATATTTAAGCATAACGTATATTTTTTTCTCAACAGATCGTATTAATTGACTGCTGGCAAATGGGCATTGATCCCGCAGGCCATAAAAAAAGAAACTCTCAATAAGAGGTTTTAATAGGTGCTGTCCCCACATACAAGTTTTTAAAGTGTCGTGTTCGTCCACTATACACTGTATTTTTCGTGTGTTTTTATATATACATTTTTTATTCTATTTATTGATATAATTTTTGTTTATTTTATTTTATTTATACTTTATACTTTATCTAGTAATTTGACGATGTTAATACCTGTATAAGTTACAAACAGAAAATCAACTATCAATCTATCTAGGTGGACATACTGTGTATGTAGAACGCTGCATAGGTACTTGTAGTTGGTGCCGTTTAGAGGATTACCTAACCGCAAGACAACTAACTATTTGTAGAGATCTATGTCTAAGTTTCTATTTCTTATAGGTATTAGGTACCAATATTCGCTTTTTCGAACAATATCATTCGAACAACTTTCACCGTCAATTGCGTAAATTTAACGAAACAGAGTACAGAACAAGTTGTCGTTGATGGAAATACGTATTTTAAGACAAAGTACTTTAGTGTTAGAAAATGCAGTATTGAAAAAGTGACTTTACAACATATGTACACTTAATTTGATAAATATTTTTTTTGCTTATCTCTGGCCCTTATTTTAACGAATGAAATTTAATCAGAATTTTAAATTAAAATTCCTGTTGAGTATGACAATAATAAAATCAAGTAATTATTTATAAATTTAATTCGCTATGACGACTTAATTATGAATTACTATGTATTGATTTTGCTACTGCCTGGTATTTACTTCTAACACTACACTACACTCTTTTTTACTACAGCCTAAGTCTGTTGACTACTGATATTCTACGGTCTATGTAAACTGCTCGACAAATCCTATTATTTGGATGGCTTAAAAAGTTGGAACATCGTTGGGCTAAGTGTCTACAGCTACAAGGAAATTATGTTGAGGAATAAATTAACTAAATGCAAAACAATTGCGTTGTCTTCCTTAACACAGGTATTTATCATACCGTCCTCGTATAAATGTATACATTTGTGCATCACGTTCTTTGTAAATGCTGTAAAATTGTTTATAATAAAAACGTTTACATAGAGTTTTCTGAAAACGTCTTTTTGTCAAAATATATAGGATGTTGCATTTGTGTACAATTACAAAGTTGATTGAACTTCTGGGAAAATTAGAAGTGGAACTGCTCTGTAGTGCTCTGATTATTTCCATTGTGAACGCGGAGTTTTATGTAGTACACTAAATTTCTTTTGTGAATGCTGCAAACACTTTTTTATAGTTTATCGAAATCCATTGAGATATGTAAGATGTGGAGTTTAAAGTAACAAAGTTAATGGCACTTCCCGGAGAACCGGATGTGAAATTCTCCTATAGTGTAGGTCAAAATAGTGCAATTTAAGATTGTTAATCGACGTGTCCGAGCGTTTTTGAGAAAAACTAGTTGTTAAGGTTATATTGAATTTGCTCTTTAATGGATTTCTTTCAGTTTAATATTTTCTTCCATGTTGTGGTGTAAATCTACGAAATGATTTGTTAGAGTTGAATCGAAAACATTTTCATTCTTGATACGTAATCTAAGTTCTCTGATCTTAATTTCTAAAAATCCTTGTACACTTCTTCTTCCATCTGTCGCCCTTACCCGGCATAGGGCACTTTTTAAGGGTGTTTTTATAGCAGATTCTCCGTTGCACTTACAGGCCTGCTATTCCTGCGCAGTGTTCTCCTTCGTTACGAATCTTTCTACTTGGTCCCTTCACTTCTTTTTGTCTTGCACCAACTTTTTTATCTCGTTCCATATTAGTTTCTCGCTTTCCATCTGCAACTACACACGTTGGATTAGGCTTCACCGGGCTGCGATATATCCTTGCATTTATCCCCGTCGGCTAGCCTCGCCGCGCGCAACTGCCGTAGCTTATCCGATTCTTTGTCTTTCTGTGCGCTCCTAAGGTTCTGAGATCGTGGATTTCGAATACATTATGTTAGATTATACAACCGCAGAGATGGTATAGATCTTCAAATAGTATTTTGGGAATTGCCGAAAATGCCAACAAATAGACGAACAGCCTCAAATCCCTCTAATGCATCCCGAGCGGGGGGAGAGAGAAGTGAGGGTTTGTTCGTTAGTTGAAATGGGCGAACTTTGCTCTGGCCGGCAAATTACAGACGAAATCGGTGTTAATAGAAGTACTGAGAAACGTATTTTGAAATGCAACAAATACAAAAGTTAGAGTTCAGTCTTGTTGCTGATGATGATAGCTTGGCTATCGAAACGTGCGTCCAGTACGAATTAAGTGTTGTGGTAAGGGTTTTAGTGAATTGTTTCAAAAGTTACAAAGTTCAAAATTATCAGGAGATTTTCCCCTAAGTAAAGTAATTGTTAGAATTTCAATTTATTATGTATAATTATCGAATTTATTTTTCTTTAGTTTAATTTTATACAAATCGTTGTTTATTTTTCTACTTAGAATTACTTTTTTCGTTCTGCTACATCGCATAGCAGCAACAAAATGAATATAAGAAATTGTTCTTTCTAGCATAATTTGAAAATACAGAAAAATGACGCAGTAATTCTAATTATAATATTACGTGATTGAGAGAACATGCGGGTTTATAATATGCGTGTGTACCGCTGCTCGCTTTATTATATACTGCGATTGGATGGGATCATTGGAATCTCTCAGTGAGACTCAAATGCGCTGTTGCCATTCTCAAAGACAATACCCCGGTTGTATCTGGACCAACGTGTATAGTTCTTTTCCATGTATTTGCGGCTCTTTCTACTCTTTTCTTACCATCAACATTGACATCTAACGCTTGCCTTGTTAGGTTATTGTGTGGTTGCGCGGTGAGTGTATGCCCAATCCATTTCCATTTACATCTCCTTATTGTTTTCTCTACAGTTTCCTCATTAGTTTTCAACCATACATAGGTCCTCGTTTCGCATCTTGTTAGGCCAAAATATGTTCATTATTATTCGTAGACATTTATTTATAAACGCTTGTATCTTACCGACGTATGTCTTGTTCATTTTCCACGTTTCAGCACCATATAGCAGAACACTTTTTACGTTTGATCTAAAAATCAATTTTGTTTCTACTTTTATATTTTTTGATGACAATATTTTATTCAAAGAATTAAACACTTTCCTTGCTAGTCCTATTCTTCTTCTCACATCATTTTCTGTTTCTCCCTCATATTTCATGATACTACCCAAGTAGCAGAACTCTTCTGTCCGTTCTATTCTGTGTCCTTCGATAATTATATCTGGGCCTTCTTTACTCTGTGATAACAGTTTTGTTTTTTCTGTGTTTATATGTAGACCCACTTTTTTTGCCGTGTGTTTGACCTACGTAGATTAATTCACACTTCACAGTCCCTGCATTCAATCACATATATTCCAGATTTGTTCTTTTCCTGATTTCCCAGTTAAATTTTATTGTAGAATATGTTTTATCGTATAGTGATTGTAGAACGCAAGTTTTAGTTTAAATTTGCCACGTTATATGAAAAATCTTTGCAAATTTAAAATTAGTCAAATCTTTGTCGAAAAAGACTGTTTCACTTACAAAAACAAACTTATATCGTGTACTCGTGTGAAGCTATGTCGAGCACTTTAGACTTGATTAACTTTGCTTTATGAAGGTATTGTCTCTGAATAATTTCTATCTTGAAAGCTTTTCCTTAAATTGGTCAGGAAAGGAATTATTTTCCACCCACGTTATATACTACCTCAAATAGGTAATGTCTATTAGCCAGATGCCTGGGTTAAAGCAAATTTTAATGCGTTTAGTATACAATTCTATATCTATCACGATGTGTACTGTGTTGAAATTATGAAACAACACTTTCGGTATTGCAATCTCTTCAGAAATCTTAATTCGTAAGAATTACGTGACCGTCTCACATCATTCGACCGCATATATGTAAGTACATAGATGCAAAGAGAAAGTCATTCCAGTGTATAAGCTTGTGCTGTTTAGCACTGTAAATTGCTAATGTGTTTATTGATATAACTAACAGTTTTCATAGTTAATGTAAACTAAGGAAGCAGTAGTGATGACAATATCATGTGATTGAAATATCTGAAAGTGAAGTGATTGAGTTGAAAACGATGCAAAGAAGCAACGCATATGACACGATTAACATCTGATAAGATGTGTGAGCCACAGTATCTTTTATCAGTGAAATATTGTTCTAGCAGCCAAAGTATCTGTTGTTCTTGCAGAGCTGACACAAACTCCGTTATGATCATATTGAAAAATACGGTAACATACTTAGATTTAACAGTAAACTCACTAAGTAATGCGTTTCCTTTTCTCGGGCGTATTATTTGCTCACAAGTAGTGTTTCGAGAAATATAATGTAAGCACACATTTCCCTGATGAAAATTATTTGAAAATAGCGGTTCAATGTGGTTAATAGATGAACGAGAATAAAATGTGATCCAAACTAAGTGCGTGACAATGCTATCTTAGATTCATAGATTTACGATTACATTTTTTTCATCCATTTCCGTGAAAGCAGACGGTGGAAGATCAACAATTTTATTTTCGATATTTACAATTTAAATTATTTAAATTCCCATAAATATTATACAGAACTGAGTGTGCACATTACAAATCGAATTAAATTCTTTAATAATATTTTAAACCGTTGCATGATTTTTACCGGTTTTAACGTTTCGATGTACATATTATGTAAGTGAATTTTTGGCAATCGGTTATGCATAGTCTGTCGCATTGAATAACATACTAGAAGGCAACTCTGGCCATGGACGTGGACCCGTATTTTGGCGCCCCTCATAGACATACCGGAAACCATCATCAATTCTTGTCAAATTCTGTATTTAACACAAATGTTAGAGCACAAAACACAAGGTTTTATGTACATATGCATTTATTAGCGGAATTCGAGACTAGATATGACAGTATTCATAGAGTGTATGGGTGTCCTTCGACGTAATGCGTTTTTGAATAGATAGACATTCTCCACGTTAAAGCAGAAATATTGCATTGCGAATTTCTGTAGAAGACTAAAAAACTTGCTGGCCCATTAAATTGGAGTCTATGATAATTAGAGCAACGCAACTGCGCTGAAAGCCAGTGGCGGACGCATAAAAGTTTACACAAAATAAATTAAATGTGATACGTGCTCAAACACTTACCGTTTTAAGAGTCCTCCGTGAAATTATAAAGTGAATAATGTCTATTTAATATTTGTAACATTAACGGCGTGAAGAAAAAGTGTTTTTGTATGTCGAAAACGAACGTTCTACAAATAGTGACGTTATATTTGCGTAAGCAAAATAATCTTTCAAATAACTAAGCGGTTCTGTTGACGCACCTTCACAAATTTGTCTTAATGTGCCAAAATCAGAGTCTTTATCTAAAACACTTTCAAACCTTTCTAAAACACAAACATTTCTTGCGTCTTCTATCGCGCATAGCTGTGCGTGAACATGTTGCACTATTTGCAAAGATTCCACTAACGGCACCGAAGAATTTTGTAGTTTTTCTATCGCATCCGCTAGTCCCACGTAATTGTTCTGAATAATTTCCAAATCTGTTTTAACTTGACTATCCTGAAATTTCAAGCGGCTTACCTTGACAGCCGCAGCTTCCTTTGGGTCGAATTCCAAAATCACGTTCTTTATATTCTCAAAATATTTAAGATAATAAAATGCAGTCTCTAACCATGTTCCCCAACGAGTAAGAATAGGTTGTGGTGGTTCAGGAATACCGGGGCATAGTCTATGAAATTCCCGAATGCGTTTTGCTACGAGACTGAGAGTGTGAATTTTACATGTAATATGCAACAAGTTAGCACAACGTTTTTTAAGAGATCGACCTACAGCAAGCATGTTTGCGGCACCATCACTCATAAACATCAACAGTTCATTTGTTGAAAGTTCAAACTTTTCCAATGTATTTAACACCAACATTGAAATTACTTCGGCAGTGCATTGTTGTATTCGTCTGGAAGTGAGTAAAATTGAGGGTGACGGTCGATGTGGTTCCATTGTGCGTACCATTACATTAACCACAGAATGTTTTTTACGATCTGTTGTTTCGTCCACACATAACCACAGTTTTTTATCTTGCAACTCCGATTTAATTCTTTTCTCGACATGCTCACGAGCAGACGGCACAACTCTCTGTAATGTTCTCCCACTTGGTAACTTAAAGTCCGAATATTCATTCCAAAATGAGATGTATGCTTTCCTCCTTAGTAAATGAAATGGTAAATTACATGCAGTAAACACATAAATTAAATTTAAATTTGTTATAATCTCGTGTGGAATTTTTTTTTGAAACATGCGCTGCACTATTTACGTGCCGTAGACTATCACTTTTCGACCACACATTAAATCTATTTTACACACTACACATTGAATTTTAGCGCCATCACACTTTAAATCAGGCATTTCTGCAATTATTGTGTCCAACTTTGGTCGTTTTCGCGACGTAGGAGACATTTTCAAAACAAACGTAGAACTACGATATAGTATACGACAGTGTAGATGCATACACAACAGATCGGCTTTCGAGTCGCAGTTATACTGACGCTTATACCGAATTGTCCCGGCCGTGTTTATTTTGTGTAAACTTTTATGCGTCAGCCACTGGCTTTCAACGCAGTTTGCGTTCCTCTAATGATAATACTGGAAATAGATATATTTTAAAGTAATATAATTTACAAATACCATGAATAATAAACGTACCTATTGCTGCAGTTGTAGTATTTGTAATCCACTTCAACTAATTTCGTATCTATTCCAGGTAATTTCAAGCACCCATTAAGTAATTCCTGTTTTTATAATTTTGGCCGTTTTTGTTTCATTTTAAACCACTGTATTCTTGTGTTGAGATAAACTGTTAATCGCAAATGTCAATAAAGTAAATCGTTGTGGTAATGGAGAAACTATACACATAAGTGTTGTTACAGGTTGTATTTCTTGCGTAATATATGGTAAATCATGCTTTATTTTAATTTATGTATATCGATAATTTGCAACGCTATTCTGTTTAGACTAGCTAAACCCTAGAATTATGCAGCTACACATGTTTGAAATTACAGAGTCAGTAGACGTTAAATCGTGAACGCAGTAAATTGGAATAGATTCGGGCTCTAAAAGAAGGTTAACAGCTTTGTGGTTCAAATACAAACTATGTCTAAGTAATTGCACCACTGTGAATTAATTATAAACATTACGCAACTGCAGTTCGCTATGGGCCATTTCTAATTATTAGCCTCCTGAATTCTTTTGCGCGTTAATTGCGGCATGCATGTAGGCAATCCCAAAATATTCACAAATCCCCGGAGCACAAATTAATGGATCTCGTTTATCTTCACAATACAAAATTATTTGAAAAATCCCCTTATTGGCGGTATACAAATTTATAATTAATATACGTAATGTAGTTTGGTAGAATATTATTCTGACTGACGTTTTTTGTATGCATGTTTTTAGATAAGGCATACACTTGCAGTTGCTTTTAAAATGCTAATATAATTATCTATCTATTTATCTTAAGAGATACGGCATAAATATTTTGTTAAATTATCTAGATTTTAATGAAATTAAAATTATGCTTACGCCAAGGAATCGAAGCTCACATTTCCTGCTTGCCGGGTAGGCGTGTTAACCACGACACCATGAGGACTATACAAGGATCGTTCACTTTTTAATATCTACTTGTTATTATTGCAAACCTGGATAACTTCAGACGTGTAATTGGGGAAAATAATAAGCCTTGCTAAAACAAGAAGGCCTGACTCTTAAGGCGTAATTCAGTAGATAGGACTGTTTATCATAGCACGGCAGAAAAGTGATGATAAGGCTTGCGTTGAAGCGTCTGCAATAGAATTGTCATATCAAAATAGTAAAATGTTGGCAGGACATATGCTTATATTCATCAATAAAAATATTTTAGCTGTCGCTGGCAGTTTTATTTTGCTGAAATTTTAATTTCAAAAATGCCCGTGCAAATGACCTCTGAGTCCTTAAGCATTAAGTACTAGCACCAGTTGGACATACATGGCGCCTACGAGGCACCATTGTAAAATTACTGCTATAAAATTAATGTTTCAGTTTTAAATGTTTCTTGATTTAGGAATATAGGTACCTGATATGATACCAAACGGCAAAATAACATATGTATAAAAGAAACTTTAATAAGAATTATGTACTATTTGTTCATAGCATTCATTACACAATTTTTTTGTATGCTCTGAACAAATATTTTTAGAACATTTAGAGCGTATTTGTTTAGAGTGGCGGTTATTTTTTCTAGGGCACAGGTAACACTGCTTTCTTGAACTTGTAGTTGGAATTTCTACAGGTTAAGGCTCGATTTCTAAACGCTCGTTTAGAACTTTTCGAATTTCTCTTGGCAATTGAGGGTACTCCAAGCGATCTAATTGATATGGTTTTCCAAGTTCTTGTCCTAATATTTTGAGGAAATTTCTATGCGCAGTGACTGATTCAATATTATTATGTTTATAAATAATGAAAGCATTTAAGGCGCATACATTAATGAGATGGAAAAGTAAAACCAATGACCATCTCCTTGTTTGCCGTCCTACATTGTACGTACCACAGAGTTTATCGTTGTATACGTCCACTTCACCCTTAGTTATATTATAAAATGTCAAAATTTCCGTTTTTTTTTCTTCCCCGGTATCTCGGTCAATGGTGCATTGTGGAGAGCAGAAGAACTGCCTTAGATTTTTTTGGTACATAAGAAATCAACGTTGCATTTTTTGAAAATCCAAACAGTGTATTTTTTACAGTTCTATTCTTGTTGGGAAGAAGCACTGCTGAAATTTCTTTTTTATTTTTGCGTCCAGTGAATCGTTGTGATGTAATATCGAAATTAAAAAAAAAATAATTTTTCTTCGATCGAAAATAAACAAGAGTTTTGTTACCATCAAACGCAAATTGCGTTGAACCTACTTCTCTTTCAGCTACAAGCGATGGCGGAATGTCCTTCTTTTTTTTTTTCCTGTGGAACTTAGCTGTAGGAGATAAATTGTTGTTAAGGAGATTCCTGTGTACATAACTAGACTTAGTCTGGGACTTAATTCTAACAACCATGGAACAGTTGGCAAATTTTTGTAAACTGTTTTTGTGCAACTCAAGACGCCAAACATGATAATTTTGCTTTTACGCTTAGATTACGCACCATGCTCATATTATTTTCTTATGTGAAGATATTTTAGCTTTACTCACATAAAATTGATCTTTATTTGTCTCTAACTGCACCATTAATCCATGTGACTTCAAAGAATTGTTGAAGAAATATGGTGTTCTTTAAATTAAGTCTCATTTCTTCGTTTTTTTCTTTATTACCTTGCAAATGATAAATATTATCATTCTTACGTGCATTCCTTTTTAACTTTTTAATTTCCTTGCTAACGATAATAAATCAATATGCATAGAATTGCGATTTTATTTTCTTGGTATATATTTGCACTAACGTCATTTGATACGATATGTATGCAATTTAAGCAATAACAAGAAATGAACAATTCATTCTAATTCAATCAGTAGGTGAGTATCAAGTTCAATTAGCATATATCAGTGGACCATGTTAACGTGATTTGGTTAGGTAAATATTAAGCATGTCCGCTGCCTAAGAAAGAGTTTTGTAGATGAAAACAAAATCCCCACCATTTAAATTGTAAATGGCGAATAGATATTACATGTAGCAAGGCAAAAGACATATTGTGTATTGCCAAACATTTGCTTTAGTACGTAACTAAATACAATAGGTTGCTCGCATGGTTACATTACCGTGCGAGTAATTGAGTACTATATAATTGTCAAATTTGGCAAGCAAACCGTAGTAAATCTCATAATTATTTTTCGCAAAACAAGATGAGTATCTAAGTACATAGATACATACTTTAATATAAACCAGGTGCGTAAAAGGTGCCGTGCGCCAAGTGTAAATACATTCAAACCGTTTGACATTTGCTAGTGTTTAAATTGTTAGTAGGAACAGTTTTTAACATTCAGTATCGTATCATTTGATTTGCGGAACAGATATTTGCAGAATGTCGCCATTTTGAATTTTTTTAATAGAAACGATAGTTTGTTTGTACCCCATTTGAGGGGTATTTCTGAGATAATAAAAAAAAATTTCGCCACATAAAAAAATGTAATAAATATTTGAAATGTTGCCTATTGCTTCCTAGTAGATGTAAAAGCTTCTCGTGTATGTTAAAGGCGTTCTACAACGATATTCGTGATTGCATTCTTAATTGTAGCTTCTAGTTTTGAAACACATCAATATCACCCTTACCACAACACTTTACCAAACCTGAACTCAAATTTCGATAGCTAAGCTATCATATTCAGGAGCAGTGCTGAATTAAGAAACTAAGCTAACCATTGACTGCTTGTAAAAACAAAGAGTAAAAGCTGGAGTTTAACTTTTACATAGGATAATTACATCACTGCTACCGTAACAACCCAATTTGTTTACATCATTGTGGTGAAAATAATACTGTCGGCAATGTAAATTGTTTCGCAAAATGATGTTCAAAATCATATTAATGTGAAATCCCACCGTAAGATACATTGCTACATTAATAGAAGTAAAATAACGTAAAAACCTGTAATGAAAAACATATAACCTTTTCACTGACTTCGTCGTAACATCATACATTAGATAGTAATGTTACGAAGTTACGGAGTACGTATCCAATCAAAACGTACGAAATGTAATAGTTTACAGTACACTGTTACAACTAGAACTACATTGCACTTCTCCTACACTATTGAACATTACACTGAGATGTAATGAAACTACGTTAATCTATGGCAACAAATAACCAACGATCATCGCTGTGAAATTGCGATTTTTTTTTAGTGCAGGATAAATTTCCTGGAATGCTTCTCTCTGCGAAGTCTTTTGATTATCCTCCATGGGATGAAGTAGATCTAACAAAATAACTAGTGGCGTAATAATTATGCATTGTTAGAAGAGAAACCTGACAAGAATTAAGCCAATGCACGCAATATTCATGCTATTATCCAACAAAAATGCTTCCAATTGTGAAATTTTACTGGAGATACTTTGGATGTTGCGGTGAAGCACCTTCAATCTTCCTGGTCGACGATTTCCTAAAAATCCTTTTCAAACCACAATCAAAGAACAATATCACCACTCCCATCCGTATTAGCTAAGTATTCTTCATCTGTATCCAAACCACTAACACATACTTTCTCGATCATCACCTGCTCGTCCGGTGATCAATCCAATTTAGCGCCGAGGCCATCTAGAGAATCAGTAACGGCAGCAATCAGTAGGTACCACCATTAGTGACTTCTTCTTGCCCTTTTCCAAGATGTATAATGTTGTTTTGCAAGTAATGTTCCATTAAGTTTCCTCGATTTATGAAAACTTCCCGTTTCAGAACTTTTTTTGCTTATAATTATTGAAGGTATGTTGTCTACAAGAACTGTTTTTCCTCGTTGACTCAGGAATAACACCTTACTGCTATAATCCATAATTGTCAAGGCACCATTACTGTCGACCACTGTGATATGTTTACCACGGCTGCCTTCGCAGATGAAAGCCCAGTTTATCTCACTTATTAATTTGCTCAGCATTGGTCTACCATACCAGTAAGGTACTGCAATCTGTACCAGACTAGTGTGCTACAAGGAATCATGGTATGAAGTAAATGCCCGTGCCTCGATCGGTCTACCATATAATGCGTCGTTCATTCTTACCAAAATAACTACAAAATGCTGTTTCCCAAATCCTAGGGTAAGGCTTTCTATGTTTTCAACGACATTGCAGGACCTCGCATTCGATTTAGAAATACATTCCACACTATAAGTCGGTATCTTGTCATTTAGTATTCTGCCATAATTTTAAACAAGAGAATCCTTCAGTACAAGTATTTTAGGTCTTTTAACAATTACTCTCTTCCGTGCAATGAATATCCTTTGTTTTTTCGGTGCAGTTATTGCAGTTCTGCCAGTTAAATTTCCAAAATCGCTCTTAATAACATGCGCATTTGTTTTTTTAGGTGCAGCTATCTTATTCTTTAATTTTTCGTTGAATATTTGTAGTTGATTTTCAAGATATTTTATTTTGTTATATAATTACTTAATAATTTTACTAATATGCTGCTTTTCCCCTTCAGTCTACGGCTTGTTGATTTAGATTTTATTTTTAAAGATATCACAACCTTCGCTTCCTCTATCTTTGTTTTTCTCAATGTTTACGATGCTCGAGTTCAAGCACCGTTCGATTCTACGTATCAAAACATTTCTCTACTGCTCCTAGTTTTTTTTCCGACGTTTTTTCAGTTCACGTTGTAGCCCCTTTACATTTAACATAGAAACATTACACACTATTTCACTACTTTCAATCATTATTAATAGATTAAATTTAGCTTTTGGTGGTTGGATATGACAAATCACTAACCTGGGCAAATATGCGGTAACAGCCAGAGGCGTGGCGAGCGCATAAAAGTTTACACATAAAATAGAAGGTGAGAAATAAATTATAAAACGTGCTGAAACACTTACCGTTTTAAAAGTCTTCCGTGAAATCACAAACTGGGTAACATCTGTTAAATATTTGAATCATTAGATATGTTTCCACAGGTGTTTCAGTCAAGTGAGTACGACGTGCGGAATAAATGTCTTTTAATGCCGAAAACGACCGTTCGACATCTACCGATGTTATATTCGCATATTTAAAATATTCTTTGAAGCAACTTAATGCATCCTCACACGCACCTTCACAATTTGTTTTAATATAAGAGAATCGATGTCTTTCTCTAAAGAACTTTCAAATTTTCGTATTACACCAATTTGTTTCGCCTTCTACAGCGCATAACTGTGCGTGAACATCATTCACAATTTGAACAGAATCCGCTAGCGATATCGAAACATTTTGTAATTTTTCTATTCGCTCCGCTAGTCCGAAGTAATTGTTGTGAATAGTTTGTAAATTTCTTTTAAACCTGACTATCTTGAAATATTTCTTGGCTTTTCTTGATTGCTGCAGCTTCTGTCGGATTGAATTTTAAAACTACCTTCTTTACTTGATCAAAATATTTGTTGTAGTAAAACGCAGCCTGCAACCATGTTCCCCAACGTGTAACAATCGGCTGTGGTGGTTCAGGTAAATCAGGACACAGTTTATGAAATAGTCGGGTACGTTTCGGGGACTTTAGAGACACTGCCTTTGTACTAGCAATCAATGCATTTACTAGTGGAAAACATGTAGGAATCGTTTGTGCCGCAAGATTTAGAGTCTGCATTTTACACGTTACATGTAAGAAGTTACCACTATGTTCTTTAAGAGATCGGTCCAAAGAGCGCATGTTTGCGGCACCATCACTCATAAACATTAAAAGTTGCTTAGTTGAAACTTCAAATTTGTTCATTGAGTTTAACACCACCTTTAAAATCTCATCGGCAGTACAATTTATAACTCTTTTGGAAGCAAGTAAGAAGGAGGATGGCGGTCCATGTGGTTCCATTGTACGTACCATTACATTATTCACAGAATGTTTTTGACGATCTGTTGTTTCGTCCACACACAACCACAGTTTTTTATCTTTAAATTCCGTTTTCATTCTTTTTTCTATATGTTCACGAGCAAATGGCACTACATTTCGTATCGATGTCCGACTAGGAAATTTACAGTTCGCATATTTATTCCAGAAAGAGACAAATGCTTCTTTGTCTAGTAAACGAAACGATAGATTACATAAAATAGGAGTAACACATAAATCAAGTGTAAATTTTTCTTGGTCCGTATGCCACTTTTTGCAGAAGAATGCTGTTTGCTTTCGATGTGACGTTGACAATGGCTTCTGGACCAACACATAAAGGGATTTTACAAACTAGACATTGAATTTTAGCGCCATCAAAAATTAAGTTCGGCATGTCCACTATAAAGTTTTTAACTGTGTCATTGGTCGTTTTCGCGACGTACCTAACTGCGACATTTTTAAAGCAAACCTACGCGTACAATTACGAAATAATTTACAACAGCCTACATATACACAGAACTACTCGCATACAGCATCGATTTAGTACTGACGCTGTGAACGCGTGAAATAAATAATCGCCGACTCCGCACCACATATCTACTACACTGACTGTTACCGCTGTTTGCCCAGACTATAAACTACATAAGAAGGTTTAAAAACGCACGCACTGGTGCGAAAAAATGTATTTTCTACAATTCCGCTTCTCTCTGATTTGGTTAGGTAAATATTAAGCATGTCCGCTGCCTAAGAAAGAGTTTTGTAGATGAAAACAAAATCCCCACCATTTAAATTGTAAATGGCGAATAGATATTACATGTAGCGAGGCAAAAGACATATTGTGTATTGCCAAACATTTGCTTTAGTACGTAACTAAATACAATAGGTTGCTCGCATGGTTACATTACCGTGCGAGTAATTGAGTACTATATAATTGTCAAATTTGGCAAGCAAACCGTAGTAAATCTCATAATTATTTTTCGCAAAACAAGATGAGTATCTAAGTACATAGATACATACTTTAATATAAACCAGGTGCGTAAAAGGTGCCGTGCGCCAAGTGTAAATACATTCAAACCGTTTGACATTTGCTAGTGTTTAAATTGTTAGTAGGAACAGTTTTTAACATTCAGTATCGTATCATTTGATTTGCGGAACAGATATTTGCAGAATGTCGCCATTTTGAATTTTTTTAATAGAAACGATAGTTTGTTTGTACCCCATTTGAGGGTATTTCTGAGATAATAAAAAAAAATTCGCCACATAAAAAAATGTAATAAATATTTGAAATGTTGCCTATTGCTTCCTAGTAGATGTAAAAGCTTCTCGTGTATGTTAAAGGCGTTCTACAACGATATTCGTGATTGCATTCTTAATTGTAGCTTCTAGTTTTGAAACACATCAATATCACCCTTACCACAACACTTTACCAAACCTGAACTCAAATTTCGATAGCTAAGCTATCATATTCAGGAGCAGTGCTGAATTAAGAAACTAAGCTAACCATTGACTGCTTGTAAAAACAAAGAGTAAAAGCTGGAGTTTAACTTTTACATAGGATAATTACATCACTGCTACCGTAACAACCCAATTTGTTTACATCATTGTGGTGAAAATAATACTGTCGGCAATGTAAATTGTTTCGCAAAATGATGTTCAAAATCATATTAATGTGAAATCCCACCGTAAGATACATTGCTACATTAATAGAAGTAAAATAACGTAAAAACCTGTAATGAAAAACATATAACCTTTTCACTGACTTCGTCGTAACATCATACATTAGATAGTAATGTTACGAAGTTACGGAGTACGTATCCAATCAAACGTACGAAATGTAATAGTTTACAGTACACTGTTACAACTAGAACTACATTGCACTTCTCCTACACTATTGAACATTACACTGAGATGTAATGAAACTACGTTAATCTATGGCAACAAATAACCAACGATCATCGCTGTGAAATTGCGATTTTTTTTAGTGCAGGATAAATTTCCTGGAATGCTTCTCTCTGCGAAGTTTTTTGATTATCCTCCATGGGATGAAGTAGATCTAACAAAATAACTAGTGGCGTAATAATTATGCATTGTTAGAAGAGAAACCTGACAAGAATTAAGCCAATGCACGCAATATTCATGCTATTATCCAACAAAAATGCTTCCAATTGTGAAATTTTACTGGAGATACTTTGGATGTTGCGGTGAAGCACCTTCAATCTTCCTGGTCGACGATTTCCTAAAAATCCTTTTCAAACCACAATCAAAGAACAATATCACCACTCCCATCCGTATTAGCTAAGTATTCTTCATCTGTATCCAAACCACTAACACATACTTTCTCGATCATCACCTGCTCGTCCGGTGATCAATCCAATTTAGCGCCGAGGCCATCTAGAGAATCAGTAACGGCAGCAATCAGTAGGTACCACCATTACTGACTTCTTCTTGCCCTTTTCCAAGATGTATAATGTTGTTTCGCAAGTAATGTTCCATTAAGTTTCCTCGATTTATGAAAACTTCCCGTTTCAGAACTTTTTTTGCTTCTGATTATTGAAGGTATGTTGTCTACAAGAACTGTTTTTCCTCGTTGACTCAGGAATAACACGTTACTGCTATAATCCATCATTGTCAAGGCACCATTACTGTCGACCACTGTGATATGTTTACCACGGCTGCCTTCGCAGATGAAAGCCCAGTTTATCTCACTTATTAATTTGCTCAGCATTGGTCTACCATACCAGTAAGGTACTGCAATCTGTACCAGACTAGTGTGCTACAAGGAATCATGGTATGAAGTAAATGCCCGTGCCTCGATCGGTCTACCATATAATGCGTCGTTCATTCTTACCAAAATAACTACAAAATGCTGTTTCCCAAATCCTAGGGTAAGGCTTTCTATGTTTTCAACGACATTGCAGGACCTCGCATTCGATTTAGAAATACATTCCACACTATAAGTCGGTATCTTGTCATTTAGTATTCTGCCATAATTTTAAACAAGAGAATCCTTCAGTACAAGTATTTTAGGTCTTTTAACAATTACTCTCTTCCGTGCAATGCATATCCCTTGTTTTTTCGGTGCAGTTATTGCAGTTCTGCCAGTTAAATTTCCAAAATCGCTCTTAATAACATGCGCATTTGGTTTTTTAGGTGTAGCTATCTTATTCTTTAATTTTTCGTTGAATATTTGTAGTTGATTTTCAAGATATTTTATTTTGTTATATAATTACTTAATAATTTTACTAATATGCTGCTTTTCCCCTTCAGTCTACGGCTTGTTGATTTAGATTTTATTTTTAAAGATATCACAACCTTCGCTTCCTCTATCTTTGTTTTTCTCAATGTTTACGATGCTCGAGTTCAAGCACCGTTCGATTCTACGTATCAAAACATTTCTCTACTGCTCCTAGTTTTTTTTCCGACGTTTTTTCAGTTCACGTTGTAGCCCCTTTACATTTAACATAGAAACATTACACACTATTTCACTACTTTCAATCATTATTAATAGATTAAATTTAGCTTTTGGTGGTTGGATATGACAAATCACTAACCTGGGCAAATATGCGGTAACAGCCAGAGGCGTGGCGAGCGCATAAAAGTTTACACATAAAATAGAAGGTGAGAAATAAATTATAAAACGTGCTGAAACACTTACCGTTTTAAAAGTCTTCCGTGAAATCACAAACTGGGTAACATCTGTTAAATATTTGAATCATTAGATATGTTTCCACAGGTGTTTCAGTCAAGTGAGTACGACGTGCGGAATAAATGTCTTTTAATGCCGAAAACGACCGTTCGACATCTACCGATGTTATATTCGCATATTTAAAATATTCTTTGAAGCAACTTAATGCATCCTCACACGCACCTTCACAAATTTGTTTTAATATAAGAGAATCGATGTCTTTCTCTAAAGAACTTTCAAATTTTCGTATTACACCAATTTGTTTCGCCTTCTACAGCGCATAACTGTGCGTGAACATCATTCACAATTTGAACAGAATCCGCTAGCGATATCGAAACATTTTGTAATTTTTCTATTCGCTCCGCTAGTCCGAAGTAATTGTTGTGAATAGTTTGTAAATTTCTTTTAACCTGACTATCTTGAAATATTTCTTGGCTTTTCTTGATTGCTGCAGCTTCTGTCGGATTGAATTTTAAAACTACCTTCTTTACTTGATCAAAATATTTGTTGTAGTAAAACGCAGCCTGCAACCATGTTCCCCAACGTGTAACAATCGGCTGTGGTGGTTCAGGTAAATCAGGACACAGTTTATGAAATAGTCGGGTACGTTTCGGGGACTTTAGAGACACTGCCTTTGTACTAGCAATCAATGCATTTACTAGTGGAAAACATGTAGGAATCGTTTGTGCCGCAAGATTTAGAGTCTGCATTTTACAACGTTACATGTAAGAAGTTACCACTATGTTCTTTAAGAGATCGGTCCAAAGAGCGCATGTTTGCGGCACCATCACTCATAAACATTAAAAGTTGCTTAGTTGAAACTTCAAATTTGTTCATTGAGTTTAACACCACCTTTAAAATCTCATCGGCAGTACAATTTATAACTCTTTTGGAAGCAAGTAAGAAGGAGGATGGCGGTCCATGTGGTTCCATTGTACGTATTATTCACAGAATGTTTTTGACGATCTGTTGTTTCGTCCACACACAACCACAGTTTTTTATCTTTAAATTCCGTTTTCATTCTTTTTTCTATATGTTCACGAGCAAATGGCACTACATTTCGTATCGATGTCCGACTAGGAAATTTACAGTTCGCATATTTATTCCAGAAAGAGACAAATGCTTCTTTGTCTAGTAAACGAAACGATAGATTACATAAAATAGGAGTAACACATAAATCAAGTGTAAATTTTTCTTGGTCTCGTATGCAACTTTTTGCAGAAGAATGCTGTTTGCTTTCGATGTGACGTTGACAATGGCTTCTGGACCAACACATAAAGGGATTTTACAAACTAGACATTGAATTTTAGCGCCATCAAAAATTAAGTTCGGCATGTCCACTATAAAGTTTGTAACTGTGTCATTGGTCGTTTTCGCGACGTACCTAACTGCGACATTTTTAAAACAAACCTACGCGTACAATTACGAAATAATTTACAACAGCCTACATATACACAGAACTACTCGCATACAGCATCGATTTAGTACTGACGCTGTGAACGCGTGAAATAAATAATCGCCGACTCCGCACCACATATCTACTACACTGACTGTTACCGCTGTTTGCCCAGACTATAAACTACATAAGAAGGTTTAAAAACGCACGCACTGGTGCGAAAAAATGTATTTTCTACAATTCCGCTTCTCTATAAAATAAAAAGTAAAAGCAGCACCTATACCGTTACCTCCGATGTATAGAAGGCCTAAGTGCTTTGACGTCAGCAGGCTGTGACGTATCTTGTCTTGGGTGAACGATCAGCCATAAACGGGTATACACGCCTCTGCGTTTTGGATTGTTTTATCCAAATTATATGGTTTTTATTTAAAAAAATACTGTGTAGTGATATTTCCGTACTTTGTTGGTGATACTTGTAATGTGTTTCTAGTGTTGTATAAGCGATAAAACCTTTTCTGAAATGATAAAAACGGGGCAACCTAAAAACTGTGGCGTCGGCTGTTTTGCATGTTTTGTTTGTGAGTTGCACTTTGTAAAAGAAGATTTATTTCTCAACAGATACATATTAAAGGACCAGTGAAACTATAACTATAAGTTTAAAACATCCTAGGGTTAAAAAAGTGCTATTCCCACTCAATTCCCTAACTGTCTGTTGTATTTGACAAAAACCTTGAAGATTTTATTGTTCAAATAGTTTTATATTCTTATATTATATTTAACAAAATTATTTTTGAACACGAAGAGATGTTTTTAAATGTGTATCATAAACGTTCAGTTTTAATACAATATATTTTAAATTATATCACCGAACATAGCCATTTGGTTATATAATATTATATATATATTAGATTCACAGCCGTGAGCGTATTGCAACAATTATAATAACTTGTTCTACAAATATCCTACTTAAAAATTATTGTGGGAAAAGTAATGACAGATTAGGTAAAACACCACATAATAGGCAATTAAATAGCATGTCTGTACATTTTCTCCTGAAATTGAACAAAATTTCGAATAAAATTGCAATTACTGTATCATTTCAACCTCAGTTTCGTCCAAATACATGTACAATTACAAATAATAATAATTAGTCAATTAGTCGAAGTATCAACCACATATACATCTTTCACGAGAACGGTGCTCAGTTACGTGTCTGGTTTTTGCTTTGAAACTTCATTTTTACAAAATAAAATTGAATGGGATGTGGAGAAGGGCTCAATTGACGACTGGCATCCTCTTCAAACCGGAAGCCCTTCAAAATTTAAAAAAGAAATGCAAAAAAACGATTCCTTTATCGCTTGGGCTAATATCGTGCATGGCGATACATCAATCACCTAAACAGCGTGACGTCATCGAAGAGCGCTGAGACCTTGTTATATCGGCGGAAACGCCTATACACATCAACGTACATGCGGTGCGGCATTTAATATAATTTAGTATGTAGACCACTCACCCACCGCCGTGAAGTCACACTTTGAATGTAAATTTCCTCAATTACGATTTATGATTACAAATTCTATTGTAAAATTAAATAAAATATTGTGAAAATACTTTTAAATTGTGTTAAATATATCTATAGATTCCGCGAATCTATAGGGATTTCCAAACATCCCAACAATTTAAATCGCGAAGATGGTTTCCCCTTACATCACACGTGGAAATTCCAGCTGATGAAACGTCATAGCAACCGCCACGCGTCATCGATGCATAACATTTCCGTTTCTTTGATGCATAACATTTCCGCTTCATCGACGCATAATATTTCCACTTCATCGACGTATAACATTTCTGCTTCATCGACGCATAACATTTCCGCTTCATTAACCCAAAACAAGCCCTATACAAACCCTTCCAGAACGAATAAATCCCCAGTCAGTGTGCAGTTACAGCCGAAGATGTCACATAAGAGTCTGGACGAAACGTTGGCCAAAGCTACGACAACGACGCGGTCACCCAATAGTGATACATTTACATGGCTTTACCCAAAAACAGTACAAGTTTGATCTGAAATGTTGGTGTTTATATCAACTGTGTTAAACTTATGCATATCTACCTAGTTTAAATTATTATGATTTATGCTTTTCAAATTTTAATCTTATATGTGCCTCCTAAAGTTCCGGGCCACCAAAATAATTTTTGATTGGTTTGAAATATAGGATTGACATTTGTAGGAATACAATGGGATCATAAAGTTTATTATTTAACCATAAAAATATCCACCTCCACATCTCCGGAGGATGGGGGAAGGGCGAACCAAAAAATTTTAAATAGCATGTGGGCTTGAATGAAGGCTCGTTTGAAAGGATTTTCCGAGGCAGAAAGAACACGGGCCGCCGAGGTCTCGACGATTTTCTCTTGCAAAGTTATGATCACTTGAACATTTCTACTAAGATTTTGCGATATGGCGAATAATAGCCAAAAGAAAGATAAGGCTTCGCGCGGACACGCTACTTCTAGATAGGACCTTATTATGTCGTTGTATCATCTCATTATCAATACGGTAATCCTTTCCGTATCAGCTAAATGCATTTTCAAAAATGTACTAATATGAAAAAATGAAAAATACTTAAGCAAAATAATTATTTATGTCACAAAAATCGTACTTGCCTCCAATCAGGGCAGTAATGAAAAGGAAACATTGAAGTTATCATAACTCGTAGAGACCTCGGCAACCCCATGTTATTTTCGCATATGGAAACCTTTCCGAACGAGCCCTCACTCAACCCCATGCAATTTAAAATTTTTTAGTTCCCCCCTCTCCCAGCCTTCCGGGAGTGTGGAGGTGAGTGTTTTTGTAGTTAAATAATGGACTTTGTGATTCCATTGTATCCCTATAAATTTCAATCCTATATTTAAAAACGTTCAAAAATTACTTTGGTGGCCCGGAACTTTAGGTAGGCACGGTATAAGAGACTAATACAAAGTGTATAATTGCAAAAGTACACTATTTCGAAGGAAACAATAGGCGTGAATAATTACGAAAGTGTAACTAGTCTTAATATAAACGGTATTCGTTCTTGCGTTTACGCTGTTACCATACCTACATAATTTACATATATAACTTGATTTCATTCATAATTCGCATTTTTTGCTTCTACGCCCAGCAATTTTTATTTTTTGTTTCATAATAGAAATCAGCATCACTAAGACATACAGATGTGTAGCTACGTCAAATGAAAATTACAGTTAGTATCTGTTTATTAATGCAGGTACTGTTCTTTAAGGTTATTTAATCGCTCTGCAAGTAGCATAACTATAATTGATTTTATATTTGCCGCAACCTTGACTAGACACCTCGTTGAGTCGCTCATGCAAGAACTATTACCAATCTAATACAATGAACCGTATTTTCAGTGTTGTCAGTTGCTTCTATGCTAGTATTTAAATACCTAGTAAAATTTCCTTGCCAAAATGAAGATCATATTCATTATCACTTCCTTAATTATATCCATTCAAGGAGAGGATAGACACCATCATGTTACCAATAAGCACCGAATGCCTAGACTGCTTGAAATCATCAAAAAAATAACAAGTTCTACAATAGGTAAGCATAGTAGCACTTTTTCCACAGTTTTTGTGTTTTTCTTTATTATACAAATCCACATATGTACGTACCTTGCAGTAGTACATATAAGTGTCATATATAATTGCAAATTAAATGCGATTTGCGCGCTTAGACTTGCCTTATTAGACACGAGCAAGGGATAGTGAAACGATTGTACAATTACTAAGTCATTGCCAATCTTTTATCATTTGAATATAATGTTACAATTTGTGCAGACAGGTATCTTACATTTAAATAAATTGTACCTACCTTATTATTTAATGCCATTGTTAAGTACTAATAACTAATGAAACTCTAGTGGCGAAAGTATAGGAGGAGTGATATTTTTATTTGATTTTAATTTTCACTTCAAGAGTTAGGTGCATTACATTTTTTTCGTAATCTTGTAACACATTTTATATAGTTTAGCACAGATAAAATGAAAACGGGCCATAGAGGAGGTAATTTCCTACAAAACAAGCTCTACATAGGGGAGGGGCAATTGTTTACAATTACTGTTACAAAAAAAAAATATTTTGAAGTGTTATAAGTTGAACTAAAAGGATTACATATCAAGGTTGTGTTTTTTCAAATTTTTCAAAACAACATACATTTTAAGACATAATTGGCTTTTATTTAAATTAAATGATAACTGATTTTTTTTTTATATATTTATGGAAAGGCGTTTTAGCTACACGCAGATTTTGCATTTTTAATTTTTGCAAAAAAATTATTGCTTTGCTTATTTTGAGAAGTCCTTTATAATAATTAAAGTATAGGTTAAATTTACAGAGTGATAAAAATTCAGATTTTTGTGACAAAAGTAGAGTACTACCTAGTTATTTAAAAGTAATTTAAGGATGTCATAAATGCAAGTTGTTTGAAAATGTCATTAGAAGTTCGGATATGAAATTTAGATGTCGTTTTTTATTAATATTTTTACTTTGGTTAGTCCCTCTTTATATTAATAAGTTGCTGGTTTACCTATTCTAAAATATATTCATTAATATAATCTTTCGATTCTATAAAAATCTAGACAAGAAAGTGTATTTCTGTTTTTGTTTTTAATCGTTTTGAAATAGGGGAAATTTACAATGCAGTACTTACATTTATAAGAATAATATTAGATATGGGTACTAGCTAATGGGATTTTTTGTAATTATTAATTTAAAAGGAAAGAGAATTATTTAAATTATAGAAAGTGAATTGAACTTTTAATCAAGCACTGGTACGTTAATTTCTGATTAATTTACATTTTGTGCCATCACTAATCATGATTAAACAACTCGAATCATAGACTGAATTAATTCACGATTAAAACCAAATGTCACTTTGACATCTGTCAATATTAACGTTATTTGCATAAATTCAACAAGAATTAATTTAAAACAGAAAGATAATCATTTAAATGTAGTCGTTAATACACGCTAACATATTTTTGTACTGCCGATCACTCCAAATCTCATTTTAATTCTAATTCACAATATTTGGCAATTTGATAAAATAATTCAATTCCTTTCTGTTTTTCGCTGTATTTTCTTCTCCTTTCTTGCAGAATTTTTCCAGCTATATTGTATTAGATTTCTCTTGGTCGTCCTCGTATCTTCTTGTCTGTTGTTTTGGCTTCGCATATCTGTTTAACTGGTACCTCGTCTCCCATTCTTTGTAAATGCCCCCACCATCTCAATTGGCGTTGTTCTATATATTACTCCAGGCTTTGTGTGTTTAATTGTTCTCTTATTTTTTCGTTTTTGATTTTTTTTCATTCTCGTAATTCCCCGAACTCTTATGACGTACTTCATCCCCATTGCCTGCATCTTCAATATTGACAATACTTTAAGCCAATAACATAAAAAACCAGGTTCAACTAAAGTGAAAATATGAATAGTGAAGAATAACACATTTTATGTTTGAACTTCTATTGTCATTTTTAGGTTACTGCTATATCACTGATACTTGACAATTTTTTATCATCCTGTAAATTTAATCAATATTCTAAATGGAAAAATAAGCAATTTTTTTATAAAAAAAATGGTATTCTATAAATTCTATAAATTATTGAATATCATTTAAAACGTAGAACTGAAAAAAGAAAGAACCTCCTGATCATGGATGATGTTTAGGTGGTTATCTTAAGAGGAATACCTACACTATTTTGTAATAACTGAATTACGACAATTATGTAACATACTCTCTACGTTTAAACTTAACCGTTTTTGAGATAACTTTTTAGCCTTACTTAAAGCAATTAAACACTGAAACTATAAATTATAAATTAAGAACTTCACAATGGAAACACAACATACACCTCGTATTCTAGTCAAACAGTCCGCGACACCATCTACTGCACATCTCCTTTTCGACCGTTATGTTTATGCAACCAGCAAAACAAATTATTTTTAGGATACACTCTAGCAATAATAAAAACAACTTATTGCACATTTTCAAACTGCAATCCTTACTGGAGATGGTGGTAGCTTAATATAGGCATATATTTTTTGTGTGGAGGTTTTGAAGAAATTGAAATCACGTTTAATATGGTGGACGTTGATATACGAAAATGCTAAATACAGACTCTTCCGTTACAACGCGCCATCCTATAACGCGGATATGAGGTTAGGCTGTTTTGCTAACCGGGATAGTTGCGTGTGGGAAATCTTTTATAGAGCGCGATAGTAGTATCTTATAAACTAATCAATTTTTGTAGAATAACATATGCATTTGAATAGCAATTGTAATGAAAAATAATGAACGAAATATTTCAAGAAAAACAAAAGCTGCTTCTTATCTACCGAGTCTGGTAGCAGCTGTTCACTTTCTCAACTATTAGACCGAATACTAAACATTTAAAAACTTATGAGTAGACGTTTATTAATTTACATCAATGTTTCTAGTTTTATGCTCCAAATATGACGTTTGGTCCAAAGGTGAGATAAACCCCCGGAATTAATCACCACTAAAAAAATATTTCTTGCATACATATTACCATGTGATTTTTCGCAAGAATCAACTTTATGGACACAAATATCAACATTTTTTAAATCGGCTGCACATGCAAAATCCAAAGATGGAACAATATATAGTGCAGAACGTTTAATTAAAAAATATATACATATGTGGTATTAAAACGGAAACAGTCATCGCCAAAAGTAATCAAGGATAAGGTGCGCAAACGGAATTAAACATGGAGCCATCGCAGTTTTTTGCAAAATATATTTGGTTTGAGAAATACATTAACGGACTAATGAATTCATTCTACATTTTAGGAATACCATATGCCTATATTTATGTTTCGTTTATTTTTTCAAGAAACATTTTTTGAGCTGTTTCGAATCTCTTTTATTTGTACAAATTTCGATTTGTAGGCGTTGTGCGAGGAGGTCTGGATGCATTTGAAGCTACTATTACCGGAATTATGGATAGCGCAGCAAATGTACCCGATAGAATCAGAAGACTATTGGAAGAATTTAGGAGATATATGATTACTGGAATACCGGAAATTGGTTTGCCTATACTGGATCCATTATCAATCGAACGGATAGACCTAAATATTACGAATGAACAACTTACGTAAGCAATACACATATGATAGAATTAGATTAGTGGTGGTAAATTTTTTTCAATTTTATTCACTGAAAAGCAATAACTGAAGAGTGGAAGTACGAATGGGAGTAAGCGCCAATTTTTTAAAAACTAGATTGTTGCATTCAAGTAAGAAATGTAAAATGTACTTAATAATCTCCGTACCGCTTCAAAAACTGTAGCTAGGAAGTCAGCGATATGAAAAAACGCGAGACCTTGCGCAATCTAAGAGAGACCTAACATTCAAAATTGTCAGCGAATTAACAAATGTAATTTTCGAGTTTCGACAGCATTTCTGCCTCTCATTAAAAGCTGGATTAGAGACGAATTATTAGCCTAATTAAAGAAATTATTATGGTACCCGCAACCTTTCAGAAATAGAGTTTGCTTTTCTCTATATTCGTTGATATTAATAGTTTGATTCATTTATCTTCATTCATTTAATTTCGATATCATGTATACAGGTTGTTCAAAGTTATCGGGCCACTATGCCTATCTTTCTTATTATTGTAGCTACGATATTCGTTAAATTAGCAAAGATGTAGTGATTTTCCCGCTGATCACAATGGTGTTGAGAAAGAAACAATTGCACATCGCATTTCAGCGCTAACTTGAATTGTTTATATTTTTTAAATTGAACATCCTATATATTTCTCAACTATTCGAGAGGAAATAAAATTCGGCGTAAAATATCCTTATAGTACTATAGCCCTAAAATGAAAAACAAAAGAGATACGATGAAATTTATATTGGACAATTGAAACTGTAATAACTTAATTATTAATAGCTGCCCTAATAATGAAATTACAGTTTCAATTGTCCAATATAAATTTCATCGTATCTCCTTTGTTTTTCATTTTAGGGCTATAGTACCATAAGGATATTTTACGCAGAATTTCGTTGCCTCTCGTATAATTGAGAAATATATAGGGTGTTCAATTTAAAAAATCTAAATAATTCAAGTTAGCGCTGAAGTGCCATGTGCAATTTTTTCTCAACACCAACTGTGTGACCGTCTCGGTGGTCGAACGGTTAGCATACGCGACTTTCGATCTGAACGGCGAGGGTTCATATCCCAGCCGAGACGGTTGGTTTTTAATTACGGATAAAAATCGAAGTATGCCTTCTTCTCGAACAAGAAAGTAAAGCCGAACGCTTCGTGTCGATATGATGTATGGCACGTTAAAAATCCCTACCAAAGGTTGGAACACCTCTGGATTCGGCAAAATTCTAGTGGGGTCGGCTAATGATCATAGTAATCGATACCTGGAAGTGCGAGGTGTATTCCGTAACCCGACGCTTCGCCCAGTAATACCTGTAAATCTAAAAATTGCAAACTAAATTATTTCTCTCGGTTTTATTGAGTTTTTCACAAGTAATATAGAAGTGCTGTTTTATCACTTACCTCATTTCGTATTTTCACTCTTCCATCCAGCGACAAATATTCACTTGCTTGATACGCTGAGAAAAGTATAAATGTATTTTATTATTCACATTATTTATATTTTTGTAGGTTAGTTGGCTTCGTAGACGACGTTAAAGTAAAGTATTTGTCAAAATTTCGTTTAGACCACATAAATTACAAAATGTCCCAAAGTATTTTAGAGTTAAATATCACTTTCTCCCAATTAGATATTAAAGGCTACTATGACATTGACGGACAAGTGGGAGAAATGTTTAAATTCTTCGGAAAGGGACGGTTTTGGTGAGTATAGTTTTAGCAACGTAATATACACTACAAAGGAAAAGACTTTTTTATTATTTAAGATATGTATATTTTTGCTTTTTCTAAAACTCACAAGTAATACTAAATTTACACGCCGGTTTACAGAAAGCGAATTAAATATTTAATCGCGGATTAGCACGTTAATCTCTAATTAACTTGATTTTGTGATGTCACTAATCACGATTAAACAGCTTTAATCATCGATTAAATTAATTCGTGATTAAAGCCAGATGTTATTTTGACATCTATCAACATTAACGTCCGAAGAAGTAAAACACCAATAGCTGTTATTTGCATAAATTTAACAAGAATGCGTTTAAAATAGAACAGATAATCATCTAAGTATAGTCTTTAACACACGCTAACCTATTTTTGTGCTGCCGATCGCTCCAAATGTCATTTTAATTCAAATTAGTTAATCAGGAATTAAATTAGCTCAAAATGTATACGTAAATAGTAATTAATTTAATCACGAATTAAAGTTTAATTGGAGATTAACTTAACTGAAGATTAAAAAGTGTCTGTAAACCGTGAGTTTCAATATTCTTAAAATTCCTTACTGCCTAAAATAGTTGCTTTTTGTATTTTTTGATGCAAAATGTTCCCAAATTCTAGGAATATCTAGTTGCATTGAGTAGTAATACTTTTCATATCGTATTAGGTGAACTACTATAGAAGATGATCCAAAAAAGCGGGCCACTATTGCGATAGCCGTTAATCCTACTAATTGTTGCCGGTTAACATGTAGTTAATAGAAAAGTGTGGATTTCGCGAAGGCAGATCCACAATAGATCAAATATTCTTGCTAAAACAAACCCTAATCCAAAGATACGAGTACAACATGCCAACTCACATGCTCTTCATAGATTTTAAGGCAGCATACGATTCAATCTACAGAGGAAAAATGCTAAAAGTACTAGAAAGGTTTGATATACCTGGGAAATTAATTAGGCTAGTGAAAATGACCCTAGAGCAAACAACAAATATGGTCAAAGTGGAAGGTCAGAAAACCAGTGAATTCGTAGTAAGGAAAGGGTTAAGGCAAGGGGCCCCTCTCTCGACAATGCTGTTCAACTTAGTATTAGAAGAGGTGATAAGAAACAGCGACATAAATAGGCAAGGAACACTAAACACAAAAAGTCACCAATGTCTAGCGTATGCGGACGATGTAATCCTGAGGGCAAATAGTAGTAAAGAACTGAGTAGAGTAATAACAAAATTCATAGAGGAAGCACCAAAGATGGGCTTACAAATTAATGAAGCATAAACAGAATATATGCAGCTAAAGAACAAGCATTGTGACAACAATAATAACATTCTAAGAATTCGAACGTCCAGTAATGGTGAGCTAACATTTAAGGAAACCCAGAGTTATCTATATCTGGGTGCATGGATAAATAACAAGTACGAAGAAGGCCCCGAAATAGACTTCAGGTTGACAAAGAGCAATAGGGGTGTGGCACCGCTACAAAAAGTAATGAGAAGTAAAGAACTATCACGGGGGCTAAAGATAAGGATCTACAAAACAATACGACCTACCCTGCTCTATGGAAGTGAAACATGGACGCTAACAAAAAGAGAGCAAACCAAGGTACTGATATGGTAAAGGAAGATTTTAAGAAAAATCTTTTGTGGGAGAAAGACAGACGAAGGATGGGAAAGAAGGTCAAATGCTGAAATATACGAGCTGTTTAATGAGCCTAGGATAGACGAAGTGATAAGGCTTTGAAGGTTGTAATGGCTGGGGCATATGGAAAGAATGGACGTCTCAAGAACAGTAAGAAGAATAGAAGGAAGAAGACCGGATGGCAAGAAAAAATGAGGAAGGCCGCGAAAAGAATGGAGGGAAGTAGTAAGGGAAGACATCAGAGAAAAGAATATAACAAACTGCAAAGAGAAGGCGAGAGATCGGAAGAGATGGAAAGAAGAAACAAAACCATGAGGTTCTAGGCAATAGGCCTGAATGGCCTAGGCGAAGCCTCACATATAGAAAAATTAATTGCGTATTAAGATCCTGAATATATCCTTCGAAATTTTGAAAACCAGTTAAATTTCTGATATAGAAACTTTACTTGTTGTTTTAAAATAAGTGATGAAAGTGACAGTGGTTTTTATTTTAAATTCTAACAAATATTTATCGGTTAATCTATGACCTGTTAAACCCATTACGTTAGTAAAGTTTGTAAATTGTGTGGGTCAATTCGTAAAACAAAAGATGTTCTAAATATTGGTATATCTTTGGTTCCAATTTTTCCGAATTTATAATAACGCTGCAAGCATTAATTCTAACCTGTAAACTCAATTATCATTAAAATACACCAAATTCTTAACGACATTATTAATAAAACCAACTAAAATAAAATTTATGAAATTCGATGTGTTCAAATAATAGATCTGTAATCATAAAATCGCCTACCAAAATTTGGAAACGATGTTTTCATTATTTTCATACTTACGTAGTATAAATATAAAATAATAAAATTTCATTTGTCCTAGGTTACACCTTTATGGTTTATCGATAGGTACAGTTTCAAGAATAAGAATTACTCCTTCCACTTATCCACCGTTCTATGTTCACTCCATGCGAATAACACCGAAGCTGCGAAAACTTGAGGTAACTGGTGTTTAGATATATAAAACCTCGGTTACACAATCCTACCATCTGTGAGTTTTTAGCAACACAGTTTAAAATATTTCAATGAAAACTTCAGCAAAAATGTACATATTCATTTTATAGTTATTTACAGCTTCTAAAACTTGGTTGTAAATTTTATACGAACCTTGTATACAAGGTGATCAGGATTAACGGGCCACTATTGCTGCCTCCGTTATATTGGTTTTTGCTGATGGTTAAGATGAAATTTATAGAAGAAACGATTGAAGAACGTATTTTTGTAAAAAATCAAAAATTACGATTTCCTTAATGGAACGTCATGTACATTTTATAAAATTTTGAAAGGCAATTTAATTTCTGGTATAAAAATTTTATGGATTATAATAAATAGTTTACGTGTACGTGTACCTTTAATAGGAACTAAAAATCATAGTAACTTTCCTTAAAGAAATAGTAATTTTTGACTTCTTATAAAAAGGAGTGGAGACGAATTTCGCTCTACACTATGTGAATGCTACTTAAAAATTAGTGCGAAGTATTGCACTAGTTTCGCACTAATTTGACAACTAACAGCAATGATTTGCTTTGTAACGTAACCAAAATTTTTCTGTTGCTAATAATTTTGTTAGTAAAGCTGACATTATTAATTAATATAGTTCGAATAGACAACCAAAAAATAAATTATATCCTTTTATAGTTGTAAGTTTAATATTTTTCAGAACAATTTTGAAGGTTTGATGAATAATACACAAACTGGCGAAACATTTAACAAAGCAATTACTCGACTAGCGCCTGCAGCTTTAGATACCTTATGGCCAGAGATTGAGGAAAAAGTGTCGGGGATTCTCATATCGGTAAGATTAATATTATGAAAATGTACGTCTATAGTACTTCTTTTCTTTATTTACAGATAATAAACAATAAAATCGGAGACCTTAGAATATCAAGAATTATAGGACATATAATTAATATGTTTAAAATTAACTTAAATCAAGGAAAAATACATGTAAATAATCAAATAAAAAATTAAAGTGTTGAAATTTTATTGTTAATACATGTTTTAATCAAGATTCTATTGGAAATAACAAAGGATGAAAATAATGTGATAAAAGAAGTGTAGTTCCGAATATCCGCTTTCGAGGATATTTCCACCAATCGAAAAATGTGTCACGTCTAATGAACCGAAGAAGTTGAAGCATTTGAAGTAGCATCGCACACTATTTTTGCTGTATGAGGTGATGAAGACCACATAACGGCGATTTTGCACACAAATATGACCTTGTCTTCTTTAATAGATTCTTGCAAACGTTCTAGAATTGTAGGATAATCTTGTTATGAGAATATTCTTTCCTTATAGCCGATTAGTAGGACTCCCTGAATGTATAGTTTTTATGTTACTACTCGTAGGCTTGTTTGAGCTCTGTTTCGTAGTAGTGAACCGAAATTCTGTCCTTAGTAACAAGCCGATCAAATACTCCATACGTGTTGTTACGGCAGAAGTCCGAAAACTTACAAAGCGTATTGCAACACGCCTTGTTTTTGGGTCGTTGTAAAAGACCATGAAAGTGATCGTATCGGATGCTCAAACCGTTTCTGCAAACTCTTTTCGACTTTTAGGGTTCCGATGTGGTCACCTCGATGAGCTGCCGAGATCGTGAGTTAATCTTCAAGTGATTCTCTGCTTTGCTTAGATAAACTATACGACTTGCTTACAGTGATTTCTCCGGAGCAACAATCCTCGTAAACTTAAAACATTACTTCCAAAATATGTAGTTTTGCCGAAGCTTTTCTTGCTAAGGTAGTTAAACCGAATGTCGTTGATAAATACAATCCGTTACAATATTACGAGAGTCGTAGCGTTGAAAAAAGCCATTAGAGGTAAAGGTTCGGCAAAAGCACTTTTCTTTACTGCACGCTTTCATGACATTCACTGTGATTGCATTATTTTTACTTTCAGTCATCGGAATAGGAAACTTATGGCCAATCTCATCGATCGGTCATCTATCAAATCAAAATTAAGTTTTACTTAAATCTAAGTAGTTCCTATTATTTTATTCAGTTGCACCATACTATTTAAGTGGCGGATTATTTTATTCCGCCCTTAAGTTACGATGCCACTATTTAAAAGTGCCGCATAAATTTATTTAACTGTTTTTTTCAAAACTAAAATAAACACTGCTTATTATCTAATACGTTATAATGTATATAGGCGAAATAATTAAGAAAAATACAACAATTTCTTCAAATCTCGGATTAATTATTAATATTGTAATTTGCTGATTCATTGTTCATGTAGATTATTGTATGACACATATCTAACGTCAAAATTAATTAATAAACGTCATACCGCACACATATTACAACAAATTTAATACATACTACACCAAAAAATCATGCTTTCTCGAAGCGAGAATAGTGAAAAAAAAACAACAGGACTCAATTACAGTTTAGAAGAAACATTTTTTAATAACGTTAATAAATAGTCACAAAATGGTAATAGATAACAAAAAAACCGATGCGGTGACAAATAGTGAAAAAGAGGCTTGTTGAGAAAAAATTGCAAATGAATTTATTCTTTATCGCCGACAAACACTTACAGAGATGTTCTTTAAATAAATTATATTTAAATATGAAAAAGGCAGTAAGGCAGGAAGTGGCGGAAGAAAGGCTAGAAATCTTTAAAACTGGTGGTGGGCCTGAGACATCAAAAAGGGCCTGAGACTTAAAAAAAAATCCCGTTGAGGGACATAACGTTAGAAACGATAAATAAGAAAACAGTTTTCGGTCTAGAGCATATATTAGATTGTGATAGCGCACTTCTACAAAAGGTGCAGTAGCAACGCCGTTTAACCATTGCATTATCAATTCGTCATATCCGAAATAACGTTTATCATTATCCCCCATACAAGATCATGCAAAACTGTCACTTTTGCACATCAAGCCCATATTAAGCCAATGCACGCGCTGCATGTATAGGGGAGTATCGGTTGATCGGCGAGCTCTCTTACATACTTACATCACTTACATTAGAATAATCCAGTCATTTGGCGCCTACTTATGATGTATTTTTGCATTTCTGTTACTTTTTTATCTTTAGTCATATTTTATAAATTAGTTTTTATGTCTTCTGACGTTGTATCAAAATGATTATTTCTCTTATATATGTGTCTTAGAACACCGTTATTAATTATATCTACGTATATCAAGTCAAGTCAATAAAATCATAATTAAACTGCAACAATTGTAAATCTTGGTTTATATTAACAATAAAAGATATGCGTTGCACCTGTTAAGATTTTCAGTTATCTGTATACATACGGATCAAATTTTATAGGTTAAGTCTCCATTTAAGCTCTCAATAACCAGCACTTAAATTTAGAAGCCTTAAGTAGAACTTAAATGGGCTGTGCACCATAATAGAGACTACTTAATATTATAAGCTTTGCTTTAAATATAAGACCGATCGGTGGAGATTGTCCATTAACTGTTTTACCTTCATATATTTATATAGTAAGAGCGAACGTACTATGCTCACCCGATTTTACCCGAACTCAGCGCATCTATACGTGTACTGTCATTTTGCTTGTCAAAATTAGAATTTATTATTAAGGCAAATTCAGCACCTTGTTCAGAAGAATGCCGATTACGCAAGGTGATTATTGCATGCTCGCTAGTACACTATATTATTAATTTACAACCCCTTCTTACTAATCAAACCAACCGCAAACGTAAACGTTCACATTCTGATATGGTACACACCGCCTGTGACAATTACTGTCAAGTCTTTACTCATTTATCAAAAAGTCAAGTTAAAACAAATCAATATGAAAAGAAAACACTTGTATTATTATTATTATTGTTAAATAATCTTATGATATTATGTTAATATTCAATACGATAAAATGATATTTATGTGTGTACTGTGTTGAATGTCATTTGCATGTCAAAATTAGATGAACGCAAATTTAATTCTGCACTTTAATTGTTAGATACATCGCATCGGCTACTAACGTAGCAAGCCTCGACTTCGCTCGCTCGTACGGTATATAAATCTAATAAGGAATTCGATTTATTTCTTCTCAGAATGTGCTAGAAACATTATGTCATCTGTTAGTGCAATTCTCAAAAAACGACGGTGCAGGGTCATATAGAGCTAAATCGAACTGCTTGCCAATCATTCTGACAACGTTAGCTCCTCCACAAATATTCTGGCTTTCTTCATATACCGGAAAGCCCTTGATTCCATTACATATTTAGGTAGCTCTGGATGTTTGTAATATGTTTAGTATCCAGATATTTATACGATTAATATTAAATTGGATTTACTACGCAATTTTGTCATAAAACGTTTTAAAATGAGAGGACATCAGTTGCCAAGTAAACATAAATACATATGATGTACTTGAATTTTGACAACGACAATATTTATTTTGGCATCATACCATAAAATTATACGTCATTTTATATATTTATATTTATATATACATTTATTACATTACAATGCGATCTTTTTTAATTTTATGTGTATTTTTACATCTATTTTATTTTACAAGCTCTATACAATTCAAGAATAAACGACGGTATTGTAAAAATAAAGTACAAAACGAAGGAAACAGTAAGCCTGATGCATCGTACATTTTGCAAGAAAAGGAAGAGTGCATATTCTATACTCCTACAGAAATTAATAATCATCTACCTCCACAGCAATGTTCCTTCGACTACATTACGAACGGACAGATTGTAAATCCTTACGTGGAATTAAAAATAAATAAAAATAACTTTAAATCAGCGTGTTTAAAATGTGCAGCTTGTTTGGCCGTTGCGGAAAATGTAGAATAATTTGCAACAGACGTATTATTTGTACTTTTACAAACAATTATTTTTAGGTCAATAAAATATTCGAGGATATAGATTACGAGAAATTACCCGACGAACAACGTAGTACTTACCTTTGCCAGAGTTTGAGAAATTTATGTTTAACTGGCTTTAAAAAGTGCGTATTCAAGTACACCATTATTACATTGAGCATACTGAAAAATATGAGGATAGTTTACGAAATGAAAATGTTTATATTTACCATTACAAAAAAAAAAAGTGACCGTCTCGGTGGTCGAACGGTTAGGATACTTGCCTTTTAATCCGAACGACGCGGGTGCGAATTCTTACCGAGTTGGTTGGTTTTTAATTACGGATAAACATCAGAGTGTCTTTTTCGCGGATAAGAAAGTAAAACCGTAGGTCCCGTGTCAATGTGATGTTTGGCGAGTTGAAAATGCCTACCGGAGGTTGGAACACCTCTGGATTCGACGTAATTTTAGTAAGGTCGGTTAATGATAATAGTATTCCGTAATCCGACGTCGCCCAATAATAAACAACAACAAAAGAAAGTAGCGACAAGTTGCCTATAATGTACTACCACGTAAACCGTGTGTACCAGAACTGTTTTTTTAATTAAATAGAGTTCCGAAAGAACGTCTTAGCGTGGCCAAGTAAATTTCAACGTACGCTTCTGCACATCCTAAAATTTTGTGGGTACAGTCGCCGTTACAGTTGCTCGCAAATATTAGCGGGTACTCGACTTTCTTGTATTTATTGGCTTTTTTTTGTTAATCTTCACACGTTTGAACTAGTAACAATGTGCAGGTAAAAAATAAACAACCTTCTGATGCACCTATTTAGTGCAAATTTATCTTACAGCTGTTATAATTTTACTATGGCCAAGCGAAAATCTTCCATAGATAACGCTTTAATTATGTGAAAGAAAATAATTCAATATCACCAAGAAGAAAAAAGAAATGGAACATACTTTACCTATTGTATATTTACCTAACTGTTGGATGCTATGATAAATAAATCAAAAAACCGCCATTATATATTTCCGCAAAACAATGGTATCTCATCGAAGAATCCATACACTAATATCGAGTGTGAGTTTTAACACCATAAAGAAGTATAAATACTTCACATTTATGAGATGGGAGACATGATTTAATAGTGGCAGAGGTACACTTCAGAAAATAAATTTAGAAATAAGTTACAAATATAAGGAACATCTAACAGAAAGCAGCCGGTAGATTATTGAGACATACAGTCCCTGGCTATATTACTTGAAACATGTCATAAATCAACCCTTTTACCAGGAAATTTCCATCCTACTATAGTGATATTATTTGCTTTGAATCCGATCGTTTATAGGGGGACTAGATTATTGTATTAATAAATAAAAATGCCAGAGAAATGATATTTAGAAGAGTAAACTACGTATATATAAATATTTCAATTATCAACTTACATTTAGCGAATTCACAGTTTAGAGAATGCATCGATATTTTTTAAAATATTTCGTCATAACCGTATAGAAGCTAAGTTGTGGAGTATCGTTAAGTGTTTTGTGTTGATATATCGTTATTGCAAAGGTAAAATTGTTATTCTATCTCTCTCTTAATAATTAATTATTTGGAATTTGAAATAAATTGAAATATTTGGGTTTTTTTGTAGAAAATGCCCGGGAAAGATTTAACAAGTGAACAAAAAGCCGCTATACAAGCTCTTCTACAATCAAACAAACATTCACAACGAGAAATTGCAAAATTACAGAAAGTATCTCCTTCTTCTGTATCGCGTTTAGCTAGAAACTTAAATGAAGGAGCTAGCACATCGACACAAAGACGGGCAAAGTGCGGTCGGAAAAGAAAAACTTCGAAGAGATCTGACCGTGAAATTGTTATCGGGCTTTGAGCAATAGACTTGCTACAATTAAAATGATTCAAAAAAAATTAAGAAGAGAGAGGAATAAAGATTTCGAGCAGAACTGTCAGGCGCCGATTGCGCGAAAATCGTCTGATGGCTCGTTTAACAGAAAAAATGAAATCTGTTCGTTTCAACTTTGCAAGAGAATATCGACATTTCACAGACAAGAATTGGAAAAGGTGAATAACTTAACAACATGATTTTTATTGAATTAATGTTTGCATTATTTAATAGATTTTCTTTAGTGACGAGTGTTTGCTCTGTGTGTTAATGCAGCGAGCACAATTTGTTCGTAGACGACCTGGCGAACGTCTCACAGAATCCACGGTTCTTCGAACTGTAAAACACCCTCCGCAGGTAATGATTTGGGGAGTGATTAGTGGAGACGGACCCGGCCCTTTGTATTTTGTAGAAGGTACAATGCGTCAAGAGCAGTACATAAATGTGTTAAAAAACACGTTATTACCGTATTTTAAGTCAGGACGTCGCATACCGACAGGGCGTATATTTATGCAAGATAATGCTCCTTGCCATGTGACAAAAAAGGTTAAGAAATTCTTTGAAGACAATCACACCTCTTTTACGTTGGCCCGGAAATTCACCGGACCTCAATCCCATAGAGAACGTATGGAATCGACTAAAAAGTAAGGTATATGAAAGAGAAAACCCTACAAAGGAAATATTAATGAAGAATATAAAGGATGTATGGGAGAACGATGAAGATATAAAAGAGACAATCATATCTTGCATTGAAAGTATGCCCCGAAGAATTAAGGGTGTTATTAAAAATCATGGGTTATGGACTAAATATTAATTACTTATTTTATATTTACATATGTTACATATTTTTACAATATATTTTATAAATAAAAAATATAATACATGTATAGTTTATATTTTATTATGAAGAAACTACAAAATATTGAGTGTTTCAAGTAATTTGGCCAGGGACTGTAGCTCACATTACAGTATACTCTAATAAAATTTGATTTGGTATTCTTACTACTGGGTATCTTTTTTAATAGGTTATATAGTTTCGCGGTAGATCTAATTTATACGATCGAACAGGAGTTATGCAATTCTACATTCTTTGGCACGTAAGAATTATAACATTAAAAAAAAGGGATAGGGGTGATTTTTCTGCAAGGATCAAATATACTTCGTTTCACCAGAACACTTAAATTTGGAGGAACATAATTTGGAGGAACATACCCTACAATGTCTTTAGGCTTGTCTCTATTGCTATTACCTATCTAACTTCAGATGGCATTGTGACCGTACGGTTCAAGCATTGAATTTGCTAGTTGTGATTTGTTCACCAAATTGAAATAAATTAGAGCAAATTTAATACAAATGTATAAATTCGGCGTGACACAGGTATTTCTTCGGCAAATAGAAATTTTGATTTTTGAAAAAAAATAGGGGGTTGGGGGGCGCTTCCTTAAAAGGAGTAGTGGCTATAGGAAAACTATTGTCACTACTAGAGTTTTTTAATATTTCTCACAGTTTCGGAGATTTTGATATAAATTGCCAATTGTAGTATTGCATTAGGGGACTTGACTCTATACAGACCTTGGGCACCTAAAAAAATTGTCGTTGTTAACTAATCGAAAACCCAAGGAGGGAAGCATGGGGCAAAGCTCAAGATCGTACAAGGATAGAAAGCATTTATAAAAAATTAATAGAATACTTTTTTATGCAAAAAATGCAATAGAAGAGAGTTATGATTAAGTAGGCGAGCAAACACTTTCGCCAACGTTTTTAACGCAATTACTTTTCTTTTACGCTTTTACGATCCGATACTCTTTAGACTCATTTTACTCTAAGAGATAAGGATCATGTTTACGTTAACGTTTATAAATCTCCTTTCGATTTGTTGTGTATCGTGTAGGCACCTGTACATTTTCATAAGTCTATTATTTACCTTTTAATATAAGACCTTTAATTCCCATCAATAATTCACTGCTAGTATTATTATTAGAAATTATTAGAATACAGAATTATGTTTGACATTTTCGTTAGCGTAAAGCAGGTGTGAGCTCCGTTACTACTGAACAAGTAGTCTACTATATATGTATGTAAAGTTGTCTAACAATTAGGCGAAATATTTGTATTAAACGTTGGTTCCTGGCGTATACAAAATCGAGGGCAATCGAAACTGAAGCAGTCCATTCTTAAATAAATTAGATTTTACGAATTAGGTCAATTAAAGAAATTAATGTAAAAGGTAATATATTTTATATTAATGTAATTTGTTAACCACATACTTTAAATTCTTTTTTTCTAAATTACAAGCTAAGAGATTATCGTCACAGTGTACGGTAACATACCGTGTGAAGTAAAAAGTTAGCACGAAATGGAAAACTTTTTTATTATTAATATTTCAGATAATTGTTATTAAGACAAAAGTCCCTGCATTCTTTGAAACCAAATTTTTGCCAGTCGTGCTTAAAAGTATACTTCTGTTTTAGCAGAAATAGATGAAATTTATAAAGTTCGGTAGAGAAAAGCACCCCTTACTTGTAAAAACTTCGATGAAACTGTAAGTAAAAGTTATTTAGAATCCCATTTTGTGTATAAATATCAACTTCAAAAAAGAGTGCTATTAAGAAAATAATCGATAAATAATTTATAGGAGGGCAGAGGGCGGATGGATATACAAGATCTCCAATTCTATAAAATAAGAATAAGAAAAGACAAAATGATGAAGCCAGTCTCAAAATGAAATAAATTTATTATACTACGAATGTAGTACATAACTATTTTCCCACATAATCTCCATTTAGCGCAACACATTTCTCCAAACGCTGAATTAATTTCTTTATTCTGTCTATGAGGAGACTTTCTTCTTTACTGTTGATCCAATTGCGAACAGCAGCCAGAACTTTAGTGTCTGAAATATGTTGACCTTTCAATACCTCCTTCAACTTTGGGAACAACCAAAAATCTTGGGGTGCCAAATCAGGACTGTACGGAGGGTGCGAAACAACCGTTAATTTCAGGCTCGTTACTGGTGCAACAAAAAACGTTCTTTCCGGTCTTACTCTAGCGATACGTTTCTTTAGTGATCGTAAAGTTTTGCAGTATCTTATTGAATTAATCGTCGTATTCGGTATGAATGATTCCATCTGCATCCTAGAAAATAATGAGCATGATTTTTTGTGCTGATGGGACTCTTGAGTTTTTGTACATATGGAGAATCAGGACGATGATATTACGCTGACTGCCGCTTGTTTTCGGGGTCATACTGGTGCACCCAAGATTCGTCCCCGGTGGTGATGTTCATGAAAAAGTCATTCCCTTCACGTCGATACTGGTTAAGAAGTTATTGACAAATATTCTTTCTTTGTTCCTTCATGACATCGGTTAATTGTTGCGGGACACATCTGGCGCAAATTTTTCTGTAATTCAACGTCTGAACAATCTATTGGAGTTTTTCTTGACTAATGTCTAACTGCCGAGCAATTTCTTTTTGCGTAATCCGGCGGTTTCCGCGAATCAATGTCTGGTCAATCACTGGTCGAACTGATCGCTTTTACGTCAAACACCTTCATTTCACCTCTCTGACAGTTTTGCATATCGAACCTATTGGCGAACATTCTTCACATCTATAGAATTATTGTCATGAACAGCTTTCAAACGCCTGTAAATTTCGATAGGCGCGGAACCTTTCAACGTTAAAAATTCTATCACAGATCGTTGCTTGGTACGCATCTCAGAAATCGAACTCGTGATAAATGACACTGTTACTCAACGACGGTACACAGGAAAATGAAATTTTGTTTGCTGAGACGAGATACTCGAAATTACCGGTTGCAGGTTAGAACTTGTTTCTATAGTGGGGATATATCCCCACTATTGGGGACCTTGTATATCAATCCGCTCTCGTAAATGTAAAATATTTTACGACTGAATGGAAATATTGTAACACGTGTGCTTTCTTTGATGTAAAATTCGTTTTTCAAAAATCCGAAAATTGATATTTGTACACAAAATGAAGTTTTAATTAACTTTTAGTTAATGGGTATTTTTACAAATAGAGGCTTTTTACTTCTACCAACTTTTTAAAAATTTCACCTATTTCTGCTAGACGTATAATATTGTTTTAGACATGATTGGCTAAAAGTTAGTTTCAAAAATGCAGGAACTTTCATGTTAATAACTACTTTCTGCATCATTAATAATAAAAAAGTTTTCCATTTGCTGCCAACTTTTTGTTTCATACAGTATGTTTCTTAAAACGCTGAGTATACAAGTGTTTATAAGATAAAGTATTTCTTATTAGTATATTATGTGATTAATGCATTAAACATGCATTCAAAGGAAGGAAAATTCAGTATCTTTGAAGTTTTTTCTTCGATTTAAATATTCACCATGATTCACAGTATGAAGTTGTAACAGAAAGAATTTATTGGTACATGAACTGTTTTGTTTCAGTTACGATTTAAGGGAATACAGCGGCAATAGATTGATAACAAAATCGTCGATTTCCAATACGCATGTAAATTCTAACATGAATGGAAAATGGACGAAGTTGTAAGAAAGTTTGTGAAAAACGTTTACAAATTTGTGATTAAAATCATTGCAGGTTGAGAAATTTATGTAAAACATACATTCTCCACATGGACATAAATGGCGTTCTCCAGCAATATCAATTTGAACCAATCAATTTTACAGAACGCATGTGCAAGTAAGTATTTGAAGTAACGTGCACGTGCCTATTTTCTTCTTTCAACTATATCACAGTAGCGATGGTATTTTCCGAGACTGCAGCAACCTTAATCTAAGATATAGTGAAATAGTACATACGGGAACAGATTTGAGTACTGAAGTAAGAATAAACTGTATATGAATCCTAAACAATACAATGTTTATGTCAATAATACAAATAGTAGTAGTATAATTTATATGCCGTTAGACGTTAATTTGTTGAAGAAGAACAAAGATTAAAAAAAAACGAGAATTTTACGTTCCTAGTACTCGGAAAGCATAAGCTGCAGTATATGCTAAATACAAAAAAAAACTTTAACACGACTGAGCTAACAAACACAAAAAACATCGGCACACCCAGCCCCAGACATTAATTTGAAACTTATGTTTTGTCATTTGTAGATTTCCATTATTGCAAATTTATAGATTTCCATTATCCATTATTTGTAGATTTCCATTATCAACCGTATGATAGTAATAATTAGAGTTGGCCACGCGCGCCAACGGGCAGCGGCGTTGTTTCGATTAGGCCACGGGTTCCACTAGAGCTATTGTGTGTAGATGTTTGCTGTCGTAAATACTTTCGCGTAGTTGTTAAATAAAAATAAAATAATGCGTGCTCAAACGACAGACCGAGTGCGGCGCGAGTGTGTTTATATGCAGAGAACGAACGCTCTACATCTAGTGACGTTATATTTGCGTAATTAAAATATTCTTTGAAACAACTTAACGGTTCTGTTGACGCACCTTCACAAATGTATCTTAATGTGCTAAAATCAGAATCTTTCTCTAAAACACTTTCAAACCTTTCTAGAACACAAACATTTTTTGCGTCTTCTATCGCGCATAGCTGTGCGTGAACATCTTGCACTATTTGCACAGATTCCACTAACGACACCGAAGGATCTTGTAACTTTTCTATTGCCTCTACTAGTCCGAAGTAATTGTTGTGAATAATTTTTAAATCCGTTTTAACCCGACTATCTTGAAATTTCGACTGGCTTGATAGCGGCAGCTTCCTTTGGAACGAATTGTAAAACCACGTTCTTAATATTCTCATAATATTTATGATAATAAAACACAGCATTTAACCAAATTCCCCAACGTGCAAGAATATGTTCTGGTGCCTCAGGTATACGGGGGCACAGTCTGTGAAATTCGCGAATACGTTTCGGGGATTTGACAAACACTGCTTTTGTATGCGCTATTAAAGCGTCTACCTCAGGATAACATTTTTTGATACCATCTGCCACAAGATTGAGAGCATGAATTTTACACGTAATGTATAACAAGTTAACAGAATGCTTTTTAAGAGACAGAAACCATGTTTGCGGCACCATCACTCATAAACATCAACAGTTGGTTTGCTGAAGGTTCAAACTTTTCCAATGTATTTAACACTAACTTTACAATTACTTCGACAGTACATTGTTGTATTCGTCTAGAAGCTAATAGAATTGAAGGTGACGATTGATGCGGTTCCATTTTACGTGCCATTATATTAACGACCGAATGTTTTTTACGATCTGTCGTTGCGTCCACACATAACCACATTTTTTTAACTCCGATTTAATTCTTTTTTCAACATATTCACGAGTAGATGGCACTATCCTTCGTAATGATGTCCGACTTGGTAATTTGTACTCCGAATAGTTATTCCAAAACAAGACAAACGCTTCCCTGTCTAGTAAATTAAACGGTATATTACATACAATAAAAGTAACACATAAATTAAATATAAATTTGTCATAGTCTCGTGTGCAAGTTTTTTTTGAAGCATGCCGTTCACTGTTTACGTGCCGTAGACAGTCCCTTTTGGACCAACTCATCAACGGGATATTACATACTACACATTCAATTTCGGCTAAAAATTCTCTAACTTGGTCCGCCTTGGGTCGTTTGCGCGACGTACGCCACATTTCTAAACAACACGTACCGCGCTAATGGAAGGTCTAAGCTACACTGAGGTTTGTATGCAACCGTATAGATACGACGCAGCTGCCTGTTGGCGCGCGTGGCCAACTCTAGTAATAATAATAGAATTTATTTGAATTAAACATTTGTTACATAATAACATAAAAAATGCCTAGTAACAAAACCAAAAGTAATGCTAATACAGCTCATGGTATTGGTAGAATCATTCCCGGCAAAAACAATGCGAGCAGAGAAAAGAGAGCACTAACACACGGACATGTTTCTATTTACCCGGCGTGATTACGGAAACTCCCTGTTCTGCTGTCTGCGTTGTCTCTACCTCTCAGTTTATCCCCCCAATGTCCACAACAGCAGTGAAAATATCTTTCGGCGCCCTCTAACGCCAAGAAACACAGTCATGCCGTCCTGGACCGTGTGTGTCGCCACGGTCTAGGGGGTTACCGAAGATAGAAGTACATATTTCAACAAAGCGGAAAGAGTGTGTAGATGAATATTAAATTAACTTCATTGATTCGTATTTACTTTCATATATGAAATCAAAGCCATAGCAAGATTGTTATGTACGCTAATACGATGTTATTATACTAGCACAACACTATTCGGTCAATAACGATGTTTATATTTGTTTATGTCACGCGTTCCAAGTTCAACTTGTCTTCGGTCACTGTTTCGAAGTAAAGAGTTTAAAGGAGTCCCGCCGCAGTAACATTAGTAGTCATAAAAGTAACACTTTAATAGGTACTTATCGCAAGCATTATTTTCATGAAATAGATCATACGAATAATACTAATCAATATAGAAGTGTTTACCAAAAACAAAAACAATTCTGTCATGCAATGTTTATACCGAAAATACATTACCAAGTAACAGTTAGGAAAAGGCTATCAAAATTAATTTATTTAAAATTTGGTGCTAACAGAACAAAGTATTAAAAGCATGAAACTGGACATAGAAGAAACAAAGAATGAACAATAGAATGAAAAATGAAATAAAAAATAATGAGATTAGCGCTATGGAAATACAAATATGAAACGATAAAGTTTTTGAAATAGAAAAATCTGTAGCACGAAAACGCACGAGCATTAACAAAAAGAGCGATAACGAGACTAGAAAACAACATTTTTACATTTTTAAGTCCTATAGTGTTAAAACATCTAAAGAGTCTTTGAATTTGAAACATGCGAAAACTACCGAAGGCGATGTTCATCAAATGACGAAAAATGTATCAAAAAAATAAAACTAGAAACATTCTTATTATATTAGTACTTAAATTCAAATTAAATAAAAAGTATAGCATTTTTGATAAAATGTATAACTTGTAGTATACTCTTGGTTGCCGGGCTGGAACCGCGTTGTTGCCGCAGTTTTTGTCGACTTTTCGTCACACTCTTATGGGACATCTTCAGGGCTATTACTGTACACTGACTGTCTATTGACGACCGCGGAAGTTTATGTACCAGACTGTATAAATTCTAAACGGTAATTGAATAAAACGAAGCAAATTGAGCTTAAACTCGTATTCATAAAGTATACCGAAAACAATATATATCGTTGCCTTAGTGAAAAAAGCGCGTGACTCCATTAAAAGTAAATTTCCAGGAGACTAAAAGAACTGTATAATTTTAATATAATCAATAACGTAAACTCTTGTTTCTCTTTTAGAGGCTATTGTAGAATAATTTTAATGATTTTTGGGAAAAAATAATTCCGAAAACCTTTTTTTAATTATTATTAAATGGCAGTTAAATCTCTTTTTTGATAAAAAGTGGAGTTACGTGCTTTTCTTACTAAGACAAAGACATATTATGTGAATTTCATTGCGGTGCTTTTATATAACATAAAACAGAATTGTGTGTTAATTATTTTAGATAAACGTTGTGCATGAGGTAATTCTTGGTATCATTTAACTATCAAGCGTATGAACGAGAAGGACCGAAGAAATACTACTATTAACCACTTTGGTTAAAGACGTTTTGTCATATAGTGAGCTATAAGTGTAATAGGCGTTGCCGGATCATGTAGAACAAAACCTACTATAAGTTCTGCAGCTTTTAACCGAATTAAAGAAACGTGGACTTGTTTGAAAGGGCATTCAGCGCTGTTTTAAACGTCGCAGTTTGTGCCGCCCGTTAATTGTCAAGAAATATACCTGATGGCATTATCCTCAACTGTACGAGTTTTTCTCAATTATCTCTAAAAATTCAGACGTAACAGTATGCTTTCCTTATGCTGTGTTTGAAGAGTTTTGACAGAGTAAAGTAGTGGCGAAAACCAGGTAGTGATATCTTTTTGCTTTTTCCAGATAATGACAAAACAGCCTATTATCAGTAATAATTTCTCTATCAGTTACAAATACCTACTTAATAATATCGAAGGGAATGTTAAGGCAGACGAATTAGCTCGAGCAGACTCGTCAAATGCTGGCAGAAATCCAAAACATTCGCTGGGCATAGCATATACGGTAGTTAAAGCAACTACTAAACAATGGAAAAATGAGAAATCTGATGACTGGTGTAAGAGTATTCTACGTCAGAGACAGATCAAGCAATTTCTTTGGACACAGGCCTACATTTATAGCAGACCTACTAAGCAGGGACAGAAAGTCTGTCAGAACAATAGTAGGCCTGCTAACAGGACACTGTATGCTCAAGAAACATATGAGTAACTTAGGCCTGACAGAGGAAACAGCATGCAGATTCTGCCAGGCGGGAGAAGAGAGCCGTCTACGTGCTGTGCGATTGCACAGCACTAGCAGGAATACGGCTCTTAGAAGTGGGGGATCACTCACAAGGCTGCTAGGTCTGGTGAAAAAGGCAAAGCTAGCATAATTGATCTAATGATAAAAAGGCAAAGCTAGCATAATTGATCTAATGATAGAGGAACCACAATGGATCTGAAAAGGTCGCAGTGGAATAGGTCAAGAACCACCTCGATATTAAATCTAATCTAATCTAATAATATCGAAACCTATCTTAGTTCGCCATGAAACAAAGGAATGATAGCAATAACCAGATGTTGTATATCTGATGAAATCACAAAATAAATAAATGACAACAATGCCTAAAACGAAAACAGTACCAATAGTATTTGTTGAAACTGTTTGCTGACATATCTATACACAGATTTAGTCTGCGACGAGTGCTACTAACTGCTGCTTCGATTTCTACTCTTGATAGGCTAACGATAGCATTATGAATCCCTTCAATCATATCAGCTCCCGTTGTAGGACGTGCTTGGTTTTTTATCCTTCCCCATAAATAAAAGTCAATCTAGCTGGCCATGGAAAAATAGATCCTTTTCGAATGTATGAATATGGAAACATTTTATGAAGATAGTCACGGACGACTTGTAAATAATGAGCTGGGCAGCCGTCAAAATGAAATTACGGTGTCCTTCGTGTTTCCAACGAAACATCTTCTAAAAGTATTGGTAATTCGTTACGTAAAAGTTTAAGCTGCCTTCTAAAATAAATAAACCTTATCACCCAAAATGCTACATCAAACATTTATACTCCATCTATGTTGATGATCAACCTCTCTCGTCCAATGAGAATTTTCTCTGGACCAATAATGCATGCTGTGCAAATTTGCGTGCCCTGAAGGCAGCTTCTTCATGGCAAGTATCTTTTAACCAATTGGGTGTAACGTATTGTCTATTAACATGCGATGAATTGATGACTTATACCTAGAACGGAAGACATTTCTCTAGGGCTTGTGTGAAGATGAGCTTCAACATTGGCAAGGACACACGGTTGTGGTAGGATTTCTACCAGGTTGAGCATATCCTGTTTCACGTAATCATGTCGCCAAACGTTTGAATACTCCTTGGCTGAAATGTTTTCTTTCTAGATACTTAATGACATATTCACGTTCAGCCATACAGGCGTTTTCAAAACGTTGAATATCATTCAACGGCTAAGCAGCAACCTTCAAGGGCCAGCGCGTAGTAAAATTCTATGTACTTGTCACAATTGTCAAATACATAATTAAACGGATACTCTAAAACTGTGGCACTGGAACACTGAAACAGTTCACTAAAACCCTTACCACAACACTTAATTCGTACTGGACGCACGTTTCGATAGCCAAGCTATCATCATCAGCAGCAAGACTGAACAGTTCAGTCTTGCTGCTGATGATGATAGCTTGGCTATCGAAACGTGCGTCCAGTACGAATTAAGTATTGTGGTAAGGGTTTTAGCGAACTGTTTCAAATACATAATTGTTTCCATGGCATGCTAAATTCTGCTATTTGTATTCAAATCATACTAGATTTTGTTACCTTTATTTGAAAAGTGATCAAAAACAAATAGTCATATTGAACTAATACTGACACAGGTTTGTGTAAGAGTAAAAGTAATTATTCCTTTGTTTCATGGCCAACTAAGATAGGTTTCGATATTATAAAGTAGGTATTTTTAACTGATAGGGAAATTTGTTACCGATAATGGGCTGTTTTCGTTATATCTGGAAAAAGGAAAAAGATATCACTATTCGGTTTCCGCCACTAATTTAGTATGTGAAAACTCTTCAAACACAATATAAGAAAAAAATATTGTTACATTTGAATCTTTAGAGATAATTGAGAAAAACTCGTTCAGTTGGGGATACCGTCATCTGGTACATTTCTTGAACATTAACGGGCGGCACAAATTGGGACGTTTAAAACAGTGCTGAATGCCCTTTCAAACAAGTCCACGTCCAGTCTTTAATTTTTCCTATCACTATAGCTATTCTAATTTCCAAGATATTGCCGGTCCCCACTCTTAGTGGGACACGCCGTATAGATGGTTTAGTTTGTATGGATTCTACCTTTAGATGTATGGATTCTACCTTTAGGCTGCAGGGGTGGATGACAGGGGCGGGCGTAAAACACAAATTATTTTCTGCATACTATTGACTCTATCTGCAACAACTTTTCCTCTAGCTGTTTTGTAGGCAGTTGAGCTTCGCTGTTAAAGTGACGGATTTTACTTTTAGGTCACATGATTGTTTAAAGCTAGGTACAAATACAGCGAAAGTCTCCTATGAAAACAGGTAAGTTCTTTGTAGTCCTTCAGCAACGTATTTATTATCCTATCTTACACACTTTTCATTTATTTAATTTTTTTTGCTTAAATTTTTAGCACTTTGTTGCTTGCTAGATAAATAACATAGGAAGGAATTTAAACTTTAACGCAAGAAACTGAGGAAAACTGTAGATCTCAAATTATAAGACTAATTTAGTGTTATCAACCTAGACAAATTTAATCGCAGCCCATATGTCGGCACAATAGATCGTAATCGGGTTTGCGCTTTTACATTAGGATGGCAACCAAAGAAAAATCTACCGCAAAATTAGGGGTAATAAAAAATCGTTCCGCAATAATGAAGGATTAATATTTTAGAAAGTTTAACTACATCACGTGACGATGCGTTTTTTAAGTGTATTCTAGTTACTTAAGACAAAGAAATAAAAAATAAAACTATCAAAATTATCGTTAGGATTGTTAGGTTTTAAAATCACGGCAATTTCTACAGATGAAACCATATGTTTTGTAGGCGCTCGCAATTGTTACGTTTATATGATTAACAAAAGTAAGTTTACTATCGAAGGTTACGCCCAAATCTTTAATAGTCTGTCACCGTTGGAGATCTTCACCTCTTAACTTGTAGGTAAAATCTAGTTATAGTTGGTGCTTCACCTATATGACACTGCTTTACACTTCTTAATGTTGAGTTATAAATGATTATACCTACACCAATCATTAACCGCTGATATATCTTTTTGCATTTTAATAGTCTTCATTAGATCCTCTTTCTCAAAATATTTTCAGATCATCAGCAAATATTAAGTGCTCGCTATTAATAACGTTGGTGATGTCGTTTATAAATAGTAGGAATGAAATTGGACCAAGATTGGATCCTTGTTACAATCCAGAAGACGGACAAAATGTGTCAGATCTCACCTGGCAGTATTTTACAAATTGTTCTCTTCCAATCAAAGCAGATATAAGCAGCGTTAGCAGAGAAGGTGAAGAACCAATAGCCTGTAGTTTCCAAAGTACGAGCCCTAACAACTAAATATTCGGCCAATTCTAATATTTTAAATTTTAATTATTTATTTGAACATAAACAAATTTCAAGAGGAATTTGGTGAATTGATTGCAACAATTGACCCTTTTTTAACAAATCTCTTTGGACAAACTATAAAACTTTTAGTAGTAAACAAAAAAAATATTTTTAAGAACTGTACGGTACATATTATTTTTGACAACTATATGTTCGGCTATCACCTGATTTTCTTTATATTACATAAAATAAGTGTGCCATGAAGTCAGCAAATTAAAATTTTCACAAAACAAACGTCAAAAGATTGTCAGTCTTTGCAAGATTTGCAGTTAAATTTCATTTATATTTAAAGTAAAGCTGAGAGAATGGTTAGAGGTGTTGCGACAAATAGGCAAACCCGAAGAATTATTTTATTTCAATTTCACCAAGGAAAGTCAATGCGCCAAATTGCTCGAGATTTGCATTTGCCACGAACTTCAATTCAAGACATCATTAAACACTATGGTGAAACTGCAAGTCTTGACGTTAAGGGAAAAAGTCCGGGACGTCCAAAAGTCGTTACACCAAGAAATCAAAGGCAATTAGTTAAAATATGCAAAAAAAGGCAGACGAAATACTCTCCGTGAAATTACGGCACAATGGAATGCAGAAGAAAACCTACAGGTATCGAGAGAATGTTGCCGAAAATATATTAATTAAAATGGACTTAGTTTTTATAAAGTAAGTGATAGATTTAATTTTTTAAGATATCTAAGATATTTAAACTATAAATTTTAGGTGAAAGAAAAGCCTTTGCTTACCGAAAAACAAAAGAAACAGGGGTTAGTTTGGACAAAATCAAAACGTGATTGGACCGTTGAAAACTGGGAAAAAGTAAGTTTTAGTGATGAGTCCAAATTTGATGTATGTGTTGGTGATTTTAGAAAACGAGTAATAAGAAGTAGAACTGAAACCTTTCATAAAGATTGTATCAAAAGAACAGTAAAATATCCCAAAGGTGTTATGATATGGGGTTGCATGACTTCGAAGGGTTTAGGAATTTTAAAATTTATTGATGGAATGGTCAATGCTCAAAAATTTCGAGTACTTTTAAATAATGCATTGCTACCAAGCATTGATAATTTGTACCTTGCAGAAAAGTATATTTTTCAGCAAGATGGTGCATCTTGCCATACTGCTAAAAGCACCAAAAATGATTTGGAGAGCATAACATTAATGATCTGTCATGACCTTCTAGCAGCTCCGATTTAAATGTGATTGAATCATAAAATGAAAACAAAATTAAGAAACAATCCCCAGCGAACAATACTAGATTTCACTCTGTTTCGGCTATATACTCGTTAAATATAAATCCAACTAAATCGAACGTTCTTGTTTTTGGAAGTCAGGAAATAGTTTCAATATTAAACAATAGAATACATATTGAAATGAATAACGTAGTAATTCCTGTGGTTACTAGCGCTAAGAGTTTGGAGTTGACGCTCGATAATTCTTTACGTTTTTGTGAACATATAGGTGGTTGTACTAAGGCATCCTACTGCAATCTTAAAAAAATATATCCTCACCGTTTGGTTTTAAATCAGACTGTCAAGAAGATGCGTTGCGATACATATGTTTTTTCGCGGTTTTCTTACTGTTCGGAGATTTACCATGCCTGCCTAGATGTTGTTAGCGTTAGCAGTGTCCAAAAGGTGCAAAACGCCTGTTTGAGGTATATTCACGGAATTAAAAAGTTCCAACATATGTTTCATAAACTGACCGACACAGGGCGGTTGAATATGAGTAATAGAAGGGAACTCCAAGTCCTGACGCTTTACCATAAAATTATTTTATTTAAAACTTCTCCATACTTGTATAAAAAAATTCGGTTTCGAACAGATGTCCACAGTTTGACGACGCGTTTTCGCGGACTCGTTTCACCCCCTCGCCGAAGGCTCGCTCTGTTCAAAAGATCTTTCTCTTTTTGTGTATATAAAAAGTATAATAGCCTACCAGCCAATATCAAAACATATCCCGTTGCCCAATTTCGAAGAATTGTTCGATCAATCCTTTTGTATGAACCAGCTCTCTCGTTAGTTTCCGTAGCCTGTACATTTTTTTGCTTCGTACTGTTTTGCTCTTAATTTAAACATACTTAAGGATTAAAATTGTAAAAGTTTATTTTCTTTTTATTTCTTTTGTTTGTCGATATTGTATAACCGGGCACACACACAGAATTTAGTTTAATTATAGATTCTAATTAGTTTATAGGCATCAGGTCAAATTTATTGTTTTTGGGTAGAGTAGGGTTAGGCAAAAGCAGTTTACATTTATTTATGTAACTGGACCTCGCCCTAAGATTGTGCGTTCCTAATAGTTTATAGATTGTTGCTTTCTTTTTGGTGTTGTTGTTATTTGTTTCAAGATTGGGAATGGCATAATAAAGGCATTTATTATTATTATTATTATTATTATTATTATTACTTTAAACGATTGCAAAGCTCTTGTAAATACTATGCCAGCCAAAATCCAAGCAGTGATTAAAGCCAGAGGCGATATTACTGGTTATTAATATTTTTATTTTTCGTTTTTATTCTTTGGTCGAATATAGTTGTCAAGCAAAATCTGCAAAGTTGATTCTTTAATTTAAATTGTTCTTGTTAAACCAAAACTATTTAGTTTAAGTTAGGATTTCTTTCATAAAAATGTTTGTATCTACAAGATGTTTCATAATATTTTTTTAAAATCTTTACTTGCGACAATAGCTTCAAAACTAAATAAAACATAGGGCTCGTAGTACATAGTGGTTAACTGGTCAAATGCCTTTTGAAAATCAGTGTAAACTGCGTCAACTTGACTCTGTTTGTCAAGGGCTTCCAATACAAACTGAGGAAAACAACTTAAATTCGTAACTGCAGAACGCTGGTCATAAATCCAGGTTAACTAGGTGAAATGAAGATTTTAACTGCATTATAAATATGGTCACATAGTATGGATTCGAAGGTTTTTGCAAAATTGCACAGTATAGTTATAGGCATGTAGTTGCATATGTCATCTGGGCTTCCAGACATTAGTATAGGACACACTCTAGCGGGTTTGCATATTTTTGGTATCTCCAATGATTTTAATATCAAATTCAATAAGTGAGACAATGGTTCCACAAATATTATAGCACAGTCACGAATAATAAAGATCGGAATGCCGTCGACACCAGCTAGAAAGCTGCCTTTAGATTTCTTCGATGATTTAGTAAGAGTTCTTTGGAAATGGGCGGTACGTTGATAGTTGATGAATATTGGGAAAGTTTTGTAAACCAGCAAAATTAATATTTGATTGCAAATACACACTGTTAAAATATTCGCCGAATGCATTGATATTGTTTTGAGGGGTGTTAATTTCAATATTATATTAGGTCATAATGCCTGGAATTCTGGTGTGACCACATTTGCTGCTTGTAAAGCGCCACAATTGTCTTGGATCTTTTGTTACATAATTCTCAACGTTTACAATATAGTGTTTACATAGTTCATTTGCAAGCGATTTACAGGACGATCTTAATTTCTGGAAACTTTGGTAATGGAAATTAGTTTTATATCTTTTGTAGGTTTTATGAGCGTTATTTTTCATTCGAAGCAATAGGATTAGCTCAATATTATACCAAGTAGGATAACTACATTTGGAACGTTTACAGTTTTGTATAGGTATGGTTCGGTTGATCAAATACACCATACGTCACTTTACTGTATTCTCCGTAAATGATAAACTTAAATAAGCTTGGTTCCTATAATTTAAACGCACTGGCATTGTTTATAATTGAAAACTATAGTTCATTCACTTTAAGAATATAGTGTTGGGCAAGCTAGGTTTATATTTTCGACGTTTGCTATTGGTTAATACCTAAGGCAAAATTACACACAACGAAAGAAGGTGTCCGTGCATACGAAATTTATGTTGGATAAAATTAAATATTACTGATCGCTACGTTTTTGTAATGTCAGTTGTCAAAGTTCTTCGTTGCTTTAGGTCGACTATTTGGTTGTTTCTTGGGTTTCTCGTTATACTATTATTTATTTAGCATATTGCATTTTAAATTGTTCTTCTCAGAACACGGTTAATACGATATTTACGGAGAGGAGGTATTTTTTTCAAATTTTGATAATACAATTGTACTTATTAACTACTATTCCAGGATTATTACATCTTTGACATGACTGAAGAAGGGGTCATTGAGCAAGGTGACCATCTTATGGGTCCATGAAAAAATCCTCAAGGGAAACGCATCAGCAGTGGGCTAATGGCCTATAATTTAGATATACAGTGGATAAATCTAAATCGGCAGCTATAAAGCCAACCTCCAGGCAGCTAGGGCTTGGCGAACATTGGAACATTGTAAAAGAAATGGAGTCCATGGGAACTATAGGTTCACCTCCAAAGAAACGTCAACGAACAACAACTTGCGAAGCTTTGGATGATGCTCAAAAGTCTGCAATTCGCAGACATATACATAAATTATATTTGAAGTATGTAATTTGTACACGTTTATAAAATTATGATTATTGTAGCTATTTTAAAACAGAACTATTAAAGTGTCTCATAGAGACTATTTTATTCAGAAGTATGTTAGAATATGTGATTTATAATAAAATTTAGAATATATCTCAAACAAAATTGTTTCCATTTCTTTAGTTTGATTAAATAAACTGAAATAAACATAATTGTATATTCGTATATGTTTCTTAAACATTTTACTGAAACATTTGTCATTAGTATTTAGTTATTTTCAAAAAAATTGACAAAGGTTATAATAGAACTGATATTTTACTTTCAAATTACCCGCCATTATTTAATCGAGTTAAAGTGCTATACGGACGCCGTTTGTAGCGCTATCTACTATATTTTTAAAGTGAATGTACTATAAGCGACATATTTTTCATCATTGCTGAATTGTTCTGTAATGGTCGTAACTAACTTGGATATCTCCAAACTTGGATGACATTTTAACAAACTACGGAAGCTACATTCTCATTGGTGGGTACTCTTTTTTTTGAAGAAAATTGTGTTACAATACACATTTTCCTAAATATCTTGAAAAGTATCTATTTTAAATGCGTGATGAATATGACATTTTTTTTGTTTTTTTGTAAGAACAATTTGATAGGGGAGAGGTTTCACTTGAAAAAAAAACTTTTGACACTTGCCATTTGAAAGCTTAATTGTAATTATCAGAGACGCTGCATAATGTTTTGGAAAAATTCATTCGGTTTCTAATCCTACCCTATACGGTCAACAGTTCTGCAAAATTTCAACGTTCCAAGTTAAATTCGTCCATCGGTCAAAAATTTTCAAAAAATACAAATATTTCAAATATGGTTAGAAATAGCTGCATAACTGTTATATCAAACAAGGCTTACAGTTGAACTGGAAATTCCATAACGTCATAATATATAGGGTGTACTTTTGAACAAAGTTGACAGCTACTTGCGGTATAACCGGAAGTCTTGAATTGAAAGTATGTTATGTAAATTACCAAGTTTTCGAAATTTTCCAATGTATGCTCTTTCATAATCGATCGTTGTAATTCCTCGTGACATTCTGTATAAGAGAAGCCAGATATTGGATAATTTTGATAAAGTGACAAAATAATGATAATAATTCCCTAATAATTATTCTTTTCGTAAGATCAATTAAATTTTTTTATAGCATCAAAAACAGTCGCACAAATTGGATTGTAATTGAATTATACAGCGCGTGAAATTGCTCTACATCAGATGATACTTCTTTAGAAACACGGGTTCCGAAAAGCGTCGCCTAAAGGTAAACATTTGAATCTTCTGTGGAATTTTTTACTGAACGTAAGCAATATAGTCTATACCAGAGGACCCCAGGCCATGTGTTGCGTGCTGTATTTTGGACACTGCTTTTGATGTGTACGTGTCTGCGTATAAGTTTAAAAAGGAAACCGCCCTCAGAAAAGTATAAATTGTTCATTTCGAAAAAATACGGTATTTTAATAAATGTAAATAATACATAATATTTTCGTGGTCGGGTTTAACTTATTTACTATAGTTTCTGGCCGAAAATGACAACCGCATATTTCTTTAAGCAAAAAGATTAAACACACGCTACACTTAGCTAATGTTAGGCAGTAAGAATTCTGTGATGCTGTTTTCGCAATAAACATTAAACAATGCTTTTATAAATTATCGAGTGACAGAACTCGCTAATTTTTTATAAGGAGAATAGTTCCTTTTTTCCTTTGGTGAAATTCTTGGAGGATTTTTCCAGATAAATAATTTTTTATTTAATATTGAATGATTCGTAAATATAACGATTTATAATGAATATGAAGTTTATAAACAATAATGGGCACGGACGTGAATTCATTGCCGACGAATTTCTAAGAATATAGAAAACAAAATAAAAAGAAAATAATGAAAGTACAGAATAAAGTGTGGTCAGCTCGGAGGCGGAAGATATGTTAAAGTAGGTAGGGTAAAATGGCTTTTTAACTCAAAACTTAACTTGTGTATAATGTATTCTGGGTAGGAAGGACCATACAAAGAAAACAATAATACTAAACGCAAGGCTATTTAATAAACTTCGATATGAACATAGAATAATATTAGTAAGCTTGTATAAATATAAATAATGAAATATTAATGAAAACAAGGAACTTTTCACCAGTGCATTGCCTTATCAATCCAGTAGTAACCCCCTAAAAGCCCTTTAGTCGGCCTTTACATTTCCATCGAAATATTGCCGTCTTTTTTAATTAGTATTGCACTGTTTACATTTAAAAGGAAAGTCTTCATAGCGTTTTCCAAACTTCGTACACTTCAAATGATACCATCCTGGACAATTATCGCAACCAATGTTTTTTAAGTCGTTATTTTCCGTATCACTAATCATTTCGTCTTCACATTCAGCGTATTTTGTTCTAATAATGGTGGAAGATATAGTTCTCTTATTTTGCATTCGTCTTCTTTTTATATTGTTGCGAGTTATCCTTTCTATTTTTCTTTTACGAGACTTTTTTTCTCTTTCTTCTTTGGCTTCTTTTCTTTGGAGCTTTCTTCTTAAAATATCAGCTTTCTTTTTTCCTTTTCTTCTTCTTTTTGTTTCTCAGATTGCCTCCATTCTTCAGATGATGTAGCTCCCATTCTTTTGATTGATATTATTGTTAATGACTTTTTTGTTGGTGACGGAATCTTCAAGTGTTTCTTTAATGCAGGTGATATTTCTAGGTTTTATTACAATATCAGACAGGATTACAGCTTGCGAAATATCGTTTTCCTTTTCTTACTCCTTGCTGTTCACCTTTTCCCGCTCTTTTTGTTCGACTCTATCAGAGTGACCAGGAACTTTGAAAGCCCCTAATGATATCTGACTACTATTGCTACAGCAAAAGTTGTTTATTAATGTATCATTACCGAGGATTGGTAAACTAATACTTTCATCTTCTTGAATGATTTCTGATAATACACTGGATTGAATACTTGAATGTAGGTTTAATGTTGTTGTAATGTTCATAGAATCATGTTCATCAGCCATTGTTTGACTTTCCAAATTATCGAGATCATTTTTAGCGTTTTCAATGACAGCAAGTAGAATTTTGACATTAACTCCTGAATTAGTTGCAATTTCATAATGTCTTTTTTTGAACGATTTAGTTTTTTGGAAAAAATTCTCTTGCTATTTGTTGCAGTTTCCGATAGTTGTTTCATTTTTTCAATATTATTTTGTGTACATTTTGTGTAATCTACTGCAGCGGAATTAAATGGAAACAGTCCACATTTCCGAAAACCATTCTTAATAGTTATTACTAAATTTTCTTTACCTAAAACTTTCTGTAATAAAGGACAAAATGTTGATTTTGTTAAAACACTGTTAATATTTTCAGATCACGTTGCCCAGTCGTGTACTGTGTTCTTCCATTCTGATTTAAGAGGTTTGAAAACACTAACGTTAAGTTGCATTATATGAGTGGAGTTTGGTGGAAGGGAATGCAGAAGTATGTTTTTATCGTGACAATATTGATGATTATGATCATCAATCCATTTGTATGTATCCTTTTGTTATATAATCACAAAACATATCTGCTTTTATCCAGTCTGTGTCAGATTTCCTCAAAAAACAATCCCTAGGTATGCTGTTAACAACATCTTTTGGTGGTCTGACGTACGGAAAAACAACGCAAGGGAGCAAAATTTTGTCACTTGCAGAAAAAAAGAGTAGAACCGTAACAGCTTCCTTTTCTTTACTTATTTTTATATCCTTTGGGTGCTATAACTTTCCCTGTTTTTGGGCAAAGGATAAAACTAGTTTCATCTCCATTAAAGATTCTCTCTGGGTCATCTAAAACATCACTAGCTGCTACAGAATCTAGATAGTTTTTTAAGTTATCAAACATTTCTTTTATACTTTCTTCTGTTACCACCGCTCGTTCTTTGGATGTCGCTTCTGGAATTCTATGGCATAAAACTGGTTTTCTCTTCAAGAAAGATTTATACCATTTCTTTCCCGGTCGATTATTTACAAAAGAATAGGGTCTATTATCATCCAAAATGATATTGTGAACTGTATTTAGAAGTTCCTCCGGCTTCAATGGGAATCCGCATTTAGCGAGGTTGATGCACCAGTTAGCAATAGCTGTTTCTTCCACTTTGGATAATATAGAATCTGGACCCATTTTACGCGGTCCTTTTGGCACCTTTAAATGTAATCTATCTTGAAGGGTGCCTCTTGGCACATCATACATTCGCCTCGCTTCTCTGATTTTCATCCTATTCCTTATTGCCGCCATTGCTTCGATTAGTTTTTCTTCCGAATATTGATGAATTGATCTCGGGGACATATTGATTCTATATAAATAAATAAAACATTCATAATGTAGCATAAAAGTGTATGAAAGGTCATTGTATAAAATCAGCAATTTAATATTTTCAGATATAATCATTTCAAGGCTGAGTACTGGAGTCACTAGTACCAAAAGTCAGCCACAGTGTTATTAGGCGGCCGACTATTGGTAAAATCAGCACGTACAACTTTAAAACTGGACTTACATACGTAATTGCGTTACATGGCAGTACAAATTTCAACTGTATAAACCAAATTGACCAAACACCCAGTAGTCAGTCAAAAAAATGGCGCGAACTACAGGTCCATACATGTTGATCGCCACGCTAGATTTGAAGTTGAATTATTCCGCAGTTTGAGTTGTCACTGAGTTGTCATAGAGGTTTGGAATTGGTCAAGTCAGTGTATTTTATTCTAACCGCTATTACTAGGCATGTAATGGTGAAAAAGTACTGGATTAGGGTTGAGAACCGGATACATTACTCTACTTGATTTCCAAATTTTGTACTGAGGAAATTAATGTTTCTGTGTTGCAATTGATTTCGGCCTGCTAGGTCATCTTCAGGCAATGGTAAAAACAATATTTATGGGTATTTATAATGATAACATACATACTGCCTAAACTGTTGATGTGAGGTCATTGTGGTATATATTGTGTTTATGAATTAAATTCAAGTGGAGCAGTTATATAATAAAATAAAAATAATTATGTAAGAGGTGTGGTAATTAAATAACCGAACTGGTGCTATTATTGGCAAACAGCGAGCACGCTACGGCAGGTTTGAACATGTCTGTGCTTGTAGATGCTTCCCCCGCCCTGAGCTCGATGGGCACGGTTGTACGTCGCTCAGTCTCGCTGTAGCAATCGTCCGTTCAAGTCCTTACGCTAGCGTCGCGTCGGAAAAATGCAGAGTGTTCAGATCGAGCAATGAGTTAACCTCAAGTTTCTTGTGAAACACGAGGTTCTAACTACCCTTCGTGAACGAGTGAGAAGACGAAGACCCGATTTGTGGAAGAGCAAATTCTGGATGCTCCACCAAGCCCATTCCGCCTTGTCTGTGAAGGCGTTCTTTGCGAAATCCGGCATCACCGTGTTGGACCACCCACCGTACTCGCCCGATCTGGCACCCTGTGACTTTTTTTATTTACTAAGGTAAAATCGGAGCTTAAGGGTACAAGATTTGACAGTGTGGAAGCGGTGAAAGCGAAAGCGACGAAGGTTTTCAACGAGCTGACGGAAACGGACTTTCAGCACTGCTTTCGACAGTGGAAAATTCGTATGGAGCGTTGTAGGGATCGGCAAGGAGAGCACATTGAAGGGGATAAACTTTGTAATGTAATTGGTGATCAATAAAATGTTTTGTAGCACCAATCTGGTTATTTAATTGCCACACCTCGTATTTATAGTCATGAATGGGTTTAAATTACGACTGCAATATCCAGACTATAATGAAAATGATTTAATTTCACAGTTTTAATAAAAAGTTATAGAGAAAGTTAAGTTAAAAATTTATAAAGAAAATAGGCCATAGAAGCGAAAAAAAAGGTGTAATTGAATTTAAATTGTTGGATTTGCAATAGAAAATGTATAGCTATAGACCATAAGTACTTACAGTCAAGATATAAATCTGATATGAAGCCGAGGCAAGAAGAATACGCATGTCCGGTGTCTTCTTGCCTAAAGATGAACCCATAAGATCCATATCAATATTAATCAATAATAAAAACATTAACTTTAAAGGAACAAATAACGAAACATCTAAAACACTGTAATACTATAACTTTTATTCCCTAAATAGAAGTTGTACGTAATGATTATTTAGAAATAAAGATAGATGGTTTTCTAAGAGTATTCGTTCAAATTTCACTATTTTAAAAGGAAAAGGTTTTTGAAAATACTTAAAATTTTAATCGCGTGATTTAAAACACACCATCCATTGGGAGAGAAAACTATTTTGGCTCCTCTCGTAGACATACCGCAAACTAACCTATATCTATCTCTTTCATAATTGGTTTGTAACTAGGGTTTCAAAGTTTCTAACATGTTTGTAACCACAGTAACTGTAGTTGAAAATGTCATTCGCCAAGTTCATGCAGCGTTCCTGTTTAGTTTTGGATGTTTGTCTGTATTTTTCAGTGAATTATAATGGATTTTGTACTCGTTTAGTTCTGTTTGAAGTTTTCGTTTAAAAATCGGTCTTTTCAAAGTTGTCTGTACGGACAAATTTAACAATTACAAGTATTAGAACTGCAGTGATAGGTACGTTTATTATTTATGGTATTTGTAAATTATGTTACTTAAAAATATATTTATTTGTAGTACTATTGTTATAGACCCCAATTTAATGGGCCAACAAGTTTTTTAGCCTTCTACAGAAATTTGCAATGCAATATTTTTGCTTTAACATGGACAGTGTATCTTCTCTATTGAAAAACGCATTCATCGAAGGGCATCCATACACTCTATAAGTACTGTGTCATATCTAGTCTTGAATACTGCTAATAAATGTATATACAAATATTTGTATTAAGTACAGAATTTGACAAAAATTGAAAAAAATTTAAAATATGTAGACCGCATATTCTGCTGGTAGTTTCCGGTATATCTACGAGAGACGCCAAAATACGGGACCACATCCATGGCCAGAGTTGCCTTTCTATTATGTTATTCTATGGTCACAACACTCAAAAAACGTCAAAATGAGCTCAAGAGTTGTCCCAGATTTTTATGAAAGTGATAGTACGTTTTACAAATATGGTTTAGATATAAAATGAAATTATTTAGCTCTTCCTTTCCTTTCAAATACTAGCTCGGTTCTAAACAATAGGGTCATTACGATTCCATTTAATTACCATAACTATAATAATATAATATACGAAGCACGGATTCTACTGATGTGAGCTTTGTAAAATGAATATACTCTTTTACTCTTCCTTGAACTGTCATGTGAATGTCAAATTATTGTTGAATGTCAAAGATACAAAATGTCATGTATTTCATGTTAAATTAGTTTTTCATGTAAAAAATGACATAAAGTACACATGAACAAAGAGCGCGCGTTTCTTAAACTGCCAAATTCTCAGTTATCTAGTGGGCAATCTTTTCGACGTCTCAGCGTTTCGTATTTAACCAATACAAGTGGTAGGGATGGGTCGATATTTAACTATCTGTTATTTTATAACCGTTATGGATCCAATAGCGGTTGCAATTGTTATCTCGCTGGGGAAATAACAGGTATAGCACGGCTGCTTTCGGACTGTTGTGAACATATCATCGACCGCCGTTGCGGCGTACTCAACTGCGTGGCGCTACGACTGTCTGATCGAAACCGCTGTTTATTGCAGATAGTAGTTACAACTCCCCTAGAAAAATAACTTATCACGTACATACCTACATAAATATCCTCTCGAACGGTTATTACGGCGGTAGTCGACATCGAGTCGGATGTCGGACGTTTATTATGGACATATTTACTAAATAATTGTGTGTATTAGAATTATCAAATGTAAATTAAAAGACCGACGTTATATAAAAAAATTACTTATAAAAACTAAAAATAAAACCGTTATATTTATTATATAGCATTTAAGCACATAGATGTTCTCGCATTTCGAAAATTAACTAAGATTAAATATAAGAAAAATAACAGTAGGATCAGTCAAAATGGTGGAAATTAAACGCTGCTGTAACAATGATAGTACAACAGTGAACAGTTTATCACTTAATTTATTTTAATCTATTAGCCAGTTTATAATTTATCTGTAAAAAAAACGCAATAAAATATTTATATTACAAAAAACTTAAATTTCGGCGTGCTGCCAGATCAGCAGTTGCACATGTGCTATGTGGAATCACGATGCGTTATTGTGTAGAACTGTAGACTACGAAATAACGCTAAACTGTTATTTCAAAATAACAATAACGGTCGAAACTGTTATTTTAAAATAACGATTTTTCCCATCACTAACAAATAGTGACTTGATCACAATAAAGTGCCATGGAGGATGGAAGTCATCTGCTGTAGCCAAAAGTTACATTAACATCTCCTCGATGAAGAAGAAAATCGACGTTTCAACAATGTTTTCGTCCTACACAAATACATCAAGTAGATATTTGAATATTTCGCAGGTCCAAATGCCCATAATTACTAAGTGTAAATCTTGCGAGTTCGTTGCTGAGGATGGAACAACTCGACAAAACGTTGTTTTTGCTCATAATTTGCAGGGAATAGCAATAAATGCCCATGACTCACCTCAGATTTCTGTAATAGTATATAATAATTACAATAGTCATAATAATCAACGTCATAATTAAATAAATGTACCTAATTAGCACAAGTTATGTTTTTGTACTATTGTATATACATAATAATTTGTATCAAGTATGTTTGCGTAATTCAGATTTCATAACATTCTTTAAAAAAAGGCGTCTAATCTAGTTGTCATGTCATTGTCATCAATGTTTAGGAATACCAACATTAAATAATAAAATGTTGCGTATCGTAATGAGATTTATTTTGACACGCGTTTGCGTGCGGAAAAGTACATATTTCATATGCAAAATAGAAAAAATGTTTCTCGATTCGGTTGTCGAATGGTAGCGTGTCTCGTATTGTAACTATGAGCATCACGAAAAGAAAGAAGAACTTAAATAAGTACTTATTTTTTTTATTCTTGCTCGATGCCTTCTTTGTTGCTTTTCGCTTCAATTGTGTTATTGGTCTTAACTGGCAACAACGTAATGTTTCATTCAAACGTTCTTAATTTTGTTCCCGGAAGTTCACATGTCAGAAGTCATAGATATCATGCTATAAGGCCTTACAATCAAACAAATGCAGTGCATGTATGTTTGTATTTTTCAAATTAGGTATAGACAAAATAACAAAAATTGCATTCGCGTCAGATTTCATAATGATTGTACGCTATAACAAGTATGTGCATTAAATCTGAGTACAACTGATTGCTTATAAGAGCTTAGAAATGGAATAGAAATAGAATTAGCCGTAAAGACATCATTACCTCATTCTGACAAATCCCTAATAAAAACGTAACTAACTTGTATAGAAGACAAAATCACAATGGTTTCCATGATAATTAATTTAGATACTCTATCTATAAAGGAAGCACTGGGATCAACTTTGCCGAAATTAATCAGTAATTTTTGTGCTTGACAATTTTGAATTGTGTTCTTTTAGTTCTCGAACTTCTTCTTTTAGCTGATCAATACGTTTTCTTAAGACTTTAATTCTTTCATAATTAGTTATTCAACAATTTTTTCCAGTTCACCTGGTAAGACATTTTTATGCGATTTTTCAACTCTAGTCATTATTTTCACGAGTATTTCTCACTGTAGTTTCACTAACTGAAAAATTGGCACACGTGCTCGCAACGTTACTGGCATTATTTAGCTCACTGTATTACTTAGCAATTTGAAAAGTATCAGGAAATGACAGAAGAAATGGAGCAAAAGAATATGGCATATGGAATCGACTACGATTCCATCAGCCGGAAAAGTTATTTTTTGGGTATCGCAAGGCATAATCTTAATTGATTATTTGGAGAAAGGAAGGACAATCATGAGACAATACAATGCTGGTTTATTGGACTGATTCGACGCTGAACTAAAGAAAAAAAGTTCCACCTATAGAAGAAGAAGATTCTCTATCATGGTAACGCCCCGGTCTATTAGTCGGCAATTGTGACAGCAAAACTAGTCCAGTTACGGTACGAATTGATGCCCCATCCATCATATTCTCCAGATTTACCCCCCTGTGACTTTTTTCTTCTCCCAAATTTGAAAAAGTGGTTTAGCGCAAAGCGGACCATGTCAAATTAAGAGGCCATTACCGAAACACAGGCCTATTTTGCAGAGTTCGATAAACCCTACTATTTGGATGGCTTAAAAAGAGTGGAACATCGCTGGACAATGTGTATAGAGCTACAAGGGGATTGTGTCGAGAAATATTATAGGTATTAAATGCAAAACAATTGCGTTGTCTTCCTTTACACAGATATTGATCATGCCATCCTCGTATGTAAGTTTCATTTCACTGTTTTGGACAATTACAACGCTAGAATTATAAAGTTTAGTCGAATTGTATAAGACTTTATTATGTTAAGTTCAAATTTATGTATAATTCAACTTTGAAAAAAGTAAAACTTTAAATATTTATTTACATTTTTAGTAGTTTACTCTTCTTCAAATTGACTTCGAAAACTGTCACGAGAGAACGACTGAAGGTGTTGTAAAATTGTAAACAAAAATCGATGTACTACTAAATCAGACTCATTTAGGTACAACGTATATTTTCTGTTTTAGCTCTAAGTTTACAGATATTACATATTTATAAAACAATGTTTTTATTAGGAATGTAAATATTTTTCTTTAAAATAAATTTGTTTACAATTTTTTTGTTTATTGTTATTATTAAACATTATTTGCAAATATATGTTTTTATAAAAAATTAAAACTTTAATTTTACCTACTTGTTTACACATTTTTGAAATTGTTTATTTTACAATTTGCAATAAAAGATGGAGGAGGGCCCCGTTATTACTTGTGCCTAGGGACCCCGAAGGCTCTTAATCCGCCACTGATCACCACTTGTGTGTCGTTTTTCTGCAGTATTACTTTAATGAATTCCTAACATTTTCTAAATTACTCATTTGATGATTCTCTTAACTTATGCGCTGACATCGCATACTAATTTCTGTGATTTATATAGCGACTCTTTTTGTAAGAAGTTTACAGTTAAATTACATGTAGTATTATGTTAACACTGTATCACGCAACGCATCATCACCAACACTTCCTGTCAAGATCCATTTCGTTGGTAATGCGTAGCGGTTGGTATAGACAAAACAGTGTCACCATCAATTATGTGATTTTCTTCTCACACTTTTTAACCTCTTTTTTATAGGACGAAATCCAAACTAAGGCGGTAATTCTCTCGTATTAGGAGTGTTACGTACGAGTAGCAAATTTTGATACACACGTAAACTCTTGGCTTTTTTGTCGTTCCTGACCAGTTTTTCCCCGACAGTAACTCTTAATTTAAACACCGGTAACGAGACTAAGTAGAAACGAATGACTATGGTTGAATTTTAGGTGTGATTGTTGATGTTCCTTGTTATCTGGATAGTTCCTTGTTTTGAGTAGACTGAGAAAAAAATAGGAAGACCCGCTGGTCGGTTTTTGTCACGGCTTCCCTTGTGATTACCGTGACCTAGCTTTTGCGCTTTGTATTTTCTTACGGGAGTTCGCATATTGTACGAGGCAGCATATACTTAACTATTTCCTATTTATATTATTTCTGTCTGAGGTATCAATAATTTAACTGTCTGTTACCCTTTCATGGTAATTTTCTGTTCTTCTATGATAGAATACGAGAAGAAAAAAAGAACGTGTAATCGCAGAAGTGGCAATGAATGCATATATCAAAAAACAGCACTTGTCAATAGCAATTTTTAATCGTAAAAAAATATGAAATTTTAACATTAAATGAAAACTAAAACAAATGTTGGCCATCATTATGCCTGGTTTATTAAAAATTGCACCTATTTCGAAATTTATATTTTGAGCTTTGGCTCATCTTATCAACATTGATCCGTATGACATAAATTTACAATGCGATTAATTACTGCAAATGTAGCAGCTTGGGTTTAAACTGAATTTGTGTATCATATTATTGACTTTTGGGCAGTGAATCAATCATTGTTATTTTGTACACCTACTCAAATTTTAAGGATTTTGAAGAATTAAAACAAGTTTTTATAGAATATTTAACGTTTAGGACAGATTTTGCTCGTTCTTATTTTATACTGATTTACTCAATACTTTTTACTCATTGTGTATATGTACTGGTAAGATACAAGTGATGTGCAGCCATTACTGTAAAATGGAAAAATTTTGATATGTGCTCTTTCTGAAAAGAACTCTTCATATGTATCTGCATAAATACATATTTTTATTGTAGTATTTATTTTACGAAGAAAATATTTTTAGGTACTTCATTGCTCCCACCAGAAACACCAGTATCAAATTAAGTACTAGAACTGGTAGGTGTAAGTAGATAGAAGTAAAAACATACACTGGGTTGCCGGATAGGTGTCTACAAGAGGAAGGACTTTATTGTTATTGTTATAAAACACATACACAACACCAGACTTTTAAATTACATTTCTTAATACTATGTAAAATGGCAATTTATGTAACTTATAAAGCAAAATTTTTCTGTTCTATTAAATTATTCTAATATTTAGTTGCAGTGATTGTAATGTTTTCCAGATCGTTTTAGGTAAACTACTCTCAAAACATAGCTTTTGATTTGCATATTCATACACCGACTAGGAAACCAATTTTTTTCGGTGCCTAAGGCAATGTCAACAAAAACCCAAGGAATTTTTGAGCATTTGATTTAATTTATTGATATAAATCATTCCTTAGAAATTCTGGTTTTGTGTATGAAGAACATTTTTCTTTGTTATTTATTGGTTGTTCATAATAATACGAGGGCGTATCAAATATAAGCGGGACCGACTTTCTTAAAAATCTGGGGGGCTTCTAGACCTGAAAGGAGTTGATGCGCAGGTAGCTTGTACCGTTAGGAAGAGGAGAGAACCGACCGCAACTCTCTCGGGTCCCTTTAGTATCAAAAAAAACCATGAGCGAGAAAGAAGTGCATGTCTCCGTGAAGCAGCGGATTATCATCAAGTTTTTGGCCAAGGAGGGGGTGAACCCAGCCGAAATTTGGCGGCGATTACAGACACAGTTCGGGGACAACACCCTGTCAAGAGCCCGTGTGTTTGCATGGCACTAAAAATGTTCTGGAGAGCGTGAAAAGGTCGAGAACGAGAGCCATGATCGTCGCCCAAGGACAAGTGTTATCGGCAAGGTAATTTTCACGTTGGTTTTCTCCACGATCGACGAACAATTAATGCGCAATATTATTGTGAAGTACTAAATGCCGCGAAATTGTCATTTCGAAGGAAAAGGAAGAAGCAATCGGCCAGAAGTGTCATTCTTTTGCATGATAACGCCAGGCCTAATGTGGCTAACGCTGCGATGCAAAAAGTGGATGCATTAGTATGGAAAACGCTGGAACATCCACCCTGTAGTCCAGATTTGTTACCTTGTGACTTCCATCTTTTTGGACCCCTCAAACAAGCGCTTGGAGGCCAGCGTTTCGACGACAACGAAGCGGAGGAAGCAAGCCTTTGTGTTCCAATGGCTACACGAACGTCCGAAGAGTTTTTACGATGACGGAATAAAAAAGCTCCCAATCCGATGGGAAAAATGTATTTCCAGGGCGGGAGAGTATGTAGAAAAATAATATATATTTGTAGAATTAGTTAAATAAAGTTAGAATTTTTTAAGAAACGAGTTCCGATTATATTTGATGCACCCTCGTAGCTCCAGCTATTATTTTTATTGGGTGAACGATACAGTTCGATTTGAATTTGAAATGTTTAGTTTCCTACTTTAGATAGTAAGATGTAAATAGTGACGAACGGTTGACAAACATTATCCAAAACCTCGGATCCGGATCCGCTATCCGAAACCTCGGATCTGGATCCATTATCCGAAACCTTGGATCCGGATCCATTATCCGAAATCTCGGAGCCGGATCCATTATCCGAAAGCTCGGATCTGGACTTTATCGTTGAAATAGTTTCATAATAATTAAACACTTACTGAGGAATTTGGACGTGTAATTTGTCGAAAATTGTTTATCCAACTTAATTTTGTTTTTCAATTCAGATCCACGGTTTACAATCTGAATTAAATCAAATAATATACTTGTGGTTTTCAAAACCCATCGAAAAATACGTTTCGTTTCCATGGTGATGATATATCCAAATTTTCAGGTACGGTAATGTCAGAATGGTTACCGTGAAAACGATTCTAATTTAATGACTGCATGTGAATACTGCCATACTTGTTCACATACAATGCTATTACATAATTTTGAAATTAAGGAATATAACTGAACTGTCCTTTAGTGAATTTAGTTTCTCGCATTAAAAGTTACTGGACTCTTTGTTCTTTTAGACGAAAATACTTCTTGTCTACATGTGTAAGACAAAGAAGGAAAATAGATGTGGGGGAAATCAGGGGGTAGTAAGAAAATGGTACTAAATGCAATCAAAATGTCAAAAGAAAACACTTTTAAACGTAAGTAAACAAATATCATAACAATAGATATGACACAGTATTGATAAGGTTTAAGGGCGTCTTTCGATGTTGTGCTTTTTAGATAGAAAGAGTACACTTTCCATGCTAAAGCAAAAATAATGATCTGCAAATTTTTTGTACTGAAATTTGCAGATCATTATTAAAAAACTTGTTGATGGTTAAATTGGAATCTATGATGATAACATTAGAAATAAACATCTACTTAAATAAGATGATTTACAAATACCGATAATAACAATATTGTAGAAGATTCCCAAACTCTTTAGACACAGCAACACACGGAAGCTTATTCTACAATACACAACGGCCGTAAAAGCCTACACTTAATAATCCTGTATTTGTAATTGTTAATGATTGTTAAACTCATCCGCGCAAGTAGCATTGAAAAGATTAACTTTTAAACGGAAATTTCAAACAGAACTAAGCGAGTACAAAATGAATAAATCTATCATAATTCACTGAAAAACATGGATAAACGTACAAAACTATATAAGAACGCTGTGAATGACATTCACAACTACGCTTATAAAGTTCGGAAACCTAGTTATAAACAGTTATCATTACAGGTTAGTTTGCGTCAATTAGAGGGCCCAAAACTCCTTTTTCATTCTATACTAAAAGTCGCCACCTCATCACGCCACCCCCATTCAATTGTCAAAATAATATTTATTGCAAAACTGTTATAAGCAATTTAGAATAAGAGAGGATTATGTGTTGTGGATGGTGGTGGAATTATAGAATAAAAAAAAAATAATCCTATTTTGTATCAGCTGTATCAGCTACATTACCATCGCAATGTATCAAATTATAAAAAACTTCACCTATTAAATTGTAATTCGACAGTCAACGAGAAACTTAATAAGAACTCTGTAAATTTCAATGTTGTTAGACCTTAGTAGTAGTATTATAGAAGTGGGTAAGGCTACTTTATGTGCTACTAAATTCTTAAACAGATTTCGTCTTTGATGCTCATAGACGCGGCATGCTAAAATAAGGTGATTTAAATCACCCACCTCATATCCACATGTGCAAGCTGGAGAATCCAAAATCTTTAATTTAATCTTATTTTATGTTTTTATTCGAATGAAGATATATATAAATTAACACATCATTTTACGTGTCCCGTTATCAATAGGATGACAATGTTAATAGGATAAATGCAAAAATCTGCCTCAAGAATTACAAAAATACTTTACATAGTATTAATTAAATAGTTCAAAAGTTTATCGTTATCGGTGGGTTTAAGAATAAGCAAAAATCTTCGCAAACAATATTTTGTTCTTCATAAATTCCTAATAAAAAAAAGTTTTCTTCCTGCGACGCCTATGTCGACTGTATGGGATCACCGCATGTGTAGTATACATGTGTATAGCCAATGTATCTTTATATTCACGTCATTAATTGTACGTAGCTTTTACTTAAAGGAATTACAGAGAAAAACATTGTTTCACTCTTTTCTTACTAATTTTACATAAAACAGAATTAAATTAAGTTTTTTTGTTTATTAATTATAAAATAGAGTCGATCGTGTTTATGTATTACTTGTGTTAGTGATCCTGGCAATGATTGGGACAAATAAAAGCCATGTTTAAGTCAATTTTTAATAAACTTATTTTTTATGCTGGCCCTACATATATATCTGCTACTTCTTTATAGCAGTAGCTTAAAGACAAAAGTTTCAGTAAGAAATGAAACATGCATGTGCATAAACGTGATGCGGTTTCGAAAAACTATTTGCTTTTTTTTGCACTAGTTCTGCATGAAACCCTATTGGTAGACAGGCACGCGCTAAGGGGCGTTCAAAGATACCTGGGTAGGGGATGCGGTCCTTTTATAAAGGCCCAACAGGTAGTTCTTCCCTCATATTCGTTCCAAATACGGTTCGACGTAGATTTCGTTCTGATATTAAGCAATACATACGTGGCGTGTTCAATAAAAAGTTGGAAACAGTGTAGAAATATAATATGGGAGCGCCAGAGTCTTACAGTTACGTATACATGCTCTCATCATCACAAACTCCACCTGCTGATTGGGGCACTTGTGCGACTAGCAATAGCTATGACAGTCCAAATGAAGATTTTAACAGTTTAAGTCCATCTGAAGGTAGAGTAAAGACTCGTGTTACATCAATAATACTCAGAAAAAGAAGATTAGCGGCCAATGCGCGAGAAAGAAGGCGAATGCAAAATCTGAATCAAGCTTTCGACCGTTTAAGAACCTTCCTTCCTCAGCTGGGACAGGATCGACAGTTATCGAAGTACGAAACGTTGCAGATGGCTCAAACATACATATTAGCGCTTTACGATCTTTTAGACCAGCGTCCATAATTTGTATTTTTAAAAGGTTACCTTCTTAATAGTTTGTATGCCAAAGTTTTTAATATTATTAATATTAGATTAGTTTAAAGAGTCATACTTTGATTTTAGTTATTTAGTTTTGTTTTCTTGTATATTTTGTACATATCTGTTAATTAGTTATAAGTTATGATGAAATGAACCTGTCAAATCAGTATTATACATATGTTTTAAGCTAAGCTACAATTGCTTGGGATCTATTTTGTGCCAAATTAAAAATTAAAGACTTAAACAGCAAGTAGTACTTTTTATTTATATTTTCGTTGGGTGTTGTCAAAATTAAATTAAGATAAATATTTATTTGTGCAATTATTAATATATGAACATTTGTTTGAATATCCGAAGTGCAAAATGAATTTATCAATGGATTATCTCAAACTTACAAAGCATAGTAAATAAATAGCATACTATAAACAATTCTACTATTTTAAATATTTTCGTCTGAAAACTTTTGTTTCTGGTCTATTGTCACGTCGAATAGACGAAGTCCTTTTTTCGATTCAAGACGTAACCTACATTATATCCATGCGTTTGTTGAAATCATGCAACGAGAGAAAAAAATCATTCACTATACACGAAATTTTTTTAACGGATATGCAAATAGAGATCAGTTTGCAAGATAAAGTATTGTTACATAAGCGGCACCATGAGTAACAAGTAATTACTTTGCCATAATAAAGACTATTTACAATTATAGAACGATAACAATTTCAGTGGTAGAGCAATTTTAGATTAACCAGAACCGATAATCTTATATGAAATAGCTATAAATAAATATATTCTTAAGTCAATGCGAAAATGTATTTAGATCTGCTACACAATATAAGCGGTAAGTAAAGTTTTTCGTTACGCTACGCACAGCTAAATGAAAATGTGTAGGTTTTTTGAAAGAAAGTAACGTAAAGTGTCGTTTATATTACAACATAATGATTAAAGAAAAAAGTGACAATTACCACTTTAAAAGAACGTTTTTTTCACATCAAAAGAAGGCGTTTTAAAATTAAAAATTGACGTGCCCCAGTAATTTTCTTAAAAAAGAAAAATTATGCATTTTGTTCCATACTTTGTATTTTAATCAACGCCCTATCTCTGTTGACATTAGTTCTACAAAAGAGCTTTAACTGCCAAACTACCATTTTGCCGAATTTAGTGCTAAATAATTTATGAAGTTTAAATCGAATACATGCTTAAGGTATCTATAGTTTGAAGGTCTGTATACGTTAAAACCTCCATTATGAGTCGACTGGAAAACTTTCTTGTCAGAGAAAATTACGCGTCTGCACATATATTCTTGATTAATAAAGTTATTTGCAAAATTTAGTTTATTTTTCTTATGATCTCCAGTTAAAACACACTCTTTGGCAGCACTAAAATTTTGAACATCCCAAGATTTTATTTTTCTATAGTAGTCCAGCACGATCCAGAAAAGTTATTTTTCTTGAACGGTATGTACGAGGCAATTAAATAACGAGAAATTGTTTCGAACGCTCGAACTGACAACACTGGCGGGTATTCAACGACGTAGGCATAAACTTCTACAGTTTTACTAAATACGTAATAAGTTTCATCTCGGTCGAGTGCTTTGTGTGTGAAGTAGTAGGTTTGAAAGGTTGGTGTGGAAGCGTTGTATGTCGAAAAAAAATACGATAAAAAACTCGAACAGAGAATTGTGATCAAATTTTACAGGGGATGAAAGCTGAGTCTTCCAGTATGACTATGAGACTCGTCGGCAAAGTAAACAGTGGGTTGAGATTGGAGGAGAGCGTCCTCAAAAAGCAAGAATGTCGCGGTTACAAATGAAGGTAATGCTCATTTGTTTCTTCGACATCAATGGCATTGTCCACAAAGAATTCGCTTCGCAAGGCCAAACTGTTAATTCGGCCTTCTATGTTGAAGTTTTGAAGCGGCTGTGCGCCAGGGTTGCGCGGGTAAGGCCTGAACTGAAGAAATCTGGATGGATCCTTCATCACGACAACGCGCCCGCCCATTCGTCGCTTCTTGTTAGACAGTTTTTAGCGAAAAAAATAATTCCAATGCTGCCTCGCCGCCCCCGTACAGACCAGATCTGGCTCCACTGGACTTCTGGGTGTTCCCAAAAATGAAAAGTTCCATGAAAAGACAACGGCTCGACTCCATAGACAATATCCAGACGGAGACGACGACGGTTTTGCAAGGTCTAACTTCAGGCGACTTTCAGAGATGTTTCCAGAAGTGGGAAGAGAGATGGAATAAGTGCGTGGCAGTCCAGGGGGTTACTGTGAAGGAATGAATGCGCGATTATGTTCAGTTTTTTATAATAAAACTTTAATAAACAAATTCTCGTTATTTAATTGCCACACCTCGTAGTTCAAGCACTTTTGAGGAGGTCGTTTGTAAAAATGTTTATTAACTGATGGTCTTGCTATCCATTATTTACCCTTTGTCTATCATGAATATAGGCAACGGTATGCGTTTCACCCCATTTTCTTTTAAGTTTACGTATGGCACTATTACTAACTCCAAAATCATTTGCTACCGTTTGTAAGATCAATTCGTTTCCAATGAGAGTGATTGTTCATTTTAACTTATCATCCTTATCATTAAAGACATTTGAACATAACATTAATGACATTAGTTTCACAATTTCAAATCCTAAGTAGTAAAATTTACGCAGCTAAAATAGTTCGTTTACTTTCATTTGCTCACGACAGTACATTTTCATTTTAAGTTTTTATAAAGGGCTACTATTATTGTAGATGTAGAACCTTAGACTTAATTCTGATGTTAAGTCATATCTAATAAACTAGAACAAATTAGTAACCACACATATAAACTTAAATTACATTAAATTCATTACCATGATGAATACTTGGAGTGGCTGTTGTTTTCAGTGGATAGGTAGGTATATCTACAATCACCTTAGGTAGTTAACAAAAATGGAAAAACTAAAACTAATCTCTAGCATAATTTTTCTGAGAAGCAGAAACAATGTCACGTTTCTGATTATTCCACCTCGTAAAAAATAGATCTTTCTTTTAGATGATAATTGATAACGATTTATTTGATAAAATACACCAATAAATATATTTACATAAATGTACGACTTTCTTTGACAGTTTTCTCTATAGCGACTGTATTTTAAACTGAAGCGATGTGCCACGTATTTTTGTTAGAAACACAATGTTGCATAAACATCCAAGCTATGATAAAAGCAATGACTTTATAATTAATTAAAGTTCTCGTATAAGTCATGGTCTACTGTTTATTAGACAGTTCTAGTTGATGATGTGGACGTAAAACTGTTACGTGCGGCACTCTCGTTTGGTAAATTATTCATCCATTACATCTGTATATTTGCATTTTGCTCATCACCTCGAATTTTGCGTTCTCTGTGAAGGACTCAACGAAACCGTAAATGTCTACGTAGCCAGGCTTCCAAGCATTTAAACGTAATCATCGCCTCAACAAAATGTGTGTCTCACTTATATAGTCTGTGCGGCGCTTTGTTGCTTTGAAATTCCGTAAGTACGCTTTCGTGATATGGTCGTAAAATGTTCGTAACGTATAGTTTCTTGGTTAGTACTTCATGCTTTAAAATTAGATTCTCTAATAAATATTCGCCCGTTTTTATTTTAAGGTCTCCTTCAGCTGTTTAACACTGTTTCCCGTGAATGCGGTACAAATTCGACTCAGTAACAACAATAAGGATAATTTGGGAGCTACAGAAAATCAGGTAAGTTAATAATAATTAAGAGTTGTATTGTTCGTTCGATTTTTAAGGCTATTAGTTAGATTTGAGAATTTTTAAGTGTTTCATCGTTTGTATTTAGTGCAAAATTGTCCAAATTGATTTTTGCACGAGAAAATGCTTTTCATGTACCTGTACCTGTACCTACTACAAATTGATATCTAAATGTGTTGTTTGATGCCTAGAAGTGCAACATTTCTGGTTTACCTGAACAGATTAGAAAAAATGACAGTTATATAGTTTAGAAGCAATATGTCGCAATATTGTTTAAGTACATATTACACTTGGAAGAAATGCTGTGATCTGGTGCCTATATATTTCTGCAGTATTTCTTTATTTTGATATTTTATATGATCATAAGAAATTATTCAGCTGCTCCATTTGCAGATAACAAAACATTTTCCTAGCTCATACTATAATGTATTTCCTTTCTTCTATGGAAGAAATATTTCATACGCGTTAGCTCTAAAGAATCAATTACCGCTTTGTCATCACATACTATTTAAACGAGGTTTCGCCAAAAAAATTGAAATTGGTTTTGAAGATCTAAACTTGATATGACATTATTGCGTACAATTGCTTTCGTTGGTGTCAAAGGAATGAAACGTTTTTCACCGGTATTATGAATCAGTGTAGAAGGAAGAAAGTATAGATTAGGAGTGTTTTAGTTATGCAATTTAAAGATTTTATGTCAACTTTTGGTAAAACTTCGTCTATATTGTTTGAAAGAGAAAATATTTTTTTTTATTTTAACAGAGTATAACATCCATTATTTTGACGAACACATTCAGTGATATGAATTAGCAGAACCAATCACTGTTACAATGACTGTTAATTATACTGAAATTGAGGTGAAAGATGCTTTCCAATGCCATACTGTCACCAATGGCACAATATTTGTTGTATTTTTAATATAAATAAACTTGTTTGAATTTCAACTTTTACTGTTTTCTTATACATTTTTTTACATACTTATATTTTCATTGATAAATAATATTGAAAGGGTACCTAGCAGAAAGTTCTCAGATGATTGCGATTGTGTACAAAATCAAACGTATAGAATAAATTTTCCACGGTTCTGAATGGACTTTTTGTTTTCTGAACGGTTGTTGGAATCTAAAGAAGGAGAAAAGGTTTGCCAGCAATGTGATTAGACGTTTCTTGAGAAATTAAATGTTGTATCTACCTTTATTTCACTTAGCTTCTTTAAGATTAAGTATAGCGATTCAACCACCACTGATGTATGAAATGTTGATCTACTGTATGGTGGATTTACAGAGTAAAATACATCATTTATAGCTCACCAATATAAATGACAGAAAACTTTTTTGAAATCTTACAAAATGAAGTAAAACGAACATACACTGTATACTGGGTGGGTATCACGAGGGGGAACATTTTTTATTGTGAATTTTAGCACATATTAATTAACATTTTTTTAACATTTTTTTCATAAATTCACTAAAGATTTTTCATCATGGTGACCCCTAGTCGGAAACATTTTATAGGTTGAAATAAAATTTAATTTTTTTAGAAACATTCTTTCAGATTCCTGGCAAATTTTACAAATTTTCAGTGTCAGTTTAATATATTAATTCATTCTTTCAAGGACTTCTACAACGTGCATTGAAGCAACATAGGCATGTGTCGCAAGAACTCTTGCTAGTGTTAAATCGACAGTGTTTTTACTCACACCAACTTATTTGCAATTTTTATTGAATGCATTTTTGATTTTAATTGGACTCCCTCCTACCTTGGGTTAAAGAACAGCTATGTGTCGAAGCCAGACACGCGTTTTGTTTGAAGTCACTAAGTGTGTTAAAATAACGTTAACTGTATCTTCAAGTAACTAATTAACATTTTAAAGGAAATGTATTTGAATATCTGTCTCTCTCTCTAAACTCTCTAAAATGTTCACCAAACGTTAACTCTTCATTGAAACAAAACAGTAATATTGTTGATTATAAATCAAATATTGTTCAATTAAACTACATGATTTGACATTTTTAAGATGTTCTGTGCATCGCCAATGGGTGACAAACATTTGTAGTTCGTTCAATGCATTTTGCGTTGGTTCAACCGCTTTTTTTTCTTAGTGTATAAAAAGTAATTGACTGGCACTTAAAGTTCATAACAAGTATAGTCAATAACTTGTTAACCTAGAATGAAGAAAAAGTTGCATGGTATAATTTCGCATGAGTGAGGAGTAACTAACTGGCGAAAACAACAGTTATAATTAAGCTAATTGATGATAATTAACAATTAATATGTAATTGCTAAATCATGGTGTTTATTTTACAGTATTAGTCATTTATTTTCCTTTAATTTTTAATAGTGATCACAATCTTTCGCTATCACTTTCTAAAATTTTGCAGTTTTCTTTTTTACTTGGGACTATCTTTTGTGATATCAATGAAAGTAATGTGGTCATTATTGATGTTATTAGTTGATAAATTTCTAAAGTCTATACTTGAACTTATTAAAAAAAGAAGAAATATGCCCATAATCAGACAGGTATTGATGTACCTCCAGCACACATCATAGAATATTTCTCTTTACGTTACAACTAATGGGTGAATTGTAACTCTTGGAATAATAGTAACCATCTTTTATTTAACCAACACTTTCCGTTGTAAAACATACTTAATTACAATAGAAACGGTTGCAAAGTTTTGAAGAAAGTATGAATTTTCATATAGCCTTTTTAAATGCAGGCTCAGAAATATCGGATACCACGGACACACGATTAAATTTTAATATGAGCAGAATTATTTACGTAAATCAGTTTTGAGACGTTAGACAACTGTTTTAATGTCAAATTATTATGAGAAATCTAATACTTGACGTATTTCATTTTCCTATATTTAAATTGGCTCCCTTTGATGCTATTAAAAAAAATATATTAGATCCATCACAAAAACCTTCGCTGAGTATGATTATAACGTTTTATTATTTATATTTGTTATTTGTTTGTTTTTGTTTTCAACATAGGACGCCTATTATGATTTTTACACCATTTATCACTAGAGTTTGTTGAAAAGGTGGTACCGGAGGGCAGTAGCGTAGCGGTAGCGGCGTGGGTAGGGGTAATTTTCAACTCGTAGTCGATCTCGACAGTACCGCGAGAGAGTTCAAAGCGAGAGTACGTTGCACGCTGCACGCCAAATAAGTACGCGGAGATGGGACGCCCAAAGGGTGTAACGTTTCCTTCGAATGTGAATAAATATCTCAGGCATTTCCCTGGATTAGAATATAGAAGTCCGCATATTTATTGCACAATATGCAATAGCGGATTGCCAAGTCGCGATAGGTTTGAATGTAGAAAACGTAAAAGTAAACGTCATGTATTGAATTTAAGGAACAGTATTCCATACTGGCAATTTTTATGTGATTTTATTTTTATGTTAAGTGTGTGCAGCGTCCCACAACAACTAGTACGTTCCCTCATGGAAGCTGCCAATATCTTTGCAATTACGATACAGTTTGCCACGTGTGCAAGGTACAGTAAAGAAATGTAGAAAAGACGAGTTGAGAAATAAGAAAATCTGCGTATGTGTGGATGAAACAACTGATGTTCAGAAAAACAGCGTCATTCATGTTGTAGCGCGTCCTTTAAAACGTGATGGCCCACCAGCTTCATTGTTGTTATCCAGCAAAAGGATTCAGAAAACTAATGCAGAAACCGTTGTCAAGATAATAAAAGATTCGTTGAGAGAATTTTGCATCACAGGAACCCAAGTCACAATGTTACTGACGGAGCCGCAACAATGTTGAGAGTTGGTAGGATGTTGAAAATATGCTTTCCGACTCTTCTTCACATAACATGCCTCATACACGCATGTCACCTCGTAGCAGAAACCATTCGAAAGAAGTGTCCGATGGTGGATAAGTTAATAGCATCTACCAAAAAAGTGTTCATCAAATCTCCCAAACACATCCGTGTATTCAAACAATTGTGTCCGAAATTACCACCGCCACCTCAGCCTGTAATAACGCGATGGGGAACATGGCTCCAGGCAGTATCTTACTATCAGAAATATTTTTCACAAGTGAAAAATGTCATCTTGAAACTTGATTCACATGATTCTGCAGCAGTTCGAGATAGTCAGCAACTTTTTTCCAATTCGGACGTTCAATAACAAATAGATGAAATTTTCAACTATTCTGAACTTGCACAAGCTATTGAGCAATTAGAAAACAGTTACTTATCTGCACGAGACGCATTAAATTGCATAAACAATTTACAAGCCGTTCTAGAAAACTTGACGAACGCTATAGGAGTCGATGTTGTTAAAAAATTTGGTGCAATTTTAACGAAAGATCCCGATTTCAGTCTATAACTGAAAATCAAGAGTGCCCTGACGAGGAAATGGAATATCTGACATTTGCACATCTTACTTCACTGGATGTCGAACGATCATTTTCGAAGTATACGACAACGTATTCACAACACCGTCGACGGTTGAATGAATCGACAATGGAAGCGTTGCTGATGTTGCAATTCTACGCAGTGGACATCAAGACGACAGGAAAAGGTAACTATATTATTTTTCACTAATATTGTGTATTACGTATGCGTAATATACAATATTTTTTATGCGGTGCGCCACTACCGGTACTACCTTTTTAATAAACTCTATTTATCACCTATCATTGAGATAAACCAAAACCTAGTATATAATCACGTTATTATTCGTCTTAAGACTATATTTGATTTAAGATTTTATATCACACACCAAATTATCATCCGTATACAATTCGTTCCTGTGAATTTTACCTTAATAACTATAAAAAAACACTACTACTTTGCCAATTTAGTTTAATAGATAACCCTACTATATCCCTATAATTTGAAACACCCGGTATATTTATTTATTTCATAAACAGTGTAAAATATACGCAAATTTTTCTTAAATGTATACTTTCTCTGCAAGAGCGATGAATATTTTATAACATAATTTGATTTATGAGCGAATGATTGGATGAATGAATCGATAATTTGAATTTCCTTGCAGATGATGATTGTTTTATTTTTCGTTATGTTTTATCACAGAAAATAGTTTGTTTGTAATTTAAATTTACAGATATAATTTATTGAGTGTCATTAAAACAAATGTACTGTATTTTTAATAAATCGTTTGTTTAGTTGAAACGTCAACCACTAAAGTATCAGCACATAAGTTATTTGATCAATTCGGGAATCCACACAGAAAAAATTGCGTGCAGAAATTCAGATTAAAAGTGGTTCGTATAAGTCCACACTATTTTAGGTAATTTTTACACCGTAAATTTAATTCGTGTTAGTGTGTTACACTTAAGAGTGCAAAATGCTAGTGAATCAGGTACAGGTTAATAGTGTTCGGTTTTTATATGTACGAGTATGTGTTTTGTGTAGTATGATAATTCTCTTTCGGGTTTTCCTGTGTTTATTGCACTAATCAACTTGACGTTTCATTGAATATACTATGGCTTTCTTCAGAAGTTTCCTAAATATCAAGTACGTCACACACGGTAAAACTCGAAAGACCTATACCCTATACGCAATCATAATGGTCGTTGCTTGGTCAAGGTGTAAATAAAAACATTTATGACTTTATGACCTGTCCTACATTCGTGTATTCCATTTATGTAATGTGTGAAACCAGACATCACAAAATATGTAAGCCACGAATCCTGCTGGTGTACATATATGACTTCAAATGCATATATGTATGTATGATGTAAGTTTCAATATCCGTAGGTGCAAGTTAACATTTTGCAAGGATCTACTAACATGTTCTTCCTTTAGACTTATCACTAGGGTTGTAACTTTCGGGCGGCGCGCCAAGATCGTAGTAAGTATGTTAACGCAAATAGATAGCCGACTGGGCGCAGCGAATATGAACATCGATCGCCGATCGGAGATGCATGATGGATATATACATAACACGTATACTGTACTGCTCAAGCCGCTGCGTAAACATATGAAACGGAGAATGCGAAATGTATGAAACGGAGAATACGGGTGGGAGCATGAGTGACACACGCCGCGCTTATATTCTTTCTTTTCGTCATTTACGTAGAGACGTGAGTACTACTGTATATATTTACGAAAAAAAGAAATTACGAACAAGAATAGATCCGATCCTGTTGCGCAGCCGAGAGTTGCCACTCGACTTATCACAGACAACTGAGACCACTACATTACATCAAAGAGAATCGTTTTTGTTTGTATTCAGACAAGCGTATCTTCTATCTCTGCTTCACTCACTTTATTTAATTCGTTTCTCTTTTATACTGCAAATGGTTTATATAATAATAATAATCATCACTTTATTGACATGGAAAAAATACAAAATACAAAAAAGACAACAGAAAAAAAATATTAAGCAAAATCAAAAAAATCTTGCCAAAAGGCGCTGCATTACTTAGGTCAGTTGATACTCACGCCCTGGTCTGCAGAACCTAAACTAACCTAAAGCAAACTAAACTAAACCATAATTCTATACAATAAACTATACAAACATATACACATCCACACATAGATAGAAGTAAAATGCAATACTCTACCCAAAAATGAAAAAAAATGACAATGTAATTTTCAAGAGCCGAGAATTAATGAAAAGGAAGAGGCAAAACCAATTTTAATTTGCACTGTTTTGCAAAAATGAAAAATCTCATTCGCTCCCTGAATAGTCGCAGCGACAATTCCTTATATTGTGCAGGTACTTGGTTTAAACAACAGGCGACACTTTAACTAAAAGCACGCCTGAATGCAGAAGTGGAGTGAGCCGGAATACCAATAATACCTATCTCTACGCCGGATATTAATATTATGGACGTCAATCCTGTATGTGATCCTTTGCAGCAAATATGGCGGACGTTTCAACGCTAAAAGCCTAAAACCAAAGCAGACCATGTGAACGTTTCTTCGTCACTCCATATTTAACCAGGCCAGTTGGTCCAGTTTATGTGATATATGTTGCCGCCTCGGAATACCAAATATAAATCGCATATAGGAGCTTTGTACAACCTGTATCTGGCGGGTATCAATCTTATTCAGGCATGGCCTATATACAAATATTACAAAAATTGAAATGTGACATAACGTCAGTTTCGCACAGCAACGCCTTGGTTTGGTGCTGTTAGAGTTTAAGATTGCAAAAAGCTTGTCGTATACAATAGTTAATATGGGTTTTAAACCGGTTTTAGCACCACGTTCAAGTATAGGCGCAGGTTGTTAACACAATTTTTGTGATTTAGTATCTCATCACATGCAGGCGTCAATGTGTCTCTCTTTCTGGAATAAAATGTTCAATGACATTTTTACATCACCAGGTGTAAAATATCTCCAACATCTCTTATCAAATTGATTTTCGTAAAAATTTGTAACTTTGACAAAATTTGGTGTTGGTTTTAACACATTTTTTATCACTTAGTTTTTTAGCTTTACACGAGAAAATTTTCAACTGTGCACGAATCCCCGAAACAGTTGTTCCGAATTAATCAAATAACTTGTGTGGTGAAGGGTGTGTCGATACTTTAGTGGTTACCATGCTACCCCATAGTCCTTGCTATCAATCATCAACATCATTAGTTGAAATATACTTAACATTCGAATAAATAATATAATAGCATTTTAGTTTTTATAAAGCTCAAGAAAATTATAAAAACCATATTTATTTTGCTATAAGTGTACTTTTTCTATTTTGGACATTTGCTGAGGGTACTGTTGTGTTAATAAATTGTGGTAACTAATTCACGTTTTATTACTTAGGGATCTGGTGCATACAGCTACAATTATGGAATATCAAATGACGCAACGGGAGACAACAAAAGCAAGTGGGAAAAGCGAGAAAATAATATTGTACGAGGAGCTTATTCAATAGTCGAACCTGATGGTACCACAAGGCTGGTGGAGTATACAGCCGATGCAAATGGTTTTCACCCAGTTATTACGAAGTTAGGTGCATCGAATCCTTCACGAAGTGTTCCTCCATCTAATGTTTATAGATCATCAGATCTTACTTATAGAAACCAGGGAAGACTAAGCAGCAATTTGGATTATGGAAGAAATTTGTATCCGAATAACCTATACCGTTCATCTGTTCCCTACAACGATTATAATAACGGATATTATAATGGAGCACGTTTTGCAGGGTACGATAATGCATATAGGGGATATAATGATCCAAATGTTCCTGTAGCATCGTTCCTTCCACCCTTGAGGCAAGATAGACAGCCAGTACCGTTACTGCATTCGGCATATCACGGATACGATAATTTGTATCACTGACACTTCTTGAAGTGTAAAACTTTTTATTTCTCACAAAACGTGTTGTTTTGTATACAATAGCTGCGTATTATAATTTAGCCATCAATCTTTAATTCGTGTAATTGTGTAGGTGTTCGTTTTTGGGGCTGGCAGTTGATTGATTCCGATTATTATTAAGTAGTTCCGCTTAATTAAAGGGAAAAGGTATACAAATATTTTCTTTTGGAAAGGTTATTAAACGTGTATTTATACGTAGAACTTCTCAATTTGTTGATTTTAATGTATGTATATATGTGAAGGCAGCTATTAAGTAATAAAGAGTTTATAATTACTCATCGCTGCCGCAGTAATAGATTTAATTACTTTAAATCAGTCATACTGGTTGTAAAAATAATTAAAAGTGTTTATTTGAATTATATTTTTATAAAAAACAACATAACGTTGACTTTAAATTTATATTTAATTACGCTGCATTATATCTATTTATAGGTCCATTTACGAAGGTGTGATTTCTCATAAAAAACGTTTATGTGCGATATCAGTATCAACTAAAATATTGTGTGCTACCTCCAGTTTAACATACTTACTACGATATAATTATTAATAGGTATAACTAATTTGTTTACGTGGGAACAAATTCCGAAACTATTTTTGGAATTATGGTCTTCATCCGACATATTTTCAATTGTTTAATTGAAATGTAATTTTTAGTAGATGATAAGTAAGGTGTGTGGGTTGTCAAACCCTGGTTTTAGATATTAAAATGGTTATGTAACAAAAACAATGAAATGTTTAAGTTAAAAATGTTAACGTGTTGAAATAGTATTTACATTTTTCTTAAAGGTAAACAGTGGATGTGCAAGTCCCACAACTGTGTTCTGCTACCTTGTAACAATTTTTAGTAACTTTATTTCTCTAATGGGTTGGGTATGGAGTATATTTTATTTTGTTGTTTTGTTGTACAATGATTTAGTATTAATTGCAATACCATATTTATTACAAATAGCAAACAATAATAATTTAATTTTCGAAAAAATCATTGCCAGCTTTGGTTCATCTTCGAACTTGTTTATAAACTGCTTGAGTAGCGGGTTGAACGGTGATTGTTTTTAATAGCAATTGCATCATTAAAAGCAGTCTGTGTTTTAGTTATCTTTGGTTTTTTTCTTATAAAAATTCGAAATTCTGGAATTCGAAAAGCTGGTTCTCCTGTGTATAAACTGTAGCGGCACAATACTTGTTTGACGTAAGCGAGCTTTTGGGCTATTGCTAGTTCCAGACTTAAAAATAAATATTATTACTGTTGGGTACACTTCTTTGTTATCTTTGATGATACGTAATCGATTTAATCTTTAGCGATACACAATTTTTGTACTAGCACGTTATAGTATATACAGATAAAATAAAGCTCAGTTGCAATCTGAGAATTTTATAACGGCTTTAAAAGTTCACAGCAGGAATATAATAGTTTAAAAAATAAGCATAACATTCAATTCATTCGTAGTGAACAAAAACAAATGTCATGTAATAATACCTGACAGATTGTGAATTGAAAAATTAATAAAACAACAGAATTAACGGAAATCCAAGTTCAACTAATAATGAAACCAACTACCAACAACCACCATGTATGGACGCGCGTTTCGCCGCCATACGGCTTATCAGTGTACCTCTGTGGAAATTGGTAGATGTATTTGAAGTTGTCGTATACATACGAAGATAGTGAATACTAGTATGAATGAGAGTATCTAATTAAAGTTACTCTAATCACTCTAATTTCGACATTTTAAGTGATTAGAGTATCTTTAATTAGATACTCCCATCCATACTAGTATCCAATTTCAACGTTTGTCCTAGCTGCAGGAATGCGAACTAATTGGTAGTTTCTTCATAAACAAATAACATATTGTACTAACAATGTTGTAAAAAGTAACGACGAAGATACAGATAATGAAACCCAAGCACCTATACATGTATTTCTTTCCGGAGGTTAGTTATAGTAGCATCTTTTACTGTATTAAACGCAGAATTTTTAAAAATTGTAGCCGCTTCTAGTCAAAATGGAACTTGTTATATTATCTGCTTCTAAATAGCCAGGCAACCACTTGGCAACCAAATTTGTAGTATCTACTTCACAGTTTTTTTTAATTTGTTAGTGTTACTTAACGCCAATTTTTAATGTTATGCAATTTTTATATTTAACAATAGTTTATTTAGATAGGGATAGAAAAGTACAGCTATAATCCAAATAATGTACAGTGCTTTTTAAAATTAGTAATATGAATTGTAAATGAAATAATAAAGTATATTGCAACAGCTAAATAATTTTACTATTTTACTATACTATCTACATTAAAAAATCAGTTGCATTGGCTGTGTGTTGACGATACAACAGATTGTAAAAAAAATTCTATTATACGAGGGACAGGCTATATATTTTGAGATGCCACAAAAGTAGAGAAGTTAGAGCTGGCAACACTGCATTTCTAAATACCACCATCCTTAAGTAGTAAACTCTGACTGTCAGTTGAGTTACTACTGTCATAGAGTAAACGTGGTAGGTACGATTTGTTATTGCAACATGGACTTGTCAAGAGAACATGTACGCGCAATGATTTACTACGATTTTAAGGTCGGTTTAAGTGAACAACAAAGTTTTGAACGATTGCAACTCGCATTTGGTGACGAAAGTCCTTCACGTGCAACTGTGTTTCGCTGGTATAGCGAATTTAAAAGAGGACGGATATCGCTTGGTGATGAGGAACTTACCGGTAGGCCCTGTTCTTCAGTTACCGCTGGAAACATTGAGAGTGTGGGACGTATGATCGACGAAGATCCAAGATGCACCTATCAAGTGATTGAGGCAACTCTCGGTGTTGGATCCGCAACAGTAAATTCAATTTTGCATGATCATCTTCGGATGAAGAAAATTGTTACTCGTTGGGTGCCACACACGCTTACCGATTTCCAAAAAGCAGAGCGAGTAAGAATCGCTCGGGAAACATTGGAAATGTTAAATAATGGTGGATCGCATTCTATCAAAAATAGTAACAGGTGATGAAACTTACATCCCATTTTACGATATTCCTGCCCGCCAGGAGAGCCGCGTGTGGATCCACGAAGATGCACCAACACCAACAATGGCCAAAAGGCAAAGGGCTGTCAAGAAAGTTATGTACGCAGTTTTCTTCCGTAATGCCGGATTAGTAAAAACAATGAAGCTGGAAAATCAACGTACAGTCACAGCGAACTGGTACACCACAAAATGTTTACCTGCAGTTCTTGAGTCAGCCAACATTCGCGGGTTAATGTTGCATCACGACAATGCATCGTCACACAGTGCACAGCAGACAGTTGAATTTTTACGTGAAAATAAGGTAAAAGTCATTGAACATCCACCCTATTCGCCTGATTTGGCCATGTGTGATTTCTGGTTGTTCTTCAACCTAAAGAAACATTTACGTGGTCGATGTTTCACGATGGAGGATGAGATAGATGAGGCAATTCATCTATTTTTTGAGAGCATTCTAAGAGATGACTGGCTTCATGCTTTTACGTTGTGGAAAAAAGTGCATTGATGCAGGAGGAGATTATTTTGAACATAAATAAAATCATTTTCATAAAAAGACTTGTAGTTTTCTTGTATCTCAAAATATATAGCGTGACCCTCGTATGTTATAGTTCGTGTACCGGATCAACATAAACCGATATTTCTACTGTTACTAGCTAGCAAAAGATTACAAGGGTGTACTAGTGCAGCAATTACGACTGTGATACTTACTACGTTAAAAAACTTTCAAGTCTCAACACGTCGTGTTGATGTTTATGAGCGATGGTGCAGCGACAATGCGTGCGGTAGGCCGTTCTCTTCTTGAACACGGTTGCGACTGTTTACATGTAACTTGTAAAGTGCATGCTTTACACCTTGTGGCACAAACTATTAAACAGCGTTATCCCGAGGTAGATGCATTAATATCAAGTACAAAAAAAGTGTTTCTCAAATTTCCAAAACGTCTTCGAACATTTCACGCACAGTGTCCCGGTATTCGTGAACCACCACAGCCGGTTCTTACACGTTGGAGAACCTGGTTGCAGACAGCTTTTTATTATGCTGAACATTTCAAAAAAATAAAAGCTGTTATTCTACAATTCAATCCTGCCGAAGCTGCAGCTATTAAGGAGAGCCAGTCAAAATTTCAAGATACTTCTGTTGAAACAGATTTACAAAGTATTCATAGCTACTATAAATGCTTACATGACGCACTGGGACAATCACAAAATAGAGCGTTGTCGTTAGTGAAGTCACTGCAAATAGTGGACGAAGTACATACTTTGCTACGTACTATAGATGACGCAAAAAATATTCGCGTTTTAAAAAAGTTGGAGAGTGTGTTAGAGAAAGATTCCAATTTTATCACATTACAACAAATTTGTAATGGTACTTCGACTAATCCATTAATTGAGTTCAAAGATTATTTTAATCATACATGTATTACATCGGTAGATGTCGAACGATCTTTCTACAAATACAAACACATTTTTTCACCGCTGCGAACACGGTTCCGCGAGACAACTATTGAAACATATCTAATGCTATCAATTTTTTACGATTCTTATCCACTGGGTTATAATACTGATGATGGTGCTTCTACTTCTCATGTTCAGTAATTCCAATGCAATCCGCCAGCCTACTTGATTACGCTGCTTAAGAGGGCGAGTGTTTCACAGCCTTACAGATACTATAATTCTTGATTAGTTTTTTTATTATTATTCGCTTTATTACTTCTTTTTCGGTATTATAAATATTGAAGAAACCGCACGCGTATGGCGCGACGAACGATTATCTTACTCTACAATGATGACACTCTGGTGAGAATAGTGAGAAATATTCAGTTGAATAAAACTTGAATCACCACTTTGGCGTGTAAGATATTTAAAATAGGGGCTTAAACACATAACATTTCATTATCTCAATTATCTCAAAAATTAAGCTAGATAGATACAGGGAATGTTGAAGAAACCTGAGATAAATTAAAGGTAGGCATGCAAGTAATATACAAAATGTTATATAAAAGAAAATAAATTTGTTACATGGGATGCGAAAACTGAACATCCTGTATAATTGAATATAATTTTATGTCATGCAGCATTCGCCTCTGAATAATTTCAATTGAAACGTTTTCCACTAAATTGCTCAGGGAAGAAATTATCTTCCACCTAGGTACTAGATGGGTACGCTGTGTAACACGCAGTTTTTTTATTATTTTGTTATTGGTGGATATCTATAGATTCGGTCCAATTCAGCCTTTAAAATCTTCATATACACATCATTTTAGTTAAAACTCATACAGTTGTCTGTTTTTTTCTTGTCAACTTAAAGCGTGTCTTTCTTGAAGAGCGTGACGGTCTTATAATAAACCAAAACGATTTCTTTGTCTGTGATATACAGGAGCTAGTTAATTGGCAACTCGATCATCAATAAGGAACCCTTGATAATTTCATCAATCACCCTCGAAAATATTTGGCTTGTGGGCGTGGTGCCGCATGCGGAACTAAGAGTTGACCACCCACTAAGCCATATATGGTTAACCCCTTAAGTATCTCCGACCCTTCGTTAGAAAACCGTAATTTTATGAAAATTGTTCATTTGCATTCATTACGTCCATCGAAACCCACACATAAAACGGCAAGGGTATCGGCTATTATCGCGTTACAAACCCTACCGATTACCGGAGGGATAAAGAAGATAGAGATAATGCAGATATTAAGATATCGTTAATGGTGGTACGTTTTAGATTAATTAATTCCTCAAACTTTACCATTTATCTTAGTTAGTTACAGAAATTTTGGCGACAGAGAACTGAAATTTATGCCTTTATACCTATCCTAAATATGTTTTTAAAGTGTTGTTCCTGCGATGCGTGGGGTATCTCCATGGTATATCTTTAATACTTTTCGCTATTATAACGTTGTGGGTGGTTTATCATAATTTAGAGTCGACGAAATTGCGAACATTATGCTTGGCACCCTTTATTCGAGTTTGCACAATGGGGTGCAACATTCTCCACATGAAAGGACTTTTGTGGTTTTCAGAAATAACTTTATTTATTAATAAGAAGATACTATACAATCATCGCAAAAATTTTTAGAAAAACAGAAGACACAAGTTTCACTCAGAGAAGATCCGGTGTTGAATTTTGCTGTAACAACTATAATGAGTTAATTTAATAAAAAGGCCTATGCCGAATTAACAAATTAAACCGTCACTTATTTCCATTTGTATCAAGAATTTATGGAATAGACATGTTAATTTAACTAATTAATATTTAGGACAAACATTTTTTGGGTGTTTTAACCGTTACTGTCCCTACAATTGCAACAATGTGAATTGCTTAGATTTGTGGAGCTTAAGTACATACATTCGGGTTGTGTATGTTACTAGCAAAGTTCGAAATTGTACACTTCTTGATCAATGCTAGCATTGCACACCACTTGTACGAAGTTCGAAATTCACTCACTTTTACCGACAATGTATAAGCTTCTTCGTCCAATATCGACATTGTACAGGGTGAGTCAACGATAGGGTAAAGTAAGTTTATGATTTATCGGTAAAATTTGCGATATATCGTATGATATGGTTAGTGAGTCCGCACATTTTAAAAATATATAAAAGTATACAGAGTGCGATAAAAAAGTAGAGCAACCAAAAGTTGTATTTTTTTTAACGGGACACCCTATATATGTATGAATTATTTTTTTTAATTCTAGGCCTAAATCTAAAACTCTCTTGTTGTGTATTTCTTATGTTGAAACCTTGTAGTTTTCGAGATATTCAGCTTTAAAGGTAAACACTCACATCTTCAAGCATCAATTTTACCGTCGTTTCTGTAAGAAAAACGTTTATATTTGGTAAGTTTTATTGTGTACTTATTAACTTAACATTTGTCTTTCCACCTACCAAATATAAACATTTTTCTTACAGAAACGACGGTAAAATTTTCAATTAAATAGATGCTTGAAAATGTGAGTTTTTACCTTTAAAGCTGAATATCTCAAAAAATTGCAAGATATCAACATAACAAATCTATAACAAAAAAGTTTTAGAATTAGGCGTAGAATTAAAAAAAATAATTTATATATAGGTGTCCCGTTTAAAAAAATACAACCTTTGATTGTTCTACTTTTTTATCGCACCCTGTATACTTTTATATATTTTTAAAATGTGCGGACTTATTAATCATATCATACGATATATACAGTTTTATGGCAAATTTTACCGATAAATCATAAACTTACTTTACTCTACCCTGTACAGAGCCCTGTGTGCAAGGTTGGTTTTAACGAAATAAATAGGTATGCCTATTACTGTAAATACAAATTTTAACCGAGAAAATGTGTTCTCTGTAAAGGAATGTTGTAATAGAGGAAATACATTGACTTTAAACAACATTTATAACAAGAAAATTCACAGTAAACAAAAACCATGATAGAGAAAACAGCTCATCTACAAACAAACGTTGCAAACACGAACACACATTTACTGTGAACTAACTAATAAAATGATATTAACTCTAAACAAACATTAAAATTAACAAAATTTATTTATTTGAAAATAGAAAACAAATAGGAAATTATTTTTAGTCACTGACTACTGCCCTATTTATTATTTATTAGTACAATCTAAAGATTTGTGACATTTAGAATTACGCACTTTCAACACTTTTTGAACAATTACATCTAGTATACCCCTGACCTCCAAATCTCGATTGCATGTTGCTAGCTGTCCGCAACGTGGAGCTATATTGTGGAACATCTTCAATTAAGAGATGATTAGTTTTGCTAGACGATATTTGATTTCTAGAAAACAGTTGGGGTAATATTCCACTTTCCATGCTAATTTTATAATAATCATGTGTGGTAACATAATGATTCTAATTAGGTTTCTATGGTCGCCCTTTCCTCTAAGAAACGGTGCAGTAACAGTAGTTCCAACTGGTATTGGGGGATATCTTTTCTCACTTGTGATTTTAATTTTCTTAGCCTGGTTATGTAGTCCAGTAATAGCGAAGTACTGATTTCCGCGAAATATTGTCTTTGACTTAAGTTCAGAATTGTCTTTTTCAGCTATTGGAAAATTATTATTAGCGCAGTCATTCAACTCAGTACTATAAGTTTCTTCCATTTCATTTAACTGACGTTCGCCAAATTCATTATCATTTATCACGTCGTTAAGTAAATCTTTATCTACATCAGTACCTTCCTGTGGTCCATGTAAAATTTCACTTGAATTTAACGCATTTTCTGACTGTTTAACTTTTCAGCAATTGTGTTAGATAGATTACTCGAAGCCAATTCTAAAGTACCTTTTCTGCCAAACATTACTTCATATGGTGTTTGCTTAACACCAGCGTAAAAACTATTATTTTTTTAATTGACGGAATCGTAAACCTTTACTCCAGCGATTCGTTTTATCGACTACCGTCCAGGCTACAACCATATCTTCTACATCACGATTTGCCCTTTCCACACTTCCTTGGCTTTGGGAATGTCTGGGCTTGTCGTGCACAATTTTTAATTCTGGCCAGATAGATTTCAGTTCTTCCACAATGCTGTTTACAAATTCTCGGCTGTTGTCGGACTGCAAAACTGACGGTGCCCCAAAAATGCAAAAATCCACCAGATGGTAAGCAACTTCAGCAGTCCTCTTACTTTTCAATGCACGAAGACTTACAAATTTGTTTAAGTGATCTTGATAATTCAAGATAAATTTGTACTCTGCATCTAGACAATAAGATCTACGAGGGATGATCGTAAAATAAGGTTCCCGACAACATTGGCGTGTGCAGCAGCTCTCCCACTCTATATACGTACCACTCCCGTCTCGCTACCCCGCTCAGTGTTGGCTAAGCAGCCGTCCAAGATGAAACTCCCGATCGCCGCTACCGCCAGGTGTGAAATTCGCGCTGTGATACGTTTTTTAAACGCGAAAGGGGTTTTACCTATGGACATTCATCGTCAATTAACTGAAGTTTATGGAGAATAGTGTATTGCTGTTCAACACGTCCGCAAATGGTGTAGGGAATTCACTGGAGGTCGGACGGAAATTCACGATGAATCGTTGAAAAGGTCGAGAGCATACTACTTGAAGATCGGTAGGTCACCATTCGCCAACTCGCTCTTCGGATTCTTGAGATTTCCAACATCACAATTGAAAAGATTTTGACTGGCGGCAGAATTTTACGACATGGGGATACAGAAGTTGGAGCACCGTCTGCAAAAATGCTTGGATAGAAATGGCGATTATGTCGAAAAATAGCTTAAGTTTTTACCTTTAAAACGATATGTAATGTTAAGGAAATAAAGAATGCTGTCTATTTTTAAAAAAATATGGGAACCTTATTTTACGATCATTCCTCGTACCTATCCACGTGCATTAACCTCGTTGGAAACCATCGACTCAACAACAATTCCCTTTTCAGGGTGAACAGGATTTTTGAAACAAGTCTGACAGTTATCAAGTAATATTTTTATAATTGTTATATTAGCACATTTCTGCTTTACATTATATTCTAGCTTGTGAATTCCTCCGTGTCCAGTTTCAACGTGAGCTTTCTTAATTATTTCAAACAATTCTAGATTATGCACATAATATTTTATAGTGTTATTAACTGACTTACAAAGGAGTAAAATGTATTACTGCCTTCTACTTTTAATACATCGTACCTTCTAATTCGTCTGTAGTCTGTTGGTCTGGTGTTTTCACTTGCCGACTTTTGACGTTTAGCACTTCATTTATTAGTTTTTTATAATGTTCCTTAGTTTTGATTGAAAAACTAATGATTAAAAACTTTACCCTGTAATTAATTCAGTTTTAACGTAAATGACTCTTCATCACTCATGTTTAAACTGAAAAGATAACCATACGAGCACACAATTTCAAACCCAAAACCTTTTTGCAAACGAACATAACCTACAAATTGTTTTCAAGTTACAGCTGCGCTATATAACGAATTTTGCACACACGGCGCTGTGTAATGTCAACGTTGCACAAGGAAACTTACGTACAATGTCCGTAAAATTGAGTGAACTTCGTACTTTGTACAGGCAGGGTGGGCAGTCTAACATTGATCAAGAGATGTTGTTTAATGTCGGCATTGTACGACATCGGGCTTTGCTCGTAACATATATAACAAATTTATTACTGTACCGCTATACATTATCTCATTTGATTGAACAACTTTAAGAGTTTAAGAGTAATAACTAATTATTACTAATTAATATGCTTTTCAAAATTCAAATTAAAATCTTTGACTTTATTGCTTTGAATAGAGGACTTTTCCACTAAAAATATATTTAGTGAATTACGACTTTATAAATGACTGTACTAACGATAGACTAACATGTTCATATTTATTTATTTCATATTTGTTTTGGTTAATGTTGCAAAATCAATTTGAGCCACTTTGTATAGCTTTCTAATTTTGGTATAAGAAAAGCCAAACTATGTTGTATAAATACGTTATTTTTTTTATTTTAAATGTGCGTTACGGCACAAATTTCGAAATGATTATGTCAAAGGTGGCGGTGCTTTTAAAATTATTTTATTCAAACATAAGCGCTAGATCAAATAGTGTGGCAGATATTTTATTTTTGAATTAATGTGCACTCTGTACACGTTGTATCATATTTCGATACGATTCATTAGAAGCGCTATTATTATTGTCCTTCGTACGACCTCGAAAGCAATTATAGAAATAGATTTAAATTACAGTAAATTAAAATAGAAAGAGGGAAACCAGGTCAGCAGCTATTTATAATGGGAGTAATTGATATTATTATAACGGGTTGGACGACAAAATTCAATTACTAGAAAACGGGAATTTCTCCTTGAGGGTTGTCGAATGACACTGATGGACTGTCATGAATGGTTTCTCCGTGAGGATATTAATACCATTCTGTGGTCGTTAGCGGGGTCCGTTATCCACAGGGGTAAGCAATTATCTAAACATTTAATGTAAAAAAAAATACTCATGACCGATGAAAATTGATACTTCCTGTTCACTAGATCTCATTAAAATTCGTAAAAAAAAAAGAAATAAAATTGTATACACGGAAATTATAAACAACAAAAAAATATTAATTTTACCTCCTCTTGTTGAATGATATTTAAAGTTTAACAAACATTTCTGTGGATGCGTATGAATGCTTAAAATAAGTGCTCCCACTTGTGCAAAAATTGGTGAAATTATTATCGTAGGTAGCAGATACTTAATTTTTTTTTAGTGTGGTGATAGCCCAACGGGGTGTATAAGCTTCTCAAGCTTGTCATAACCTCAGGAGCCTTAAGTGTGTAAATTGTGTGTGTAAAGTGTTCCATGACTTTGTTACTGTCACCCCCTCGCTGTAAAGGATGAAGCGCAGTAAATTGTTCCCCACTGCGAATGATGACTCGGGAGTGTACCGGACCCACTAAGAAAATTTTGATCCTAGCGGGACTCGAACACACAGCGCCAAACTCTGCCCAGTCAAGCGCGGGCCTTCTTACTACTAGACTACCGAGCCGTTGAACATCACTATCACTAATACATCACTAAATTTCAAGTACATGCCTAAATATTGTAATTTTTTAACGTAGATGACTTAATAATGATAGCAAGGACTGTAGGGTAGTATGTCAAACAACACTAAAGTATCGGCACACTTCATACCACATAAGTTATTAAATAATTCGAAACGACTGTTTCGGGTCCTCATCATCAACCGTATGTCCAAATGATCAACGGTTGATGATGAGGGCCCACAAGTCCTCGAAACGGTCATTTCGAATTAATTAACAACTTGTGTGGTGCGGCATGTGCCGATACTTCAGTGTTGTTTGCCGTACTACACCACAGTCGTTGTTATCATTATTAAGCCTACGTTAGAAAAATACAACATTTAGGCATGTACTTGAAATTTAGCGATGTATTAAGTATTTGCTACTGCAATATATTAATTTCACCAATTTTTGTGTACAATTACAATTGTGTATTACAATTGAAAGGAAATAATAAACATAATAAACAAGCTATATTTTGCAAAGAGTTTTCGAAAAGGATAATCTCAGTTTCTTTTGGGTATTATAGCGTGATTATAAAATCCTGATTTGCTATTGATGGAAGGGTTAAAAAGGCAAAAGACTGTTACAATGTTGTGACTAAAGTAAACGGTGATATGTATAAAGAAGTAATAATTTGAGCGATGGCTTTCACGGCTGTTGTCTACTGTAAAATCTTCTTCCGAGTGTTGCCGTGTCGTTGAATCTAGTCTTCACGTTTCGCTGATCAAATTGTCGGCCTCTCCTGAGGGTTTCTAACGACTGTACAAATCCAATCTAGGAGTGTTAATTTTATAAAAGAATTAAAGAATTATGCCTGACGACATAGATTTATTTCGTGTACTTCAAACTGACAAGCGTGGTGGCATACTAGGGCACGTAAGGATTCATTTACAGTCGCGAGTCCCATGCATATATCGAATAATTTTGTCGCTTATGCTAGGAACGTCCTTGATTTGCTTCGCGCGCTCCCCACCTTATACTTTCATAGTGCGCAAACGTTGCAATGCTGTCCATGTATTTTAGGGGTTCACTTTACTACGGAACTTACGAACGCGGTATATGCGCAAGCAAGGCTATAATTCATTCTCTTTTGTGGTACTCTACACTTTAAGGAGTTCGGTATCTCAATTCTTATTGACACAAAAGTTACAATGGTGGCAAAAAGTTACAATAGTGGCCCACTTAAAAGAAAGAAGTAATATTAATAAAATAAAAATCAAACAATCAAACAAGAAATTTCGATTATTTTCAAACCCTATTAAATAATATCAGAAAAACAATAAGACACTGATTATAATTTTAGTTTACGTATATCTTTTATAATCACTATGAAAAAATGTCACATTATTGTGGTAATATTTTGCGCACAAAATACCGAATATATTTATTCCTTATTCCAAGTCAGAGAATGACCAAGTTCATTGTTTAAAATAGGTACCTATTTTCCTTCTCTGCCCATTAAATAGGACTAATTAAAGGAATACTGATACTTTTCTTTGTTCAGTAATATGATATTAGTATATAAATGCTAGTAGACTAGTAGAAAATAACAAAAAAAATCGTTGGAGAGATATTTTTTATTTTGAAGTACCTACCCCTGTAGAAATTTTTAAATTAAAAGCTGGTAGTTCCGGTAATAAAAAATATATTTGATAATTTCTTGGCGTATTATATGCGAATTTGATCTTTAATGTCGCAAATACCAACTTAAATTGTTCGAGAATTTTAAACATTTCTGCTTGGGTAGTAGTAAGTTTTTAAAAAAGAATCTTCTTGATATTATTCTCTAATTTGATGTTGAATTGTTTTGTCATTGTAAACGTATTGTTAATTGTAAAAACGATGGGAATAGTATATAAATATATTGGAATCAGAAAAGCATCCTGCATCAAACTTCGAAATGATACACTAAATGATCCACTTAAAAAAGTATAATTTATATGAAACCACTAATGATCATTCGATTGTTTTAGTATAAGATTCAAAAGGTTCCAGAAAAATACTACTATCTTGTTAATCCAAACTATTTTTTTCGACTAAAATTAAGGCTGATAAGTAGTCTGGTGTGTAATACGAAAATTGTGTGAAAAAGTGTTTATATAACATCGCTAGATGTCGAATGGTTGTTTTCGGCATTAAAAAACATTTATTCCGCACGTCGTACTCACTTGACTGAAACAGCAGTGGAAACATATCTAATGATAAAAATATTTAACAGATGTTACCCAGTTTGTAATTGCACGGAAGACTTTTAAAACGGTAAGTGTTTCAGCACGTTTTATAATTTATTTCTTATCTTCTATTTTATGTGTAAACTTTTATGCGCTCGCTACGCCTCTGGTTGTTACCGCATATTTGTCCAGGTTACTGATAAGACTAAAATATAAGTCTGAAATTAATAATTAAATTCGCTAAATTTAAGTTCTTTAAACCAGTGTAGTACCAGTGCCATGTTAAGGAGACGTGTAAATATAAAAGAAACAGTTTCTGGAGGATCGAAGGTTGTTGAATTCCAAATCTAATAGAATAATTTCCTCTAGTGTAACTAATACTAATCAGGGACTATAATTTAAGCACATTTTATAGCCAACATATGTTTTGATTTTCGATAATAGGCAATGATATTACCAGAGACAACGCCAGTTATTTTGAAAAATAATTGCAGCGGATAAATATGCCTTCAAGCTGACATGCGAGATATCGCCATTCGTCTGCTGCTCTTTCCCTTTACTATATCTTGGCACGTCGATTAAATATAAAAGTTCGCTACCACCCGCAATTTTTTCACTAAATCAATTATTTGGATTTTCAAACTGCCAACGTTGTCCCTTTGAACCGCACAGAGAATAAAAGTTCTTGAATCAAACAAATATACATATATCTTTGAAATTATTTATTTAATTCAACAAAGGTTTATTTGAGTGAAAGCACATTTTTTAAGAACAACAGATTGAATTTGTTTGAATGTATAAACGTTTTTATTTTACATAATTTTGTTGAGTGAAACAAATATATGTTAGAATCGTGCGCTTCGCGCATCGTCGGCAATTTCTGTTGCGTGGGCGCTGGGCAATCGCAATCGAGTCCTAGTTTAGGTTACGTGAGGTGGTGGTTCATAAGCGGTGAGATGTAAATGAAGAAAATAGTAGGTAAGTATGTGGGATAATGGACTTATATTTTCACTATTGGTTAACTAACGTTAAAATTTCGCGCACTAATTTTTATCATGTGCAAATGTTCGTGTACAATTTCTCCGTTGCGTTCTTTGCTAATCTGCAACTGGTCTGCTGTTTGTCACAATTTTATTCTACGGTCGGCCAGTATTAATTTTTCGACTTTTCGGACATTTTCTTCAGTCACTACCGTTATCGGTCGTCCTAAGCGAGGGTCGTCTTTACAGCTCTGTCGTCCATCGACTGTTACTGAGCCAAGCAAAAATAGAGGACAATACTTATACTAGCCTTGACTCACTTCAATAAAAGTTATATCTTTTAGTATGTTCCCATTTTGGGAATGTCAAATAAATGGTAAAGAAAAATATATTTGTTTGAAACTGACGAAGTTCTTTAAAGAAAGAACTGTATTGTTGAATTAAGCATAATACGTATATTAAATCAAACAGATATATTTTTAAATCAAACTTGAGGTTATTTGTTTCAAGAGATCATACGTTTGAATCAAATAATGATGTAAAAAAATATTTTTTTAAATTAAAAAAATATATCTTTGCCGCCATTTAAAATAACGGTTTGGTTTTCTCTGTGTGATGTTGATATTATAGATGATATAGGTACGTCTAAAAATAAGCCTACGTAGTATTCTAAAAGTGTAAAAAATTTGTTTATGTTATAACACTCCATATCACACAATATTTTCTTGACCATATTTTTGAATGTGAAGCCCTTTGACATCTGAAGAAAGCGGGTTATGCTGTAGACCTTGGGCCCCGAGTAGTCAATTGAGTGTCGTGTGCGTTCTAATCTACGGTGGGTTACTCGAAATTCGTGTCTACTGCGCCTTGTATAAGTGAGGTTATGTCCATTTTGAGTGAATTTGGTTTTATTACTATAAACATACAGAATCACATCCAGTACAAAACCAGACGTCAAAGTAAGTATATCCTCCCTTTTGAAGCAACTTCTACATGTCTCGTTATATTTCAGGTAACAATCTAATAGTTCTTTTTGGAGGATAAATATTCTTTGAGGCATCATTTGAAGTATCCAAAAAGATGACACCATAGCCCAAAAGCTATCAACCCAAACTATCCTCAATGTATATAAAGCCGACGACAATCTCGGTGCCAATCCATCAACGTGTTCAGTCCAATTCAGCCTGGAATCTAGTGTCAAGCCCAGGAATTTGACACTTCGCGCTATCTGCATTATTTTTTATGGTAAGAATTAGGTTTTGGGTTGCTTCTTTATTCATTTTCAACTTGTTAGTAGCAAACCAGTCACACGCGTCCTCGACCACACCTTCAGATCTTTTGTTGAGATCCTGGACGTTCGATGCTTACTTACGAACTTCCACGAGCCCAGGTTACAAAAAGAATAAGATTCAAATAACGAAGGTCATAAAGTCATAAGTAAGATGTCCCTGAAGAATGTAGTAAATTCATTATTTATCAATGCTTAACAGAAATCTTCGGACGTATTGTGGTTTTTTAAATTAATACTTTGTACGGCCTGTCCATCTAATGAGTGCTGGGGAAAATGATTCCATTCTTGAGTGCTTTACAGAGAAACTATTTAACTAACAAATATTCCGATTCGATTCCTACGTAACACAAAATCATAGTCAAATATACAGGATGTTCAGTTTCCGCTACACACAAGTTTGTTTTTTTTTAGTAGGATATCCTCTGGACCAATAATCGAGCCCTGTAGTATGCCATTAATCATCGGTTGTATTGTGGAGTAACTACTGTTCCACAGCATGGTTTGTCTTCGTTCTTGCAAATACGATTGCATAAGTTTCCAAGAGATGCCCCTAATGTTGTAGTAATATTTCGTGTGGGATGGTATCGAAAGCTTTGTTGAGGTCGTATAATAGTAATTCAGCTTTCTGGTTGTTATCTCGGGCTTCTAGATTATTTTCAACGAGGCTAATAGTTGCTGTTACTGTTGACCTTCCCGACCTGTAACCACGCTGAGCATCTGCTAAGATCATTTCGATGAAAGAACGATAGTATTCTTTTATGACGTTCTCGAATACCTTTGATATCACCGGCAATAGAGAGATCGGTCTGTAGTTCTCCCTGTTACTCTTTTCTCCCGCCTTGTAGATGGGTATAACTTTAGCCAGCTTCAATTCTCGAGGGAATATCCCTTGATCGATGCATTTGTTTATTGCATGTGCCAGTGGTTCTGATAACTAGTCTGGGCAAACAGCGGTAACAGTCAGTGTAGTAGATGTGTGGTGTGGAGTCAGCGATTATTTATTTCACGCGTTCACAGCGTCAGTACTAAATCGATGCTGTATGCGAGTAGTTCTGTGTATATGTAGGCTGTCGTAACTTATTTCGTAATTGTACGCTTATGTTTGCTTTAAAAATGCCGCAGTTAGGTACGTCGCGAAAACGACCAATGGCAGACAGTTAAAAATGTTATAGTGGACATGCCGGACTTAATTTTTGATGATGGTAAAATTCAATGTCTAGTTTGTAAAATCCCTTTAATGTGTTGGCTCAGAAGCCATTATCAACGTCACATCGAAAGCAAACAGCATTCTTCTGCAAAAAGTGGCATACGAGACCAAGAAAAACTTACATTTGATTTATGTGTTACTCTTATTTTATGTAATCTATCGTTTCCTTTACTAGACAAAGAAGCATTTGTCTCCTTCTGGAATAAATATGCGGACTGTAAATTACCTAGCCGGACATCGATATGAAATGTAGTGCCATTTGCTCGTGAACATATAGAAACAAGAATGAAAACGGAATTGAAAGATAAAAAACTGTGGTTGTGTGTGGACGAAACAACAGATCGTCAAAAACATTCTGTGGTTAATGTAATGGTACGTACAATGGAACCACATCGACCGTCATCCTTCTTCTTACTTGCTTTCAAAAGAGTTATAAATTGTACTGCCGATGAGATTTTAAAGGTGGTGTTGAACTCATTGAACAAATTTCAAGTTTAAAGTAAGCAACTTTTAATGTTTATGAGTGATGGTGCTGCGAACATGCATTCTTTGGGCCGATCTCTTAAAGAACACAGTAGTAACTTTTTACATGTAACGTGTACAATCTATACTCTAAATCTTGCGGCACAAACGATTCCTACATGTTTTTCACTAGTAAATGCATTGATTGCTAGTACAAAGGCAGTGTTTCTAAAGTCCCCGAAACGTACCCGACTATTTCACAAACTGTGTCCTGATTTACCTGAACCACCACAGCCGATTGTTACACGTTGGGGAACATGGTTGCAGTCTGCGTTTTACTACAACAAATATTTTGATCAAGTAAAGAAGGTAGTTTTTAAAATTCAATCCGACAGAAGCTGCAGCAATCAAGAAAAGCCAGGAACTATTTCAAGATAGTCAGGTTAAAAGAGATTTACAAACTATTCACAACAATTACTTCGGACTAGCGGAGGGAATAAAAAAATTACAAAATGTTTCGATGTCGCTAGTAGATTCTGTTCAAATTGTGGATGATGTTCACGCACAGTTATGCGCTGTAGAAGGCGAAACAAATTGGTATGTAATACGAAAATTTGAAAGTGTTTTAGAGAAAGACTCCGATTTTCTTATATTAAGACAAATTTGTGAAGGTGCGTGTGAAGATGCATTAAGTTGTTTCAAAGATTATTTTAAATATACAAATATAACATCGCTAGATGTCGAACGGTCGTTTTCGGCATTAAAAAACATTTATTCCGCACGTCGTACTCACTTGACTGAAACAGCTGTGGAAACATATCTAATGATTCAAATACTTGATGTTACCCAGTTTGTGATTTCACGGAAGACTTTTAAAATGGTAAGTGTTTCAGTACGTTTTATAATTTATTTCTTACCTTCTATTTTATATGTAAACTTTTATGCGCTCGCCACGCTTCTGGCTGTTACCGCATATTTGCCCAGGTTACTGATAACTCTACTACCATTGTTTCAAAACTCTTGCATCGACGTCGTACATATCCGCAGACTTGTTGTTTTTTAACCTTTGCATAATACATATGCATTCATCAGCTGTAACGGATTCAAAAAAACAGGAATTTTTTGACTTTTAGATGCAGTTACTAGAAAACATTTACAATTTGTATTGTCGAGTTTATCCTTTTCCAAAGGTTTCCCCATACCAGCAAAATAATCATTGAAAACATCTGACGTAAGTGTATTATTATCTGTTTTTTCTTTTTCCTGCGGGATTCTGCATTTATCACTTGCCAAACAGCTTTCTGTTGATTTTAAGAATTTAGAATGTACTCTTCGTTGTGTTGTCGCGTTGTTGTATTTACCAAATCAGCATAGTACTCTTTATATACCTTATACGAGTGGCGTATATATGGGTCGTTGCTAACCCTGGAGATGGTATACAAAGCAACTAATCTATTTTGGCTTCAAATATCTCATGTCTATTCTTCCAATTTCTATTTATATTTTCTGAAATAAATTTTGATATTTGATATTTTGCGGATGTAATATACCACATCTCCAAAATATCAAATTGCTATCTATAGCATACAGCTTGAGTATAAAGGATAGACGGACTATTGCTGCACCCTGTATATACAACATGAACACACGATTCCGGCGCGACCACAGCATGCCTAGCCGCAAAACAAAGCTATTTGAGAATACTCCACATTACAAAGCTATATTCTGCTTTAATCATAATCAGTTAGCATAAAATATCAAAGAGATTAAGTCAACTGCAAATTTTAAAAAGTGGTAACTGATTATTTGCTCAACACGTTTTATACCCTCCAAGAGTTTTTTAATACATGATGTTCCAGGTTTCTTTGTCGCTTTGTTTTATATACAGTCCCTGGCCAAATTACTTGAAGCACTCAGTATTTTGTAGTTTCTTCATAATAAAATATAAACTATGTATGTATTATATTTTTTATTTATAAAATATATTGTAAAAATATGTAACATATGTAAATATTAAATAAGTAATTAATATATAGTCCATAACCCATGATTTTTAATAACACCCTTAATTCTTCGGGGCATACTTTCAATGCAAGATATGATTGTCTCTTTTATATCTTCATCGTTCTCCCATACATCCTTATATTCTTCATTAATATTTTCTTTGTAGGGTTTTCTCTTTCATATACCTTACTTTTTAGTCCATTTCATGCGTTCTCGACGGGATTGAGGTCCGGTGAATTTCTGGGCCAACGCAAAAGAGGTATGTTATTGTCTTCAAAGAATTTCTTAACCTTTTTTGCCACATGGCAAGGAGCATTATCTTGCATAAATATACGCCCTGTCGGTATGCGACGTCCTGGCTTAAAATACAGTAATAACGTGTTTTTTAACACATTTATGTACTCCTCTTGACGCGTTGTACCTTCTACAAAATACAAAGGGCCGGGTCCGTCTCCACTAATCACTCCCCAAATCATTACCTGCTCAGGGTGTTTTAGAGTTCGAAGAACCGTGGACTCTGTGAGACGTTCGCCAGGTCGGATTCTGTGAGACGTTCGCCAGGTCGTCTACGAACAAATTGTGCTCGCTGCACTAACATACGGAGCGAGCACTCGTCACTAAAGAAAATCTATAAATAATGCAAACATTAATTCAGTAAAAATCATGTTGTTAAGTTATTCACCTTTTTCCAATTCTCGTCTGTGAAATGTCGATATTCTCTTGCAAAGTTGAGACGAGCAGATTTCATTTTTTCTGTTAAACGCGGCTTTTTTACAGGTCTTCGGCCCATTAGGCGATTTTTGCGCAATCGGCGCACGACAGTTCTGCTCGAAATCTCTATTCCTCTCTCTTACAAATTTTTTTGAATCATTTTAATTGTAGCAAATCTATTGCTCAAAGCCCGATGAACAATTTCACGGTCAGATCTCTTCGAAGTTTTTTTTTTTCCGACCGCACTTTTGCCCGTCTTTGTGTCGATGTGCTAGCTCCTTCGTTTAAGTTTCTAGCTAAACGCGATACAGAAGAAGGAGATACTTTCTGTAATTTTGCAATTTCTTGTTGTGAATGTTTGTTTGATTGTAGAAGAGCTTGTATAGCGGCTTTTTGTTCACTTGTTAAATCTTTCTCGGGCATTTTCTACAAAAAACCCCAAATATTAATTCCAAATAATTAATTATTAAGAGAGAGATAGAATAACAATTTTACCTTTGAAATAACGATATATCAACACAAAACACTTAAGGGTACTCCTCAACTTAGCTTCTATACGGTTATGACAAAATATTTTAAAAAATATCAATGCATTCTCTAAACTGTGAACTCGCTAAATGCAAGTTGCTAACTGAAATATTTATATATACGTATTTTACTCTTCTAAATATCATTTCACTGGAATTTTTATTTATTGATACAATAATCTAGTCCCCCTGTAAACGATCGGATTCAAAGCAAAAGAATATCACTATAATAGGATGGGAATTTCCAGGTAAAAGGGTTGATTTATGACATGTCTCAAGTAATATGGTCAGGGACTGTATATTCACATATTTGTCCCATATTTATTTATCTACATATCTTTTATTTATGTTTGGATATGTATACAATGATAATGACAATGTTCTTTGAGCAATTGCAATAAACATTATTATTATTTATTGTAAATTTGGAATCATTTGTGCTTCAAAAGTGCAATTATCTTCAAGCTTTTTATGGCAATTTAAAAATGTGAGTTAATACCTCCATGTTTTTGGGGCAGACACCTATATAAAAATGTGATGCAACCGTCTGAATTACCGTAATTTGTACACCTGGTAAAATTTCTAAAAAATATTCGTACGAGTCGCTCGTGGAACATCGTGGGTACAATGATCGCATGTGCTTCATCATATCAATTGGCTGTAAGAAGCGCGAAAAAACATAGTTCTCTATTATTTCGGATATTCGTCCGAAAATACAATTCGCTGCGGTTGTTGTACATAAAAGACAGTAAAACACAAATACACTACTCAAGGTAATTTACGGTTACCTCCATTTCCTTTGCCAAATAAATAATAATAACAGTATGTATTATTAAACGAACACTCCTTAGCAGTTGAATGCGAAATGAAGCAATGCTGTCTGTCAGTTTGTATGCGTGCATAATTAGAGGTCTAAAGTTCAAACAAATTGCAATTCGTTATTTTGATTTGTCGTTTGAAATTATTTTCTTTATTATTATTGTGATCACTAAGACTGTAATTTCAGACAGAAAATAAGTTGGAATAATAAATCACAAACACCACATATAGTAAGTATGGGAGAGAGGGGCACAGAGGACCAGCGAGGGACAGAGGTCCGGCAATGTCAGTTATAGAAAAAAGTACTAAAATATGCCTATACACTAGGTTGGTAACATTGGGGAACCGCCATTATTAGTTTATGTCGAATAGCTATGCGGTTGAGAGGCTTTGACGCTTTGTTTTACGGGATCATTTGTTTCTTAAGGTAATCTTGTAAGAAAATTGTTTAAATTTATTAGTAATACGTAGTGTAGTTGTATTAATATTCTGAATTTGGAATCAGTATTCAATCGCTTACTTAACAGAGAAGTATTTTGTGTATTTATATTATTGCAAAGTTGTCGTTAAGAAATTTACTCATCTGCTTATTAGTAAACAGCAGCCCTGGGGTACAGAGGACTGAGTTTGCAAGGGACATATAAGTCCGAGTGACCCTTTGAGCCCCTATTTGCTTGAAACGCTTTTCCGATTGTAGTTATTTATATTTTCTGATTTAGGTATAGTTATCTGTTTTTCTTGATCTTCTAGATGGTACATAATTATCAAAAGAAAAAGCCAGAACCTAGTTTACAACCATTGGATTGTTGTTTTTACAGTTCATTGAAAACCCAGCACGCCCGAGAATATGACATTTGGATGTCAAACCATCCATCACAAAGAATTACACTGTATGATATAGTAGAAATATTCGGTAAAGCCTTTATAAGAAGCGATACAGACACTTTAGAAAAAGCGATTAAAGTATTTCAAGTGACAAGAATTCTCCCATTTGATCCTGATATTTTTTCTGAATATGACTATTTACCATCTCAAGTTTGAAACTTTTAATAAATCCCCGAATAGCTGAAACTTCGCTTCCGTCACCAGATTATCAATAATACTACGCGTGATATTTACAACCCACGGCCATCCTCAAGCTGCCAAAATATCACAAAATCCAGTTCAAATAAAAACATGCAAAATATCCTGGCACAGACCCTATTTTACAAATATCTCAAACAACGATCGAACGCAATTCTAAGATCCGGCATCTGGAAGAATTGACTAGTTCACCATTCAAAAATCTAAAACAGCCGGAAAAGGAAGAAAAACAAAGAACATTATCAGTCACATCCTCCAAAAACAAATTCAAAAATATTTCTTTAATTAAAAATAAAGATAAAGGAACCAAATAGATCAATGACCAGAGCAAAAAGAAAACAAAAAATAAGAGAGTTGTTATTAAGTCACCAATTAAAGACACCAGTTCCGATTCTGATCAAAAGACTGATTCAAATCCTGAATGTATTTATTGTACCGAACGTTTTTCTCAACCAAAATCGAACGAAGGATGGATTCAGTGTGGCGGGCGTAAGAATTGAGCACACGATGCCTGCGCTGGAGCAGAAGATATTGATAATAATATAATTTGCATTTATTGTGAATAATTAAGCATAAATAGCTCCTTTTGTAAACCTTTTTTTAATAAATACTTTAAACTGTCAATGTTTTTTCATTTTTCTATTTGAAATCTCATTTTGGAACGCAGAACCGCACATGGTCCTTTGTGTCCCAAACACGAGGCACAGGGGACCATTTATATATATATATATATATATATATATATATATTTTAATTTACAAAAAGAAAACATGTAAAGATACGTAAATATATTCAGCTAACCCTTGAGCTATATAGTCAGCAAATTTGAGCCACTTTCTTCTACTGGTTATTGTTTCATTAATTTGAGAACTTTAACCGGCCCTCTGTGCCCCTCCCTCCCCGACTCAGAAAGAAATTTGAGGCACACATTAAATTTTATCCCGAACAAATTTTATACCGAGATTTAAATCTAACAAGAAAAAGAATTACTTTAGCCTTTTCTAGAAGATAAAATACAATTCTCATTCTATTGGTAAAAAATCTTCTACCTTTATTAATCGCTAATGTGTAAAAACACACTGTGCTGCTTGAAATAAGTACAAGTCCTTGTTTGTAATTACTATGACAATATTGGTATCCTAGCTATCCCTTAGCGAAGGAGCTGGTAAAGGTTATAATTACAATTGTAAAAGAAGCAAGAGGAGATACCCCACGAAATGCTCACACCGAAAAGTAACTTTTTTGAAATAAGAATATTTTTCTTGGGTCAAGTAAACGGCATATTTGTATATGAGCTAGAAAACATTTACTTTGATCAAGTATCACAACTTCTTGAATATCAAATAAAACATTTTCTTTGCTTAGGTTTTTTAATTCTTAAATCAAATATATGAGTTTTTTAGTTCTACAAAATAATTTCTTGATCCAAATATTTCATTTAAAGTTTGTTTTCTAAAATGAAAGCAAAACATATTCGAGCGAAGAGAAAATGTTTATTTGGGGTAAGTATTATATTTCTTAACCAAAAATTAATGCTAATATAGCTCATGGTATTGGAGGAATCATATCGTACCTAACTCGGGAGTTATATGTAACTACCGTAGTTACTAATTATGTTTAAGTAACTGTTTACATCGGAAATATTTGACGGGAGTTAGTACTTCCGATTTATATTGGGGATATTAGGGATTCTATGACCAACATATTATTAAAAAAAAAAGCAGCTAACTATCTCGATTTAACTGTGTTATTTCCTGCTTTTATTTTCGACATGAAAAGAAAAGCAGCTGAAAATGAGGTGCTTATTCTTCAACCTTCATCTAATTAGCAAAAAACTTTGGAACAAGCTACTCAACCAACAGAAATATTACCTTTGACTGCTTAATAAAACATCAAATTTCAATTTGAACATTCAAAATAATCTGTGTGGTAATGCACGTCACAACAAATCACCTGCACGATTGATAAAGTTTCTGTTCATCTTCGCAGATTATCTTTCAACAGTTTATTTCTTTTAGTACTTCAAAGTAGATATCCGATATAACATATTTTTCAATAATAATTACGACATTGTATTTGAGTTTTTTTTCATGGAATGCATGATAAGTTAACGATCGTTCAATAAAAGGCTCGCGTCGATTCGTCGAAAGAAATGCAAGAAATACGATCGTGGTTTTTCAAAAACCGTTTACAACATTGTCACCGGTGACGAAACCTGGATATGCATATGAGCCCGAAAATAAACACCAATCGACTGTATGGGTCTTCCAGGATGAGCCAAACCCAATAAAAGCCATTCGCGCTCGAAGCACTCCGAAGCAAATGGTCGCCTACTTTTTCTGAAAAACTGGACATATCGCAACCGTGGTTTTAGAGGATCGTAGAACAGTCAACTCCGAAAGGCTCGCAACCATTTGTTTGCCGGAAGTCTTCGGAGAAATTCGAAAAGCGAACCCTCGACGCCGAATTATTCTCACCACGACAGTGCGAACTACGAATCCGCTGTATAGTCCTGATTTGACTCCTAACGATTTCTTTTCGTTTCCATCCGTGAAGAACAAACTGCGTAGTCAACAATTTTCGACGCCGGAATTATTAATGCGGTCAAAACTCTTCCTGATACACTATGGAAAAAATGCTCTGAAAATTGATTCCAGCGCCAACGTGTGCAAAAATGTGTCGACCAACACGGAAAATATTTTGAAAAGTAGTAAAAAGATTTCCAGCAGTGAAAATGTGTTTTTGTTAGTTTTTCGCAGTGGACAATGACACTGTGTACAAAGTAGCGACTAACAACATTACAACATGCACAGCGACTAACAGAGGGTTAAAGGGATTCATGTTCTACCTTCTTATCTCTGCAGAAGTTACTTCTTATATCATTATGGGTTAATGTCAAGTTAGTATTTCTACTTTTCAATAGTGAAAATGTTACCAATCAAAATACTAAGCAAATACAAATTCTTTTGAGTCGATTGTAGTAATTGTAAGGTTTTGGTAAATACTGCGAACAGTTAGGCTTTTGTTTTACATGAAGTGAAGTGGTTTAGAACGTGAAATGCAATAAATTGTTACAAATACCTACATTAAAATTACACCTTGATAGAAAAATAAAGCTCATTCCATTTGCTTTCTATCGCTAGAAAAATACTTAACAAAAACGGCGGCTGCTTATTATTACATATGACAACTCATTAATGCGTATTATCTACAGACGAGAATGACATGTAATTCTTTTCATCGGCTTGTCATTATTTTGATTACAGACAAACAATACAAGAATGTTGTTATTGGTGACTTCCGATTTGTTCCTTGTGTACCTACGTTTGGATTGGAGATCGTGATTTCTGATGAACGTGCAACTTTTTTGTGCTGATATTTTAACTAATAAAGAAAATAAATACAGGCCCAAAAGCATTTTCATTTTTATTTATTTGTTTGATGATGTTTTGATTTCTTGTTTTTTTTCCGAAATGGTAACTAATTGTTGAGATGTTTTTTATAGTTGATATAAGAGAAGTGGACTCTTCGTCAGTTAATAAAAGGCACACATGATATACGTATATACGATAAAAGGTATAATCTTTATTTGGTGTCATATATGTAAATAATACAAAAAATTAGTCATTCAATTGTTAATACTTGATAATGAAGAAATAAATGAGGTGAAACAGGGCTCTGAACAACAAACTTCGAATGTACAGGCTGGTTCAAATTCGATGTAGCTGCAAATAAATGTTGGCACTTTGCATCGAAAATGTTCAAACTTTCCAGGGCCACCTTATCGATATAAATTTATCGGTGAAATTCATTTTTGTGATTTAATAATAATAATAAACTTTATTGATACCAGCTACATTTCAATGTACATTATGTTATTAACATCTACAATTTTTAAACCAGTAATTGGTATCAACCAGGTTAAGATGTCAGGCACAGGCAATCTTGCGGCTGTTTTTCAATCTCCACCCTAAAACATGTTAATAAATACCAATCAAATGAATAGTACAATAAGTATCTATAAGAAAGAAAAAGTATATATAATCACGAAAAGTAAAGTGTAATGTTCAATGCCCAAAGCTCAAAGCCGTCCATCCGACGAGAAACTACCAACTACCACTACGAACTTCCGCGGGGCAACTGTTTGATATGTACCGGAACAGAATTATAAACACTAGGAATGTTATACTTAAATGAATATTTGTGAAGCTCTGTATTAAATTTTTCCATAGCTATGCTTTATATTTATGTTATGAAAGCAAAAAATATTCGAGCGAAGGAAGGCAATTCCTTAGAACAAGAAATTGTTTCCTCTATCGCGTCACATTGACATACCGCAATTAAGCGTTTCAAAACAAGAAATAAATTTTTATTCTAATAGAAGAAGAATGGTTCATCAAAAGAAGCTATTTTGCTTAATGAAAGCACCATTCAAAAAGTTAAAACCACAGGGAGCTACAGGGTATTCTTCAAAGACACAGGTGATGCAATCAAAAAAACTATCAACTCTTGAAGAAGATGAAAACTTCTTAGAATTCTTAAGGAACCATTCATTTACCACGGCGGTAAATAGAGTCAATAGAAATAATTTCTCTGGGTGTGTTCGCACTGCAAAGAACCGCATTCAAATATATTCAGATTTAATAAATCGAGTGGCTGCTAAAAAATATTTCTTACGGAGCAGAATAATGAGCAAAGGGTTAGTTTTGCCTTGAAATTCCTTTTTCGCAACTTAATATTATGGAACAAAGTAATTTTTTCTGACGAGAAGATTTTTCAATCTACTTACAATGGAAGCATTCAAGTATACAGACCACTAAATTCAAGGTTCCAAGAGCCAGAAGCCTGCTGCAGAATTGAGAGCAGATTTAGTAACGATACGTACGTTAAAAGTTCCAAAGAGTTTTCTTGCCGTTTGATGAAATTTAATTTTTTGTTAGAAATGCTATGTATTAAGAAGACAGTTGCCCCAGATCTATAGCACTGCGTTTACCGTGGCCATCTAAAAGCCAGGGATTTAGACCTAATGGAGAATGTATGGAGTTATGTCTCGAAGAAAATGTACACCACTAACTGTACACCCTCAAATGCCCAGAAGTTGATAGGCAAGATTGGAGAAGATTGATGTGTAAAATTCTGTGCACTATTCCAAACTGAACCAAACGATAATCAATTAGGATTCTGTGAGGATATTTATATTCATGAGTAATTTTTAACTGTAAATATGTTGAAAATTATTTGCCAAGTTGACAAGCCAACATAATGTGGCAACATAAAGATTACAAAATTTCACATTTTGAATCTATTTTCAGTAAAGTTACACATCCTCATTTTGCGGCAAGAGCGTATTTAAATAAACTTAACAAACATACATACGTCCTTTATTTTCCGATATTACATATGTAGTTGTTGTACAGGAAGTAAGTAGCGTCTGTAGATTATAGCTGAGATTCCCGCGCATGAAAGGAACAGGGCAAGAATTATCGAAGTGCTACCTATAACTTCTGTTGTGTGTTCGGTAAGCAAAGCATCGCCACACGATTTCTGATAAGGTCTAAGGCATTTACCATCATCCAAAGCTTGGCAACATGATTTCGGGTATTCATTATTGATCAATATAGGCTTATCTGCTCCACAGCATTTGTAATAAGCGTGCATATCATCAATCATCGTTTTAGCTACCTGGTTGGTAGGGTAATCTTCATATGTCTGTTTGAGTTTGTAGGTAATCAGATATCTACCGGCTTCTATACCTTTCACCAAAACTGCTATGCCAAAAATTAGAAGAGCAACACCGTATATTAGCCCAACGATGGCGTATATAAGAAGGCAAGTTCTTCTTTTTTTTAATATCCCAAACCAACCAATTATGATAACCACAACTATGGCATTGATTATAATCTGGACTACCGTCGCACTTTTTCCAACATATATCGACACTATATCGTAATACTTACTGGGCTTACTTATGTTTACGAACGCGACGATAATGTTTGCCACAACAGTTAGTGTGAGTATGGCATTGCACACAATTAGAATTATTTTAACAACTAACTCTCCATTCGCCATTCTGCTAGTATTTCTTTAATCGTGTATTCTTTTGACATCCGCTTACTATCGACATCCGCTTGACGTCCACCTGACATTTTGCAGTTATATGTCAGATAGATCGCAATCGATGGAAGTCCGTTGGTCCCTTCTATACCAACTTCATTAAAATTACGTTCCGAAATCAACTGTCGGTACTGTTTTTAAGGCCGGTTGTACAATGTTCCGATAAATCTACCAGGTAGCTATCTGGCCGATATATGTATTTGTCACCGTACGATACCGAGCCTTGCTGAATATTGAAAGTGCGTTTTCTGAACGAATTTGGGTTTTATCGAGCTTGATCTCTGTATTATATTTCTTATGTAAAAAAAATATGCTTGATAAAATCATTTGAAATACTTCGGGTATATCAGTACGATACCTTATCTTATTATATACATCAGGAGGTGATCTGTATAATATAAGTTTATAGAAAAACAGGGTCATATGCAGTAACCTTCTGTTAGCCACATGTAACCATTACGAAGTATTTAAAGCATCCGAGATATGTTGATATTTACGAATATTATAAACAAAACGCAAACATGTATTTTGCGTACGCTGCACACGACCTCTACTCAAAGCTTCCAAGCACGGCCCACAGACCACATCACCATAATCAAATAGCGAAAACACAAACGAACAGAGGCGGATTACCCCTAAGGCAAACTATTTAACGTTATACGCCTAATATAGATTTATTTTTACAATAAAATATATTTTACAATAAAATTATTTAGGTAAGTACAAATTTCAAAAGCTTCATAATTTTCTTAGGCCCCTTTTCATGTTTTTGAAATAAATGAGCGATATCTCGAATAGCAGTTAAATTTTCGTCTAACATGCGCTGTAATTTTTTCTTCTACAAAAGCGTAACGAAAGCAGATCATTATTAACTGAAAGTTATTCCAATGTGGTAAATATTAACTAACTTTACACTTCGCTATTTCCAAATTATATTACTATAAATAATTCTAACTATAGTATTCACCATTCCAAATAGTTATAAAAATTGTATTATTTCGTAATCGAAAAGCAAACAATTTCAAAAATGTTGTACCAGAGAAGTCTAGAAGTCGAGCGCAGTATCTCGAATAGCGTGGAACAGTGTGAAAAGTTCCGGTGTCGTCTCAATCGATTTTGTCCGCGTTTATTTAAGCGCTGCTCTCCGCTCAGTCTACACACGACAGCGATATACGTAAGAAAGCAGATATTAATAAGCTGCCGAACCGCTCGCTATTCAATGATGGTGAAATATTACTCTGACTTGTACACTTCAGCTTTATTTCCAAATTTGACAATAAGACGTGAATTTATAAAGTTAAGTTTTATTATTATTACTAAACAGTAAACTTGTTTAAATACCTACCTAAGCACAAAATAAACTGACTTAAAGTTTGAGAGTTGTGTCCATTAGAGGCCAAGCTTTGCAATTTTAGTAACCGAATAAATGTCGTCCTAATACGTACTGATATCGTGGTCTTACAATTTACTTTTCAAACTGCAAAACCTTATGCTGTTGTATTAATTAAATTTATAATATTATTACTTTTTACAGAAATGAAACGCCATTATCTCAGTGGAGCAGAAAAAAGAAAATTGCACGAAAAAAAGTATCCGCTAAAGGAGACGTCTTTATTGGGATTTTTTGAAAAAGGAAACACTCCTTTAGCAGCTTCAGATGTTCAAACGGGGTCACCAACCGAACACGAAGATGAAATCACTGAAATTGATTCATGTCGACATGGACCCATAATGATTCTGGCAGCGATAAACAAGAACCAACAACATGCTACAGTAAATACGAAATATTTAGTAATGATGCTGCTGAATCACTCCATTCATTGATCTGGCTCGAGAAATTGTGCAATATTTAATTGAGTGCAATCTTGACATTCAAAATTGCCGTTGCAAAGTAACGACAATGCGGCTAATATATCTGGAAAATATCAAGGTGTGCAAAGTAAGATGAAAGAAATAAACAAATTTGCAGAATTTGTACCATGTAGTGCTCATTCTCTGAATCTTGTTGGACAGATAGCAGCTAGTGTATGTGTAAAAGCTATATCTTTTTTTGAGATTGTACAAACATTGTACAATTTCTTGTCAGGTTCCACATACAGGTGGAATTTGCCAAAAGAAGAAATTAATACAAGAATTTCATTAAATTCTAATGCAAATGAAAGAATTTTTGTGATAAAATCTCTGTCTGACACAAGATGGTCAGCGAGATATGATGTATTAAAACAGAATTATCATGAAATTTTAAAAACCTTAAAAAAATATCTTAAGATACTGACCAAAGTTACGATACACGAAATGAAGTAACAAATATTATGAATAAACTATGTGAATTTGAAACATGCATCCTTAGTTTATTTTGGTACGTTATGTTTTAGAGAGAACAAAGTAAATTTGACATTTCAAAAAGGTCTTATTTTAAAAGAAGTTGTAGATCAAATTACCTCTTTAACAGAATACTTAAAAAACATTCGTGAAAATGTTGACCAGTATGAAGAAGAAGCGAAACTTATTTTGAAGGTTTCGATTGAATTTGAGTTTGAAGATTCTTATAAAAAAGAAAATACACGCCAAATTAAGAAAAAAGTATTCCACGGTGATTCCTCCTATTCAGAAAACTTTTCTCCAAAACAAAAATTTAGGGTAGAGGTATTTTTAGTAATATGTGATAGCATAATTTCTGAAATGGAAAGAAGATCTTGTTGTTACAAAGAATTGCAAGTATATTTTTCGTTTATTTTCGACTACGAAAAGACAAATCCGCAGCTCATTTGAAAAGTGAATTAGAAAACGAAATAATACATTTTCAACATCTGGCAATAAATGAACAGAGCTTAAAATATTGCAACAGCCAAGAAACATTAAAAAGTGTTAAAGAAGTATTAAAGTCAAACCTCTATCCTAATGTAACTATAGCATTTAGAAAATATTTAACTTTAGCTTGCGGTGTTTGTGAAGGAGAAAGAACAGTCTCAAAGCTGACGGTAATAAAAAACCAAAAAAGAAGCGTCATGAACCAAAATCGGCTAAATACTTTAAGCTTGTTATGCATAGAGCATGAATTCGTAAAAAAAATAAATTTTAAAGAAATTGTGAAAAAATTTGCTGCTTCTAAAGTCCGCAAAGTTAATCTGCTATAGAGCCCTAATGTGTAGACTTCATTAAATATTTTTATTAAGAATAAAAATTTATTTATTTTAATTTTTACTAGGTTTTACAGATATTACATATTTATAAAACAATGTTTTTATTAGGAATGTAAAATTTTGTTTAAATATTTTTATTGAAAATAAATTTGTTTACAATTTTTTTGTTTATTGTTATATTATTAAACATTACTTATTTGCAAATATGTTTTTATAAAAAATTAAAATTTTCATTTTACCTACACATTTTTGAAATTGCTTATTTTACAGTTTGCAATAAAAGATGGAGAGTGGCCCCGTTATTACTTGTGCCTAGGGACCCCGAAGGCTCTTAACCCGCCACTGCAAACGAACACGCCAATTGCAACCTTAAGCTGGTATCAAAGTAATGGCGGTTTGTGTAAAGAGCTCTCAAAGTAGTGTACGGCTTTTTAACAGTATTTGATACGTGTTCCCTAAATCTTAAAGTTATCCAATATTAAACCCAATACTTTTACGATATCCTGTTTTTGAAGCTCCTTATTCCCCACTTTTACCGAAGTTAAATTAGATACATTTATTTTGGCTTTTCCCGAGAAACAAATTACCGATGATTTATTTGGATTGATTTTCAATCGATGCTGTTCCGCTATATTTATGAATCTGTGTAAACCGTTATTAATTTTTTCATTCGCTACATCTACATCAATCGGGTGAAATGTAAGATACAACACTGTATCATCCGCGTATGCCAGGAAGTTACAGTACTGCACGTGGTCGCCAATGCAATTGGTATAATGTATATATAAAAGAGGACCCAGAACTGAGCCCTGAGGCACACCACATACAACTCCTCGCGCAGCAGACGTGTGGCCATCCACCGTCACTAATCGTATTCTATTCACTACGTAAGATCTAATCAACTCAATTATTAACCGAAAACCCAACATAGTGACAGATATTTGTCTTATTATTTTTAAAATTACCTCAAAAGTTTATTTTCTCCAATTTCTGTTATGCGGCATAACCTTTTTATGGTTAATATTGTTTAAAATTTCGCAAAAAGATTTATGTGTTTTGAATTTGTGTTGCAACTTTTAGTACCTCCTCCAAATTGGTCCAAATAATTAATATATTTTTTAATGGAAACTCTTTGTAGGATTTGACATAGTAAACTTGAATAAATTGATTCATATTTAGATTTGTTTTATATAGTGGCAAATAATTATATAATCTAATATTTAAACAATTTTGGGTGTGATTGCAGTATTGCAAGTTTTTTATTTGAACGAATCTCCAATAACTTAAAATATACCGCGATAGTAAGTCCCGTAGTGTTACAATGTTTGCCGGCTATGAAAGTATAAGGTGGGGAGCGCGCGAAGCGAATCAGGGACGCTTCTGGCACAAGCGCCAACATTATTCGCAATATGCATGGGGCTCGCGCTTATAAATCAATCCTTACGTACCCTAGTATGTATTGTAATGGTTATTTATAGTATCATAAATATTGCGTATCTTTTGAGAAAAAGTTGTGTTTTTCAAGTAAACCTTTTTATTACATTCTCTTGCAAGTTTTTTGAGTTGAAGCAATGTTGGTGGCTCTTCTCTCGAGATATTCCTAATTTTTCTGTGCATCCTTGTCTTAGGCTGCGTCCACATAGGGCAGCGTGAAATTTGTATAAGAATTTAAAAACTGAAACCAATAATTTGTTTTGCCACTCTAAACGAAAACGGTACGCAAATACAATAAAAATGTGGGTTAATGTAATAATATTTTTGTCAAAATTGGTCCAACGAATGAGTCTATTCTAATAAATGGCTGTTTATTATGTATATCGATGAACACATACTTTCGTATACGCATTATACAGTGAGGTCGATAAAAATAGGTTGATTTATATTTCTTCTGAACTAACTTTTGGTGTTATCGGCAGTTCAGTTGAATTTCTGGTGACACCGGAAGTGACTTTCTTATTTTAAATAGAGTACTCTGTATATTTTTATGTTTTTAGAAAGGTAATCGAAGGACGAATGCAACGACACCACATATGTAATACTTTAACTTAAGGAATATGACGATATGCAGCAATAAAGGTTTTGCTAATCTGTTTTTGTTGTTATGCAAAGTTGGCAAGAAAAGAGCGCCAAATTACATCTTGTGACGCTAGACTCATATAAAGAGCTCGTTGCTAATCAAAGTAGTCATAACAATTACCAAACTGTCAAATCTCAATTCCAAAACCTTTCGTTCTTTGTTCTCGTTATTGTTTTCTCTCATTTTAACTTGTTTCGTTAATTGTTGTTTCTTCTTTACTTTATCGAACTTTATTGTAATTAATTAATTATGGTAGGTTTGTTTAAATTTGTTAGTCTTTGATAGACAATGTGTTTACATTTCAGTTTTTTATGTTGTTGATTTTACAATGGCTTCCGCATGGGCTACGTAGGATTACCATCAAGTACCTAATTTTAATATTCGGTGAATTTGGCAACAATTACCACAAAACGGAACATAATAAACACTGCCCTTGTACAGCCGGAAATACTTGAACTTTGCGCTAAGGATAGATAAAATCTACAGAGTGAACTGCTTTAACAGAAGATAAGGTGGCGGCAAATAAGGTGATAATTGTTACAAAATTTACATAATATTAAAGTTGATCCAATATTCTATGGTTCGTGCCAAAGCCAACATAAAAGTAGCAAGACAAAAACCTAAAAAACAGACGTATTGTCTATCAAAAACTAATAAATTTAAACAAACCTACCATAATTAATTAATTACAATAAAGTTCGATAAGATAAAGAAGGAACAACAATTAACAAAACAAGTTAAAATGAGAGAAAACAAGAGCGAGAATAAAGAACGAAAGTATGACAAATACAAGATATAATAACAATAAATAACAAAAATAATGTATGCTTTTGCAATTGAGATTTAACAGTTTGGCAATTGTTATGATTACTTTGTTGTCATAAAAAACAATTTGGCGCTCCTTCCTAGCCAACTTTGTGTAACAACAAAGACAGATTACCAACATCTTTGTTGCTGCATATCGTCATGTTTCCGAAGTTTAACCTATTTATATTTACAATAAGAAAGTTTACATCACTTTCGGGGACACCTGAAATGTAATTGAACTGCCGATAATAGCAAAAGTTAGTTCACGAAAAATAGAAATCGACCTATTATTTCTAAAAACGCTAACTTTTGTCGATCAAAAGTTAGCATGGGGGGCGCATACTTTAGGACCTCACTGTATACAATAAACGAATTTATTGATATAATGGATACATTTATCAATGTCTAATTAAAAATCCCTAAGGTTTGTTTCGCTTTATTGATGTAATAAGTTTATTAGTTAATATAATAATTTTTTGTTGTTTTAACAAAACGAATTCAACGAGCATGATTTATTGAATTCATTTTTCCAGTGCATAACTTAACCTAAATTTATCTGTTGAACAATTGTTTTTGTAATGCACGCAATTGCATAGAAACGTTGCATGGTAAATTTATTAGCGGTTTCTGCAGTAATCGTGATATACAAATTCAAAAACAAGCGCAGAAAATATTGTTAAAGTTTGACGTGTGTATAGTTTCGCGTTACACTAATTTCGCGCTACTCTATGTGAACGCCACTTTACACGTTATTATCATAATTCTATTTAAAAATGAGTCCCTTCAATAGCAGTATTCGTGGAAAATGAAATCTTGCTTATTTGTTGTGTGAATTTAATGATTATGTGTCTTAATAATTAATACGATATGCATTATTTTAACCATAAAATTATGTGTCGCAGTGGATATGCATGCATTTAGAATACGTATTGGACAGATTTTGATAGATGTTTAAATTAAAAGTGTACTTTGGATATTAAAAAGAAACAAGTGAGGAAGAGATTTAAAAACGCTTTTATGTTGTAGTGATTCTGAGATGATGCATCTCTTTAAATTTACTAGTGTAACCTTCATAAAACCACAATATTTGCATTAATCCTAAAGTGGGTACAAAATGGGATTGAAGATTGTCGATTCTAATCGTACCTCTATTTCAGTTTGTGCCTGTACCTGACATTTCATTGTTTACGCACAATTAACAAGTAATGTGAAACTGTTGATTATTTCGCATACATTGAATATTAAATTAATTTAAAGGTGGTTGAAAGAAAAGTCCACTGTCTCACAATAATTCGATTTGTGAAACAGTGGACTTTTCTTTCAACCACCTTTAAATATGTACACCTCACACAGAGTCGCATTAGATCAATTAAGTTAATAATATGAACTTAGAAGTATGTTATAGTTTTATTAAATAATAGGAACTTTTATTAAATAATATTTAGTAATCTAAAGTAAAATGAACGCTTTTATATAATAGGAATGTAGCCAAACGCATGTTCCATTGGTGAAAAATCACTTCATTATGTAGCAAAACCGAGTGTATTGCTCTAACTTCTTTGGTTTCAACATACAGTTAGTTAAAATGGAATTACAAATTAGAATTTTTCATCTACAACAATGAAAATTGGAACATATAATTTTGGAGCACTTTATGTAGAATGTTCAGGGTAGGAGAACAAGGAGGTTATTTTCTTTCTGGTTTTGAAAAAACTGCCGTGAGTAGCAGGAATTATTTGTTTCGAACACATTTCAATATTTGAAAATTATTAATAATTTACAAAAATAGCTATTGGTAGGGACATATTTTAGGTAAATGTTTCAAATTGCTTGACACAATAGAAAAACTGCAAAATTCCGCACTATAGTTAGCAGAGTCACTGCAAGTACTGGACGAAGTAAATAAAATTCTGCATGGCATCAACGGCGCATAAAGCTGTCGCGTTAAAGAAAACTGGGATAGCGTTTTAAAAAAAGATTCAGATTTTATGGCATTAAGACAAATTTGTGATGGTGCGTCTGCAGATCCGTTAACTAATTTCAAAGATTATTTTAACTATGTCTGTCTGATATCAGTAGATGTTAAATGGTCTTTCCCATGATATAAAAGCATCTTTTCATCACGGCGATCATTGTTAACCGAGAAAAATGTGTATGGAAACATATTTGCTGCACACGTTTCACAGGTTTCAGCTCGTGTGTGGTGGCTTGTAATGAGTTATACAGCATTTTGCTTAATTATTTCAATGTAACAGTACCGAAAACGAAACCTAGTAAAAATGTATTTCCTGTTTGGTTCACCACACAAACTCGTAAGAATATTAAAGTCAAAAGACATTATCTTAAGATGTCTAGAAACACGGGATTGCAGTTATATAAGGATAAGTTTAAGGAATTTAGAATTCAATCATCAATGAAACAAGATTACCACAACTATATTAAAGAGATCAATCAATACAATCAAATCCAAATAAGTTGTGGTCTTATATTAATCACAAAATGAAGTCTTCGCGTATACCTAGCACAGTGATTTATAGTAATGATACCATATCTTCCCTAGGTGATATAGCGAATGCCTTTGCATCACTCATGAATTTACTGAGAATGATGTTTTGCAGTCTATGCAGCAACTGAAGATCACTATGGGTCCTGATGGAGTACCTGATTTTATTATTAGAGATTGCAGATTTGTTCTTTGCCGGTCTCTGGTTCATATTTTTAATTTAATATTGATACAAAAAGTGTTTCCTACTCATTAGAAAACGGCTATCTTTAAATCGGGTTGTAAAAATGATATCCAAAACAACCGTCTGATATCAATAATTTCTAATTTTTCAAAAGTGTTTGAGGCTATTCTGTGTAAATATCTATACCCTTCATCAAGGGAAGGTCAACAGCCACCAACGTATGCATATTTACAAATGAGGTCTCTGAAGCATTAGATCAATGCATGCAAACTGATGTGATTTATACGGACTTTTCCAAGACCTTTGACAAAGTTCAGCATCGCGTTTTATTACAGAAGCTTCATCCCTGGGACGTTTCGGACGACTTGCTGCAGATTTTAGAATCCTATCTCCATGGTTGGTCTAACTATGTTGAATACCGCGGTTTTAGATCTCGATTACATGAAGCTACATCTGGCGTAGCGCAGGGTTCCGTTCTTGGTCTATTATTGTTTATTATCTTTATTAATGACATTCCAGAATTGCTTTCTTCTGACTACTTGTTATATGCGGACGATCTCAAGATTTTTCGGAGAATTAATACTGTGGCTGACTACGATGCTCTGCAAAGGGATTTGGTGTTCATTGCTGGTGTCTGGAGAATTACTTACCCTTAAATGTTGCTAAATGCAAATGTATTACTTTTACCCGTCGAACTGCTGTAGTGCGGTATTCATATAGCATGTGTGGTGAGTTACTAGTACACTGCGAAGAAATTAAAGACCTTGGTGTTCTTTTCGACAATAAATTAACATTCAATAGACACATTGTCACTACATGTCAACAGTCTATGAACACCCGTCGGTTTTTAATTCGTAACACCAAGCAGTTTGATAACAAAGCGCATATTGCTACTTACAACGCATACACATACGTGCGTTCATAATTAGAGTACTGTTTCATTGTGTGGAATCCAACCTGCCATGAATACGAACATTTAATAGAGTTGGTTCGGCGTAAATTTATGAAAACTTTGTACTTTCGTAAGCGCAGAGTTTTTTAGAGCATGGTTATTCCTACAACAATCTTTTAAATGAATTTGATTATTATTTCCTTGGCAAACCGGCGAGTTATGTCGCAGGTTGTATTCATGCATAGGCTTGTCAATGGCACAGTATTTGTTCCGGCTCTTCTACACCTTCTAAATTTTCACACGCCGAGGTTGAACAGTAGAGCTAATCTAACCTTTTATCTCCTGTTAGCTAATACTCGTCACCACTCTCAGTCACCGGTACTCTTGACGTGTACAAGCGTCTTATTTCTCTAAACCGTCTTTTGTCTTCCCAATTTAATTTGATTTGAGCCATATTATTTAAAGAACTATGTAGTTTTATGTTATTCTTTTCCTTTTTACTTATACTCTTGTCCGCTTACTATTATGTGATAAGATTAAGATTATCCTGCAATAAGTAGCTAAATGCTGCTGTTGGATAATAATAAACTAGTGTTATTATTGATCCAATGCGGCTCTGTGTGAGGAATACATCATGAAGTTGGAGGAAAAGAAAAGTCCACTTTCTCACAATAACTCAAACATTTAATAAGAAAAGAGCGACCGGTTTAAAATGATAACAAAGAAAAGAGTTTCTTTATTATCATTTTATTATCACTCTGACCGTTTTTAATATGTTGTGTACGTCCCAATTTACAAATTTTTTAATAACTTCATTTACTCTAATTATCCACCACACAAGTAGCCCAACAATTGTTGATATATAGAATGTGTAGTTTTTATTTTTATTTATTGATTTGGCAATTTTCTTACTACTACTTTTAACTCGAGGCTGAAGATGGGACGTTAGTCCCGAAACCGGTCGCTCATTTCTTATTAAATTTTTGAGTTATTGTGAGAAAGTGGACTTTTCTTTTCCTCCAACTTCATATTATTATTATTATTATATAGGTATATATGTGCCATATTTGAATATGTATGTGCATCATGCATCTTCGATCGGCGGTCAATGTTAATATTCGCTTCACCCAATCGGCTCACTGTTTGTGGGTACCCACATACTTACTACTTACTACGATCCTGGCACGCCGCCTGAAAGTACCAACTCTATTTATAACTTATAAATTGACAATATAATAAACTAGAGCTTTACAAATATCACCGTTTTATAACTTTTTTTTATTGTTATGGAAATTACCTATCACATGTAATTGAGGACTCATCTGTAGTTTAATACTAATATTACGATCTTAAATCCTTTAACCACAAGAAATTGGATCGGATTTAAATACACTCCATTACACTAAGTTTACAGTAAAACAGACACCGTTTTACTTTTTTTATTATCTCCTGGCTGTTAAGTTAAGCTGCGTAAGGCGAGATGTTCTCACCGTTCTCGTAATCACTTGGTGACATGGTCACTTATATCAAAAAGAAAGGTCGCGTAGTTCTAAACGCATATATTGGTATAGGGTGTCGGATTTTTAAACTTCTTTTAATTTTGTTCTACAATGACGCTAACCGATTATTTTAACGTGATACATACAATTTGGGTGTTCCGTTCTATAACGTTCTATAATTCGATGGGACGTATGAATTAGTATAGAAAATAAAATACTGAAAAAGAGAACAAAGGGATTGTAAATTGAGTGTTTGCTTTCCGTGACGATTTTATTTATATTAGAATTTTGTTACCGAGAACTTATTTAATTCTGGAAAAACCTCGTTTGTGGTTGCAAAAATTAGATGGTGAGAGAAACATTATAACTTAGAATTGGTTTACACAAAGAAATTTGATACATAATTGTAAAAAGAATGCGTGATCACAATACAAATTATTTGAAGTTCGGGGAGTGACGACATGTTTATATCTATGTTAGTTACTTTCCTACAATCAACTATAAAAATATAAAACGTATCTTTAATTTCACTGTAAAAAGGTAGGCCCACTTAGGAGACTCAAATTTCATTGAATATTTGTTCCATTTAACATCTTCATGTATGCAATAAGTTAAATTTCTATCATCTTGTATACAAGGTGTACCAGTGTCAATTCGATAAATTCACTGTAAGGACATCTGGCATAATTCTGAACAAAATATTTGAATAAAGCTGTGTCGGTAAATGAGCCATATTTGAGTTGTAAGTAAAAGCGTAAATTATGTCCAATATTCTTTATAAATTAACAAACAATTATTTCTTCTGATTTAATATTATAACGTAAGCAAATAAAAAGCACAAGAAGCTTTCAACATGTCCACGATCGCGACAGTTGAAATCGCCGTATAACAGCGCCGTACGTATTCTTTGCCTATAAATTATTTCATAGTGTTTCCCTCAACGTAGAGAAATGGTTTCTTTCATCAAGAAAATAGATTGTCTTGCAAAAATTCAAGAAAATATTTTTATTTCAAGACTATAAAAATGTGTAATATAGGAAAATAATTTTCTTGAAAGTTTATTTGTATTAAACAAATATTTTCTTATGGTTAAGAAATCAAGAAAATCCAAGACAGAAAAATGTTTCTTCCAAGTAAATCAATTAGTTTTAAGTTGAGAAAATATTCATACTAAAGGTAGGAATGAAAAAATGGTCCAGATCTCACAAAGTTCTATTGAGAAATTAGGCGATCGGTTTCATGTTAAAAAAATACATCATCAGGCCAGCTACAAGGATATCCAATAAAAGAAAAATTACAATGTTGGAAGAAAATGAACCAATGAAAAAGTTTTTTTTATATGTTACAGTATAATTAAATTATTTCTTTAATAATACAATTAAATAGGGATTATTTTTATGTAGTTTAATAATTAATGAGTTAATATTCAAGTTTATTTATCCCTTTTTTCATTATTATCTATTATATATTTAGAAAACTATAGTTAAATCTGTACATGTGGTAAATACAAAAAAGAAAAAAATATTACATTAACCGGTATCTTTCGAAAATGCTTATGAAACGTTGTTCGTTGAAGGTTATATCATTGTATGGGTAAGTCATCTGGCACCTATACTCGGCATCTATACTCGGGTTTCCATCGTTACTATCTAGGACGACATGACCATATCTCTTAAAAGTAAGTGGCGCCAGGGAATATTTCAGTGAGTGTTTTTGAAGATTAGTGGCATAAACTGAGAGATGGACAACAATGTGGGCAGGAGCAAAGAGCGTTAGTGCTTTTCTCTTTTCACATTGTTTTTGACGGGAGGGAATCCATCAATACCATGAGCTATTTATTAGAATTATCTTGGTTATTGTTTCTAGACACTTTTTTCATGTGTACTTCTACATTAAGTACATTTCTGCTTGAAGATTGTTCTGTGGATAACCTCTACCTCAGTGTTTTAAAAATTACAAGCAATGAGAATAGTATACTGCATCATGTACGGATATGTCGTTCTGTTTTAAACAAGGTAAGTGCAATTAATAATGTGGATATAAATAATATGCATTTCAAGAATTCTAAGTAAATAAATGCTTTATTTTCAGAAAATGAAACTATTGATTTATGAACAATCCCTAAATGCTTTCTTGAATTAAGAAAATTATTTACTATCCTTAAGAAAATATTGTTTTGTATTATAACTTACACTAAGAAACGTTTTTTTCAAATTTTCTGCAAGATTTCCTTGAATCAAGTTAACAAATGTCTTCAGTTTATGGTATAAAATGGAAATACATAAAAGTGTACTAAGGGTAATTTAATACTTTGTTTATTTATAATTATTTTATTCTAAACTTTTCACTCTTTTATGAGGAGTGCAATTTGTGCGTTGCATTTAATTTTAAATTGTCATTATTGTACAATGCATTTTGCACGTAATTTTAAATTATTATTGTTGTACAAAGCATAAGTTCTTGTAAGTAGTACTAATATCTTTTCAAAACGATAAATTAAATTTGTGTATAACACTGTATGCAGTAGTCTTCTTAGTTAATCTTTTCTCAGACATTTCCTATTGGTTTCACTTTTACAATTCCGAGGCCATCAACGCATTTCGGAAATGGATTTTAAAATTATTTTAAATTGACATAATCATAGAAAATTATCTGATGTCCAATATCGTCTCTTGGCCAATTTATATTTTCTGGTGATATAAGTTTCCACTACTTATGTTATCTCGTAAGGATCTGAAATATGGCTCAATCTTTTGTCAATATTTATTTAAGCGTGTGTTCTAAATACTTCCTATCGCTCTTAGATCAAGAGGCTTGGATAGTAATTTTAAAGGATCTTGTCGAACGGACACGGTCAGGGTGATAGTAGAGTCGGCCGCTCGGGGTCTAGTTAACAAGAATCTGGTTAAAATAATCACTCTCGGAAAAAATCCTATCCCAAAAGAATAATAATCCTATTAACGCTTAGGTACTTATCGTTGGTCGCCCTTGTTCTTCCTTTACAGAGGTTATAAATCAAAATTTATGGAGCTACCTTGATGTTATGAAGTTATTTTGTCCAAATTACCGCACCTTAAAGCAAATATGTGCTCGAGCTAATATATAATTACTAGTGTTAATATGCACTGTGTTCTGAATAATGATTACATATAATCGGATTTTAAGTGGTGTTTCGGCACGTTTATGAACGGATATGGTAGTTCATATATCATACAATTCTGTATATATTGTTATGGCTTTGATATGTCCGATTACGCTATGAGAAAGCGTTTGTGTGATGAAAGTGGATTTTGTTGCTTAAAGTATGCGCATGTTGCGAGATGATGCAGTCTTGGTGACTTTTACCTCGAAATGTCCCTAGTTTATTTGTATATCGTACTTTTACTAATCAAAGATAATAACCAGTATATGTAGCTTAAGCGGAAGAAAAGAATTGAACATTTTTGGGTGAAATACAACTATCAAAATTTCTTTCGAAAATCATACATACAAACGCGTAATAATATGTATTTACATAAATTCTGATTTGGAACTTCAAAATTGAGAATATCATTATTTATGAAAACTTTTAAAGAAAATGTATCAGTTTGGAGTAGGTTACGCAGTATCTTTGGGACAGGAGATCGAGAACAATTTCTTTTAGTGTTTTTTTTTTGAAGAGACTACTATGAGTAGAAGATATTATTCGTTTTGGCCAATTATTAAAAGCTATATTTTAAAATACCGAATAAAAATTTCAGTTGTCGGTAGCGTTTATTTCAAACAAACGTAAATTTTTTCAAAATTTGTAAAAGCGATATAATTGTAAAAAAGTAAAACACAATATACAGGGTGTTTATTAAACATACGGCAAAAATTCAAGGGGTTATTCCATGAACTATTCTAAGAATGTTTTGTCCTTTGATGATTTTTGAAAAGCCCCTTTGTTTCGAAGATACAGGGCGAGAAAAATTTTCGTCAAAGCCAACATTTCATTACCAAAAATTACATTAGAAGTTTCTTAATCTACAAGAACTGTTGAAAATGACTACCTCCAGCTAGGATGCAAGAATTTAATCTTCTCCTCATTGACTGCCGAACTCTTTCAAAAACACCAGGGTCGTTTCTTATTGAGCTATACTCAGCAATTATCTGATTTCTTAAATCTTCCACATTTTCCACTGGAGTAGAATAAACTAATGGCTTTAAATGGCCCCATAGGAAATAATCCGGGGGGTTTAAGTCCGGAGATCGACCAATCCAACGATCTCCGTATGTTGCTGTTAAAAACTCACGAGCAACCACACTAAAATGCGCTGGTGCACCATCGTGCATAAACCACATTGCATTTCTTGTTGCCAATGGTACATCCTCCAGAAACAGAGGTAGCGTTTGTTCCAAAAAGTTTCGATACACCTCGCCGGTAAGTCTTCCTGGTAGAAATACCGGTCCAATTAGCCAGTCACCCACAATTCCTAACCAAACGTTCAACGAGAACTGATGTTGAAAACGATCTCCAAGTACCTCATGTGGATTTTTTTCAACCCACACATGGTTATTGTGAAAATTCCTTATTGCATTTCTTGAGAAATTCGCTTCATCGGTAAAAAGAATCAGTGTCAGTAGTTGAGAGATTTGAACCAATGTTTGCAAAAGCCATTGACAGAATGCAATCCGTGGAGGAAAACCAGCAGGATGAAGTGCCTGAACGCGTTGTATATGGTATGGGTACAATAAATACTCCCCAAGAATTTTCCAAACAGTTCCATTACTTACATTCAAAGTATTTGCAATTTTTCGAGTAGAAGTACCTGGATCTTCCTCTATCATGTCCAGCACATTCTCTTCTAATTCCACCGTTCTTACTGTCATTGGCCTTCCTGGTCCTCCACTTCGTTTTAATGTGCCTGTTTCATGAAGACGTTGATGAATACTTTGGAAGGTTTTTCTATCAGGAACATTACGGTCAGGAAATTGTTCAATGTACAACCGTCTAGCTTCTAATGAATTGCCATCAGCAAGTCCATAAATGAAATGCATGTCAGTCATCTCGGCGTTCGTAGAGCGATTCATGATAGAGGACTTCACTAACAAAAGTTTAAGTATTAAAAGACAGAAAATACACGTCAATCAGTCTCAACAAATTTGACACATACAAAATGATCAATCACGAAACGTATTCAAATGAAATCCACGTTTTAACTGATTTACTTTTCTATGTCTGCACTTGCCTATTGTTAGTGGGTAAAACAGCTGTTCTTTGTAATCGGAATGTTGTTAAAAGATAACAACACATTTTTACATTATTTTTATTCTCGGTAAGTCCTGTGTTGAACGCCATATTTTTATTTCGGCTACATTAATAATTTAAAAAATATCAAAATTGGTTTTGTCGAAAATTTTTTGTCGCCCCCATTAAAGTACAAAATAATCTTAGAATAGTTCGTGGAATAACCCCTTGAATTTTTGCCGTATGTTTAATAAACATCCTATATATTGTATTTCACCTTCCTATCATAGATCATTACGAAGTAACGGCCGAACAATATCATACGATATAATTGTTTTTGAGGTGCAATCAATTTTATACTCTTTTTAGCTTTTTACTCGTATTGAGCGCACGTTTCGATAGCCAAGCTATCAACATCAGCAGTAAAATTGAATTAACAAACTGAGTGAAAAACTAGCTTTATATAGCAAATAAATTATGCAATATGTAAATTTAAAATAAGCACAGTAATCCTTAATTATATCTTAATTATATATACACCATTCTACTTTAAGTGTTTCTTGATGAGCCGTTTCATTAAGTGATTTTTGTTTTTGTAAATTTCCATGCCTTACACAAATACAAAAACAAAAATCACTTAATGAATTCAGATTTAGGACCATTAAATTCCAGTTTTTATCCTTTGTTACATCATGTTTTTTTTTATAATTACAGCTGTAATTATAACTATATGCAGTGAACCGCTTCATTGAAAAACAAGGATTTTAATAACTGTCGTCATTCTGATCACTTACTTATTTATTATTTATCTTTAGATTTGTATTTTAGACTTAATTATACAATGAAGCGGCTCATCAAGAAACATTTAAAGTAGAAGAGTATATATAATTAAGATATAATTAAGGATTACTATGCTTATTTTAAATTTACATATTGCGTAATTTATTTGTTATATAAGGTTAGTTCTTCACTTAGTTTGTTAATTCAGTTTTACTGCTGATGTTGATAGCTTGGCTATCGAAACGTGCGTTCAGTACGAGTTAAGTATTGTGGTAAGGGTTTTAGAGAACTGTTCCAGTGCCACAGATTTAGAGTACCCGATTAGTGCCAAGAAGAGGACAAATGTATTAAATCAAAGTTGATTATATTGTCGACTCCCGGGCAATATGATCAACCTTGATTTAATACATTTGTCTTTCAAACCCTACAGGCGTCTAATGAGATTTTTGTTTCAATAACTAAATTTAATTACATCGGAAAAATCAAGGATATACCGATTTTTCGATAGTCTACATTTTTATACCAGAAATTCAATTACTTTTCAACATTTTGAATAATATTCAGAATATTCCCTTTGAAAAAGTAGTAGAGTTTGATTTCTTATAAAAATAAATCAAATTTTTCCACCAACTGCATATTAGCTGCCAAAGTCAGGTTTGACAATTTAACCGACTTGTAGAATTAATAATAATGGACGCAGTAATAGTGGCCCGTTAATTTGGATCAGCGTACATATTACTCTATATTAACTCTTATTACGCACATGCTTTATGTTAAATTAAAAAAAATTGGAATTTATTGAAAAGGTAGGTACTGCCAGTTAACACAATGAATAAAAATAAAAGTATTTATAAACAAATTTAACACAATTTGTATCCAAACACATTTAATTGTTTTTAATTATTATTCTAATAATATGCGTAATGTACCTGTAACGCACAGAAAGAAAAACGAAGTTCAATTGAACACCGTTAACGCATTCAACAACACAGTAACAAGAGAGCTATGTGCAAAAAGCACCAGTCACTGTATGTACAATTATTAGAGTAACCGAAACTTGCGGACTCGCATAGGCGTCGGTATTACGGGTTAATATAAGAATACGAAAAATTCATAAATAAACTAAACCGGTAGAGAAGCAGGCATGTAGTGTCGACTTTGAATATAAATCATGTTAAACCGCGCTGAGAGAGATTTCGTTTTAGTACCGGTTGAGCTGTTGCAGAGATTAGTCGAACGGTCAAGGTTATGTACCTACGTGTCGCTTTTGAAAATATAGCTGGTGCTTTTTGTGTGTTGTAGTATTATACCAAGTACATAATTGGTGTATCGTTTCATATAGAACTAATATTTACATACCTAAGAAAACAATGCCTCGTAATAGATTTGCTACTAATGTATGTGTCACTTTTTCCCCATTTAAAATATGACGGTAGTGCAGTTTTTTGCTTAATATGCAATCTTCGTTTGGCTGCATTGGACAGAACTGATTGTCAGAGGCATGTCAATGGTATTAAGCATATGAGAAATGCAAGAAGTGAAATACCTTATACACTATTCCTCATACATTTATTAATTATGTTTACCTCTTGTAATATTCCGTTGTCGTTGGTGAGAAAAGCAGCTTTTAAAACGTTTTGGCGACAATACGTTCCAAAGTACCCATTACCCTCACAAACACAATTACAGAATCATTTGCCGCCAATGAAAGAGATGCTAGAAAATGTGTGTAAACGTGATTTGTGTTCCAAAAACATATGGATTACCGTGGATGAGACGACCGATATAAAGAAAAACTGTATTGTGAATGTAATAGCTCGCGTTTTATCTAGCGAGAACACAGCATCTCGATATTTGTTAACTTGCAAACGTGTTCAACAATGTACCGCGGAAAATATTCAAAAAGTGATAATGAACGCTTTGAAAAAATTAAAAATTGCCCAAGATCAAGTTGTGATGATTGTGACAGATAGTGCAGCAACGATGTTAAGTGTTGGGCGATCCTTAAAACATATATTTCCTAACTTAATACATATAACCTGCGTGCTGCATGCTTTGCATTTAGTTGGTGAAGTTGTTCGACAACATTACGGAAACGTTGATCGGATGATTGGAAGTACTAAAGCAGTGTTTCGTAAATCTCCTAAACGTTTAAAAGAATTTCGTAAATTTTGCGCAGGTATTCCAGAACCTCCTGAACCAATTTTAACGCGATGGGGTACTTGGCTAACAGCAGCTTCTTACTATTTGATCCATTTTCAACAAATTCAATCAGTTATAATGCGATTTAATTGGAATGAATCCAAAGCAATTAGAGAAAGTCAAAGAGAATTTCAAATTCCTCAACTTTTAGAAGATTTAACAACAATATGTACCAATTATACAGTATTACTAGATGCCATCAGAAAACTACAATGTACTGAGTTGTCATTGCAGGAATCATTAGACATAGTGGAGAGTGTAAAAAATAAATTACACACATTAAATGATACGCCAGAATTATGCGCTAGTCAAAAGTTGGCAGATGTTTTAAGGAAAAATCCCGATTTTAATACTTTAGAGGCCGTTTATAATAAGTGTAAGAATAGTGAACTTTTAAGTGATTTTGAAAAACAGTTTCTACATGCAAATGTAACTTCCTTAGATGTGGAGAGATCGTTTTCTATGTATAAGAATATTTTTTCTTGTCGACGCACAAGGTTTAAAGAAGTAACTGTGGAAACATATGCAATGATGCAAGTTTACAGTAGTTCACATCCTGATGCCTCTAATTTGTTGAATTATTAGCAAGTAAGTTTATTTATGAATTTTTCGTATTCTTATATTAACCCGTAATACCGACGCCTATGCGAGTCCGCAAGTTTTGGTTACTCTAATAATTATCCAAGACAAAAATAACAGCTTTTTATTTCTTTGAAACCACACAATTATGTGCTGGTCGTTATACAGCAGAAAACGAATATTATTGAAATTCACAATAATTGCGCGTGAGTTTCACACGCGTGGCATATTAATGTCTTCTTATCAATGTTGTAGATAGCTAATTTTTTACTTTCTACTTAAGCAGGTTGTAAAGCACCTTATTTTGTGTATACCTATACGGAGAGGTCCTTCAAAGCCCGCCCCCCCCATGCTAACTTTTGAACGACAAAAGCCAAGCGCTTTTAAAAAAAATAGATGAACTTCTATTTTTTATGAACTAACTTTGGCCGTTATCGGCACTTCAATTGTATTTCCAGTTTCACCGGAAGGGACGTCAAATTTCTTATTTTAAATAGAATATTCTGTATATTTTTACGTTTTTGGGAAGGTAGTCGTAAGGCGAATCCAACAATACCACATATGTTATACTTTAACTTAAGAAATGACGGAATGCAGCAATAGACGTTTTGGTAATGTGTTTTTGTTGTTACGCAAAGTTGGCTAGGAAAGAACGCCAAATTGTTTCTTGCGACACCGAAGCTCGTTGCTAGGCAAAATAATCATAACAATTTCCAAACTGTCAAATCTCAATTCTAAAAGCGTAAATTATCCTTGTTATTTATTGTTATTATAATCTGCATTTGTCAAACTTTCGTTCTTTTCTCTGCGTAACAACAAAAACAGATTACCAAAGCCTTTATTGCTACATACCGTCATATTTCTTAAGTTAAAGTATAACATATGTGGTACCGTTGGATTCGCCTTTCGATTACCTTTCAAAAAACATCAAAATATATAGAATATTCTAATAAAGAAAGGAAAGTTGACATCACTTCCGGTGGAACCGGAAATGCAATTGAAGTGCCGATAACGGCAAAAGTTAGTTCACAGAAAGTAGAAAGTAACCTATTTTTTCTAAAACGCTAGCTTTTGTCGTTCAAAAGTTAGCGTGGGGGGGCACTTTAGGATCGCACTGTATAATGTATACATAGTACTGACTACGAAATTATTAACACTTTTCTACAATTATTACTTCACCTGTGCGCATAATGGCTTTACGTATATGCAAAATTCATTAAAACTAAGCAAAAAGATGCAAGTGAGAAACGGGTCGACCATCTGTTAATCCCCATATGTAGAGCAGCCGCCAGTCACCACTTAAAAATTACTTCGAAAACATAATTTTGCGGCAAAAATTTTACTCTTCTCCCATATGCACACATTACGTCCCACAAAATTTAACAACTGCTACTTAACAGCTACTTTCGTAGTCTTTAGTCTAACTTCTAGAACTTAAAAAACATTTATTAATTCTAATATTATTTACCTTTTATTTATTTTTAGTAAATGGGTTTTAAGTCAATGTTTTAAATAGACACGAATTCAATGAAGTTATTTTCATTGCATATTATAAATAGGAATAAAAGGATGTAGTTGTATCTTTACCCCACAACGGTTCTTCTAATAATTTTTTCAATAGACATTTTTTAACGGTACTAGAACACAGCATGTACAATTCTTATAACAAGAACAAGTCACAACCTTTAACCTTAAAAAAGCAGCTCTTCACGCTATATATGCTTCTCAATACCAATTGATCACCTGTTTCTTAAACCGATTCTCTGCAAACGCACATATTTAATCAAACCACACCTAGAAAAGCGTAGTTATCCTTCTTAGTAAAATATTGAGCTAATCTAACTGCTTCGAATGAAAAATAATGCTCATAAAAATTTCTTGAAATTAAGATTGTCCTCTAACTCACTTGCAAATGATCTATGTATATAAACACGTTGTTGTAAACATTGAGAATCGTGAAACAAAAAATAAAAAACAATTGTGGCGCCTTATAAGCAGCAAACGTGGTCACACTATAGAATTCCAGGCATTATGACCTACAAGAATGTCGAAATTAGCACCCCTCAAAACATTATGAATGCATTCGATAGATATTTTAACAGTGTGCATTTACAATCAATTATTTAACTTTCTGGTTTACAAAAACCTTTCCAATATTGGTTCATCAATTACACTGTGCTCGAATTGGAGACTTTTTTTTGCAACAAGCTGGGCATATAGGGAGTGAACCTAATTCGAGTATGCTGAATACAATGGTGCTAACCGTTTTTAAAAGTTAGCTCGCGTTTTCAAGCAATTTCAACTTACAAATTTTAGACCCAAAGACCTCAAAAAACATAATTTTTATCAGTTTTTGACTGTTTTTTGAATTTAAATCGATGGAAATCTATCGAATAGACATCGTATTGACAAATACACGTCGAATACAAACTATATGAAAAAAATTGAATCGATTCAGTCGATTTTTCATAATGTTTTTGCAAAAAAAAGCATTTTTCTTAATTTTTTTCTTCATTCATTCTCTGATTGCCATGATTCTTCTGTATCGTCATTTTGTTCTTATAAATTCCAACAAATGTCACCCAAAAGAGCATGTAGCTTTTTGCTGCTCTACCAATGTTCGAGCTACGCCGTCACTTGATGAGAACGCTCGCCATGCTCATCGGATTCGTTTGGTTCGGCGAATTTTTCTACATAGGAATGCAAAAAAATTATTTTTAATGACATTCGAACATTTAAGCGGTGAAAAGCAGTGAGCATGTTTTCAATTAGTATGCGCCAATTTTCGGATGGATGAATTCCGAGAACATTGTCAACAGCTTTCACACAATCCTATGCCACAAGCTCCATGTCAATGAATGCATTTTCAAATCGTTTGTCCCTCATTAAACGACGAATGTCTGATCCATTAAATATTCCTGTAAATAATACAAAATGAAATTTCAGTAGATCAACATTCAGATTCAGACATCTACCTTCTTTTATTTCCATCTCATTTAATCGCGGGAAAATACGAAACAATTCGATGAATGCATTTCCTTCTGGGTTCAATGCTTTTATGAAATATTTAACAATTCCTAGTTTGATGTGGAGCGGTGGTAACAAAACCTTCTCGATCGGCACAAGTGGAATCTCAATAATGTTGTTTTGTCGCAATCTAAATTCTTCACATAAAGGCCAGTTCCGTTTGTTATATTGGTCGCCGGCAAAACAGGTATTCCACAGATTTTCCACTTTTGGTCATTATATTGCACTAAATCGATGATTTTTTTTAGCGATGCAAATGTCTCTTTTATATTGTTGCTCAGTACAATCGGAATGGAATTTTTTGAATTGTTATTGTGCAGCAGAATCGCTTTCAAGTGGCTTGGCTGACCAAGTGACAGTAGCGGGGATGGAAGTTTCTAGAAGGTTCACGAATGGTCCATGAACGGCCCATAGAAGGTTCTCGGAGGTTCCAGAAAGCTCTTCGGCCATTGATCAGATTTTCTAGAAAATTCCAGAATGTTCCAGAAGGTTCTTTGGGCCTAACATTTTTACATTGAAATTGGTCGAAAACACGAGGCACAATTGAATTCAGCGTACTCGAATTAGGTTTATCTCCCGGGTGCGCAGCTTGTTGTATTTTGCAACTAGCACAGTGTTATTAACGTACCGCCTATTTCCAAAGAACTGTTACTAAATCACCTGAAAAAATCAGAAGACAGTTTCTTAGCTGGTGCTGACGGAATTCCGTGCTTTATTGTTGCTGTGCTACAATATTTGTGGAACCGTTATTTCATTTATTAAATTTGATATTAAAATCATTAACGGTATCAAAAATATGGAAAACCGCACGAGTGTGTCCTAATGTCTGGAAGCCCAGATGACATATGCAACTACGGGCCTATATCTACATATTCTGTGCAATTTTGCCAAAATCTTCGAATCCATACTTTGCGGCTACATTTACAATGTAGTTAAAATCTCCATTTTACCCAATCAACATGGATTTATGACCAAATGTTCGATAGTTACGAACTTGAATTGTTTTACTCAGATTGTATCGGAAGCTCTTGACAAACAGAGCCAAGTTGACACAGTTTACACTGACTTTCATAGAGCGGGATATTTTTCTCTCAGATAAGGCATTTTTTCACTATTTTAAACTAAGAAGAAACACACTAACTTGAAATATGTAAAATTACATTTAGTTTTTTTACTTATTGCTTTATAGTGTATTTTGTAGAGTGAATCGATCGATGCAGTATTACTTTTAACCTTCTATGTCAAAACTACGTTACTCTTTATTGAACGATAAATTCAACAACAAAAACGAAGAGGAATGAATTATAGTAGCGCGCAGTGCAGTGAATGTGAAGCTTGTATAGTAATGGAGTTTTTTGCACATTTACAAAAATACAATATTTCGTCAGTGCTGAAACTAACACTTGGATAACATGAGATTATGAAAAGGAACGTAATTTTTCAACAAATGAAATCCAATTATACATATCTACTAGTGTAACATCATCATATCAATATTGTTCTATCTTCGCCGGTGTATAACATTTCAAGTCGTGTGAAGCATTTAAATCGCTCGTTTTAGATTATATGCAACTTCTACTGCGTATATTTTGACACATAACAAACACATTGGGAAGCAAAAGCGATTTTGTTTCGTGGCTGTTAGAAATTTGAACACAAGGAAATCAAGAAGTGATATTCGTGACTGTCTGGATAATTTTCTATGCGTTATATTATAGTATGCAACATGTTAATGCATATACATATCTCACCTTATGTGTATGTTTAATAAGTATTAAAGTTCAATTGAACTATTAGAGTTTGTTAGTTATTATAGGAGTTGCTCACTAGCGCTAACGGGCAGTGGCGGAGGTTCGATACAACCCTCAGTATAACTGCGAGTCTCAAGCAGATCTGTTGTGTATATATGTGCGCTGCCGTAAGTACTATTTCGACCAATGTTGGATAAAGTTATAGAATTTATAGCAGAAATGCCTGACCTAAAGTACGATGGCGTTAAAATTCAATGTGTAGTTTGTAATATCCCTTTAATGTGTTGGTCCAAAAGGGATTGTCTACGTCACGTAAATAGTAAACAGCATTCTTAAAAAAAAATTGCACACGATACTATGACAAATTTAAATTTAATTTATGTATTACCTTTATTGCATGTAATCTACCGTTTAATTTTCTAGACAAGGAAGCATATGTCTTCTTTTGGAATAAATATTCGGACTGCAAATTATCAAGTCGGGCATCGTTATAAAGAATTGTGCCATCTGCTCGTAAATATGTTGAAAAAATAATTAAATCGAAGTTGAAAGATTAAAAATTGTGGTTATGTGTGGATGAAACAACAGATCGTAAAAACATTCTGTGGTTAATGTAATGGTACGTACAACGGAACCACATCGATCGTCACCTTCAATTCTATTAGATTCCGGATAAGTACAACAATGTACTGCCGAAGTAATGTCAAAGTTAGTGTTAAATACATTGGAAAAGTTTGAACTTTCAATAAACCAACTGTTGATGTTTATGAGTGATGGTGCCGCAAACATGCTTTCTATAGGCCGGTCTCTTAAAAAACATTGTGCTCACTTGTTACATGTTACGTGCAAAATTGATGCTTTCAGTCATGTGGCACATAGTGTTAGAAAATGCTATCCTGAGGTAGACGCTTTAATAGCGCATACAAAAGCAGTGTTTGTCAAATCCTCAAAACGTATTCGAAAATTTCACAAACTGTGCCCCCGTATGCTTGAGCCACCAGAATCTATTCTTACACGTTGGAGAACATGGTTACAGGCCGCGTTTTATTATCATAAATATTTTGAGAATATTAAGAACGCGGTTTTACAATTCGATCCAAAGGAAGCTGCGGCTATCAAGGAAAGCCAGTTGAAATTTCAAGATAGTCAGGTTAAAACAGATTTAAAAACTATTCAGAACAATTACTTCGGACTAGTGGAGGCAATAGAAAAATTACAAAATCCTTCGGTGTAGCTCGTGGAATTTCTGCAAATATTGCAACATGTTCACGCACAGCTATGCGCGGTAGAAGATGCTAAAATGTTTGTGTTCTAGAAAGGTTTGAAAGTGTTTTAGAGAAAGATTCTGATTGGCACGTTAAGACAAATTTGTGAAGGGGCGTCAACAGAACCGTTAAGTTGTTCCAAAGATTATTTTAATTACGCAAATATAACGTCACTAAATGTAGAACGTTCGTTTTCTGCATATAAACACACTTTTTCCTCACGCCGCACTCTGTTTGCCAAAACAACTGTGGAAACGTATCTAATGTTGCAGATATTTAACAGACATTATTCACTTTGTGATTTCACTGAAGACTCTTAAGACGGTAAGTGCTTGAGCACGTATTATATTTTATTTCTGACCATTTATTTTGTGTAAACTTTTATGCGCCCGCCACTGGCTGTTGGCGCAAATTGAGCAACTTTAGTTATTATTTATTAGTTATTTCTGTTACGGATAGCGCACTTCCTTCGCATAGCCAGTGATCGTGTGAGTATTTGACAGAAAACAACTTGTATAAATAGATCTTTAATCCTTTATTTAAACTATGAATAAAAACATTTGCAATTTCTTTTCAATCCACATAACGCCGATGTATAAAATATTCGGTTGCTCCGACCTTGCGTGAGCTACAAAGGTGCCGATACAAGAAAAGACCTCCTAAACCAAAACTGAAGTCCTCATATTTAGAATGGAACTACATTGCAGAAATATTTGCATTCGGCTAGAGATTGGATGAAGAATTTATGGAAGAAAAATATCCTAAAATTATTATGGATGTGTTTCACGATCATCTAATGACCACTGAAATATTGTCTCACGTTGCTTTGCATATAGGCTTACGAGATATTGTTTCTTGTATTGATTTCCCAATGGAAGATGCAACACAGGGGAACACACTTGTATCGATGGTAGCTATTTTTGAGGTTTCTTCTGGTAAAGAAAGAGGTGAGAAATTCGTAAAAGATAGTTTAGTAGCCCAATTAAATGGAATGGGACATCTACGATTTATGGAAACTAGATAATGCATTTTGACATTTAAAGTTTATGTTGAGAGATAAAGATATTAAGCCAAGACTTTTGCAATCAAAGTGGAGTCAGTACTATTTTAGCCAATTATTAGGTTGGATTATATTCTAATAAGGAATTATTAGGAGTCATATTTCGAGGTACTATTGATATTGTGAAATCTACAGCAGCTTTGGATGTAATACAAGGAATGTATAATAAACATAACTCTTTTAGCTTGTAAAAGTAATTAATAAATTTATTACACGTTTTTGATGATATTTCATACGTAAAAACGTACTTGAATATTTTGATTAACTGAACTAACTAACCTAGCTGAATAGATTCAGCACAGGGATCCCAAACTTAATTATTAAAGATACTGTATGCATATAGTATATCTGCAGCAATTCATCACACATCAGGTACATACACATGATCGATACCATTTGGGGTTTTGTTTGTATTTGGATAATCTATTATATAGTTGGAAGGGTTGGGAGCCATCGTACAGAGTGAAGTCATTAACAATTTGAATGGCGAGGGATAATTGATATCAGAATAAAAGGTCAGCGAGGTTTGTGTCAGTGATTTTTTATTCTCAGCGGTGCACCCATTCCTACGTGGCGAATGAATGGAAACTGTAAAATCCGTTACATTTCGTATTACTGATTTGGAATGGGTGTATAGGAGAACAGGTAGACGGCAAAACGCGCGACTCAATGTTACATACGTATCTACGTAGTAAGTGGTGATCCGCCTGCGCCTCTGTTCGACATATGTTATGGGCGGTGGCAAATCAACTCGTCGATGACATCTCTACCGACACCCGACGTTACTACTGAAATTATTTCAACTTCTGTTTGTTTCATGGAACGACGAGCGTATAAAAGAAGCATGTATCTGAATACATGCTTCTTTTATACTGTAATAATTAACTCACTTATTTATTACTGTTTTTTTAATATATATCTAAATTAAATAATTGTCCCTTCATAGAAAAATGCATTAGTGGGATTTTGAAATTGTTATTTTCCAAAATAAAATGGGGATGAAACAAACGATCACCGCTACCCACAATCTTTTCTTAAAAAAAGCGGTATATTAAGGAAATTTACACAATATTTACGTTTTTTGCTGTCTTATTACGTAATACGTGTTACTACTAATAACTAAAGCGTGACAAACGGTTGCACCCGCTGTATTTACTATGTACATACAAGGAATCGAGTGGACGTTTGGTTATTATCGGTTGATCGGTGTGCGTGTACTATTAGATGCGAAAAATAGTACAGGCACACCGATCAACCGATAATAACCGAACGGTCACTTGATTCCTTGTATGTACAGCGGGTGCAACCGTTTGTCACATTTTACTAATAACTAGAGTAACCAAAACATGCGGACTCGCATAGGCGTCGGTATTACGGGTTAATATAAGAATACGAAAAATTCATAAATAAACTTACTTGCTAATTATTCAACAAATTAGAGGCATCAGGATGTGAACTACTGTAAACTTGCATCATTGCATATGTTTCCACAGTTACTTCTTTAAACCTTGTGCGTCGACAAGAAAAAATATTCTTATACATAGAAAACGATCTCTCCACATCTAAGGAAGTTACATTTACATGTAGAAACTGTTTTTCAAAATCACTTAAAAGTTCACTATTCTTACACTTATTATAAACGGCCTCTAAAGTATTAAAATCGGGATTTTTCCTTAAAACATCTGCCAACTTTTGACTAGCGCATAATCCTGGCGTATTATTTAATGTGTGTAATTTATTTTTTACACTCTCCACTATGTCTAATGATTCCTGCAATGACAATTCAGTACATTGTAGTTTTCTGATGGCATCTAGTAATACTGTATAATTGGTACATATTGTTGTTAAATCTTCTAAAAGTTGAGGAATTTGAAATTCTCTTTGACTTTCTCTAATTGCTTTGGATTCATTCCGATTAAATCGCATTATAACTGATTGAATTTGTTGAAAATGGATCAAATAGTAAGAAGCTGCTGTTAGCCAAGTACCCCATCGCGTTAAAATAGGTTCAGGATGTTCTGGAATACCTGGACAAAATTTACCAAATTCTTTTAAACGTTTAGGAGATTTACGAAACACCGCTTTAGTACTTCCAATCATCCGATCAACGTTTCCGTAATGTTGTCGAACAACTTCACCAACTAAATGCAAAGCATGCAGCACGCAGGTTATATGTATTAAGTTAGGAAATATATGTTTTAAGGATCGCCCAACACTTAACATCGTTGCTGCACTATCTGTCACAATCATCACAACTTGATCTTGGGCAATTTTTAATTTTTTCAAAGCGTTCATTATCACTTTTTGAATATTTTCCGCGGTACATTGTTGAACACGTTTGCAAGCTAACAAATATCGAGATGCTGTGTTCTCGCTAGATAAAACGCGAGCTATTACATTCACAATACTGTTTTTCTTTATATCGGTCATCTCATCCACGGTAATCCATATGTTTTTGGAACACAAATCACGTTTACACACATTTTCTAGCATCTCTTTCATTCGAGGCAAATGATTCTGTAATTGTGTTTGTGAGGGTAGTGGGTACTTTGGAACGTATTGTCGCCAAAACGTTTTAAAAGCTGCTTTTCTCACCAACGACAAGAGGTAAACATAATTAATAAATGTATAAGGAATAGTGTGTAAGGTATTTCAGTTCTTGCATTTCTCATATGCTTAATACCATTGACATGCCTCTGCCAATCCGTTCTGTCCAATGCAGCCAAACGAACATTGCTTATTAAGCAAAAAACTGCACTACCGTCATATTTTAAATGGGGAAAAAGTGACACATACTTATGTACATTAGTAGCAAATCTATTACGAGGCATTGTTTTCTTAGGTATGTAAATATTAGTTCTATATGAAACGATACACTAATTATGTACTTGGTATAATACTACAACACACAAAAAACACCAGCTATATTTTCAAAAGCGACACGTAAGTACATAACCTTGACCGTTCGACTAATCTCTGCAACAGCTCAACCGGTACTAAAACGAAATCTCTCTCAGCGCGGTTTAACATGATTTATATTCAAGGTAGACACTACATGCCTGCTTCTCTATCGGTTTAGTTTATTTATGAATTTTTCGTATTCTTATATTAACCCGTAATACCGACGCCTATGCGAGTCCGCAAGTTTGGGTTACTCTACTAATAACACAGCAAAGAGCACAGTAAAGTTTCTGGGTGTTTATATCGATAGCGCTGTAACATGAGATGAACATGTTCTTACCGCACTTATCAAAGGCAATCTACGCCATCCGAAGGAAAATTGCAGGTGAAGTAGCACCCCTTCTTCCATAGAAGGGCCAACTACGATACCCTCCTTTGGGGTGGATCAGTATCAGCGCGGATGTTGTTTTCTGCAACAGAAGAAAGCAATTCGTGCAAAGGAAAATGTTACTTCAAAAACTACTTGCAGGGAGTTGTACAAACAGCTAAAGATACTGACCCTACCGTCCTGTTACATACTCACCTGTCTCCTTTACATCCATGGATCCGCCAGCTTCCAGACATACAGCGATATCCATCACTACATCAGAACATGGCCTTCATCGTCCCATACCATCGCATCAATCGCGGACAAAGTATAATACACAATTTTAAATTTTCGCGTAATTTTACTTGAAAAGGGGTGTAAATTTAATTTAGAATTTGTAAAACTCGACTAATAGGAACATGTATTTTATATAAGTGCGTTTGAGCATATCAGTTGCCATTTGCAATCGTTAATGGTCCGTTATTACTATAATCAAGTACTTGAACGAGGTGTTAAAATGTTTTTGTTTTCGAGAAGCTGGTTATTTCAATAACTAATGTATTATTGTCTACGAAATATAAGTTTGTAAGCCTAACTACAGTTTAAATTTAGTGAAATTTTTTATCTCAGGGAAATTATTCAAAAATTGGAATTCTCTAATTTGATTAAATTTTTAAATGCACGGTGGGATTCGGCAAATTTTAATGAATTTTGATATCAAATAAATAGAAATTAACGAATGTAAAAATTGAAAAATGTAAATCAACCTTGATTTTTCGAAGATATCATATAAACTCTATGTCCCTTATGACACTCACAGGAAACCTGCCTATTCTAACTTCCAGCCTTCTCTTCTACCTTGAATTTATTCTCTAATTTCAATATCGGACACATTTAATCTGGGGGCGCAGCCAAAATACGAGTTAACTCGATGAAATCTTAACTAGAAATGATGAATTTATTGGCTTCCTTTTTATCCTTTATTTTAATCGCAATGGCAATTGTTTCTAGCCACAGCAAATTTTGATGATTTTTATCTAAACGTAATATTATGATGAATTTCGATGAATAAAGTTATTTTTAGAATTAGCATGAGAGAATGAATGTAGTAACGCTACTAGATGACTCAAACTAGACGACTCTGTGCTCTAAAACACAACTGACAACATAATTATGACAAAATTCATTGACGTTCTACTTAATAACTTTATACTAATATTTAAATTTGAGGATTTACGAAATGAAGAATACAAAAAGAAGAGTAGTTTCGTCTTCGATTCACCAAAATCGTCGTTATATGAACTTCAATTAAATTTATAGTACCCCTACTACAAGCCCAGTAGTCCTGTGGGGAAATTGTGGCTACAAAGCAGACCTAATATCCGCCAGAGGGAATTTCGTATCTATCGAGTGGCTATACTGAATTCCCTATACGTTTTAGAGTGACAGCTGGGCCTTAGGATGTAAATATTTAACATAACGTTAGTTTACCTGATTCAGTAGACCAAATTTCTCCTCCCGTCAATTATTAAATTAAATTAAATATCTGCAAGTTATTCGCACACCTAAAGATGGTAGTGTGGTAGTATATTAAGATTTAGTGAAAAAAAGGAACGCTTAAACATCTCCATGAGTAAATATACTCTAAAAGTTTCTTACAAATATTTCTATTGTTTGAGTAAACGAGACCTAAAATATTTTTGTACTTATAGGCAAATGAATAAAAAAATATTAAATTACTAAGTAAACAAGCTCTTGTAAGTTTATAATGTAGCTTTACAAACGAATATCATAATACGTGGTGAAAGTACTGTAACCACCATAAATGGTCACAAGTAACCACCTACAAAAGCAGTAATTTTATACAAATACTACAATATTCTTATGAATTCTCTGTACCAGGGTAGTTTGAAAAGCTTCCAGCCTAACACAGAAACAAGTATTTTTTGTCAAATAAAGTTTTATTTCTCATAGTCTCCTTGTAAGTCTATTCACTTTTCAGCAAATCCGTTTAAATAGTAGTTGACATTATGTTCTGTAAAATAGGCGAATTGCGAATGTGATGGTCTCCTCATTCGATGAAAACCTATGTCTTTCAAGTGAAACTTTAAGCCTAGTAAGCAAAAAAGTCGCAGGGAGCTGGACCTGGTGAATAGGTTGGGTGGTCTATCATTTCGAACCCTAGTTCGTGAATTTTTTCCATGACGACCACTGAAGTGTGAGACGGTGCGTTGTCCTAGCGGAACAAAACTTTCTTTTTTTTCTGCTTTCAGCTTGTCAAGTAATAGTCCACAGTATGCTCCCGTTATTGGATTTCCATTTGCAAGATAGTCACGCTAACATAACTAATATGACTATTCCAAAAAACAGTCGCCATCACTTTCCCGGCTGATGGAACAGTCATTGCCTTTCTCGGAGCTGGTTTACTGTTTGGACTGTGCCATGGAATCAGGGGTGTACTGTTGTATCCAAATTTCATCTACAGTTATTAATTGACACCAAAGCTCCAACTTATTTTGCTTAAATTGCTTCAACAGAGATTTGGAAGTGTTCATTCGAATGCGTTTTTGGTGAGCAAGCCCGTTTTTGGCGTTTTTGGTGAACAAGCTAAGTGAGCAAGTCCGACACCCAAGGTGTGGTTAGCTTTTTCATGCTCTAATCTTCAGTCACTATATAACAAACATGTTCTTTCAAGATGTCCACAGCCACTGCACCATTTGGTGAACTTTTCTGATGTTAACTATGCAAAATTGATGGAAATGTGGATTTTGGAACTAAACCTGTTGTAGCAAGTTTGTGCTAAAAGGAAAAATATCTCGCCGAGGTAGAAATTAACACTCTGTTAGTTTAAAATTACAGACAAATTCGAACTAAGTATAAACTTCTAGTAGAATAATTCTATAGTAACAAATGGCGTCTGTTGTGTATCTATAAGTGCAATTTTTGACGAAATACTCTGTATAGGGAACAAATTTTAAACTAAATTCTTTACACATCGAGATCTATCGCAAAGCAAACTTTGCATATGCATGACAAATTTATTTCGTGCATACTTCTGTGAATTACGTTTGCATGTTTAAGAACATTTTATACACCTTATGTCTGTATAGAGAAGTATCAAATTTATTATTCCACTCCAACAGTAGTGGACGCATATTTTTAATACGTTGTAATACATCCTCGTAACTTGTACCTGTGAAACAACACTAGAACATTACTATTTTACCTTCCAATTACCAAAGGGAAAGGGTACCCGGGCAAGGTTATTTTAGAAAACAAATATCGGCGATGTCATTTTCAGTAAGGGCGTGACATAATTTTGCACGAAATTGTTTTTCGAAACTCTTTTGTCTATCGGTCAATAGTGATACATCAACGTCATATGACGTTTCCGAGAAGAGCAAACACCCACATTCAAGCGCATTTTTAGTAACGATAAAAAACGTTAGAGGAACATTCGTTTTAATATAGAATTAATTTATGTGTATATGTTAAATTTTCATCATTTAACAAATATTAAACAGGGAATATTCCTATGTTTCGCAATTGGCACTCCATGTAAATGTTATTGCTTTTTATTGAGAAAACGTAAAAATTCTAATAAAACTCTAATTGTTTTATTTGTTCACATGAGTACATTTCTTTGAAATTAAAAATATAGTTGGCACACAATATTTAATATTGAAATATATTTAAGAAAATGCTATACAGGGTGAGTCATTTCCGTGGGATTGGAACATTGTCCTATTACGTAAAGAAATTTTTCAAAATAATTTTTGTTAAGAGGTTCGATTACGGGTATTGTTTAAAAATATACTGAAACATACAGGGATGTCTCGTAAGTTGGAAGTAGAGCAACGCAACTGCGCTGAAAACCAGTGGCGGACGCATAAAAGTTTACACAAAATAAATTCAATGTGGTACGTGCTCAAACACTTACCGTTTTAAGAGTCCTCTGTGAAATCACAAAGTGGATAATGTCTATTTAATGTTTGTAACATTAGATATGTTTCCAAAGTTGTTTCGGCAAAGTGAGTGCGGCGTGAAGAAAAAGTGTTTTTGTATGCCGAAAACGAACGTTATACATCTAGTGACGTTATATTTGCATAAGTAAAATAATCTTTCAAATAACTTAACGGTTCTGTTGACGCACCTCCACAAATTTGTCTTAATGTGCCAAAATCAGAGTCTTTATCTAAAACACTTTCAAACCTTTCTAAAACACAAACATTTCTTGCGTCTTCTATCGCGCATAGCTGTGGGCGAACATGTTGTACTGTTTGCAAAGATTCCACTAACGACACCGAAGAATTTTGTAGTTTTTCTATGGCATCCGCTAGTCCCACGTAATTATTCTGAATAATTTACAAATCTGTTTTAACTTGACTATCCTGAAATTTCAAGCGGCTTACCTTGACAGCCGCAGCTTCCTTTGGGTCGAATTCTAAAATCACGTTCTTTATATTCTCAAAATATTTAAGATAATAAAATGCAGCCTCTAACCATGTTCTCCAACGAGTAAGAACAGGTTGTGGAATACCGGGGCATAGTCTATAAAATTCCCGAATACGTTTTGAGGATTTTACAAACACAACTTTAATATGTGCTATTAGAGCGTCTACCTCAGGACAACATTTTCTGATACTATCTGCTACGAGACTGAGAGTATGAATTTTACATGTAATATGCAACAAGTTAGCACAATGTTTTTTAAGAGATCGACCTACAGCAAGCATGTTTGCGGCACCATCACTCATAAACATCAACAGTTGATTTGTTGAAAGTTCAAACTTTTCCAATGTATTTAACACCAACATTGAAATTACTTCGGCAGTGCATTGTTGTATTCGTCTGGAAACTAGTAAAATTGAGGGTGACGGTCGATGTGGTTCCATTGTGCGTACCATTTCATTAACCACAGAATGTTTTTTACGATCTGTTGTTTCGTCCACACATAACCACAGTTTTTTATCTTGCAACTCCGATTTAATTCTTTTCTCGACATGCTCACGAGCAGACGGCACAACTCTCTGTAATGTTCTCTCACTTGGTAACTTAAAGTCCGAATATTCATTCCAAAACGAGACGTATGCTTTCTTCCTTAGTAAATGAAATGGTAAATTACATGCAATAAACACATAAATTAAATTTAAATTTGTCATAATCTCGTGTGGAATTTTTTTTTGAAACATGCCCTGCACTATTTACGTGCCGTAGACAATCACTTTTCGACCAACACATTAAATCTATTTGACACACTACACATTGAATTTTAGCGCCATCACACTTTAAATCAGGCATTTCTGCAATAAATTTTCTTATTGTGTCCAACTTTGGTTGTTTTCGCGACGTAGAAAACATTTTCAAAACAAACGTAGAAGTACGATATAGTATACGACAGCGTAGATGCATACACAACAGATCGGCTTTCGAGTCGCAGTTATACTGATGCTTATACTGAATTATCCCGGCCGTGTTTATTTTGTGTAAACTTTTATGCGTCAGCCACTGGCTTTCAGCGCAGTTTGCGTTGCTCTAGTTGGAAGTCATTGAAAATTGCGTGCTTTTTATGCAGTTAGATACTATCGTCCTAAAGTTAAAGGTTTTCAAAGTTATTAGGGTTCTTTTAAAGCTTTATTTCTCCAGAAATGCACATTAGGCGGATATGATTTTTGGTACTTCGATTAGGCATAAAAAATCTAGTATGTGCACCTTTATGTGCTTCTAAATTGCTAACGAGATGCCTGTGTGTAATAGTTGATATTATATAGTATTATTAAACTTATTTTTTTTAATGAAACATGCTGTACACCATTTTAATTTTTAATTTTTGGCAAAATTCTAAGCAAAAAGTTATTTAGATGTTAGTAGTCTAATATGAACCATTTTCTCACTATATCGATTTTTGAAACTGAACTACTGTCAATATTTATTTTATCAACGTGCCATGACAGAAACGTTGGAACAATTATTATAATTAAAGTTCGACAAACGAGTGCAACGTCAGAGGCGTATCGCGCAGAAATAGGTACGTGAGATACAGTATTATTAAAAAATAATATATTCTTACCTTTTATCGACCTCCTGATGTCCACTGTGACAAAATACTACTGCCCCGATAACCAGCGTAAAACTGCAACATAAGCAACGCTTCCATTGTCGATTCACTTAGCCCTCGACGTTGGTCTGAAAACGTTTTCGTGTATTTCGAAAATGATCGTTCTACATCTAGCGAAGTAGGATTTGCGTAATTCAGATATTCCTTTATCCCTTCTGTGCACTCTTTATTTTCAGTAATAGACTGAACCTTTTGTAAATCGGGATTTTTATTTAAAAATTGCACGAAATTTTTGAGCGACATCTAGTCCTATAGGATCTGTCAAGTTTTCTAGAGCGGCTTGTAAATTATCTAAGGTATTTAATGAGTCTCGTAAAGATAAGTGACTGTTTTGTAACAGCGATATAGCTTGTACAACTGCAGAATAGTGTATGGAAATTTCATCTATTTGTAATTGAACGTCCGAAGTTGCTGGCTCTCTCGAATCGCTGCAGATTCATTTGATTTAAATTTGAAAATCACATCCTTCACATTTGCGAAATATTTGTGATAATAAAATACTGCCTGGAGCCATGTTTCCCATCGATTTATTACAGACTGGGGTGGTAGTGGACGTTTCGGACACAATTGCTTGAAAACGCGGATACTATCTATTAGTTGGTAGTTTCCACGAGGGAACATATTTATTCCAAAAAAGACGAAAGTATTCATTGTCTACTAGGTGTTGTTGGATGTTGCACACACTTAGCATAAAAATAAAATCATACAGAAATTCCCAGTACGGAATATTGTTGCTTAAATTCAGTATATGACGTTTACTTTTAATATACTTTTAATATGTCTTCTATAGTGAAATGACCTATCAACCGTATATTGCAAATTTTGCACTGAATGATAGTACGTGTATATTCCAACCTAGGGAAACGGCTAATATATTTATTCACATGCGATGCTAAAGGTAAACTTCGCTTATGACGATCCATGTTTTAAAAGACGCACACCGATAAACCGATAATTATCGAACGACCATCCATTTCCACGCCTATCGAATGACTAAACTCTCCACTGGCTTCGCATCGACCTAAATCCCCTTCCGGCGGCTTTGCCGTAGCACGCGTTTGTCGAACCTTAGTATATGTATATGATGGTCTTGGTCTAAATTCGAGGAGGTCATACTCATTACACTCTCTTACCACTTCCGATCTAATTTTTTCATAATTTGGAGTACTAATGGTAATCCCCATCATAAATAGGTAATAAATTACAAAACAATGCAAGTGATAAGATAAAATTTATAAAAAGTGTCACTAGCTGTTATATATTACAGATTTTATCCGGAAAACAATGAATAAAATTTTGGACAAAGTTTTTATAATTGCTTTATGAATCTATATAAAAATTCTATATCAAATCTGTAAATCAACATTTTAATAATAATTTATATAATGTGTAACACTTACCCAGTTGGAATGAAAAATCCGTCACAACGAAGAAAACAACTTCGTTCATAAACGGCAGCAGAATACTGAATCGTTTACACGTATGTTAACTATGTAAACTCTCCACTGGCTTCGCATCCACCTAAATCCCCTCTTGGCGCTTCTGCCGTAGCACGCGTTTGTTGAACCTTAATTATAATACTGTTTTCTTGGAATTCAGATGTGTTTAGAAGTGAATAGTCGTGCATTTGAACGTCTGTTAAATTAACTTATTTTTCTGCTTGGAATCCTATCCTTACTAACAAGTTCGGTTTTGTTGTGTGGAGCAAATTTCTGTTGCGCATTATAAAATAAAATTATGTATGTTCTTAGTTTAAATCGACCTAATTAAAAAAAGGATAGATTATACTTTGCAGAGTATTTATCATAGTGCATTAATTAATTTTTAATTTCAAGCCAATCATAAAGTAGTTAATCGCGTTATAACGAACTTCGAATAGATAAATTAAATCCACTATAATACAATAATTTAACATCACTAAATGCCATCGTATTAGCAATTGGTCCAATAACTTATTTGTTTCTGCCATGAAACCCTGATAAAATAAATATTGACGACAGTTCAGTTTCAAAAGTCGCTATACCTAGAATTTTAGACCACTAGTACATTAGTAATTTTTTGCCTAAAATTTTGACAAAATATTAACACTAATACAATATACAGGCTGTTCCATTAAAAGAAATTACTTTTTAATGAAGATATGTCATACCAGCTTCACGCAATACTAGGCGTATCTCATTAGCAATTTACGACCGCCTCAGCGCGTGTGTATCAGGTCCTTTAATGCCTAATCTAGGTACTAAAAATCACATCTGCCTAACGCACACTTTTTGAAAAATACCGATTTCTATAAATGTCGACTTTTTGAAAGCAACCCAAATAGCTTTGAAACGCTTAGTTTTAGGGAGATAGTACCCTATTACATTTTGGGTAAGAACTCCAAAAATGCAATAATATGTAGTATGTAGCATTTAAAAAAATATAATTTTTGATGGTTATGAAGTTATGAGACATCCTGTAGGTTTCAATATAATCTTAAATTATGCCTACAAGCAGACCTTATAACAAGAAAAAAATCGTTTTCAAAAATCTCTACTCACAAAGACAATCTCCCGAGCCGGCGGAGATGACTTACTGTGTATGTATTGCTACAACTTTTATCAATTGCAAGGTTTATTTTTATTCTTTGGGTGTAGTACACATTTAATGCATGATGCTCTGATCCCATGTAGTCTACACTCAATTTAATATGATTTAGGCGATAGAACTTTATTCCTGCAATGTGCTGGTACATAATTTATAATGACAAAAATGTAAGTGACTAAATAATATATAGATATTGACATAAGGTATAACGATTCTCTGAGTTGGTAATGATCGTTTACTTTCATAGAATTGTATACATACAGTGCGTGGCTTGCTATAAAAGCATTTGCGCTACGTAGCATAAAATAGTTAATCCCATTCAATTATGCTTATGAGTATTTTTTTATCATTATTAATTTATTTTAGTAAAGTATTCATTCATAATTCTTTAATAATTTAGTAGTTATAATTTCAAAGGTATATAAAGGTTTCTAAAACATCTTTCCACAGTTTTCTGTTTATTATAAAACTGCCACCGAAGTATTAAATTTAAATTCCAAAATGCCCGTAAAATAGTACGTTCCAAATTTGACTCTTATTCTCCTATTTATTCTATAAATATGCACACCAAAGGTTTCAAATCGTCTAAATTCAGAATAGCATACTGTGTAAATAGTGACAACATTAAATAAAAGATATTATATTGGTTTATTTCGAAATTGGAAAACCAAAAACGAAATTGCGTACAGGCGTTCCATTTAAAATAATATAGTACGTGCCTGGTTCGTTAGTTATCGATCATCCTGTATAGGCGGAAATATTTTTTTCGAAGATACTCAGTGATGCATATTATGTTATCAGAAAACTTTAGCTTCCTACTATGTTATTATTATTGTAGAGGATAAATAGGATATTTAATTTCAATATTTAGGCTTAGTAACATATTTACAATTTCTATCTCTGTTTAAACTTCGAACGAGTTTAATAATAGCAACTTGTGATAGATCTTGGTTGTATTGCAGGAGGTTAGCTGTATTTACAGAATGTAAATTGAATATAATTACATACATGCATAAATAATCTGTGGGAAAATATCTGTCAAAAACGAATGTAACACGTATTTGCATCTCATAAATTTAATAAATATCTGCAGTACATTTACATACATATATAGGTACAACATACACATATATCTATACATTATATTAAGTGTAGTACTGCAACTACTGAGTTGTATTTGTTTAAGAAATCATGTCGATAACAGACAAACGAGTGTTGTCTCAACCGATTTCTGTATTATCACTTTGGGGGCTAAATCCTTTCGCTACGAGAAAAGTACCAATACGTGTTATTATTATGTTCATATTAACATTTTCTATGTTTCTACTGGTAGCTTTTCGTCTTATAAGCGATTGGAAAAATGCAAATGCGGATATCTGGGTAACTTGCATTTCAACATTGGAGGTATTTATAATCTTTAATTGTATATAAACATATACTGTATATAACATGATCCGTTTTCACGATAAATGTACCTAATATTCGAAATGTTGCTAATTGGACTGTTTGTAGTTTATAAATATACCTTAAAAGAAAATACGCTCAAAAAATAGATAATACCAGATATGAGGCAGCCAGATGTTTTAATAAGAGCTATGCATAACATACAGTCTGTGTACCAACCTTTCAGAATTGTAAAATTGTTCCTATTGTGTAAACAGTAGGAAGCTAAAATTTTCTGACAACATAATAGACAATGTAGAGTATCTTTCAAACATATGCCCGAATATACAGAGTGATCGATAAGTACCGGACTAGACACCTTATGTTAAATGGAACGTTTCCTGGTATCTCCATGTGGAAGCACACCAATATAATACAAGTTTCAAATGTCTAATAGATTTCCAGATATTTATAATTTTGTTTTCAATTGCCCAAATCTAGTTGTATCTATTTCCTCCAACAAATCCGAAATGAAACTATATTCTACCGCAAATCTTTATAAGAGTTGCATCTTTGCCTCTATTTAGGTATGGTACCAGAACGCTTTCGAAATATATTGGCTGTTCAGTATTGAACACCAAAGTTTGCCAAATTCATTCTGTATCCACCGTATAGGAAATTTATATCTCTAACGTTTTTGCATAATGATGTCTATGTCTAAGATTGAAAGTAAAAGAGGTATTTTACAGTGAAACGAGAATCCTGCATTTGGGTACTGCATCCATGTGATTTCTGGTGTCAGTATTGTTTGGCTATCATGACAACCATAAACAAAAGATATTGACATTGACGTTTTCAAACTATTGATTCAAAATTTTGAGCCCAAGTAGCTATGTGCAGTGAAGGGCAAGTCTTGCGTTTGGAAATTACATCCAAATGGTTTCTGGTGTTGATATAGTTTGGTTACCATGACAGCAGTAAACAAAGCATATATAACGATCTTAAATTGTTGATTTAAGTCTAAGTGAAGAAGGGTTAGGTGATAGGTATAATTTATTAATTAGAAAAAAGCGAAAGATGTGTTGTATCTACCTTATCTAGGCAGAATGTATAAGCCGCGTTATCCTGACCGACAATGTCCAAAACCGAAAAGATTTGCCAAATTTCTTGAAGGTTTTCTAAGAGTCTATTTTAATGTTAACTCATTGAAATTAATATTTTACTTATTATAAACTATAACATTTTACGATTTAATAAAATAAACTTCATTAATTTAAATTGCATTATAAGCAGGCTGCTTATAATATCCAATATACATATGTTGCAGGGACTCGTTAAAGCTACAGCTATAGCAAAGAAAAGGCAGACGTTTAGTGAAATAGCGCAACAGTTCAATAACCTTCGGAATGGCCTGAAACTTCAAGAATTTCCAAATAAAACTCATAATATTGAAATTACTCTCAAACGTAGGTCTCGAATTTACAAGGCGCTACTATTAACCGCTCTCTGCGCATTTACGATAAAACCTATTCTTGCCGAACAAAAGGTTTTACCAAGTGAATGGTACGATGTATGCAATATTGAATCTTCCACCCTCTGTTACGTGATTAGTTATGCCATACACTTGCTTATTGGAAGTTATTGCATTTCGATTATTTTCTCGTTTGACTGTATGTTTTGGGGTCTTTTGGCTTGCGGATGCATGGAACTGGAGCTAATTGAGCTAACATTGCAACAATTGAATATACGAGACGATAAAATTACAGACGATATAAACATCTTAGAAGAAATTTCCAATTTAGTAGAATATCATAATCGTATTTTTACGTAAGTACAAAATTGAATAATTAATAACTTTTTCCAACTACCGGCTTCATAAGTCAATCACTACTGACCTGATTAGAGGGACGTAAGTGCAATTTACGGGTTATAAGGACCAATAATGCCACCGGCGTGTAAACCACACAAAACAGTGCATTTTCCTAGATGTAATAGAGTTTGTAGGGTCTCTTGTGGATGGGTCCCACTCCATATGCGGCAATTTTGTTTATTCACAAACCCGTTAAGCCAAAGAGAATCGTCATCGCTGAACACAATTTTGTGATAAAACAACGACGCAGATGATAGTCTTGTGGTTTTAATTGCTGTACCAGGTGGATCTTATACGGATGTAGACCAAGATCTTTACGCAAAATTTCCATGTAGTTGACTGACAAAGTAAGCCCCAGTGACTGTGATTGACAACGATTGGATAAATTGGGATCTTCTTCCACACTTTCGTTTACAGCAACGATGTTCTCTTCAGTACGCACATTCCTTCGACGTATTGGTGTTATTGCATTATGTAGAGAATATGTGGTAGGAAATCTATACGCAGTTCGAAGGATGGCTTGCTCAGAAGGATGTGGGGCATAAAATCACGAACTCGTCTGTAAGTTGCGCGAACCGAAGCGTGATTCTATTCATGATAACTTGCCAGAGTATACTGATTATAAATGTAAAAAATTGAGCGCAGTATGACAGCTCGTTTGACAGTTAACTTTTCCATAAGTTCTATCTAAGCAAAAAAAACGCCCGTTATATAAGCAAGTGTAATTTTTTTAAATGCTGATTTTTTGGAAATTTTGGGCCGGTAGTAGGAAAAATATAATATGACACTTGGGCCCCAAGTGCTTTCGCGGTCTCGGGCGGATTCAAACATCCTAGACCGCAAAACTGCAACAGCGTTCATATCTTGTGACATAAATAATTATTATTTCCTAAATCCTGAAACACATTTTGAACAACAAAGGAAGTCCTCTCAGGAAGTTTGAAATCCGCCCTGTATGTCAACTAATATCCTTTACGGATTTTACTATTTGTTTTAATTTTTCTTTCCAATTGATATATTTTCTGACGAAATTACGAGTCGCGAACTAGCGGCATTTCTTTTTACTAAATACAACTTTTTTCAAGTGAATTGTTAAACATTTTTTGGTAGACATTGTTATTAACTGCGAACGTGGTCAAATGGCTAGTATACTTGTCTGATAATAGGAGCTTGATCCTCCGTTCACACGGAATAAAAGTTAAAGAGCTTTCTCATTGAACAGGAAGAAAAACTTTCGCGTCGGTGCTGTATTTGACGTATTAAAAATTCCTGCTGAGGGTAGAAATACTCCTACGTTCAGCAAAATTTCAAATGTAAGAATAAAACTAACAAATAAATATTTTCATATGACACCGGAAATGTAATTGAACTGCCGATAACGTCAAAAGTTAGTTCATAAAAAACAGTAATGGACATATTTTTTTCTAAAAACGCTAGCTTCTATCGTTCGAAAGTTGGTATGGGGGGTATACTCTTGCACCAAGACTGTATAAATAAATATTGGGAAAATAAACAGACAAATGATGATGATAGTTGAGCGTGAAATGAAGAGATTGAAAATGAAAGGCTCGCACAATAAGTTTTTTCAGCGAAAAAGAAAAAATAATAGCTTACTGAAAGTTGCTTAAAAATTACGCACTTTACCTAAACAGAAATATTTATAAAAAGCTTTCTAGGTAAATTTTTTAACGCGGCGCGTAACCTCTACATTATACAAAATATTTCTCCCAAAATGTCAGTAAATGTTCATAACGTAATTGGGTTGACATTTTATAACAGAATCGCTATCCTATATCACTAGCTTTCGTCAGAGTGGGGCACGATAAGTTAAAGACTTTTAGCAATAGTTTTACTGCACAATCAACTAAAGATATCAAGTATTCATACTAACCATTGATCATTATCGTAGTATAAGTTCATAATTTTTGTTTCAGGTACATTCGTAGGATTAATGATACTCATTCTGGTGTGTTGGTGCTTCAGTTTGTTGTAACTTTGATCACTGTATGTACGGCACAATTTTGTTTAACAAACAACGGGCAAGTATAACACACAGCTAAGACATGTGAACATTATTATTAGACAAATCACATTATTTTCAATGAAATTTTATGTGTGATGTCAATAAGAAAAAATTATGAAAAATATAATTAAAATTTTTTAAAATACTATTTTACCATAATAATATATAGAATTACGGTCCCTGGCCAAATTACTTGAAACACTCAATATTTTGTAGTTTCTTCATAATAAAATATAAACTATACATGTATTATATTTTTTATTTATAAAATATATTGTAAAAATATGTAACATATGTAAATATTAAATAAGTAATTAATATTTAGTCCATAACCCATGATTTTTAATAACACCCTTAATTCTTCGGGGCATACTTTCAATGCAAGATATGATTGTCTCTTTTATATCTTCATCGTTCTCCCATACATCCTTTATATTCTTCATTAATATTTCCTTTGTAGGGTTTTCTCTTTCATATACCTTACTTGTTAATCGATTCCATACGTTCTCGATGAGATTGAGGTCCGGTGAATTTCCGGGCCAACGTAAAAGAGGTATGTGATTTTCTTCAAAGAATTTCTTAACCTTTTTTGCCACATGGCAAGGAGCATTATCTTGCATAAATATATGCCCTGTCGGTATGCGACGTCCTGGCTTAAAATACGGTAATAACGTGTTTTTTAACACATTTATGTACTGCTCTTGACGCATTGTACCTTTTACAAAATACAAAGGGGCAAACATTAATTCAGTAAAAATCATGTTGTTAAGTTATTCACCTTTTTCCAATTCTCGTCTGTGAAATGTCGATATTCTCTTGCAAAGTTGAGACGAGCAGATTTAATTTTTTCTGTTAAACGCGGCTTTTTTACAGGTCTTCGGCCCATTAGGGAATTTTCGCGCAATCGGCACCTGACAGTTCTGCTCGAAATCTCTATTCCTCCCTCTTGTTAATTTTTTTGAATCATTTTAATTGTAGCAAATCTATTGCTCAAAGCCTGATGAACAATTTCACGGTCAGATCTCTTGGAAGTTTTTCTTTTCCGACCGCACTTTGCCCGTCTTTATGTCGATGTACTAGCTCCTTCGTTTAAGTTTCTAGCTAAACGCGATACAGAAGAAGGAGATACTTTCTGTAATTTTGCAATTTCTAGTTGTGAATGTTTGTTTGGTTGTAGAAGAGCTTGTATAGCGGCTTTTTGTTCACTTGTTAAATCTTTCCCGGGCATTTTCTACAAAAAAACCCCAAATATTTCAATTTTTTTCAAATTCCAAATGATTAATTATTAAGAGAGCGATAGAATAACAATTTTACCTTTGCAATAACGATATATCAACACAAAACACTTAACGATACTCCACAACTTAGCTTCTATACAGTTATGACGAAATATTTAAAAAAATATCGATGCATTCTCTAAACTGTGAACTCGCTAAATGTAAGTTGATAACCGAAATATTTATATATACGTACTTTACTCTTCTAAATATCATTTCTCTAGTATTTTTATTTATTCATACAATAATCTAGTCCCCCTGTAAACGATCGGATTCAAAGCAAAAGAATATCACTATAATAGGATGGGAATTTCCAGGTAAAAGGGTCGATTTATGACATGTTTTAAGTAATATGGCCAGGGACTGTAGAACATTGTTATTGGAAGAATATATAAACAATCCAAAAGAATGTGTTATTGCAGATAATTTGGCAGGAAAGTAATTTTCGGAATTTTTATTAAAAGAGGATGCTTAACTGTTCTTATTTTTTAATGAATAAATAAAATTTCGTACAAGTACATAGTGCCTGAGTGGAAAATAATTCCTTCCCTGAGTATTTTAGAGAAAAGGTTTTCATAGAAAAAATATTCCGAAGCAAGTGCTGCATAACATAAAATTAGATTCAAGTATACAGGCTGTTCAGCTTCCGCATTACCAGATACAAATTCGGTGTTTTAGAAGAACATCTGTATATTATGACGTCTTTGGATACCTCTCTTCAATTCATATCAACTGTCTTAGTTTTTGAGGTAATTGACATAATTTGAGATTTTTGTGGAATGCCGCTGTTTCTTTAAGAGACCGATATCTTAAATGCTTTACACGCTAGAGCAGTGATTCAAATTTTTTTTATATCAATTAGCGTCTCCAAGATGGCCATCAAAGTCGTTGCCATGTTTGCTTTACACCATTTCAATTTTTTTAATGGAGCACGCTGTATGTTTTTCCAGAATCTACTAGAGAAACTGTTCTAACTTTTTTGCACCTAGTTGTAGTGTGGTAGAGGACAAATTTTCAAATAAAAAATATTTGGTATACCGGGTTTTCAACTTCCAAAACTTACTAGAAATACTCAATCGAGGAAAGGTTGAATCACCATTTAGCGTGCGAGGCGTTTAAGATATCGGCCGTTAAATAAACAGCAAAGTTTCGCAAAAATCTAAAATTACCATAATTATCTCAAAAACTAAGGTAGGTAGATTAGGGAGTATTGAAGACAGTTGACATATATTGAAGAGAGATGCCTAAAAATAATAATATGCAGGGTGTTCCACTGCAAAAATTAAACTTATATCGTGTGTAGCAGAAACTGTAGACCCCATTATACTTGGGCATAATTCTGCATTATGCAGAACTTGTCTCAAAATATTTCCTATTTTAAAAGTTTTGCTCTAAATAGCCCGTGCATTAGGTGGACAAGCTGTATGCACAATATATGAGGTAGGCGCCATAAATTCTCGGCCTGATATAGATAATAATAAACTTGGTAAAATACATCAATTCTTATTTTTCAATATAATCTCCCCTAACTTCAATACATTTATTACAACGATCAATTAATAATTCTATACCCTTGTAAAAATAATCTAACGCTTTTCTTTCAAAATGTTGTATTACAGCTGCTAGCAACTCACTATCGTCCTTAAAACGATTTCTTTTTGGATAGAGAATCATAATACAGAACCATTGTTTCATTTTCTGTGACAATGGACTCCAAAATCGGTTTCGGGTCGTCTCCACACATGTTTACAAAGAGCGTGCGCATTCGACCCGACGTTCACATTGGAGAGTAGAACGAAAATGCGGTGCCCATCTTGCACTAATCTTATTCATTCCCAAACGGTTATGGAGAATTTGGCAAACACTTGTTTCAGAAATGTTAGACATCACTGCTAATTCTTTCACTTTCAAACGGAGATCTGCTAATACCATTTCCTCAATAATTGAAATGTTTTGAGGCGTTATCATTCAATTGGTCGACCGGGGCGCTCATCATCATCAAGGGATTCTTGCCCCAAACAGAAATATTTTGCCCACTTTTTTACAGTGGAATATGAAGGAGATAAATCACCATAAACGCTGTTTAAACGTTGTTTATTGTGATTAGGCGTATGCCCTTCTTTTGTTAAAAATTTAATGACCGCGCGGTACTCAATTTTCGTTACCTGAGACATTTTCATGCACTAGTCACGTTGTCTGGCTGGCTATTAAAAACTAATACTCTTCCAGCTGAAATATATATAGTGTAGGTTTCACTCATGCGAAACTATGACGCAACGGAGTTTGAACACGCTCGAACCTGTATAAGCCTGTCGGGCCGAGAATTTGTGGCGCTTACCTCGTATATTTATTCGGTATTTATCAAATTGCATACTATAAATTAAAGACTGTTGCTAGTAATGAAGTTGTAATGTCATACTATTATTCGTCATTCCAATCTAGAATAAAATACGCGGTATTGTTCTGGGGTGCTTCTTGTCACGTTGGAAAGGTGTTGCGAATACAAAAATTGGCTATTAGAAATATGGCTGGTGTATCTAAGTGTACTTCATGCCGCTCCTACTTCTCTTCTATGCATCTTCTTACCGTGACTGCTCTTTATATACTAGAGATTGCGGTGTATGTTAAAACTAACTTAAGTTTATTTACTAGGAATGCTAATTTTCATATGTACGATACTAGGAATAAAGATAGTTTATCCGTACCAAAACATGAATTGGTGACGTATGAGAGATCTCCAGTGTATATGGGGATCAAAATATTTAATTCACTGCCTGTTTCTATTAAAGATTTAGAAAATATAAAAGTTTTTAAAAAAGAACTTAAGACATTTCTTTATAATAATGTTTTCTATTCGTTAAATGAATTTTTTAATTACGTTTCTACTTACGATTTAGGTAAATTGCATATGTTATTTTCTATGGGCTGCATGTTACTTGCACACATGTCGTTTTCTTTTTTCATTGATATTGTAAATCTATTTTTTTTGTATATTTGTTTGTTGACTTATCTTATGCCGTATGGTCCACTAGATCAATAAACTATTATTATTATTATTATTATTATACGTTTATGTCATAAAAACTAAGTTAAAATACGTTTAAATTCAGATTTCCGCCGCCATTACGCATAGTCCTAAATTATACACCATATTACATGATGGGGAGTTCACAAATTTTCCTATACTGCCTAAGTGGGCAATTGGTAATAGAACAGGTAACACAAAATTTTGTAGGAACATAGTCAACATCTACTGTCAAAAATAATGTTTCAAGTGGGAAGGAATAGCAGATGCAGCCTACAATTCTGACTGGTGGAGGAAAAATCAGCCCAAGTTGGTGAAACGTCTTTGCCTTATTATAATTAGAAGTCAAAAGAAATGCAAAATTATT